>OU426888.1:9970887-11220887 GCA_911387775.1 Thymelicus sylvestris
AACAGCTGTACTCAGTCAAATGAGCTACATTTTCTCCCCGATCCTATTGTTCTTTTAACGGAGCGTCACGACGACATGTTGCATAAAGCGTCCTTATTCGTTCTTATATAAACATTTGGCCATCTTGTGGCATTATTAAATTAAATATATGGCGATTATATTATTGCAGTCCATATCAGCAACTTAGGGTAAAAGACCTAAAATTAAATTGAGATTTGTTATCTTTAAGAACATTAGTCTTGTAATGGCCAATTCGTTAGTGTTATCAGGTGTTTATTTTTTATTTAATAGTCCTTAGAGACCAGTTCCGAAGCCTTTGAAAATGATAAAAAGTGAAAAAAATTTTTTTTGGTTTCAAAACTTATCACTGGTCTATTAAGGCCGAGGTTGAAGGGCAAATTTTATTTCAGCCTCTTACATTTCACTTTTATGGTAATAATATAAAGCAGAAATAAAAGAAGACAGCGAAAATACATACATATATAATTCTAAAAATTCCAAAATGCGAACATTTAGATAATATCATAAAATAACAATGTTAAGTTTTAGTTTCCAACGAGAATGAATAAATTGAATGAATTTTCTGTCTGAGCGTGAAGCGGAAAGGATATTTTCATGTAAAGATTTTCATGAACCGGAACGAAAAATGTTTGAAACATATTGTTGTTTGTTATGGTATTTTCACAAAACTATAGCACTGCATCTGTTCCATAGTTTTCATGGTTGCTCTAATACACTGAAACAATGACACAATGACACAGAAAATGAAGAAAATGGTCTCCTATTTTCTCAGCATTCTCAGCCTTTCCTAAATTAATACTTCTATTAACATTTCGATTAAATTTGTTATAATATCCACCACACCACCATTTTCATTTCTATTTATTTCATTCATACACATTCAGTACCCATACAAAGGAGTACCTACGCATAAAATTCAATTCTTTTCATAACTCGTTGTTGTAATGGTTGTAATAAATAATGTGTCAGTTTTCTTTTACAAAACTGCGTGTCACGTGTGTGCGTGCGTTTGCGACCAGCTACTTGCTCGAGTATTTACGCGTCTATTAAAATTTTCCTCTCGTCCAAGGGACAATAACGTTAAACATAAATAAGCACTTAAGTACTTACATATTGCTAGCCTTTGTATCGTTCCTGAGAAGTACTTCAATCATATTCAGAGTTATCATTGCGCTATGACGATAATTATTATGAACCTACAATGATTTATTATTCAACTTCATACTTTTTTTGCGTCTCGCATGATGGTTATTAATTAAATGAGTGACTAACGATTACTTAAATCGCTGTTTAATACAGAATCACCTATACAAATTCTGTACTAAGGAGTGATTTAAGTAACAGAGACTCTGAGTTGGGGCGTACCTAAGTACCTACTTAAATTGATAACATGCTTTTTATCACCAGTTAGATACTTAAGTTACCATACTTTTTTAATACTTTCATTAGTCATGTAACATAATTGGACGATATTCGTCGATTCCTTATGGTGGGCATACACGCTACGAGAAATCGTTACGATCAGACCGTACCGTTCGAGCGGTACAGTTTATCGTATATGGCATACAAGCCATACACGCTACGAGAATTCGTTACGATCAGACGGCACAATAAACTGTGCCGACGCACACGTGTCAGCGATGGCTTCGACGAACGACGTTTTAGCAGTTGTTGGATTAATGTTTCCAAAAGACTGGCATAAATTTTTAAGAATGGATCATGATACGTACCTATTTAGGTACATCTACGCATATCTGCGCACGTCCACCCGAACTGCGACTGACGACAAAACTGAACACGAAAACTGAACGAGCGCATACACGTTTACGATCAGTGGGCACAATTCTTCCAATTCCGTTAATCAATTGAAATTTTCATACTGTTCGGTTCAACGGCACAGTCTTGAAAAATCGGACGAAACTGTACAGTTTTATAACATACACGCAGCGATTTATTGGTACCGTTCGAACCGTACAGTTTGATCGTAACGATTTCTCGTTGCGTGTATGCCCACCATTAATAAAACGGTTAAAAAAAGGTTTTGAATATCGACATAATTAATTACTCAGGTGGCAAAGTCATCTAAATTTAGGCCTTTTGGTTAACCAATCTTTTTAACGAATAATATCAAATGACAATTTGATCAATCGATCTGGTGATAAGACCGTATTATCATGTCACTATCGCACATTTTATGAACTCTATTTTCAGAATCAATGAACTGTACCTACTATGTCTATCATTGCCAAATAAATTTACTTAGAAAATTTATCAGACATAAGTTTACTGTAACATTTTTCTTAAGTACATAATTATATTTATTATTGTAATTTAATAGTTTTCGAGCAAAGAAAACGTCGACCTTTTTAAAAATAAGTGCTTAGGTATTTCAAAGTTAAGGTTAACCAAGCATAAAGAAAATAAAATTTGTCATAAAATAAAATGTATGCATATATTTCTTTTGTAGTAAAATTATTAAATAATTATGAGTTTTATACTTATACTGTAGAGGTCAGTTAACTCAAGTTGTGGGAATTCTGCATTCATCAGTTTTAAAATTTACTTTCAATTAGGTATAACAATCATGACATTGTCCCTATGTAATACCGAATGCTTAATTTATTATTGCATAGTATCGTAAACTTAAAATAAATTCACTTTAACCACCTTAAAACACATATAGCCAGTCTTGAGCTTACACACAAAACCCATAAATAATGACGGATTGAGCATGTAGAACAGTGAGTAGGAAAAATTAAAAACTGAAGAAATGTGAGTTACTTAAAGGTGTAGTATTTTTCTGTTTCGGCTACCCCTTTACTGAAATAGATCGGGAAATGTTTCGTAACGTTTTTTGTCGCAGCTACAAATAATGCGGGTCCCTTGCTTCCTCTTTGAACGACAATGGATCGGCGATCTAAATTCTTCTATTCGATTCCGCTGCACAATTGTAACGGTCATCGAGTATTTCATGAAAACAATTTTTTATATGATTAAATATAAAAGGGATATAGTAATTATAGTCTGACTTTTATTAAAAAAGCCCGCTGTAATTTTAAATGCAATTAATATTAATTGACTTTTTATTAATTGCTAGCTGGTAATGATTTCTTACAGTGAGAAAGAGTTAGTTAGAGTATAATATTTCATATAAGTAGAATACATGAAGAGTCTAAAATTTTGGTGATGCCAGTGACACTGTCTTTTTAATTTTTTTTTAGGTATTTACACAAATTCTAGCAATATAATTATTTGCAATGTGCGAGTTCTAGTTCTTTTACGTAAAAATGTTATGCAAAGGTTATATTTTTATTGTAAAAGGGAACCAGAAGAAAATAAATCATTCACAAAGAAACTTGTCAAAGAGCCATAAACGTGTAGGTGGCAATATTCCTTTGAGGCCGCAAAAGTTACAAGAGCTTCCTTTATAGTCTGCTTACTGCTGCGTTAACAGGGTTCAAAATCGAAAGTAGTATGTACGTTGAATTGTCGAGTCTATTAGTTCTAGTGAAAGAAACTAATAATCTGAATTTTACCAAGAAAAAAATTACCGACCTCAAAATAACTCAAAAAGCACTCGTCAGATCTAGCTTTTGATTATAAAAAGAATCATCAAAAAAAAGTAATAGCTTTTGATTAAAAAAAGAATCATCAAAATCGGTTCACCCAGTCGAAAGTTCTGAGGTAACAAACATAAAAAAAATACAGTCGAATTGAAGTCGGTTAAAAATATTTATGATAAATCATGTAAAAAATCCTACTAAACACTGGTTAGGGAAAGAATAACTAAGTATTATTTAAATACCTACTATATAGTTATTATTCATATTTTACTTTTTGGCGAGTACCAATTTTAATTTACCATGTACGGCCTAAGTATGCAGATAATAACTTATGAATAGTTTTAGTACACATTAATATTTCGTCATTGTTGTATACGATATTTAACACTTGTCATAGTTCCAACATCTACTAACAAAGTGTTATTTCGCGACGATTTGTGAGAAGACGCAGTATGTACCATGGACTTAAATATAGGTCCATGGTATGTACGCGTGGTAGTAGCTTGGATAGCACCACGAAACTACAGAGTTCTAATTTTTAAATAATTTATAGATTTGACCGCGAATTTTTAGATAGATGCCCGAGTTTTCAGGATAAATATTCTTTAACTTACTCCACATCATAGTCTACCTGTGTACTAAATTTTCATGAATTTATTCAGTAGTTTTTGCGTGACAGTAACAATTTAACAAACATCAATAAAAACTTCACAATTATAATATTATTCGGATTTAACAATAACTGCTTGTTAGATTTTTTAGGGTTCCGAAGTAAAATCGGAACCCTTACCTATAGTTTCGTCATAACCGTCCGTCCGTTCGTCTGTCCGTCCATATGTCCTAAGCTAAGCGCCGCGACCGCGACGCAGTGCTAGAAAGCTGTTATTTGGCATCGATATACTCTCGAGATAAGATTATAAAAACTTCAGAATAGTAGAACAAAATATTGAAAAACATTTTTTTTCAGGGTAGGTACCTCCCCTAAAGGTAATGTGAGGACAAATTTTTTGTTCGTCGCGTACCCTATAGTGTGGGGTATCGTTGAAAAGGTCTTTTAAAAATATTATGAATCTTCTAAGACTATTTTTGGAATTAGGGGTCTGTTATCTACGTTTGGCTGCTCATGCCTAATACCATCTGGTTGCAGCGGTTGCGTGCAGTTTTGTGTATACGAGTACTCCAGTTATCACTGCTCCTGTTACGTTTAAATGACCTAAAAGCTTTATGTATGTTGGTATATAATTGTAATGTATGTTTCCGTTGTGGGGCCACGCATGGCTTAAAGTTTATAGTCTTATACCATCATCCTCGTACATATTGTATGGCGGGGATTGTTGCAAAGTGGACTGATACTAACTTAATGGAAAAAAAAATGCCTAATAAATATCTAAATAGTAATAACAGTGTCGGTTAAAGATTATTTTTATTAGGTAAGAATAAGAAGGTAACAAGTACGAATAATAGATAGGAACCTAAGAATATCAATTTAGATTCAGAGCCAACCCTTCGAAAATTGTTTTTACGCGAAGAAATGCTGTAAGAAATTCTGTAACATAACAATTGAGTGTAACACAGCAACCTCAAAATTGAACCTTACAGGGTTCTTGTGAAGGTAGGTATACCTTCACGCCGTGAATTTTTTATTGTACCTCATATTAAATTTAATAAAACAGTAACATTGTTGTATGTCTAATATAACCTAATCACTTGCATATCTAATGACCCTATGATTTATATTGTTATTATTATTATATACTATATAGACTAAATTATTGTTATTGTAGTAAACCCGATGATGAAATAAACCTACCTGACATTTACATTCAAATAAAACAGTATGAAGGTTTAATAGATTAGCTAATCAAACATTCAAAACATGTAAAATAAAATATGAAATTACAATTTCTGATTGTTTTCAGATCTCAGAGTGTATAAAATGAAAATTTTATCTAATCAATTTTTTTTTATGAGTATATTGCGTTATTATTAAACTTTTATTTATAACTGGGATTGTGTTTGTTAACTTTCATGGTTCATTTGCAACGTTATCTCATTGGAAAGGATGTAAAACAGGGAAGACATCATACAATCAAATTATTTTATTTGCATGTAAACATCAAATCTTAACGCATTTAAGTTTGATGTCACCATGATAGAATATACAATTTACGGAATTTCCAATAATTTCAAGTTATAAATTCTACTCCTGAAATACTGATTGATTTTAATTATTGCAACTCGACGTTGCGCATAGAATAAGTAATCTAATATTTTAAAAGTTTGTATTATTTACAGTTACAAAACATTGGAATGAAATGTAAAATATTATAAATACATACGTAAATTAGACACGTGATTTACGCATCGTTAGAGCTTAAATCTGTTTATATATACCTTGAATCAATTGTTTAACTCCAATATTCGTGATATCTGCAGAGGATTTTCTCAATGTTTTCAAATTCATAAATCGCTGTTACAGCGTGGATCCTGACGTTTCAATTGAACGTTGCACTTAGTTCCTGGAGAATGAGAGGGATCTAGTGAGATGAAGGTGGTATGTTATGCGTCAGCACGATTAGGTATTATGGTGGTCGTTCGAGTTGCACGCACGAGTGCTACGCGCGGCACACGGTTATCAACTAAGCGCATTAAAAATGCCGGTTGGTACATAACTAACGGCCACTTTTCTTACTGCATCATCGCTTTGTTGATTCGTGACGCGAGCCACAATCTTTTTTCAATAATTATGTGTAGATAAGTATCAACAGCTGATCAGCTAGCTGTTTAATGCTAAAGGGTGAGTTGTGAGAATAAAGTAATTTTGTGTCATCTCATACTCGTTCACTCATTGATGAAAAGACTCGTCAGAAGGTTCAAGATACATATGTATAAGATAGTATAAAATGATTTGATTGTCTTAAAGCCACAGTCTAGTTCATTATAAATATCGAACGATACTACATACTGTCTAAATCATCTACCCAAAAGATAAGAAAAAAAAAAAATCAACTCCGTGAACAGACATGACGACACTGTAAGCGTTCCATTTGGACTACAGAATCCTAAAATGTAAGTAATAAAGCCGATTTACAGGAGTTATTATCGGCATTAATAAATAACACAAGTAAAGAAATCTCAATATATATAAATTACGTGTCACGTTGTTTGTCCGCGATGGACTCCTAAACTACTTAACCGATTATAATCAAATTTGCACACCGTGTACAGTTTGATCCAACTTGAAAGATAGGATAGCTTACATCTAAAAAAAATAAACTTTTGACAGAACGAAGTCTGTCCGGGCAGCTAGTAAAATATAAAATAACACAAGTAAAGAAATAAATAAACCATATTGTAATATTTACCGTGTTATCGCTTTTTATCATCGAAAAGGGTACCCACATATTGAGAGGGATGGGATTTGTAAAATGTCTTATTTATTTTGGAGGCGTTTTACATCTACGATTTCGGATTTATGATAAATTTATATTTATATTTTGTGACACGTTTAGAACCTTTATTTGTCGAAATCATTGGTTGGGTCGGTCTTTGAAAGGCTACGTGTAGAAGTACACTTACAATGATATTATCTTGCTTTGGGTTTCACCGTAGGCGGAAAAATTATCCTCAAACCCGACCCGAAGAAATCGAATCAAAGTGACAAAGACTTGTGACGTTAAAAACATGACGTAACGTCTTCTGTTGGAAACCAACGAAATATTAGTCCTACTAGGTACTATTTTAAATAAATAAATAACGCTTCACACTCATAGCCCCACATTAGGATTCCCTGTGTCGTGGATGCCATGGACAACACACTAGACAAGGACATTCACATCCAGACAATTTCCGCCTCGCTGAGAATTGAACCCAGGACCTTGGTGCGGTGATCCGACATGGTAACCTTGCGCCACACGGGTCGTCAAATTGTCAAAGTTTGTAAAGATGTTAATTTGATGTTTGGGTTTTCATCCCTCGCTAATCGTTGTAGGGATTAAAATGAAACTTGGCACAGATAGTCCATCAATGGGTGAAAATATATTATTCCCGGCGGCACGTGCCGCAGAAACCGGCTTTGTCCCGAACATCATAATTAGTGATGTACCTACCTAGAACGCTAGTGATGTGTAAATTGCGTGGTTCATATTAAAAAACTCAAAGGACACTTTTTCTGTCCATTGAATATTTATTTTTAATTTTAATTAAGCGGGCGGCGCGGCGCCTGTTTCAATAATAATTATCGTCGAATTTCGAGGTACTGGAAGAATATTTGTAGCTATTTGACTTTTAGTATTAGGTATAGCACGCTGCAATGCGTCATTGATATTAGATTGCAAGCAGAAGTAACAAGGCGTCTTAGCTTTCTTATCGCACATCGTATGAAAATACTACATGTACCTATGTATTACATATACTTATGTATGTATGTATGTATATACTTACTCATGGTCATTATTTATTTTTAACGCATATTCTTTATTTAAGGGTCGCATTATATATTTGCTGTTTTTGCAGTTATTGACTAGAATACCAAATAAATATTTGAATTAAATGATGCGCTAGTGATGACGCATGGGAAATCACAGTATCAGAGTTGTTATATCGTTTACCTACCAATTATTTCTGGATAATTATTACGTTTGAACATAATTAGCTTGGATTAAATATTGGTGTAGTTCAGTACACAGTACCTACCTTTATTGAACCGAGTCAGTGTAGTAATATTATACTGTGGTGTAGCTTAAAACCGTCAGCAGATGATAATTATTATGTTAAATAACTTAAATAATTACAACTAAAATTATAATACTGAACTTTAAGGCTCAGGAAAAATCATAAAGTCTTATTTGCATAAATAGAACGGCACTTTTAAGCTAAACTGACTCCTATTGAGTTTATTTAGACAAAAATAAATGGAGGTCCTCCGGGACGGGGGCTCAGAGATCGGGGTACTCAGGGAATAACCCGATTTATTTACTTGTGTAATGTTAAAGTTTACACTACGATACAACTTGTCGGATTTGAAGTGTGTGCCAAGTCTCATAAAGCTAGGAATAAACTGCGCTGATCCTTTATTCCAAAGCAAATCTTGTAAACAGAAATTCATTCAAATATATTATTCTATTTCCTTTGCTTATTTACTTTTTGTTTCAACTTACGTATTCATTGTTACGGTTTTATTTCACTTCGCTTTGAATAACTTATTCCTCACG
This sequence comes from Thymelicus sylvestris, assembly GCA_911387775.1. Lineage (NCBI taxonomy): Eukaryota > Metazoa > Arthropoda > Insecta > Lepidoptera > Hesperiidae > Thymelicus > Thymelicus sylvestris. Next base: position 9,979,685 of record OU426888.1, read on the forward strand.
TCCTTAGGCATAAACAGAACGAGAACAAAATAATACACGATTAATTTTTCACCCCAATAAGTTTATAACAAAACACAGGCAACAAATTGTAACTCACAATTTTTCTCAAGGCGTTTAAAGGAAGGGAGGGGGGGGGGAGCAGCTAATTTCTATATCCTGTTTAGGGGAAGGCAACCGGGGCTACAGCCCTGGGGCCTCCACAACTCCGGCAAAAAATCTTTCAAATTCCGACTAGTAAACACTAGTAAACAACTTTTCCTTTGATATTTTTTTCGCTGTTTTACCTTCTTACTTACTTGGTTTTACAATAAATTATATATTGAAAAATACGACTGAAAAAAACTGTTCATTTTATTTGAATAATAATTTGGGGCAAGGTGATCTTCACTATTTTGTTGCCCCGAGGCCTCCAGACCTCTAAATCCGGCCCTGATCCTGTAAACGTTCTAAAAGTACATCAAAACATACATCATAACATTTATAACCCAAGGAAGGGTTACGAACGATTTACATACAAATAGGTACGTTTCGGTCGAAGGTATAGATTGGCCTTTATAAAGGAATCAAATCTCATTTAAGATACCTTTTGTCAAAGACATTTTAGTATTTACGCCCTTCGCATTTAATCTCCTTGCCTTTTATGTGCTACGTTTTATGTGAATAATTCAGATCGGTAGTGAGTATCTCACTAAAGGCCTGCGCCCACTCGCGACACGGCGCGCGGCATGGCAAGGGATTTTTATGCGACGAATAGAAATAAAACTTAATAGTATGACAGTAAAATTGAAATTTCAATGATCGCCATTGTAGCTACAATAATCTGAATTTTGGCAAGATAAAAATAACCGATTTCAATATAACTACCTACTTGTATCTGGCTCAAATTTAATGACAAGCACCAGCTTTCGATTTAAAAAAGAATCAATAAAATCGGTTCATCCAGTCGAAAGTTCTGAGGTTACAAACATACAAAAGGGTGCGTGTACTTTTGTACGCGCGTGAAAAGTTATACTTCTTTCACATATCTACCTAATTAAATAAATATCTTCAAAAGTAACTTAACTGTAGCTGAACTGAATACACATACATGCACCTAGATTAGCAGGCCACAGGGCATGCGTAACATATAACACATCACAATAACAGCCATGACACGAGTACAAATATTTATCTGTCACATAAATATTTGCCCCGCCGGAAATCGAACCCGAAACCCCTCGCTTCGCAGTTCGCAGGCAGGATCACTACCAACTAGGTTACAGGCATAGTTACAGGATCTAAAGCTACGCACGGGGTCATGAACCTCACGGCCGCGCGCGACCGGCTCACGGCGTGGCGGTCGAGTTTACACTCAGGGGAGCGGGGTATAGGGGAGTGAACAAAATGCCTACAACGGTCGAATAAGCTCGCCTTAAACGTTTGGATAGTATTCCGTATAGTATTTTCTCCATAGTATTCCGGTGGGATTAAGAATATCACTCGTAATATATCGGTATAATACGCGCTAATGGCCGACCCGAATATAGATGTTTTTGGAGTCATATCGTACTTCTGGCGCATTGGGGAAAACAGAGTGTATTTTTAGTGTTGAAAAAAATTGATTACGTTGAAAGAATAAACGATCGATAATAGAAGTTTTATTTTAAGTATTTAGTTTGCTCCCGAGGTTTGGAAACTGTCTGTGTATGGCTATCTGTCTATAGTCAACCCATGCAAACTGGATGCCGCATCAAGTCCGCTGCAAAGACAAGTATACCTACTTGATCATATTTGGCCAGCTTTACGTATATTTTACATTGAATCCTAAAAATCAGTACAAAATTAACTTATTGATTAACAAGTACTAAGTAACGTAGTAGGCACTGGTCAGGTGATACGCAAAATAGCAACTTAATTAAGCTTTGGCTAATCAGCCAAAACGTAATCACGTACGCGTACTAGTGAGGTCCAATATTATTATTTGTCGCTTGTAGCACACAAAATATTAATATTATTAAAATATTTTAATATTGTTAAAATCTAATTTTCAAAGTTATGATACTTTACAGCCTGTATACCCCTCAAGTGGCCCAGTTATGGGACAGTAATAGGTTGTGATGAAGATGATGATAAAATATTGTACTTGTATGTATGTGTAATGTCTCCTCCAATGCTTAGTTACTACTTTTTAACATGAAAATATATGTAAACACCCCACAGGTGCTTTTGGGATGCTCGTAAACTCTACTTCGAAAGATGGTGACTTGGTCCTCCCTCTTCGTAAAAATTGACTTCTCGGTTGAGACTTGAGACATTCCAAGCTCGTTGCTATGTCCGCGTGAAGCTGAGAAAGCCGATAGGGCCAAAAGCATATCCACAGTCCATTTGAAAAAAATTAAATGTGTATAAAGTTTCTCGTTAGATTGCTTTGATGTTGCCTTTGATGTTGAAATTTTCCTAGGTGGTGGTACCTAAGGAGGGCCTAGTAATAAGTACTATCATGTGGCATAGCTAAGTTATTTTGATAACAAAAGATCTGTGATGCAAAATTAAAAACAAAATTGCAGCCGCTTCACAAACAAGAATAGCAAACTTCAAACAATTAAAGTAAGTAGTTCGAGAAAAAGTAAACTCCCTTATCCAATGTACCTAGTCATAACGGCTGCCCACCTACCGATAAATTTTGGCCTTTTACATCTAAAACGATATTATGTCTTTGGCATCCACATCCTGTAGTAACAAAATAATTATGTGAGCCTGTATAAAACATAAAAGAAATGAAATTGGGTATGGGGGAGGAGGAAATTGAAATTATTAATCAAAGTAGATATGTGAAGTAAACCCAAATAATTGAAGCACGAATCTCATATTAAATACTCATACGTACCTATTGAGTTACTCGTAAATATAGTAGTGGCAGTGAACTTTACATTTTTCTCAAAGCATATTAGTTACAATAGTTCAATTACAATTTATATTTAATTTACTTTTATTGCTCACGACTCTAAGACCGTTTTTTATTTAAAGAAACTGTACTTTCTCTGGATTTTCAAACAAATAGAAAATAAAATTGACTTAAATTATATTTAACCTCCAATTTATTGAACCTTAAAGGTTAGTCTAAAATTATTAAAGTGTAAAAAGATAAAAAAACGAAATGAAAGCGAAGACGCTCGTTTCACTCTTGTATTTGATCATTTTTAGGGTTCCGTAGCCAAATGGCAAAAAACGGAACCCTTATAGATTCGTCATGTCTGTCTGTCTGTCTGTCTGTCTGTCTGTCTGTCTGTCTGTCTGTCCGTCCGTCCGTATGTCACAGCCACTTTTCTCCGAAACTATAAGAACTATACTGTTGAAACTTGCTAAGTAGATGTATTCTGTAAACCGCGTTAAGATTTTTACACAAAAATAGAAAAAAAAACAATAACTTTTGGGGTTCCCCATACATAGAACTGAAACTCAAAAATTTTTTTTTTATCAAACCCACACGTGTGTGGTATCTATGGATAGGTCTTCAAAAATGATATTGAGGTTTTTAATATCATTTTTTTCTAAACTGAATAGTTTGCTCGAGAGACACTTTCAAAGTGGTAAAATGTGTGTCCCCCCCCTGTAACTTCTAAAATAAGAGAATGATAAAAGTAAAAAAAAATATATGATGTACATTACCATGCAAACTTCCAACGAAAATTGATTTGAACGAGATCTAGTAAGTAGTTTTTTTTTAAAACGTCATAAATCGTAAACCGCAAAAAACATCGATCAAAGTTACAACTAACTACAAGAACTTTTATATTATGTTACTTGCTGCTACGGAACCCTTCATGGGCGAGTCCGACTCGCACTTGGCCGCTTTTTTTACACTTTGCAAACCCTATTTTTAATACCTATTGTTGTGAGATAATATAGAAATTATTTCATACTAACTAGCAGACGAAATACTTGAGGTTAAGTGGTCAACGTCGCTCATGGACATCAATAACACCGAAACCTTAACCCATGAGTCATGAGAGAACCCGGTCTAAAAATTTAAAAAAACCCTACTATCAAAAAAGCTATCATGATATTATTAACTTTTTGAAAACCTTATGATGAACTCTTTAGTTTGATACCGATATTGCATTATTCGATTTATTTTTATTTTTTGATGTAATTTAGATGTCATTTTAGTTTGAGTTTAATTTTATAACAAAGTCCTAAAGTCAATACTTGACTTGCCTATATGAGTTGAATCACATTATTTTTCTGTAATTAATGTTTTCTATTGTAAATTTTATACTTTATTGTAATATTATTTTTCTATGTGCTCAGGAGTTTCTTTACAGATTTTCTTCTTCTCCATGACAAAGAACCTTTGTGATACCTACATGAATTTTGAATTTAGAAATAATAAAAAAAACGTTTTACTATCAATTTTAGTGATACTGTTTGTTATATTCAAAACCTTAGACCTATATTCAAAACTCATTTGAATTGCGGTCTTGATTTCGTAGGTTTTGCATTGGGATTTCTAACTATTCAGACTGAATGTCACGGGTATTTAATTCTTACATTACGAAAGCTTTCATCATCTCGATCATAGTCGTGTGAACGAACTAAGATTCGGCTAGTGATAAAATAAATTATCGCTATTCGGCTATAGCGCTCCTCACGAGTATGAGAGGTAAGATATTTTACATTTAAGAGATAATAGTTATTATTCTTGTAGGTAGGTACTCATTATGCGGTATCACGTAAAAGAGAAATTGCGCAGAAACCATTATTAATCGCTTGCACATTCTATTAAAGTAGTATACCTATTGTTTCGACACACATAGGTAATAATTGTGAATGTAAAAAATTGAGGTATTTTTAACGCGATATATTCTATAAAAATATGAATAAGTAGATAAGTAAAAAGTCACACTTTTTTTCACCAACACGGTGTCACACAATATTTAAATTTGCCCGGAAACGCTCTTAGCAGGAGAGTAGAGATTACGAATTTATGGACTTAAAATCCTCTGTTGAGGTCTAATCCACACCAAAAAACACCTTTGTAGGGAACCAATCCGCTTTCTTAATAGCAACTCTGAAGGCGTCACAATAACTCACTGTCGGTGGCTATAGCAAGGGCGTATAAACTGAGTCTGTTAATAAATCACTCGTCGAAGAAACTTAAGGTTAAATTGTATTTTGTACCTATTAATGCACGTAACGAAGAGTTCATATTAATATGAGTTTAATACACAGGTTTAATTGAGGTATAATTGAGAACTGTGCTTGAGAATTGAGTTTGGCAATGACAATTTCACATAGATTGATATTTGAATGTAACCTATAGGTAACGTGTCAGATGCATGGTAGGGTGTGTTAATGTTTATTTTATTAATTTTATGTATTTCTAATGCATATTATACAAAAGAATTAGCTTTCTACACTACTTCTCCATGCAATCTTTAACTGTGCTTTTCATACTCTTCTGTCCGCGTAATTGTCGTAAAAAGGGGGTACAAAGTTTTTGCTTCATGTATTAACTTAATCTCAGAATTTAATATTATCTGCTCTATCTGTTACCTAAAAAATACCAATACAGGGGATGGTGCTCCAAAGTGGATTGATTGGTAGAGGGGTCAGTGGACGTATCAAGTTAAGCGAGACCGATAGTTTAATGTATCCTCCGATAAAAAAATATTTCAAGTTAAATAAAAGTTTGTGGAAAACAATATTCATCCGAATGCACTACACTACGTGTTTTATTTAAGGAAAACACAATTTGCAATGAATCCAGGTCCGAAGTTGTCGCAACGTCAGCTAATACATTTTGGATTCTAAGATTCCATATGCAGTAAACTAGATAAATAGAAAATGGTTAAGCATTCAGTACTATGTAGAGCCAGGCCAAATTTAGGGCTTGGCTCTGCATGGCCTGTGATAACTTTTTAATAGTGAAAGCTTCATAACTTTGCAGTGGCGTAGCGCCAGCTAGCCCTCGTGGGGCCCTATATCAAAATTTTGTCGAGGTGCTGTCGGCTCGAGGATAAACAAACCTTCTTGAAAAGAAATAAAAAACCTAGCATAATACAATATACTTATATAACCATATACAATCAATGCTTTAAAATTTTAAGCAGTCAAATAATTCAAATATACAGGGTGAATTTTTCATGTGGGCGTTGATGGGGAAATTCTAAACTATGAGGAATAGCGAAAAGTCCTGAAAGAAGTCTCGGGGAGGATTCTAACAAAACTAAAACTGCATTATTAGATTTTTGAAAAATCAACATTCCTAATCAGGAATCGAACCCGTTGATTTTGAAAAAAACACCCTGAGTTATTACACCGTTCGATAGTATCGCTGACAAGGATTGAACTCTGGGAAGGAATAACATACGGCAAACTTCAGGAAAGAGCTAATAATGCACCTTTAAGAATTTTGTTAAAAAGAGCTAATTTTTAACAAAATTATTTTAATTTTTCGTAAATTTTCCATCAATTATACCATAACTGATTAATTGTTCAAAATTACTTATGGCCATTATTTTCACTACGTAGCCGGATTCAACGTCTCAAAGATTGTAACTGCATTTAGCATGACCATACTTATTACTGGTTCCGTTGAGAATATTTTCTAAAGTTGGTTTTAAGTCATCATTGCATTATGGGTCTTTGTAGATTTCGTTTTTACATACCCCCAGAGAAAATAATCCATCAGGATGTTCTGTGACCTTCTTGGCCACGGGCACTACGGCATAGGACCATGCGTTGCAAAAAAATGTTCGAAAATGTAGGATGAACAACGGTAATGTAGATCTGAATTAAATAATACTTAGTTGATAATTTTAAAACTACCTATACAATACACGCTTTTATAATGTTAATTTACTAAAGTAGTTCCTCGTCTGGCGTCAAACCTGAGTGTAGTATTAGGTCATTATTATTATGCTATAAGAATTGAAGCAATATCTAAAATTTCAAATTCACAGGATAGGAGGAAGTAGGTATATTTAAGATTGCAAGATTTGACCCACATAAAAAAAGCGGCCAAGTGCGAGTCGGACTCGCCCATGAAGGGTTCCGTAGCAGCAAGTAACATAATATAAAAGTTCTTGAAGTTCGTTGTAACTTTAATCGAGGTAAATTGCGGTTTACGATTATGACGTATTAAAAAAAAAACTACTTACTAGATCTCGTTGTCTCGTGTCGGCTAGGGTAGCGTACCTTACACTCAGAATATCCAAACGGTATTCGTTGAAGGTTGTACAGGTATATGCGCCGACTTCGACACATCCCGACGATGAGGTTGAGGTTATGTATGAGGACATAAGTAGAGCCATACATACCTCTAAAGCTCACTTCAATGTTGTGATGGGGGACTTCAACGCGAGACTGGGCACGCAGAGCGGCGCCGAGACGAAAGTGGGTCCCTACGGAATTAGACGACGGAACCACCGAGGACACTTGCTGGCCAACTTTTTGGAGAAGGAAGATCTCTTCATGATGAACTCCTTCTTCAGAAAGAAGCCACAACGCAGGTGTACTTGGATAAGTCCTGATGGTTCCACGAAAAGCGAGATAGACTTCATTCTGGCAGACAAACGGCACATATTTAATGATGTATGGAATTTGTAGATATACTTTTTTGCTAGTATAAAAATAAAATTGATAATTAATTTTTTATTTATTTATTTAATGATGTCTCTGTGATCAGCAGGTTCAAAACCGGAAGCGATCACCGACTTGTAAGAGGCACATTAAATATCGACCTGAAGCTGGAACGGTCACGCCTGATGAAGTCTACGCTTCGCCCAACATCCGTCCAAATCCAGGGATCTGAAAACTTTCAACTTGAGCTGCAAAATCGTTTTGCGTGCCTAGAATCGTGCACGTCAGTGGACGAGTTTAACACCAGGATGGTAACAACTGTCCACGAGGTAGGGTCGAAGTATTTCAAGACCCACCCTAGTGGTAGATCTCAGGTTCTCTCAGAACAAACTCTCGGTCTTATGAGGGATCGACGAGAACTATGTGTTCAGTCTCAAACCTCTATGAGGGAATACCGACGGCTCAATGAACAGATCTCCAAGTGCAGGCGACGTGATTTGCGAAAACACAACGCAAATCGTGTAAAAAACACAATTGAGCGAAACCAGGGCTCCAAAGTGTTCGCCAGGGATCTGTCTATTGGGCAAAGTCAGCTTACGAGGTTGAAGTCCGAGTCTGGCACCGTGGTTTCGTCGAAACCGGAAGTTCTGAGAGAAACTGAGAGATACTACGGACGGTTGTATACCTCCTCTCAAGCTCCACCTCCTCGCGAGGAGAGCGACAAGCGAGCTAAACTGACCCGACACTACACAGAGAATATCCCGGATGTCAGCCTGTATGAGATTAGAGAGGCTCTCAAACAGGTTAAAAACAACAAGGCACCGAGAGATGACGGAATCACAACCGAGCTACTAAGAGCTGGAGGTAAACCCCTTCTAGTGGCACTCCAGAAAATGTTCGATTCCGTCATTAATACTGGAACTACCCCGGAAGCGTGGAGCAGAAGTTTGGTGACGCTGTTCTTCAAGAAGGGGGATAAAGCCCTTTTGAAGAACTACAGGCCCATTGCACTTCTGAGCCACGTTTATAAGCTGTTTTCGAGGGTGCTCACAAATCGCATTGCACGCAGGGTTGACGACTTCCAGCCTCCCGAACAAGCAGGATTCCGAAAAGGCTACAGCACCATAGACCATATACACACACTGCGGCAGATTATACAAAAGACCGAGGAGTATAATCTGCCGTTATGTGTTGCCTATGTGGACTATGAGAAAGCCTTTGATTCTATCGAGACCTGGGCGGTACTAAATTCTCTCCAACGGTGCCGGATTGACTACCGGTATATCGAGGTGTTGAAGTGTTTATACTCATCTGCCACCATGTCCGTCAGAGTACAAGACCCCCAATGAATGACAATGAACCCCATCCAACTGCAGAGAGGTGTCAGAAAAGGGGATGTCATATCCCCAAAACTGTTCACCGCTGCGTTGGAAGACGTGTTCAAGCTGATGGAGTGGAAACGACGTGGCATCAACATCAATGGCGAATACATCACACACCTGCGATATGCCGATGATATAGTCATCCTGGCGGGATCCCTGGAGGAACTTGGTACAATGCTCGAGGACTTGAACAGCGCCTCATAACGGGTGGGTCTTAAGATGAACATGGACAAGACGAAAATCATGTCGAATGTCCATGTCACACCCGTACCGGTTGTTGTTGACGGCGCTGCTCTCGAAGTTGTAGACGAGTACATTTACCTGGGACAAGTGATCCAAATGGGTAAGTCCAACTTCGAGAAAGAAGTCACTCGTAGAATCCAACTCGGATGGGCTGCGTTCGGGAAACTACGTCATATCTTGTCGTCCAAAAAGTTACCTCAGTGCCTGAAGTCGAAGGTGTTCGAGCAGTGTGTGTTGCCAGTGATGACATACGGATCCGAGACATGGTGCTTCACTATTGGCCTTATGCATAAGCTTAGAGTCGCCCAGCGGGCTATGGAACGAGCTATGCTTGATATTTCTCTACGCGATCGAATCAGAAATGATGAAATCCGTAGACGAACGAGGGTGACCGACATAGCTCAGAGAATTAGCAGGCTGAAGTGGCAATGGGCTGGCCACATAGTTCGAAGGACCGATAACCGTTGGGGAAGAAAGGTCCTCGAATGGAGACCACGCCTCGGTAAAAGGAGCACAGGACGCCCCCCGACCAGGTGGACCGACGACCTGAAGAAGACAGCGGGTATCCGCTGGATTCAGAAGGCTCAGGACCGGTCAGAGTGGCGGAAGTTAGGGGAGGCCTATGTCCAGCAGTGGACCCACAAAGGCTGATGGATGGATGGATGGATGGATTGGTTTTAAAAGAAGTTCTTATGGCTGCCACCAATGATATTATAATGTAAAAAGAGGTAGATATGTCACTAGTGATTTAAGATTATTTGAAGCTGAGTTTAGTTTAACGAGAGACTTGTGCTAGAGTAATTGAGGATGGGATCTGCCGATAAATCACTGAAGCGGTTAGAGCCTAGCGATTAATCTATTGGACGTGCTAACATGCCGAGTTCTCATATCCGACTTCAAAACCAAAAGTCGAACACCTATGGCTATATTATATCTATGCCTTTTGCCGATTTGGCTTGACTATAGGTTGAAAGGGAATATTATTTATATTTGAACAAGAATTATTACATCATGTGGTTCAAAGGTCAATAATAGTCATCTTATAGTGTATTCAATAAAGCCTCGGATCTTCTCTGACGCATATTATTTGAATGTAAATCGGCCGGTTGGTCGATAATTCTCTTTGGTCCACAGGTTTTCTCCCAAGACGAAAGGTTTTGCTTTATACCGTTAAATTGGCTATACTCTGAAACATTATTCCGCAATATTATAAACAATCAATTTAAACAAGGCTACGGTTTCTTTTAAATTTGTATTCAAATAGATACATGCTAATCTTGAAGACTAAGACAAATTACCTCGTGAATTATTACTGCCTGCCAAATCTATCAAGCGAGAAACGCAAGTGCACTTTCGTTTGGCATTTAAGAAAGAGCGAGACCCCTAAAACTATATCCACATAGGTACAAGTTACTAGCCTAATATTGCATAATATACATACAAATATTTTATTGAAAGTGACAACATTCTATACGACATAATATAAATCAAAGGAAGTAAACTATAAGGAACAGTAACTTTGTAGCATAAGTTCTATCAACAAAGACAGCCCTCAAAGTTGAGCAATCTTACTAAGGTCCACGGCCGCCTCACAAGTTGTGGACGCGTTTTGTAACCACTAATGTTTCATGAAATCCATTTCAAGTCAAAGAACGTTCCGTTCTACAAGCGGCGAGTAAATTACATGATGTGGTACAACTTTTGAAATTTGTTTGAGCGCGTACACAATATTCAAATCATTAGGAGCCAAATGTTCGGATGTATTCTAAGTGTAGGCTTAGAAACTAGGCTGACCCAGGAGGGATTAGCGGGGGAGTTAGTGGTTAAAACGATTGTTAGAAAATTTTAAGCCGACCCGTCAATGATTAGGGAATCCATACACGGACTGCTTGAAACAGTCGCAGTCGAGTCATACATGGGAAGTCGTGTTGCGGTGTGTTGCCGACAGAATTACGACAACTCATTCAGTAATTTTTGATCATCTCTGAACTGGAGATACAAACATAAAATACTCTATCTATATAATTGTCATATTTCATGCACCTATTCTCCTTTCGATGTGAAGTGAAAAGTAGTGTTTCTTCGTGGGATTTCTCACTGCAACTGAATGAACAGAACAGCGACCACAGAACAGAGCAGTCCTATCGCGTTTGGCTCCAACAGAAACTGATTGCTTCCATGCAGCTCTCTCGACTGCTCCAAGCGGTCCGTGTATGGAGGCCCTTAACTCCTGCAATTTATCCATAATTTAAATTAGTTCGAGGTCTTTATGAAATACGAGCCGTACCGTCATTATAATAGCCGGAAATTTTATGAAATTATACTACCACTCTCTTCCGTTAGATTTTCACCACGCTTAATTGGACGCCATCTTGACTGGAACGCGGCGGAGATGCTGTAGGATGATTATGTCGTTCCGGATGATTGTGCTCTCTTACTAATAAATGATTCAAAATAATTTAAATTTTAGCGAAAAAAATACCATGCAAATAGAGTGCAAAGAAATAGTCTTATTGCTGAACATTATCATAATGGCATTCCTATAATATTTAAGGATATCCTTTAATTTCTCAAGGGATGGATCAAGACTAAAAATTTTGATAAAAATTAGACCAAGCTGGAAGTAACTATATATTCTTTCAAATAAAAAAATCTGAATTGATAGATAATTGACAGAGTTCTGTGGTAGAAAAAAAAATACAACCGAATTCAGAACCTCCTCCCATTTTGAAGTCGATTTAAAGTTTGCTATAAAATCACATTCATGAATATTTTATATTATTACTAGCTGCCCGGACAGACTTCATTCTGTTAATAGTTTTTTTTTTGAGATGTAAACTATCCTATCTTTCAAGTTGGATCAAACTGCACACGGTGTGCAAAGATTAAAATCGGTTCAGTAGTTTAGGAGTCCATCGCGGACAAACAACGTGACACGTAATTTATATATTATTAAGTTATAGGATATAATATATAGGTACAGTCGGCCGCAGAAGTAGCTTGTAGCTGCCTGACGCAGCTAGCATTTATACCTACCGAGTACCTCCTATGAATACTTACGCAGTTACCAATACCTTCTCAATACCTACATATTTGCCTTACCACAACAATACCTGGATACCAATAGGAAAGAATAAATACAACAGCCTAACTTATATTTCAAGCTAAGTGAAACAAAACACCTCAAGGGAAATATATTTATTTGATTTGACGTTCTGTTATGAAACGAATGACGTCTGTTTAAGAAACAAGATAAGCGCAGTCCGTCAGCTTCTTCCTCGTTCCTCTTCATCAGTCTTCAAGCCACAAGATCTCATCTTCAAAGCACCCGGCACCCAGCATTTATCTTCATTCTTCGTGCCTCCGTGTCGTGTATCGCGCTCGCAGCCCGCCGTAGGAATGGTAACCCATTTGGGCCTCGCGCAATATTTATAACATCGCCTCGCGCAGCGCGAACGAGAGCGGCGATGTTAGAACGAGATGGCAGTACAAAGCGAGAGGTACAGCGCTATTACTACAAGAGCGAACGAGACGGCATGCAAATTGACCTTGTTTATTTTATTACTTTTTACACGTGTTTTTTAATCCTCTTTCTTATTGGTCTTTCTTTTTCCTGTAAATTAATGTAGCTATTTTTATTGGATATCCTTCTTTACAATTTTTGTATATAAACCCGTTCATTTTTACCGAAAATATATTCCTCGGATAACCACTCCAGCAGAAGTATTATTTCAAGCAACCTTCCTGAAGAATAAACATTAGTGGATTAGAAACTCCAAATCCACTAAATTGGTGACCTCCGAAGAACTTCTGAAGAAAATTCTGGACGAAGACCTCCTTCCCAGAAGAATCCCTGCTGGACCAACCTACGCCGGTGACTCTCAGCAAGTTACCCGACATCGAGGAATCCCTGCTCGACGAATCCCTCGTCACTCGTCGAAGAACTGCGAACGACACCCTGCTGATCCGTCCCTGCTGAAGTAACGTTTCACACTAGGCCTACCTACCTACCGCAACCTGTCGTCAACCCATCGCCATGGAGAAGCACGCACAGCACGCCGAAGCCACTTCCCAGCCACAGACCCAATCAGCATGTCCACAGCCGCAGCAACCCGAAATCGCTGGAATAGCTCTTTCCATGCGTATCCCGCCATTCTGGAGAGACAAGCCACGACTATGGTTCATTACTTTTGAGGCAGCGACCAGCGAACTCAATAAAGGACAAAACCAACTCGCCCAGATGGTAATTGCACAGCTGGAGAAACAGGATATTGAGCAGATCTCAGACCTGTTATACGACCCGCCAGCTACAGAACAATACAACACATTGAAGAATCGACTTATATCGGCTTACGAAGAATCTGACAATCGCCAACTTCAAAAATTATTATCAGAAGTCGAGTTAGGTGACCAAAAGCCTACTCAACTACTACGACGAATGCGAAGCCTGGCTCGAGACAAAGTCCCCGATTCTACTCTCCGACTCATGTGGTCAAACCATTTGCCGCCACACGTCCGTTCAGTACTTACCGTCAGCGAATCATTTTCCACGAAGACATCGCTCGACGAACAAGCTCTTCTCGCAGACAAAATGATGGAGAACACGAACAATAACATCTCAGCCGTCGATTCATCAAAAAATTCCGAAACGCAATTTTTAATTGAAGAAATTCGAAAATTATCAATTGAAGTTGCCGCTATCAAGAATTCACAGAATAATTTCCATTCATTCAAGAATTACAACTCGTCACAAAATAGTATTACGCCGCATCCGCTTAATAACAGTCGAAGACCATTCGCCCGCCAAAACCGACATCGATCTACAAGTCGCGACAGATCAATACCTACACGCCAGCGAAGCGAGTCAAGATCGACCTACTGTTATTATCATCGACGTTTTGGTTCAGAAGCCCGAAAATGTACGAAGCCATGTGCTTATATGCAAGAAAGTACCAAGCCGGAAAACTGAATCATACGTTAGCCACGGCGGAACCTAGCGTATCAGATATCAATTACCGCCTATTTATTACCGACAAGAAAAACAATATGACGTTTTTAATCGACACAGGAGCCAACATATCGGTAATTCCTCCGTACAAAGGTCAACAACAAAGTCCTTTGAATTTTCAACTTTACGCGGCGAACAACACTGTCATACCTACCTACGGAGAGAAAACCTTGGAACTCGATTTCAACCTACGTCGATCATTCAAATGGAAATTCATCGTAGCGAAAGTTAGCAAACCTATTATTGGAGCCGATTTCCTACGACATCACCAACTCATCGTCGACTTGAAGAATAAAAAACTAATAGATGGTATTACCAACCTATCAACGCAGTCATACGTAGAAGCATCAAACATACCTACTATTCGAAGCGTCGATATTCAAGATAAATACCACAACATCTTAGCGGAATTCCCCGGTACTACAAGAATTTCATCAATGAAACTTACATCCATTCATAACGTCGAACACTATATCGAAACTACGGGCGCCCCACTACATTGTCGTGCACGCCCCATCGCTCCACATCGTTATGAAATAGTGCGAAAAGAATTCGAGAATATGATTGAACAAGGTATATAGTCTACTCGATAAGTTCAAAATGGTTGAAATTAGAGATACTGCTCTTAAAAATACGTGCGATAGCTCATTCTGTTCGGAATGATGTCTAGAAAAATGTTTCGGAAGCGTTTACCAGCACGTCAAAAATTGCAAAAGTTATTGACAAAATAAAGTTGAAAAAAAAAAGTATTTTGTTTTTGGTAATCACTTCGAAACTATTAATATTTAAGAAATTTTAAAACAAGATTCTTAAAGTAGAGGAAATTTCCAAACAATGACTCGCGACTCTCGGAACTCTATCTCCATTATTTATAACTTTAATTTAACGCTGAAAATGGGTCTCCACGCTGCATTTTTAGGTTGCGCGTGCGGCGTCAAAACCGAGTTCGTCACACTCAATAATTTTTTAAGGTATTAATTATTAATTTTAAAAAATAAAAAAAATATGGTGTATTCTAAACACTTCAAAGAATTTGCTCCCGTAGGAAATTATGCTTAAAGTTAATTTTTCAACAAGTTAGACGATTGTTAATTAACAAAATTTTCTCGAACTTCCATTTTCATTGTACATTAAAAAAAATGTTTAAGTAATTGTCCTATAAATTTTTCGCTTCGTGGAGCCCTTCTTATATACATGCTTAACGAGATCACGTCATAAAAGTTTAAAAAGTTTTAATACTTTGTGTATAATAATTTTATAAGTTGAACAAAAAATGAAAAATGCAAATAATATTATTGAAAATATTTTTTTCTCAATTTATTATTACATAATCGTTTTGGCATTCATAAAAGACATTTAATGACTTGAAAAAAAAAATTCCTTCATTTTTTTATAATTTTTTTTTTATAAACAAATAGACTATTTCAATGCTTTCAAGAAAAAATTTCTTAATATCTTATTCTTTAGAAAACATTATGATTTTTGAAAAAAAAAATTTTTTCTTAATAATGATATTTAATTGTTTATAATTGTTTTTTAATATTTCTATTGTTTGAATAATTAGTTAATAATTTTTTTTTCTTAAAAATTATAATTAACCATCTTTAATAGAAATGTAAAAAAATATTTTTTTTTATCAACAATTTCATTGTTTTTTAACTTAACAATTTTTTATAAACAAATTCTCAACTTTTTTATATATTTTTTCTGAAACACCTAAAAATAAAAAAAACAACGATGTATAACAAAGTACAGATAAAAACATTTTTCAATTTTTTAATTTCGATTCGATAAAAAAACGAAAAAATTGTTTGTTCAACTTATAAAATTATTATACACAAAGTATTAAAACTTTTTAAACTTTTATGACGTGATCTCGTTAAGCATGTATATAAGAAGGGCTCCACGAAGCGAAAAATTTATAGGACAATTACTTAAACATTTTTTTTAATGTACAATGAAAATGGAAGTTCGAGAAAATTTAGTTAATTAACAATCGTCTAACTTGTTGAAAAATTAACTTTAAGCAAAATTTCCTACGCGAGCAAATTCTTTGAAGTGTTTCGAATACACCATATTTTTTTTATTTTTTAAAATTAATAATTAATACCTTAAAAAATTATTGAGTGTGACGAACTCGGTTTTGACGCCGCACGCGCAACCTAAAAATGCAGCGTGGAGACCCATTTTCAGCGTTAAATTAAAGTTATAAATAATGGAGATAGAGTTCCGAGAGTCGCGAGTCATTGTTTGGAAATTTCCTCTACTTTAAGAATCTTGTTTTAAAATTTCTTAAATATTAATAGTTTCGAAGTGATTACCAAAAACAAAATACTTTTTTTTTTCAACTTTATTTTGTCAATAACTTTTGCAATTTTTTACGTGCTGGTAAACGCTTCCGAAACATTTTTCTAGACATCATTCCGAACAGAATGAGCTATCGCACGTATTTTTAAGAGCAGTATCTCTAATTTCAACCATTTTGAACTTATCGAGTAGACTAATATGCCGCCCAAGCAAGAGCCCTTGGTCATCACCACTTCATATCGTACCCAAAAAGAACGGTGACATCAGAGTTTGCGGTGATTACAGAAGATTAAACGCTATCACAACGCCTGACAGATACCCAATACCACGTATCAAAGATTTCACGTATCAACTGTCACAAAAAAATATCTTTTCGACTATTGATCTCAACCGAGCGTATCAACAAATCAATGTTCGCGAAGAAGATATACAGAAGACCGCTATCATCACTCCGATGGGACTATTTGAATTTCCCAAGATGCCACCTGGACTACGGAACGCAGCTCAAACATTTCAACGTTTCATTCACGAAGTTTTACAAGGATTGGATTTCGTTTATGCATTTATCGACGATCTTTTAATCGCTAGTTCCGACGAAAAAACGCACGAACAACACTTACGTACCGTGTTACGTTGACTGGAAGATAATGGTATCACCATTAACCCATCAAAATGTGTATTTGGACAACCTGAAGTCAAGTTTTTGGGATACTCAGTCAACAGCCAAGGAATCAAGCCGCCTGTCGAAAAAGTTATGGCAATTTCACAGTTCCCGAAACCGAGTACTATCGAAGAGCTCAGGCGTTTTCTCGGAATTATCAATTTCTACCGTGACCACATTCCGAAAGCCGCTGAACTTCAAGCTCCACTCCATGCCTACCTTCACAATTCAAAGAAGCGTGATAAAACTATAATTCAATGGACCGAAGACTCAACTAAGTCATTTGAAGCGTGTAAAACTGCTATTTCGAACGCTACTTTACTCGCACATCCATCTCATCACGCAAAGCTCGCTATCTTCACCGACGCATCTGATCTATCCGCTGGAGCCGTTTTACAACAATACATCGATAACAAATGGCAACCCCTGGGATATTTTTCAAAAAAGTTTTCAAGTGCACAGCGAAACTATAGCACATTCGATCGAGAACTACTCGCCATCTACATGTCTATAAAGCATTTTCGAAAAACTTTTGAAGGACGAAGCCTCATCATCTACACTGATCACAAACCGTTAACTTACGTACTTCAAAAACCTCCTTCAACTTCAGAGACACCGCGCCGAGCGAGACAACTAATCTTCATTGCCGAATTTTCAACCGATATTCGACACGTTAGCGGAAAAGATAACGTAGTTGCCGACGCATTGAGCCGAATACCTATAGAGAGTATCACATGCCCTACCGCTATCGATTTCGAGAAGATCGCAGAAGCTCAACAAGAAGAGAAAAGTACCATAGATCAACTTTCAAAACAGAGTAATCTATCACTCAAACTAGTTACTCTGCCACATTCACAAAAATCTATTTATTGCGAGACGTCAACATCATTCATTCGACCATACCTACCAGAGAAATATCGACAAGTCGTCTTCAACGCGCTACATAATGTCAGTCATCCTGGTATTCGAACAACTCGAAAATTGATAACTCAAAAATATTTTTGGCCGTCAATGAATACCGACATCGCAACGTGGGCAAAACAGTGTATTCCATGTCAACAATGTAAAGTACAGCGCCATACAACGAGCAACATTACATCGTTTTCATCAGCTGATCGTTTTCAACACGTCCACATCGACGTAGTTGGACCGCTTCCGTCATCACCCGAAGGCTACAGATACCTGGTTACAATGATCGACCGAGCAACCAGATGGCCCGAAGCGATACCTACTGACGACACGACAGCCGACTCAATCGCTAAAATATTTTATGAGCAATGGATTATACGTTTTGGTTCACCGAAGTTAATAACAACCGATCAAGGAAGAAATTTTGAAAGTCGCCTTTTCAACAAATTACTTAACATCATGGGTACTCAAAGAATACGTACAAGTCCGTATCACCCTCAATCCAACGGTATGGTAGAAAGATGGCACCGAAGTTTGAAAACCGCACTGAAAACTCGCCTATCAGAACGTACTAAGTGGATAGACGAATTACCTACAGTACTTATGGGTTTACGTGCAATACCTCGTTCAGACTCAGGTATTAGCGCCGCAGAACTTACCTACGGTTACAACTTACGTTTACCATCCGATTTCTTCACTACAAGTATAGATAAGGATCAAAATCTCGACTACGATTACGTTACACAGCTACGTAATACGATAAACTCGATGAAGCCATCTATACCTACAACTGCACATAGTAACAAGAAACCTATTTTCATTCACAAGGATCTACAAAACTGCGCGCATGTTTTTATCAGAATTGACGCCGTAAAAACACCTTTAATGCCTACGTACGAAGGTCCATACAAAGTACTCGAGCGGAATAGCAAAACTTTTAAACTTTTGTTACCTGAGAGGCGATCTGCTGTTATTTCGATCGACCGTCTCAAACCTGCCTACACTATCAGTACTCCAGAGGACTCAACATCTGAAGCAAGCACCCAGGATACCACAGCTACATACTCACAGTCACCAGCGAAAACCAACGATGGAACTTCAAGTACCTACTCAAGCTCCAGTACATCGTCAAGCCCAGTTAAGTCATCGATTCTGAAGACCACTAGACTTGGACGCACCAGCAAGCTTCCGGTACGCTTTCGCTAGGGGGAGAGTCATGTAGCTGCCTGACGCAGCTAGCATTTATACCTACCGAGTACCTCCTATGAATACTTACGCAGTTACCAATACCTTCTCAATACCTACATATTTGCCTTACCACAACAATACCTGGATACCAATAGGAAAGAATAAATACAACAGCCTAACTTATATTTCAAGCTAAGTGAAACAAAACACCTCAAGGGAAATATATTTATTTGATTTGACGTTCTGTTATGAAACGAATGACGTCTGTTTAAGAAACAAGATAAGCGCAGTCCGTCAGCTTCTTCCTCGTTCCTCTTCATCAGTCTTCAAGCCACAAGATCTCATCTTCAAAGCACCCGGCACCCAGCATTTATCTTCATTCTTCGTGCCTCCGTGTCGTGTATCGCGCTCGCAGCCCGCCGTAGGAATGGTAACCCATTTGGGCCTCGCGCAATATTTATAACATCGCCTCGCGCAGCGCGAACGAGAGCGGCGATGTTAGAACGAGATGGCAGTACAAAGCGAGAGGTACAGCGCTATTACTACAAGAGCGAACGAGACGGCATGCAAATTGACCTTGTTTATTTTATTACTTTTTACACGTGTTTTTTAATCCTCTTTCTTATTGGTCTTTCTTTTTCCTGTAAATTAATGTAGCTATTTTTATTGGATATCCTTCTTTACAATTTTTGTATATAAACCCGTTCATTTTTACCGAAAATATATTCCTCGGATAACCACTCCAGCAGAAGTATTATTTCAAGCAACCTTCCTGAAGAATAAAAATTAGTGGATTACCTACTCCCAATCCACTAAAAGCTTAACATTTTAGTACCTTGTCACATTAAATTTCTTGAATTTGTCATAGATGTTGCTAGGAAACCGTGGAAACAGTTACTATTACAAAGTACTATAATGTTAAGCTACTTCTGCGGCCGACCGTACCTACTTAATTTACTCAAACTTATTTCGGCATTAGGTCAATGAAGCAATTCATTTGGTAACTCCCTAGTTCTCATCTAAACTTTTACAGGTAAAGTCTACAACATTGTCACATCTCATCTCGCTTGTTTTTCTAAAACAAACTTGAGTAGCCTTATTAAAAGTTTGTGATTGAATTTCGCTTCTTTTTGTAGATTTTTAAACGTATAAAAGTTTGTATGAATGCAGAAATTTATCCTCGTTTTGTCTTCTTTGAATAATGTGTTTTAGGTACTATGTACTTACGGAATAAATAAAACCTGGCAAGTGCGTGTCAGGCCACGCGCAATGTAGAGTTCCGAAGTAATAAGTTTATCGACTAACTCATTAACTGCTTCTGCTAACATAGCCGTGATAGTTTTTCTTGTAAATTCGTCATTATAACCTATTTTTGACAATTAGGTATAATTTTATCCAGTAGGTGGAGCAGACTTGACTCTAACCGAAATTAGCACTTTAAAGTCAAATATAGGGTAGGTTAGGTTAGGTTAGGCAGGGTAGTGGAGGTACCCTGAAAAAAAATGTTTTACAATATTTTATTCTACGATTCGGGAGTTTTAATAAATATGTATCCATGCCAAATTACAGCTTTCTAGTAGGTACTAATGGTCTCGGCGGCGCATTGCTTCGGACAGACGGACGGACAGACAGACGGACGGACTTATCTTTCTGCACCTCTTCTCTATATAAATTTTAGCTGTGCCGAACAATGATGTATTAATTAAAGATACGTTATGCCCTACAAATCAACCGAAAAATTTGTTCCGAAACACACACACGTTTATCTTTTGTTTCCCTACACCAATCGGGCAATCACTACATTGGTAAATGATGTAAAAGGGATAGCTTTACTAAAACCATAATAGTGAAAAAGACAGCTATAGTCTACTCGATATGTTCAAAATGGTTGAAATTAGAGATACTGCTCTTAAAAATACGTGCGATAGCTCATTCTGTTCGGAATGATGTCTAGAAAAATGTTTCGGAAGCGTTTACCAGCACGTAAAAAATTGCAAAAGTTATTGACAAAATAAAGTTGAAAAAAAAAAGTATTTTGTTTTTGGTAATCACTTCGAAACTATTAATATTTAAGAAATTTTAAAACAAGATTCTTAAAGTAGAGGAAATTTCCAAACAATGACTCGCGACTCTCGGAACTCTATCTCCATTATTTATAACTTTAATTTAACGCTGAAAATGGGTCTCCACGCTGCATTTTTAGGTTGCGCGTGCGGCGTCAAAACCGAGTTCGTCACACTCAATAATTTTTTAAGGTATTAATTATTAATTTAAAAAAATAAAAAAAATATGGTGTATTCGAAACACTTCAAAGAATTTGCTCCCGTAGGAAATTTTGCTTAAAGTTAATTTTTCAACAAGTTAGACGATTGTTAATTAACTAAATTTTCTCGAACTTCCATTTTCATTGTACATTAAAAAAAATGTTTAAGTAATTGTCCTATAAATTTTTCGCTTCGTGGAGCCTTTCTTATATACATGCTTAACGAGATCACGTCATAAAAGTTTAAAAAGTTTTAATACTTTGTGTATAATAATTTTATAAGTTGAACAAAAAATGAAAAATCCAAATAATATTATTGAAAATATTTTTTTCTCAATTTATTATTACATAATCGTTTTGGCATTCATAAAAGACATTTAATGACTTGAAAAAAAAAAATTCCCTCATTTTTTTATAATTTTTTTTTATAAACAAATAGACTATTTCAATGCTTTCAAGAAAAAATTTCTTAATATCTTATTCTTTACAAAACATTATGATTTTTGAAAAAAAAATTTTTTTCTTAATAATGATATTTAATTGTTTATAATTGTTTTTTAATATTTCTATTGTTTGAATAATTAGTTAATAATTTTTTTTTCTTAAAAATTATAATTAACCATCTTTAATAGAAATGTAAAAAAATATTTTTTTTATCAACAATTTCATTGTTTTTTAACTTAACAATTTTTTATAAACAAATTCTCAACTTTTTTATATATTTTTTCTGAAACACCTAAAAATAAAAAAAACAACGATGTATAACAAAGTACAGATAAAAACATTTTTAAATTTTTTAATTTCGATTCGATAAAAAAACGAAAAAATTGTTTGTTCAACTTATAAAATTATTATACACAAAGTATTAAAACTTTTTAAACTTTTATGACGTGATCTCGTTAAGCATGTATATAAGAAGGGCTCCACGAAGCGAAAAATTTATAGGACAATTACTTAAACATTTTTTTTAATGTACAATGAAAATGGAAGTTCGAGAAAATTTAGTTAATTAACAATCGTCTAACTTGTTGAAAAATTAACTTTAAGCAAAATTTCCTACGGGAGCAAATTCTTTGAAGTGTTTCGAATACACCATATTTTTTTTATTTTTTTAAATTAATAATTAATACCTTAAAAAATTATTGAGTGTGACGAACTCGGTTTTGACGCCGCACGCGCAACCTAAAAATGCAGCGTGGAGACCCATTTTCAGCGTTAAATTAAAGTTATAAATAATGGAGATAGAGTTCCGAGAGTCGCGAGTCATTATTTGGAAATTTCCTCTACTTTAAGAATCTTGTTTTAAAATTTCTTAAATATTAATAGTTTCGAAGTGATTACCAAAAACAAAATACTTTTTTTTTTCAACTTTATTTTGTCAATAACTTTTGCAATTTTTTACGTGCTGGTAAACGCTTCCGAAACATTTTTCTAGACATCATTCCGAACAGAATGAGCTATCGCACGTATTTTTAAGAGCAGTATCTCTAATTTCAACCATTTTGAACTTATCGAGTAGACTACTAGTGTTTGTCGTTCGCGTCACCAAACGTTGACCAGTGTTGCCAACAAATGAAATTGTGCAAAACAACTTAATATTACCGTTATGAAAATTATACTTATATTCGTAAATCAACTTTAAATCTTAACTATTTCTACTAAAACTGACTCGTCTTCAATCTGCACATCCTCTTGATTTTCAGTTTAAACTAGATTTAATTTTGGTGGTCTAAACTAAAAACTGTGAAGATATCGAAAAAAATTTAGAGTTGGCAACTCTGTCCATTTGCACAATATTGTGGAGATTATCGTGCAGATGATTTGATTGGCTGGCTTCGGCAAAGACTAACAAATTCAGTACAGTCAGTAGATTAAAAGTACCTAAAAATAAACTTAAGGAAGGAAGTTGTAATTTCAAAACTATTTAAAGCAATATTTTGGGATTTCGGTGATGAAATATTAATTATGGTGACACATTTAAGAATAAAGTAAATACGCGTATTTATAGAGACCACGACCTTTTTCATGTGTAAGTCAGCCTAAGCAGTAGGTATGGCGTCTTATTCATCTAGACACGCGGAGCGTGTCAAGTCAATTTCTTAGCTAACAGAATTGACGAGCAGCACCGTGTGTAATATTACACGAACCATTTGGAGCCACTTTTGACCACCTCATAACTCAAAAACTATTCAACATAAACCTGTCAAATTTGGCTCATTTATTAAGACTTGCAAAATACATACGTCTTCCAAATTTCATAAACACATCTCAAACGGCTATTTAGATATTAACGTCCAAAAGTCGAGAAATTTAACACTGACTGACCTATAGATCAAAACTATATCCAACTTCCAGGTGACCTAGAAAGTTAAAATTTGGCATGCAGATAGGTAGTCGGGTGAATACAAAGGAATAAATCTGAAAGTAGTTATTTTTTATCATTTTATTATAATTTTTCAAAAAATTTATTCTATTAGAAAAACTTACTTAAAATGCCTGAAATTTAAGAGTAGCAATCAAAATTGATGACATCTGGTCATTATGTGGATTCCAAGGTGAATATATAACGAAACATATCAGTTTTAGTACTTTCTTAAGCTTTCAACGGGAGGAAGATGTTCTGTGTCCCAAGTGCCTGTGAGAAGTGCACAGCACATATACATTTACGTGAAGATTAGTGGTTCGTCAGGAGACGTTATTTCCGGTGTATTACGTCGTTTTATTTTTAATGTGTGAAAAATTATTTTTCTCTAATCTTGTATGGCGTGTACACCACAAAATTTTGTATTATTTCCGTAACTATACCAGTTTAAAGTAATTCGAAGTATTGTTTCAAAATTTATTGTTGCACGTTATGTCATCGAACACAAAGTAATTATCTGTACTAATAGTATAAAGAGGAAAGATTTGATTGTTTGTTTGCATTGAATAGGCTCCGAAACTACTGAACCGATTTGAAAAATTCTGTCACTGTCACGGGAAGCTACACTATTCCCGGGTGACATAGGCTATATTATATTTTCAATAAATTAGGGATCCTTAATAAAACTCCAATAACGTAACCCAAGGTGTAAAAAAATAAGAAAACCAAAGCAGAGCGAGGGCGGTCACTCGTAACTAATAAGAGTATAGTCGACTTTCGTATTTATTACGATATTATAATTGGGATTTAGTATTAATTATTATTTCAATATTTAGCGGACATCAATAGTGGAAGATCATTACTTATAAATAATGAAATAATAGGTACCGTATTTCGGACCACGGTGCACTAACTACAGATTTAGTTGAAGAGCATTATGACAGTTCATGTATTAGGTAACAAAATTAATCAGTAACGTTATGAATAAGTAGTTACTAATAATTTCTATACAAAAAGTAATGATATCCCATCAAAAACATAAATGTAAAGTGAGAGTCAATTTCAAAAAAAAAAAAGAATTGAGATCTAAATGGGTGCCAATTTCTGTGTAGAAAAGCCTAAAATTTTAGTCACAAGAACATGTAATTCAAGTCCCACATTAATTTTATTGAGATCTGACAATGGCATCCATGAGAAAACCATATAAGTCGTAAATTTGTGTTAAGATGTTCGCGACAAATTGACGAATAACTCAATATCACGCCAACCGATTTCGATGATTCTTTTTTTAATCGAAAGCAGGTGCTTGTCATGTGGTCCCAGTCCACATAAATTTGAACGAGATCTGACAAGTAGTTTTTGAGACTTTGAAGTCGGTTATTTTTTGTTAGTAAAATTTTGATTATTGTTAGTAAAATTTAGATTATGGCACATTAGTTCGTCCGATGGAAATCTAATATAACAGCAATTAACCACATTATTACGTTAATTTTATATGTTAAACGAATACTTTTACAATAAGTGTTCAATTTTTTTATTTGCTTATCGACGGATACAAAAAAGTTTTAAGTATTATACATGTACTTTTTATTTTTATATTATATTATATTATTTATGAACTTCTTTTTGCTAGGCTCTATTACAATACTCGATACTAATACGGTACGGCTTTATTATGATACTGGTACTCGTGAGAAAATTATCCATCGTTTCTTCTGTACTTAACAATGAACATACAAATGGGGACAGCATCAATATATCGTCACTTCTGTATGTTAATCTATGTCCGCCCTACGTTCGGCCGGCGTTGTCATGCCGCCATATTTATTTTGTTAGAGAAATAATGAAATTAAATAAAATGCAATAAATCATGATAACTGACGTGTGGTATGTTATTCCATGAATTTTATTTCTTTTACTTGTGTAATTAGTGCATTTACGCTTAATACACGAGGGCATTTTAACGCTGTATGTCAAATCTCAAGGCCTTCTGACAACAATAAAAGCGTGCGTATCGACAGAGTATTGACAGAGTGACTGCGAGCAGGTGGGCTACTTAGCTCACGTTACGCTCTTCATCTTCGGCGCGCTAGTAACATATCTACCTCTATTATAATATCATTGGTGCCGAAGTGCATACTCCTCCTGAAATTAATATATTTCTATGATACCAATCTTCTGGGACCTAGAACCTGTCCTAATAATGCGCCTAATAACGATTTATACGTCAGTTACTAGCCAAAATTCTGATGGAACTTTATATACAGCGTGGTCAAGTGAAGTTAATAAATATTTCACCCCCCCCCCCTTCTCCTCGTCATTCTCTGCCCGAATAAACAAAGAAATAATAAAAACATCCATAAATCACAGAGATAATAATATCAAACTAAATACGAAAAATCTCAAAACGTGTGGACGCCTTAGCAATGCGTTGAACTCACGTTATCAGTAAGGCTATTCTGTTTTGTAACTTGACAGCGGAGTTTCAAAATTGAAGTTCAAGTTCGAGACTCACTTCACTTCGCAAGTGCGTAATAGATGATTAGAGAATGACATGTCAATATGATGCAAGTTCGCTTTTGTTTTGTAACTTGACAGCGGAATCCAAGATGAGTTTCAAAATTGTAGTTAGAAATCGAGACTCCCTTCACTTCGCAAGTGCGTACCAGATGATTAGAGAATCACATATCAAGATCTCGGTTTCGAAATTCAATTTTGAAACTCATCGCGGATTCCGCTGTCGAGTTACAAAACAGAATAGCCTTGCTGGTCACTAGGTGAATGACCTGTTATGTTCAGTTTACATTAAGTAGTTAGGGATGTTCGATCCGATCCGATACTTTTTTGGACCGATACAGTGGGATACGATCCGCTCGATTTTTGTATCGATAGAATGACAATCGATCCACAGGTGGATCGAAACACATGTAAGTTGGATCGGATCATTCGGACCGAATTAAGGAGATATGTAATGTTTCAAATTTAGAAATTAGCTGATCGATTATTTGACAAATCTGTAAAGAGGATTGAATAAACATAATTATGAAGTAAAGTAATTGTTTTAATCTTAGAGTTAGACAAAATACTATTAATTGACAGACGATACACATGACACGTGGCTCGGATCGAAATATGGAGTTGGCTAATTATTTTAAACTTAGAGCTAAACAAAATATCTACTTCGTTATTGGCGGGATCAATGCAGTAAGGAGGATCGGATTGAAATATGGAGATAGTAGTAGTTTTAAATTAGAGGTAAACAAAATAAATGTAGGGAAAGTATTGGCGGATCGATACTTAAAGGTGGATAGAATTGAAATCGAAATGTTGAGTTCGGATTAGGTAAAGAATATAAAATGTTTTTTATCTTCAAATATTTGATTCGATCCGGATTGATCCAAAAAATCGTATCAAAGCAAATCGATACCTGGTTCGAACATCCCTAGACAAAGGCGAGCGTTTGCGGTGTGTCCTTGCGGCGTGTCCTTGCGACGTGCCGACAAAGCGGTGCGGCGGCGGTGCGACTTTTAGGCCGGGTACACATTGGGCGCTTTCAAAAGGGCGCTTTACTAACACGAGTTTTGAGAATCAGGAGTT
The DNA here is from genome assembly GCA_911387775.1 of Thymelicus sylvestris. NCBI lineage: Eukaryota > Metazoa > Arthropoda > Insecta > Lepidoptera > Hesperiidae > Thymelicus > Thymelicus sylvestris. The sequence continues at coordinate 10,007,168 of OU426888.1, forward strand.
CTATTGAAGTGTACACATGCAAGCGCGCGCTTCTGGTCAAGCGTGCGTCAAACGCGCGTTCACATATTGTCATACGAACGCGCGTTACGCGGGCGTCAGCTGCGCGCTTCGAGATACATGAGCCGCCATCTTGTTGTACATTTAATCGCGCGCTTTGGTGTAGAGTAGAGTACGTTAGCACGTTGAAAATGGAGACCGAACATTTCAATACTCGTTTCTTTATTGACGAAATCCATAGCGACCAGCTATTTGGGACCTGAAAACACACAAGTAATCACTTTGACATCCATTTTCGAACTGAGCTAGAAATGCTCATCCTACTTAACGCTCACTGAACGCCGTGCCGAAAGCGATGTATCTACGACGCGGCGACGCTATCAACGCGCGCACAGCGCAGTGCAGAGCGCCCAATGTGTACCAGGCCTTAGGCGGCATGATTCATTGGAAAAAAGCGAGCGTTTACGGCGCGGCGTGCCGTTGCAGTGTGACTGACCGACTGAGAGGCGGTGTTCTTTTGCCAATATGTAGGTTACTAGGTCACCGCTTTCTCGAGCGGTGTCTGTGATTAATGTATTTTAAAGGATAATTTGGGTAAAAATTAAGGTCAGATTTTTTTTACGTATTCGGGCAGAGAATCACGAGGTGAAGGGGGGGGTGAAATATTTATTAACTTCACTTGACCACTCTGTATATCAATAGTGGCAGTTACGGGTACTAAGACTTATGTACCTGAAGTGAAGTCAGGTATTACTAATATGTACTTACTAATATTTTATACAGTGATTTATGCAAAATACCAAAAATACAACATTAATGAATTAGGAAATTTCTAAATTTAGCCTCACTTCATTATAATAGATGTCACCTGATTCGATGCTGTGTAAACCTTTTCAGTCATTGAACTTATAATGACGTCAATAAACATATTTTCTTAGAAGCCTACGCAATTATCTAAAATTAAGAATATATAATCAAGTAAGCGCTCATAGCCCGGCGGCTTGTGTGGAGCCTACGTAATTGACCGAATTGAGCAACAGCACTCGCAGTCGGTATTTGATACCATTCGTTAAGGCGATATTATCCCAAGAAATGGTATTTTTGAAGGTGTTTTGTTCATAAATGGTACATAATACAATTCTAAAAAAAATATATGTTATTTTACAGTCTTTGTTCTTTCGTTCCCTCATACTTGATACACGATAGCAATTATTTCATTGGATAGAAATAAATCACAAAGTGGGGTCTAATCTGGCATAAAAATGGCGTTTTATTCGCGTTTTAATCGCTTCCAGATAATAAAAAATATACCACAGTATAGGTCCTATAGATACCAATATTTCTTTCTGATCATAATTTGAAATTTTGAAAAACTTCCCTTTCAATTTCTATTTTTTCCCTTTCCACGAGCAACGAAACGCCCGACGCGTTAATTTACTCAATTTTACTCTCGCGCCAGTCGCCTTCGAGGTAGGACCTGTGCTAATCGGCATCGCAGCCGCACGTTGTCGAATTTCCGACACTAATTTTAATTTCGAATTTGGCGCGCGCGCCTTCTGAACTTAAATTACGTATTAGGTACTGTCCAAAGTATCCACACTGCTGTAATTTGAAATAATAAAAATTTTTCGTTTTTATACTTTAGTTACTATTATAGTATTTGGGTATTGGTATAAGTCAAGTGCTAATTACACAATTATTATCTAATACTATCCCAAGCCGGATGGGTGTCGTAAAAGGCGACTAAATCCGGCCCGCTGGTGGTAGGGCCCCTCGAGGGATTATATTGGTAATATTGATTTTAAATTTAATACCATTATTACTATTATTATTTCTCCATGGGGTTCGCATGGATAGCTACCACCCTTGAGCATGTGTCAGTCGCCAAACGACTCGTCGTGACGGCTGGGAGCTTGAGAGACAGTTTTCTTTTTTGAAGTTATACCTTATTTAGGCGCGTTATGAAATAAATGGAAAATTGTTTTGAAAAAATGATTATTGAAGTGAAAACTTCTTGAAGTCAAAAGTCAAAAAAGTCGAAAGTCAAAAATGTCAAAAAAGTCAAAAGTCGAAATTCAAAAAAGTCAAAAAAGTCAAAAAAGTCAAAAGTCAAAAGTCAAAAGTCAAAAAAGTCAAAAAAGTCAAAAAAGTCAAGTCAAAAAAGTCAAAAAAGTCAAGTCAAAAAAGTCAAAGTCAAAAAAGTCAAAAGTCAAAAAAGTCAAAAAAGTCAAAAAAGTCAAAATTCAAACAAGTCAAAAGTCAAAAGTCAAAAGTCAAAAAAGTCAAAAAAGTCAAGTCAAAAAAGTCAAAGTCAAAAAAGTCAAAAGTCAAAAAAGTCAAAAAAGTCAAAATTCAAAAAAGTCAAAAGTCAAAAGTCAAAAGTCAAAAGTCAAAAAAGTCAAAAGTCAAAAGTCTAAAGTCAAAAAAGTCAAAAGTCAAAATTCAAAAAAGTCAAAAGTCAAAAGTCAAAAAAGTCATAAAAGTCAAGTCAAAAAAGTCAAAAAAGTCAAAGTCAAAAAAGTCAAAATTCAAAAAAGTCAAAAGTCAAAAGTCAAAAAAGTCAAAAGTCAAAAAAGTCAAAGTCAAAAAAGTCAAAAGTCAAAAAAGTCAAAAAAGTCAAAATTCAAAAAAGTCAAAAGTCAAAAGTCAAAAGTCTAAAGTCAAAAAAGTAAAAAAAGTCAAAAAAGTCAAAAAAGTCAAAAGTCAAAAGTCAAAAAGGTCAAAATTCAAAAAAGTCAAAAGTCAAAAGTCAAAAAAGTCAAAAAAGTCAAAAGTCAAAAAAGTCAAAAAAGCCAAAAAAGTCAAAGTCAAAATTCAAAAAAGTCAAAAAAGTCAAAAGTCAAAAGTCAAAAGTCTAAAGTCAAAAAAGTAAAAAAAGTCAAAAAAGTCAAAAAAGTCAAAAGTCAAAAGTCAAAAGTCAAAAAGGTCAAAATTCAAAAAAGTCAAAAGTCAAAAGTCAAAAAAGTCAAAAGTCAAAAAAGTCAAAAGTCAAAAAAGTCAAAAAAGCCAAAAAAGTCAAAGTCAAAATTCAAAAAAGTCAAAAAAGTCAAAAGTCAAAAGTCAAAAGTCAAAAGTCAAAAAAGTCAAGTCAAAAAAGTAAAAAAAGTCAAGTCAAAAAAGTCAAAAAAGTCAAAAGTCAAAAAAGTCAAAAAAGTCAATAAAGTGAAAAAAGTAAGAAAAGTCAAAGTCAAAAAAGTCAAAAAAGTCAAAAGTCAACAGTCAAGTCAAAAACGTCAAAAAAAGTCAAAAAAGTCTAAAGTCAAAAAAGGCAAAAAAGTCAAAAGTCAAAATTTGTGGAGTGGAGTGGAGTGGAGTGGAATAGTAAAACCTACAATTATCATCTTCCCGAAATTTTACATTCGTCTCATTATCTTGAAAACAAAATTTTTGAAGGTTTCACTTCTTAGTTCTAAAATGTGTGAATGGCACACATTTTAATTTTTTTGTTTTTATTATTTTTTACGTATCTTTAGGTATTTTATTTTAAATTATTCTTATACTTTTTATCATTCTCAACATACTTGTAAAATATCTTATCCAAAGGGTTTGAAGATTTTTGTACGGAACCTGGCATACCTACAAGTCCGCCATTTTGAAAAAAAAGCTCGTTTCGATTTTGAAGTTGGTTACTTTTTGTTAGTATTTAGATGATATTAGTCAATTTTGTATGTAAGTACCTACTTATTTGTAGGTGAACCGATTTTGATGATTCTTTTTTTGATAGAAAGCTGGTGCGTATCATGTGGTTCCACATAAATTTGAGGGAGATTTGACAAGTAGTTTTCGAGTTATTTTGAAGTTGGTTATTTTTTGTTAGTATTTAGATGATATTAGTCAATTTTGTATGTAAGTACCTACTTATTTGTTATCCACTCACCTTTAGTCTCCACTGGACAGTTTCGTTTCATAAAATTTCAAGTCAGTCTGCACTCACCTCTAGTCTCCACTGGACAGTTTCGTTTCATAAAATTTCAAGTCAGTCTCCACTCAACTCTAGTCTCCACTGGACAGTTTCGTTTCATAAAATTTCAAGTCAGTCTCCACTCACCTCTAGTCTCCACTGGACAGTTTCGTTTCATAAAATTTCAAGTCAGTCTCCACTCACCTCTAGTCTCCACTGGACAGTTTCGTATCATAAAATTTCAAGTCAGTCTCCACTCACCTCTAGTCTCCACTGGACAGTTTCGTATCATAAAATTTCAAGTCAGTCTCCACTCACCTCTAGTCTCCACTGGCCAGTTTCGTATCATAAAATTTCAAGTCAGTCTCCACTCACCTCTAGTCTCCACTGGACAGTTTCGTATCATAAAATTTCAAGTCAGTCTCCACTCACCTCTAGTCTCCACTGGACAGTTTCGTATCATAAAATTTCAAGTCAGTCTCCACTCACCTCTAGTCTCCATTGGACAGTTTCGTATCATAAAATTTCAAGTCAGTCTCCACTCACCTCTAGTCTCCACTGGATAAGCTAAAATTATCATTACTCTTATTTTATTACACCTAAAATTCCAATGAATAAATCAAAATAAAGTATACTTACACCCCAACTCAGAGCAGTTACTAATAATAATAATAATAATAATAATAATAATAAAACCCTTCCACACTCATACCCCCGCAGTAGGTTACAAGTATTTACCTGTGTCGCGGGTGGCATGTACTACACATATAACACATCACAATAACAGCCATGACACGAGTACAAATATTTATCTGTCACATAAATATTTGCCCCGGCCGGAAATCGAACCCGAAACCCCTCGCTTCGCAGTTCGCAGGCAGGTCCACTACCAACTAGGCTATGTAGGATCTACAGCTACGCACGGGGTCATTAACCTCACAGCCGCGCGCGGCCGGCTCACGGCGTGGCGGTCGAGTTTACACTCAGGGGAGCGGGGTAAAGGGCAGTGAACAAAATGCCTACAACGGTCGAATACGCTCGCCTTAAGCCATGCCAGAATCCTTCTAGCGGCATAAAACTTCCGACACTTGGGTTACTAATTAGTAACCTAGTTGGTCACCCCTTCACCAATCCTTTCGCTGGAGCAGCGCGGCGTGGTGGCGATTTTTCTAGGCTTTCTCAGTTATGAGGAGAGATCCGCCCTATATCATAAAATTATAATTTACTCGGCCTTGATAAAATTACTTGAAGGTCTTTATGTCTTAAGTCTTTTACATACTCTGTAAATATTATTCAATTTAGCTAATCTCGCCCATTCATAGTGCGTTCTGATGGACCGATAAAACCTGCAATGTTTTTTTCAATTTAGCGGTCGCTTGGCGCTACGCCACCCAGTTTAATTAAGATGGTATTCGTGTATAGTGCACTTTGTGGGCTAGCTATCATTGCACCTTCCTAGAACCAATTATTAAATAATGTATTTCGGTTGCACTATTCCAGAGCCAGACAACAAGAGCATCTTTTTCAGTTAGCAATGAGACTATTTCGGCTCTGTTGATATTTATTAGGTATAGGTATTGGCATTAAACAGTCAGTTTCGTGTTTTACAATTATTTAGCACGTGTCAATGGCCTTGAGGGACTTAATCTACTAACATTCAGGACATTCACCCATAATATTATCCACCCGTAATGATGTAACATGGTGGAGAGCTTTACAGGCCTCTTTAATTACTCTCAAAGACATACACTTCAGTTGTCCTCTAATAACATGAAACTACCTCCATATATCATAAATTCCATCATAAAAGCAGTAGGTACAGCGTTATTTCTTACGAAATGAAGCGATTTGTAAGCAGAACGGGTGACCATTTGTCATATAAATAGAGCTAGGCTATAGCAGGTGTAGGGCATGCAATTATCCGCTTATTTTCGTATCCGGATATTTCGGATAATTTATGAATACTATCCGGATATATCCGAATATATCCGGATAATACGAATAATTATGATAACACTTTAAGAAAGCTAAATTCAAATAATTTATGAATTAAATCAATGTTTTTATTACAAAGACTCATTCAAAATTAAATTCAAAACTTCGTTAGATGTATCAGCGCGCTGCTATAATAAGCTTGATGAGTTTCAGTGAAACTCAGGGTGAAACTGTTTCACCCTGATATCGCATTTGGTCATGAACTCATGAGCAATGTTATTAGAGTACTTCATAATTTTTCACCACTTCGAGCTGGTACTGTATTTATCTGAAACCTAACGCATACGAATATTTCTGATCTTGTATCTCTTCTAGCATCAATGTTTTTTTTTCGGCCGATGAAAAAGCAGACGGGCCAACTGATACTAAGTGGTCAGCGTCGCTAATGGACATGACCAATACCTGAGGAATCACCAATGCATCGCCGGCCCTGAAGGAGAACTATTTTTGCATCTTTTTTGAAGAACCCCGATGTTTCTCTCAATTTCCGAAGGTTGAATGGTAGAGCCTAGAGGTACCTTTTACATAATTGTAAAGTTCAAAAGTTGTTTAAATAAATAAATAAACCCCATGTCATAGCACTCCGGGAATACCTCAGAATTAAGCTCATTCCACAGTTTGCACGTGCATGGCAAATATGATCGTGAGAATCGGACAATAGAGGTTCTCCACGAGTCCAATCGGTGTGGATGAAACTTCGGCGAGTGGTGCAATGATGAAAAGCTGAAGTAGGCATCAAGCCAAACTATTCCTCGGAGCACTCACCGTTGTAAAGTCGGTAGAACACCCAGAGAGAACCGATATTTATTCTGAAACTCGGGGGTTTTAACCTGTGAGTGACTCGTGGTTCGTTGACAACTCGGACCGCGCGTTTCTGTATAGCATCGAATGGATTAAGCTGATATTGTAGTGCCTTTGCCCGGAAGTGAGAACAATACTACATGTGAGGCCAGATCTGAGCTTGTGTAGGAGCCTCGCAGTGAAGTACTGCTTAGCCCGGTTCAGGACCGAAAGCTTTTTGGGAGATTAGCTTGGCTTGCCTTCTGAATGACGCCGATAATGCACATCACTCGAGACGTCAACTCCCAGAATCCCAAAACGTTTACTCACGATGAGCGCGGTACCCTGGAATTGAGGCGTTATGACAAATGGGGTTTTCTTAGCGGTAAACGCGCAAACTTGTGTCTTCGCAGTCCATTGGGAACGCCGTTATTTATAGGTTTCATAATTATCTGAGCAACAACCGTCTACAATTACCTTGATGTGTCACTCAGATAGAAAAATGGCTACCCAACTGCATAACTTTTCATAGATGGTAACTTCGTGAGAAGGCCAGACCCGGACTTCATGCCTTAGCGATATCTAGGTTGACTGCCAGAGCTTCCCCATTGCGATCAAGAGCCTGAGCCCATCAGTACTTAAGATAAACTAGAAGATCACCAGCTAAACGACCGTGGCCAAAACCGTGTTGTCGATCATTGATCACCTTATGATCTTCCACATATCTTGAGATCTGCGTGTTATTTCTGAAGCAGGGATGTTATCGCTATAGGCCTATAGTTAGCCGGGTCAATAAGATCGCCATTTTTGGTTGTCTGGTCAACTCGACTTCTAGGTAAACTGTATACTGTCACGTGCATACTGTCAAGGCGAACCCTCAAGAAGGAATCCTTGTTCCGGGAACACAACTATGCACGGATCTGTCCTTAAAAAGTCCAGTTGACAACTAGAACAGAATTTTTTACTTCGTACTCTGTCACTCATTCCTTTCAATATTTATGGGGAGTATACCATGCTAAAAGCCTTTTTCGTAGCTTAAAGATCAATAACCTGACTCACAGATGATACCAATGTTTTTGCATCAAAGGAGACGGACCTTGCTCACCTTTTCCGAAGAGCAGAGCGAAAGAGTGAACTTATCGGGCTCACTCTCGACAAGAAGAAAACCGAAATAATGCTTATCGATCTCATCAACTCTTTAGGAGTAGAGAACTTTCGTACGTTGAATTTGTCAACGAGTTTGTATACCTCGAAGGTGTACTTAATATCCAATCAAAGAGGATGTGGGAAGGAAATCGAGTCAAAAGTGAGAAACATGGCTAAAAATGCTATAAGCAAATTAATGAAATATGGCAAGATCTAAAGATCTCTAATGTCACCAATACCAGCTCAAGACATTCGTTTTCTCGATATTTTATATGCCAGGGAATCATGGGCGCATAGAGCAAAAGAGTGAAAGAAAATAGATGCTTTTGAGATGTTATGTTCGATCACGAAGCGTTGCATACCACGGTCTGTCAAGATTACCAATATTGGCTCAACGCGGCAACGTAGTTTCAATAGACTAGACTTACGAAGATATTATCAGGAAATCCTTGTGTGTTTTGGTGACATTTACTGTTGCAATGCAATCGTCCTGAGAAGTTTGGTCACCAGGAAAAGTGAAGGGAGTTCATAAGAGCAGTGAAGGACCTTCATCAAGGGCACGACCCTCAGTAATAAGGATGCAACACAGAAGTAAAGTATCAATTGTAAAGTGATAGTGGCTTTGCTTTTTATTTCTCCCAGCAGTTCCCAACGCTGTAGTCAATACAACTGCTCGACTTCTGCTTAGTTTTTGAGCTGTGCTTTATAGATAGCTTGGCACGGCATGTAGATTCGCCAGAACCAGGTTTCTCCTCGATGGAGCACCGTGAGCGAGTGCTCAACCACCCAGACCAGCCGTTGCCTTTATTACCTACCTACATATTATATATTGATTACGTCGCCTTTTCTGTGTTGCTATTATTGAAATTGCAAACATGATTAGGACATGGCTTGTACACTTGCATTTATTGTGAAGAAATATCGGGATTGGCATTTTTTATTTGACATTAAGTCGTATTTTATGCGAATATTGTATCTATTCTACAGTAATACAGTTTAAAATGTTATATTTCGGTGCTTTTTACATATTTCAATTGAAGAAACATATAAAATAATAAAATTAATTACTATCCGGATTATCCGGATAGTAAACAGCCCAATATCCGGATATTAAATTCACCGGATATCCGGATAATTCGAATATCCGAATATCCGGATAGTACGCCCTAAGCAGGTGGGAGTACCGGACACGTACAACCATAGCGTGTTCAGTGCTTCAGTCATAGAGGTATTATTATTAGTATAGAGGGAGTGTAACGAAGTGGGAACAGTAGGCACGGGTGAGAACAACACGACGTTCCCGTCGCGAGCGCTTGTAGTCGTGGTTGATTGCTAGCGGTGTGCGGTTCTAGAGAGATTTTTAAATATTTACGTATCAAAATGGTCAAATGTGCAGTTCCATCTTGCAAAAACGATAGTAGGAAACACACAAAACTGAAATCCAGTATCACATTTCATCGGTAAGTTGATTTTTATATTTATTTTTAAGAAAACAAATCACGCATCGCGGGTGTGAAGGAGACGTGAGGGGCGGGCACGGAAAGACCGCCCGCGCACCGCGCTCTCCTCGCGAGACTGTTGTGATGTGATGCGACCAACGCTGTAGTCGATATTTAAAATATGTTTTGAAATGTTTGCTATGAGAACAACGTATTATATTTATGTAACTTTAATAAAAAAATCAAAATCTTATAAATATTTAATAAAAATCATTGTAGTGTGTGTTTTGTATGATATACTTTGTAATATTTATAATGCGAAAGTATTTTAACGTTAGCTAGGAATGTAAATATAAGGGCGTATTCACGTAGAAAGCTGGCTACCGGCGCCGATCTGCCAGCGCTTATCGGGACCGGTTCGCCCAGGTAGTCGGCGCAGGTAGTCTATAGTCCATTTTTTTGGTCGAGTCTAAAGTCGTAAACAAATATGGCCGACTTCTAATGTCAATTTGCCATAGACAGTATATATAATGAAACTTGGAGTCGGTTCATATGATACAGCGACTAAATTTTATTATCTGTTATAGAAAATGACTATGGGAATTGATAAGTACCTACTTAAATATTTCTGTTAAAAATTATTTGCCATGATGCGAACGAAAAATCATTGTCATTGTAACCTTGAGTAATAGAAAAAGACAAAAATAACAATTCACAGTTTTAAAAATATGTCTCTAATTTTCAAGCGTAAAGTTAAAATATTATTATATCGATCAAGAAATCATTCAAACGATTTAGAATATCGATTTGTCTTTCAATACTTATGAATCAACGACAATCTTAAGTTCCTAGCTGTCAAATTGTCATCGATATATTGTTGCTGTGCAAAGAAGTTTTGACAATGTTTCGTGATAAATAGAAGTTTAAGTGAAATTAAATTAAATTAAATTAAATTAAACCTGTATTAAACCTGTCACCAAAGCGTTTTCGAAAAATGAATCAAGAAGCTAAGATACAGTGGAAATGCTCAGAGTGCAAAAGTAAGCAACCAAAAACGGGCAATACGGATACTCCAGTTCGTTCTGCTCTCCAATCCTCAAATGAAGATAAAAGTAAATCCGAGCAATCATCTCAAGACTGTAATGTAACTTTACGAAGAAATCGTCCAGTGGATACGCACCTTACTCAAGAAAAATTCAAAGATACCTTAAAAAAAGAATTGATCAAAGAAATTGAAGTTATGTTTGAAGATACATTGAATCGAATGGTATCTAACCAGCTGAAGGATATTAATAACCGCTTTGTCGAACTTCAGGAGTCTATGAATTACATCTCTGAACAGTACGAGGACATAAAAAAGCACGTAGACACCAACTCATCAGATTTGCAGTGCCTCAAGGATGAGAACAAATGCCTTAAAGAACAATTGAACCACCTTACAACTCGTGTGAAGACTCTGGAGGATGAAAATTTGAAGCAACAACAGTGGGTCAGATTGCAGAACATTGAAATCACTGGCATTCCGGAAGATACAAAAGAGAACACAGTGGCCATTGTGCAAAAAATTTCAGAACACATTGGAGTCTCAATCGAACCTTCTGATGTGGAGTTTGCGCATCGAGTGCAGCCACGGCGGGCTTCAAGCGCCGTGCGTGCGCGCCCTATTATCGCCCGGTTGAAGCATCGTTCTGTTAAAGACAAAATAATGGCCGCTGCGCGTAAACATCGTAATTTAAATGCCAAAGATGTGGGGGTCGGTTGTGAAACGAGTAAGATATTTATAAATGAACATCTAACGAAAGAAAATAAAATGCTTCTGTCTTTGTGCAAGCAAAAAGGAAAGGAACTGGATTATAAATTCTTTTGGACAAAAAACTGCCATATATTTGTTCGAAAAAACGAAACATCGCCTCCAATCTCCATATCTTCTGCGACAGATATTGCGAAAATCATTTAATACCCATTTACTTCCTGTTTGTTTTGTGTAGTTTTATACTTACTTGTAAATTACTTGTCAATGGTTGTGCACTCGTTATAAACTGTATACTTTTTTATAATTTAAGGCAACTGGATACACTGTTCACTTTTACTACACACACCACATATTATAATACACACATAAATCATACTCAAGTACTCACAGAAACATTTTTGTACAATACTAACACTACCTTTATCTGCACACATCTAGCCCATTATTTTTGCACACATATATATTATATTCTCAAATATATATACATAATATTATATTTAATATATTATGATATAATTTATTTACAATTAATAGCATATTTACAAGTAAAGTTTACATACATATTAAACATGTACTATATTAATAATTTGAAAACATATTATTTTATTAACCAAACGTATATACCTAATTTTATTTCAAGTGACCTTGGCCTTGCTAGTGACATTGTGTATTATAACTATTATAAGTTTTGGCATTGTCAATTATTTCTCCAATGGATCCCACACTGAAAAAATTAAAACTTTTTTATCAAAATGTACGGGGATTGAGGACTAAAACTAATGAATTTTACAATAATTTACTTTTACTTGACTGTGATGTAGTTATGATAACGGAAACTTGGCTTTATGATGGAATATTGGATTCAGAGATATGTAATGATAAATATAACGTGTTTCGTCGTGACCGTGGGTCGTTGGGGGGAGGGGTAATGTTAATGTGTGCCCCATACTTGCAGGCGCGTATGAGGTCTGAGTGGTATTGTGAAGACCTTGAGTGCGTTTGGGTCACAGTTCCTTCTAGTGCCGTAGGATTGGAGCGTGACCTCCATATAGCAGTTACTTACATACCCCCTAACTTTTCACTTTCAGCGAGAACCCAATTGTTTGTAAATCTAGTCTCACAAATACGCAATAATCATCCCAATGATCATTTCATACTTGCAGGCGACTTTAACTTACCATGTATAGACTGGACACTTGAAGAACCTGTGATCCTAAGGAAAGGTGCGGTTGAGGTCCAGAATTCGGCATCACAACTCATTGATCAAGCAGCTTTTATGGGTTTCATACAATATAATACCATCTTAAATAGTAGCAAAAAAATATTAGATCTAATTTTTTCAGACTCGTCTGTAACTGTAAGTAGATCCAATTTCCATCTTGTGAATGAAGACTCTCACCACCCTTCACTCACAATCACAGCCTCGGATTTCCTTATACCACCCTTAAAATCACAATCACGTATAAAATATATTTTTGAGCGAGCAGACTTTAACATCATTAATGAAACATTAAATCAACAAGATTGGTCATTTATATCCAATAACAATAATAATATTGAGACTACAATAAATGATTTTTATTCTATTATTAACGACTGCATACAATCTTATGTGCCTCAGATGTATCACTCTGGTGCGCATACTTATCCCATCTGGTATAGCAGACCCTTAATTAATTTAATTAAAGAAAAGTTTAAATTTCACAAACATTGGAAAAAACACAAAAACCCCAACGACTACGCTCAATTTTCTGACTTACGACGCAGACAAAAAGAAATGCAGTCTGAATGTTATGATTCTTATATTAAATTTTCACAACAAAAAATTAAAATGAATCCGAAATACTTTTGGTCCTATGTAAAATCTAAAAGAAAAAATAGTTGTAATTATCCCCAACAGATGACATATAATGATTTAGTTATTAGTAACAATATAGACATTTGCTCTGCTTTCAACAAGTTCTTTGAAAAAAATTTTAATAAACCAGTTGATCAATATTTACAGGATACCCAAAACACTCATTCGCAAAGCACTACTATTCATGACATTATGATTACTAAAGAATATATTTTAAAACTAATTCGAAATCTTGACATATCGAAAGGAGCGGGCAGTGACAATATTCCACCAATATTTTTCGTCAAATGTGCAGAATCTCTAGCCCTACCCATTTCACTTATATTCAATCGATGTTTTCAGGAAGGCTACTTTCCTCATATTTGGAAAAAAGCTCATATTGTACCCATTCATAAAAAAGGACTTAAATCAACTATTGAGAACTATCGCCCTATTTCGATTCTAAATGTACTTAGCAAACTATGCGAAAGAGTAGTCCATGCTCATATATATCCAATTATTGCCGCTTCAATTCCGTCAGAACAACACGGATTTATAAAGGGCCGGTCAACTGCTACTAACCTAGGAGTTTTTGTAGACTATGTATCAAATAGTATGGACGGGGGGTCGCAAGTAGATGTAATATATACAGACTTTGAAAAAGCATTTGATCGTGTTGACCACATAATCCTTTTGCGAAAACTATCCGAACTGGGTATCCACGGTAATTTGTTGAGATGGATGGAGTCCTATCTACGCAATCGCTCTCAAGCAGTAGTGGTGGGTAGTTCCCGCTCTGACTTTATTGAGGTTCCATCTGGTGTACCGCAAGGCTCCATTCTCGGACCACTGCTGTATGCCACGTATTTGTACGACGTGGGTAAATGTTTAAAGCATGCAAGATTTTTGATGTATGCTGATGATACTAAAATCTTTATGAAAATTAAAGGGATTACAGATTGTTTTAACCTTCAGGCCGATCTAGCTAGATTAAATCAATACTACATTGAAAATCGTATTGGCATAAATCTAAGGAAATGTTCATCCGTAACTTTCACTAGGAAAAAACATCCAATTGAATACAATTATACAATAGATAATTTTACTTTAATTAAAATGAATAGTGTACTAGATCTAGGCGTCAAAATAGATTCAAAATTAACATTTTCCGAACATATCGATACAATTGTGGCTAAAGCTTACAAAAACTTGGGATTTGTCCTACGAGTGAGTAAGCCTTTCTCAGACATTGGATGTCTACGAGTGTTATACTTTGCATACGTTAGGAGTATACTCGAATATTGTAGCATAGTATGGAATCCTCAATATATAACTTATATTCAAAAGTTAGAGAGTATTCAGGTAAAATTTTTAAAGCACCTACACTTTCGATATTCCCGCCGCTTTATAGATTACAAAGAGTCTGGCATCCATTACAATTGTATGCCTCTTCAAAGTAGACGAACATTAATTGATATGTCTTTTCTGCATGGGATATGTAATAACTACATAGATTGTTCTGAATTAGCGTCAAAAATTTTGAGTTTCTGTATCCCAAATTCACGAACCAGACATACGGCACTTTTTGCCACTGCCCTTAAATGTACTAATTATGCTCAAAATTCGCTTGTCACTAGGCTACACAGAAATTATAATAAAAAATTTAACACGCTTGATATTTTTCACTCTAATAAAAGTACTTTCAAACGTGGAGTTGTCAAGGCACTTTGTCTAAAGGAAAACTAGGTATAAAGTCATATATATATATATATATATCTTAATAGTAATTACAAGTTGTATACATATATAACACTGAATACTTATATATATAACATTTATAATATTCATAAATAATATTTAGTATCACTATTGTATTATTATTTTACTATTATTAATAATATTATAACTATATGAATAAATGACACATGTGCACACACACACACACACACACACACACACACAGTGGTGATTACTTTGTGACAATTTAAGAAATATATGTAAAATGTAAATCCATTATTGGCTTTAAGACACATGTTAAAAGGTTTGGTTTATATTTAAATTGGAAAAAAGCTGTGGATTTTGTAATAAATAAATAAATAAATAAATAAATAAATAAATAAATTAAAACAAGATTAATATTAAAATGGATGATTTATTTAATTGAGTCTATGTCTATATTTTCTTCGGTTGTTTGTACCATAAACATTTACTATCTAAATAATAAGAATACTCGTGTAAAACTAAAAAACTGAGTGACTTTCGTATTTTAAATAACCAACAATATAGATCACACTAACAGCTCCATCACTAGGAGAATCTGGTATTATGGGTGCCATAGGTACAATTAATGTACTGTAGTACAACAAATGGTGTAATAAGTACCTGGGCAAATGAGCTTGCTCAAGTGAAAATAGAGAAAACAAATTTTCCCAGATATGAGAACTAGCTAGATCGATTAGTCGCCCTCGTAAACCATAACATTCTAAATTTCATCGAAATCGTTAGTGCTGTTACCGAGAACGTGGTAACAACCCAATATATAAATAAATATACATACCTATTTATATAAAAAAAATCTCGTTTAGTAGTAGGAAATAAGATAAGTTATCGAAATAACTTATCGATACCTCGTTGCCGATCGGCACGTAATTGATACATCCCTATCCGTCATACACGTATCGATATACGTATCTATAGATCATCTGCCTACGATGCGTACCGTTCCATTTGTGTGATACCCGCACTCTATACTACTCTATGGCTTCAGTGCTATCGCGGTGTCTACCTGCTTTATGTAAACAAATTCTCTCCGTTCCATTGTCGTCAGTTCTAAAAGGTCAATAACATAAAGAAGATAAGTACTCATGTAGGTGTGCAAAGTTACTTGTTATTGCCGCTTTGCATGTTACAGCTTCATTAACGTCGTTGTTTATACAGTTGAGAGCACACAGAGACCTTTCAGATTGTTTAGACATGTTGTTGAGCCATATTCACACATTTGATTTTAAGTAGGTGGGAAAATGTGTACCAACCTGGTCACAGGTACCGACTTGTCCCTGGGAGTAAGCGACGTCATCTGGTATATAGACGGTTCTCGCAAGGGACGAAAAGCAGGGACCTATGGAGACAAACCTAAAGTTTTGACTCACCAAAACCTAGGCACTTATGCAACCGTGTTCCAAGCAGAATTGTACGCCATAATAAGATGCGTACATGAAAACCTAGAAAAGAAATATGTATGTAATACAGTAATACAATAATACAGGCCATTACCCAATTAGGTTTTAACAACAAGGTCAACCTAGATGGGTACCTGGGCATAAAGGTATTCGCGGGAACGAGATAGCGGATAAATTGGTAAGGAGGGGGGCCGAGGCACCCACCATGGGACTCGAGCCCATAATGGGCATCTCCAAAGCAGTTTCTCGAACCATACCTACTCAAAGTCCTGAAGGGGGACCTGAGTTGTAACAAAGAGAGCCCAGGGCAAGACAGGCCAAAACCCTAGTAGATCTGGTTACTCGCAGGCTCAATAAACATCTACTGACGATAGGTCTGAGCAACACTGTAACATGCAGAATCTGCAGTGAGGCAGATGAAACGCCCATCCTCACACTTTGTGATTGCCCTGCCATAAGTCACTGCAGAAGCCGTATCCTAGGAGGCTATCTAATCCCACCCAGCCAAGTAAAAGAACTGGAACCTAGGAATATCCTACTGTGTTTCCGGGCAGTGGGACTTGGAGATCAGATCTAACTCCGAAACGATTACGGCTACAATAGATCAAATCTGGTCGCAGTAGCCCCTGTTATAGCTGTCCCAAACCCCAGAAGTTCAAATGCCAATGTGAACTTGTCCTCAAAGTTTTGTACGCCTATAACAAGACTTTCTCTAATATACCTATATCGTCGTCAGAACACTCCATTTATTGCTAAAATGGTTCGTCCGCTGGTTAATTAGTTGATAAAGAACCGGAAAAGCATAAAAACCTTCAGTCCCTAGTAACTAGTTAACACAACAGTCTAGTCGCCAACGGATTCGCCTTGAGCGTTAAACCGGCAAAATATTCTAAAAGCTTCGCTAACGAATGGCAAAAATACATAATAATTGGACTGAGCTAGGTTGTTAAACCGATTACAGCCAACAAAGAGCTTGTGTACGACAGTTATAATAAAAGCTGTTTTATCTACTCGCCTGGCCATCGTTAATTCAACTTGTTGGGGTAGTTTGTGGCTCTTAAGCGTAACTTATATGGAATTAATTGCGTTTCTGTTTTAATATGCGTAACTTATTAGTAGGTACTCGGGGAATATAAATTCGCACTTCGCAATCTTATCGGTGTATATCACGGGCTGCTTTTATTGATAGCGAATATAATATTAATTACTTATTCGCTTCATAGCTTTAGTTTAATAGGATTATCTTTATTGTTATATTAAGTAGAAGAGTGTCTGTGTTATCAGAGGTAATAAAAATGTATGACTGGATAAATAGTCTATAACATCTAGGCGTCAGCAACCATTTTCATTTATAGGCTGTCTGTTTTCATTTGTTTGTGTATCTGTTACTGGCAATCTGTATAGTTTGGTATTTTTTTTAAATGTACAATAAGTTAATGCTTGACCACAATCCCACCTGATGGTAAGTGGAGATGTGGTCCAGGATGGTGAGCGCACTAACTTAATAAAAGCCTATTCACTCTTTTCTTGAACACATCCACGTCATAGGTGGGCGGGAACGCAGACGCAGGCAAGCTATTCCAATCCTTCGCGGTGCGCATAATGATTGACGACGCAAACCGGTACCGGTGCAGCGGTGGGATGTTCACCACGAAAGGGTGGATACCCGCCGTGCGTCGTGTCATTCAATGGAGGAACGGGGAAGGGGGAATTAATTCAAATAGTTCCTGCACACACTCTCCAAAATGTGTCCTATAGAAAACCGAGAGGCTGGCTACTCTGCGCCTGTGCTCGAGGCTTTGTAGATTGGTCTTAACCAAATCTGAGTTACCAATGAGCCTCTTCGCACGCTTCTCCATCGAATCCAAAGCAGAAAGGTGACATTTGGCTGCACCTGCCCAAATGTGAGAACAGTACTCCACACACGGCCGAACCTGAGCTATGAGCTATTCTACACAATAACTGGTAATGTATAAAATACCCAAAACGTTCAGGTGATGTATGAAATATCTAGGAACACGGTAGCGTGCCCAGCCAATTTCAAGCTAACAGAATTGGCGAGCAGCACCGTGTGTAATATTATATTAACCATTTGAAGCTACTTTTGACCATCTCATAACTCAAAAACTATTCCACATAAACCTGTCAAAGGCTCATTTATTGAGACTTGCGAAATACATATGTGAAATAAATCAGAAACAAGTTTTTATCATTTTATTATAATGTGTAATATTAGGTACACGAACCATTTCGAGGTACTTTTGACCCCTTCATAACTCGAGACCTATTTAACTTACATACATGAAATTTATTAAAACATACACATGGCAAATTATTAAAAACTCTTAGATTATTTAGAATTCAAAATTTCATAAATGTAGCTCAAACAGTTGTTGATATATTAACGTTTAAAAACCCACATTTTGGTGACTGGCTCACTGACATAGGATCAAAAACATAACCTACTTCCAGATGACCTAGAATCTTGACATTTGGCATCAAGGTAGACTATTAGGCGCATGTAAAGGAAATAATCTAAAAACTGAAAATTATTGATAATTAGTGAAACTAGTGAATTAGCGGTTCCATTGTATGGAGTAATTTTACAAATAACAATAGGTGTATTCATTATCTAAATACACTAATAATTTCTAGATAAAAAGTAATGCTTCCTCATCAAGAACATAAAAGTGAAATGAAAGACAAGTTCAAAAAAAAAAAAGAATTGAAATCTAAATGGATGCCAAGTTCTGTTTGTAGCAAAGCCAAAAGTTGTAGTCACAAGAATAAGAACCAGCTTAATTTACACTTTTTGTGCCTTTGTTCTAGACTTTTATATCGATCTTTCAGTACTTCTATTATCACCTTTATCATCATAATTTAAAAAGTTCTATAAGAAATTATTAATACTTAGTTCTAGAGTTCTAAGCAAATTAGCAATAAGCATTTGAAGGACGTTATTTACGTACTAATTTGAGAATCCTCAAGCTTAACTTATTTTATAATAATATAAAAGAAATACAATCTTAAATCACCGGAACTGACCCTACCGAACTGACCTACAAGACAAGGTAATCTATTTACAATATTAATATAATCTGACGTTGATTGATTTTTAATCGTTTAAATTAGAGTCACTTTTCTAACTCGATATTTAACATTAAATGGCTACTTTCATAATTCGGATTTTGATAGCAGTATCCTGTATCAGTCAGAAAGCCACAATCC
Organism: Thymelicus sylvestris; assembly: GCA_911387775.1. NCBI lineage: Eukaryota > Metazoa > Arthropoda > Insecta > Lepidoptera > Hesperiidae > Thymelicus > Thymelicus sylvestris. The sequence goes on from OU426888.1 coordinate 10,026,423, forward strand.
GCAAACTCTGAATCTCTCTCGAAAGTTCTCTGTTATCGTGGTATTGAATTTTATTGAATAATATTAAATTATCCGATTATTCACATAGCGAATTCACAAGCATCATTTAATTAAACGTGACTCTCACCTACGTTTAACTGTTTTCAATAATCATTTATATTAAATGGGTTCAATTTGATAGTAAATTAAGTGTAATTATTGCAGCAGGAATAATTTAGTAAGTTTTGCATTTAACCCTGGAACACGAATGTTAGTCGAATCGAGTAACACGTGGTAAACATTCTGTTGTTTCTTTCTAAATATTGCCACCGATTGATTGTCTTGATGATTTTTTTCAAATTCAAATTCAAATTCAAAATCATTTATTCATGTAGGTATCATTGATACTGTAGTGTTTGTACTGCTATTATGGTTATAGCAGTAATCATGTTATCTCGAGAGCACGGGTAGTGGGGCAACACTGGGTCAGTCACGAGACAGCCGTAGACGCAGGCAGACGTGTTCCCCTACCACTGGTGACGTAACGAGCTAATGCAAGTCAACCATATCACTATATCCAAATATTACGGAGCACGTAAGTACAACAACTACTACATAATGGCGACGAGGTCAAAAGGTCAGTGCAATAAATATTTTATTTTGTGTTGATAAAGGAAGAGTTGAAGGGAAAATAACACGTCGATGCAAGAAATAATCAACAGACGAATGTTAATATTAGTGCCGAATAGTTAACTCGAGAATTTGTTTAGGTGTGCTGTAACTTTAAATAACGTATTGAGCAAAATCATCATAATTATCGAAGTTCTCTCTCTAATTAGGTATAAAAATTGCCGCCATTACCGCTACCTACACAATTCCCTTTGTTTTCTGAAAAATGGCATTGATTGACATTGTAAAAACAACTGTGCGGTGAGTAAAAAGTGGCATTTTGTGTTATAAGCGTAATTCACGCTACTGAAGTAATAATAACATAAATGACATTTTGGATATAGTGTCACTTATTTAGCTGAAAGTGATAGCGAGGCAGGTTTTGTTTTTAAATAAGAAGTGATATTTAGTGTTTAGCTGTGTCGTTTTAAATATAATACACAGTATCATTGAAGTATTATTACTAGCGTATGGAACGGACACCGCGAGCACAATGTGTGTTCCAATGAATTGACGCCGCGCGGCTTCAATGTCCAATGGATTCGTTCGATTTTGGAAGGAGAACAGGGGCTCAATTTTGAAAATAGAACCTCCCGGCGGGGACACACATTTTGTTCGAGATGTCTTCTCTATGTATACTTATACCTCAATGCACAGTATCGATCTGTTGGAGGGATTGCTACATAAATGGAGTATTGCGTGTGGTGCCGCGTGTTTGGTTAAGGTTGCGTATGTGTGCCAATGAGAAAAAGTGGCATCATGCGGAACTTTTTCTGAATATATTTTTTGAATAGCTACTTATTTACTAGCATGTTTTTAGTGCCTAACTAAAAGTAGGTTGGGCGAACTGACGAGAGAGGCTAATTGCAACGATATATTTCAGTTTTCTTCATAGATAGTGATCGCAATGTTGAGTTGAAAACTTTGAATGGCTATACTGAAAAACTACTATTTTGTAAAGCGCCATTTTTTGTTTTAAATGAGCGAATGGTGTCCGGCATCCACTCTTGCGTGTGTGTGTTGCACAGCAACACTTAGTACTAAAAAGGAGATAACATTATACAAATTATGAACTTAAATAAAGGAGTAGGGACTTTAAAATATTCAAGAATAAAAGGGTTCCCTAAATTAGTGAAATTTATTTAGGACTAGCTGTTTATTTAGCACTCTTCGGCTTTATAAAGTATAGATTTTACTACCATTATAGATGGCCGCACATGCAAGTTAAGTTTAATTGTTGAGAGTGAGTTTGCTTCTTCACGGCCATAAAACTATAACAGTAAGGGTAATTGTCAATAAAATTAGCTGTTTTTATGACTATTAGTTATATTCTACGCAGGTCCTGGGTTTCATTCAAACGTAGTTTTGCTTTAGTTACAAAGTACATGTGTAGGTATGATAAACTGAAATAATTGCAGTCGTTTTGATATGAATTCTGATAAAAAACGGAACTGAAGTTGTTTGATAAAAATTATGTTCTGTTATGAAAGTATTGCATTGGCAGTATCAAACATACATACATGCCTAGCCGCCTTGGTATACATGCAGCCATGCACTTGTATTTCTTTTGAAAATAATATACATAAACTATCACAAGCTGTTGTAATACGGTTAACGTAATTTAACGTTGCGGCGCCGGGTCCCTATTCCAGCTTGTAAGTTCTTTGTGATTCTTTAGCAGTCTTTCCTTTTGGTATTTGACTATCACGGCTGCACTACACGGCTGAAAATATAATAACATAATGTGGGTAATCATAAATAAAGTCGGTTTGATGGGCGGTAGCGTAAGAAGGAAAGAAACATTTATTCCGTCATAAGAATAGCAACATCGTTAGGGTTCTATCACAGTACACATATTATAAACAGTAAAGTGACTCGGCCCGATTCTCGAAAAACTTGCCTACGCGTCGCCGCGCGCTAGGGCTGTCCGCCGACAGTATTTTAATTTTATAAAACGACTTGAGTTTCTTAGTAGTTTTGTATTTATAAATGTTATATTTTCTATTTTAATAAATGCAATTCATTGTGAATAAAAAGGAAGTGTTCCATAAAAATCTATGTTGTGTTTTTATTAGTACTGTGAAGGTTCGTAAGCCTTCAGTATTGTATTAGAGACAGAGACTATTAGGGTATGGTAAGTTCTTCTTGCAGGTTAAGGTAAATAAAAAAGGTACAACTGTCCGATTCTATAAACTTTATACCTATTGCTAAATTAATTTATAACATTGAAATCAAAGTTACAGTAGCAAGTAGCAATAACGTTTTAATGACAAATTAGACGCAAATATTCAAATTACAATTATTACAAATTACAATATTAGGTACAATTATTAAAGTACCATTACGGAGGTCGCCTATCCAATCCATTCAATGTCCATTTTCTGCAAACGTTGCATTTATTAGTTTTTTTTTTATGTAAATAGCCGGCAAACGAGCTGACGATCCACCTGATGGTAAGTGGATATCGTCGCCCATGGACACCAGCAACACCAAAGGCATCACTGATGCGTTGCCGGCCAAAAAAGAGAGAAGAAGAAGAAAGAAAGAACTGGCTCTCAAGCCCCCAGCCGGAACACGAAGAGTCGTTTGGCGGCTGACTCATCATACTCAAGGGTGGTAACTATCCAGGCGAACCCCATGGAGATATAATAATAGTACCTAATAATGGCATTAATTAACAATTAAAATCAATATTACCAATATAATCCGTCGAGGGGCCCTACCACCAGCGGGCCGGATTTAGTCGCCTTTTACGACACCCATCCGGCGTGGGATTGGGGTTAGTATTCTAAGCCGCCCCAATACGACAAAGAAATAATAATCAACCATTAGATTTTTTTAGCCCCTTATTTATAAATCTAGGCATTTTACTCGGTGGACTTATGAAAAATAAACAATTTAGGTACCTACTTATTGCAATACGTACTTGTTTTTATTTATTTTATTTATTTATCCTACATGCACTGATCTCCTTCGGCAGGACCGAAGACCTTGAATACAATAATTTGATTTCTTATTAATAATTACAATACAATAATAAAGTTAATATTAATCAATAACGCAATAATTATACAATACCTACTACCTAAGTTACTTACCTACAATAATTATATGTACCTACCTACAAGTACGTATTATATATTATTATATATTATATTATATAGTATTATATATACTATATAATACGTACTTGTAGGTAGGTGTATAAAAATAGTGTCTTACCTTTCGGAGTCTCCAGGTAACGTAAACAATGATATTCCTGGGTGACTTAATGTCGAATTAAAGCACCCAAAAACAGCACAATAATGTCTACTATTTCTGTTGCCCTTTTCTACTGCCATTTTAAATTAAAATCTAAATCCACAGCCGCACACGACCATACAGCTCAACCAGAGTAGAAAAACTAAAAAAATTGTTATTTGTACCGACCGGACCGTGTTACAAGCTCCGCTAGTTCGCCTGTCGGCAATCGCCACGCAGCGGCCGCTGTCGCCCTCGTATCGCACGCGTATTCGGATGTGGGTAGGTATAACGCGCTTTTCGGCCGTTTGTATGAAGAGCGACTACTGTATGTACTGTGGTTCTATGGTGGATGTGTCACTGGCGCGCCGACGATGAGGAGCGCGGGAGCGGGTAGTTGACCGTTATGGTCGTGGTCGCTCTGTTAACACATGACGCTTTTGTTGTGGTCAGAAGTGCTTGACATTTGACATACAGCGTTAGAATGCCCTCGTGTATTGTACCAATGTGATTGGTGTAGTGGAGCAAAGGATGGGCGTGTGTGTGTGTTGTGGCTCTTTTCGGAACGGAGTGCTTGGTTGGTTTATAAGGGCATAACGTATCTATATTTTGAATATCATTGCGTATTGGGAGATAATAGGAAGTTCCTATCATCGTTCCTATTAGGAACCATTATACAAGCCACGACACCGAAATTCAAATCTTCGCGATGAGACAAGTTTATTTTTCTAATTTAGTTTTTGTGTTGAATTTTATAGAATCTATTGAGGCAGTGAGGGTCAAAAGCGCTTGCGAGCTAGACGCGTTCTTGTGTTGTTACTGTGATTAAACTAAGTTTTGTCACGGAAATCATATTATATATTTATCATTGAGTTATTCGTGCACAAAAGGAGTAAGTTTTATTTTTAAATTGAGAACAATAATTGTATTTGTTCGAATGGGTGCAGCAATGTTTAAAATGTTGCTATTTATTATTGTAGCCTGAGGAAAGCGCCCTTTTGAAGACGCACGATTTGATATGCTGTAGTAAATTCATAGCCCTGGAGAAGCCGAGCCTTGGTTTTGACAGAATTCCACAAAAATCGTGAAGGAGAAACTCTCCTGACGTCCAAAAAATATTTATTAAGCTGGATGTATTTAGTTATAAATCGAGAAGTCCTCTTTAAACAGATTTGCAGATTATACCAATGCTATGACCTTAGTAATTAATAATTTTAATAGATTACAATTAAAGTTTGGTAATCTAATCTAATTAGCTATAATGGCGCTACCAATTATTGATCTACTTAGGTTGATTTCGGGGTCATAAACTCATAATTAAGTACTTACCTGCCTGAAGGATTGTTGACGTGAGTAATTTGATGGACTTGATAGGTCATAAATTTTGGTGCATAATGTACTTATTGCAATAACTATAATGTGTGTGTTAGGTAGTACGAACCTACATGAAATTGTAAATCGTGCGTGAGTGTGTGTGTCAGGTAGTACGAACCTACATGAAATTGTAAATCGTGCATAATTGTGTGTGTCAGGTAGTACGAACCTACATGAAATTGTAAATCGTGCATAATTGTGTGTGTCAGGTAGTACGAACCTACATGAAATTGTAAATCGTGCATAATTGTGTGTGTCAGGTAGTACGAACCTACATGAAATTGTAAATCGTGCATAATTGTGTGTGTCAGGTAGTACGAACCTACATGAAATTGTAAATCGTGCATAATTGTGTGTGTCAGGTAGTACGAACCTACATGAAATTGTAAATCGTGCATAATTGTGTGCGTCAGGTAGTACGAACCTACATGAAATTGTAAATCGTGCATAATTGTGTGTGTCAGGTAGTACGAACCTACATGAAATTGTAAATCGTGCATAATTGTGTGTGTCAGGTAGTACGAACCTACATGAAATTGTAAATCGTGCATAATTGTGTGTGTCAGGTAGTACGAACCTACATGAAATTGTAAATCGTGCATAATTGTGTGTGTCAGGTAGTACGAACCTACATGAAATCGTAAATCGTAAATGATTGTGTATTAGGCAGCAAATGCCTTACGATACCAATTAACGTACATACCTTTTGTGACACGGAGTACTACATGTGTGTGTATTATTATTGATGCGTGTTTTTCGGTAAGATGTTAAATAATCAAGTCCGAACTGATATATATTTAATTATCGTTTACACATATATAATAATACATGTGTAACACATAAAGATAAACTTTCAGATTAATTTTATTCTTTCACAAAAGGCAACCCTGACATTGCCAGAGAGGATAAGCGACAGTGTTAGAAAGGAAGGCAACTCATTACGCGTTTTGATTAGCACTGTGCGATCAGAATTACACTTTATTGCGTTGGAGCCAGAGTCACTATTTATTTAAATGATTTTTCGGAATTTTCTTAGTGCACCTTCTATAATTATTTATAAATACTATTATTTATTCTGTGTTTTTAGTTAAATTCAGAGTTAAAAAAAAAAAAAAATTGTATTCAAGCTAAAGTTACAATGAAAGTAAAATTTAAAAGGCACTCTATCTCGAAGAGTCATAGAAATCAGAGTAAAATCAACCAATAATAATGAAGTTTAGTTTTGCTTAACATAAACATACGTTACTGTGTTGTGGGCAGTATGAGCCCTCATGAAATTGAAAATCATACGTTACTGTGTTGTGGGCAGTATGAGCAGTAGTATAGTATTGGGCATTCTGCCCCACTTGTTCGCTCAGGCATCTGCCTTCGCGTCGTGGGGCAGAATGCCCAATAAGATTTCTGGTAATTAGGGCTTATAGATACATTTTTTCCACTGTTTCACTCTTCTATACGCCTCCTCCACGTGGAACAGAATGCCTGACACTGTTTCTGGTAGTAAAGCGTTATACCGCGTTGTCGATGGATGAGATATTCAGTCTACTTACTACATACGCTAATAAATGTTAATGTGATGAGTATAATTACTCATTATCAATCAAACTACCGTCCACTCAAATCATGAAATTTGTAAAACAACCACAATCGCTGAGTTTTAACACAATCTGTGAGGAAGTTTGTAAGGCTGATTCTCGTCATGGCGAATTATTGCCTAATTCAATACGATGCATCATATGCGGGCCCTCCAACTGTGGAAAAACAAATTTGTTAATTGGTCTCCTTTTACATGAAGATGGCTTGAGATTTCAAAATGTTTATATTTATTCGAAAACTTTACAACAACCGAAGTACATATTTTTAGAAAATGTTTTAAATCTTATACCTGTTATTTCGCTTCATAAATATCAGGGAAATGAGGAAGTATTAAGGGTTCAGGACGCAAAACCAAATTCAATTATTATTTTTGATGATGTTGCTTGTGAAAATCAAAATAATATGCGTGATTACTTTTCGATGGGAAGACACAAAAATATTGATGCTTTTTATCTGAACCAAACGTATAGTAAAATTCCTAAACAGTTAGTTAGAGACAATGCGAACTTGATTATCCTTTTTAAGCAAGACGAAATAAATTTAAAACACGTTTATGAGGAGCATGTTAACACAGATATGACATGGAGAGAATTCCGCGAAATGTGTTCAGAAATTTGGAAAGAACCCTTTAATTATGTTGTAATTAATAAAGATTGTTCTAAAAATAAAGGATGTTACAGAAATAAATTTGACACTTTTGTGGTGTTTGATTAAAACAAAAAATATTTAAATAAATTACTTTTATGAAATCGTTATTCTTTATACGACGCTCAATCGATCACTATCTTGCTATCATTATGGAACAATCAATGAAAAGAAAAATTGTGAAGGCTGCAGCAGCTGTAAAGAAAAAAGTAAAAATTATGAGGAATATTGACATCGATAATAAGCAAGCATTGGAGACAGTTTTCAAGCCTGTGACTAAACCTCTCAACTTAATTGCAAACGCAAATAATCATTCTCTCCTTCCTACTGTAGACGACGAAGAAACTAAAACACCATCCATAAAAAGCATTATTCAAGAAAATGTTACCCCTAAAATTAACACTGCAAAAGTCACCGATCCAGACGAATCTCAATCTGACGCCGAAAGTGATTATTCATATCAATCAATTGAAGAAAGTAAACCAGATCGCGATACATCATCCTGGTCAGTATCATCAGAAGCATTAGAAGATATTCCATTTGGTGTCAGAATAGAAAACGGAAAATTAATGTTAGGTTCAGCTTGCGTAGCAATTGGTGATGATTATATCACAGTAGCTGGACGCAAATATCATAGTACACCAGGTATAAAACAGTTGCTGCTAAAAAAAGACGTTGATTTAAGTTTAGTCACAGACAATGATATGCAAAATTATAAATCAATGTTACTTGACACCAATGCACATCGACGGGACTGTGATCCAAGTAAACCAATAAAGAGTAATAAAGGACAAAAATATTTACAAATTGTAAAACCCCTATTTAAACTTCAAACACAACACAAAGGAAAAGGTCTACCTTTAATGAAAACATGGAAAACAAACATAGATTATGTGTATTGGGACGATCCAAATGAATTGGTGGAGAGGTTGAAATTATTAATTGCGTCTCGAGATGCTGGCAATACTGGATTAGACAATGAAATTATATCAATTATTGAAGAATTGCGTGAAAGTAAGATTATAAATAATTAAATAAATGTTTGCTGATGATGGATGTTTTTTCATTACACTACTAACCTTCGAATAAAGTACACTTTCAACATGAATGTGGATAAATTCGGGCACTATATTCATAAAAGAATGCGTCTGTCTGAACTATTTGACGTTTATGATAACGCTTTAACAAAAACAGAAAACGGAGAGTTTGATTTAAAATCGTCAAGACTTAGAGGAATTAAATTACCCATAGAAGCAGACGATGCTGTGAATAAGGATTATGTTGATAATTTTCAGGATAATTTGATAAAAGAATTACATAAACTGAATGAGACATTGCGTTCACAAACCATGACACATATTCAAAATTTTGTTCAAACTACTATAAAAACAAAGATATCAGACGTTTTGGCTCATTTGGAAGATAAGTTTTATACCAAATCAGAAATTCATAAATTACTTAAGAAATCTTCGTAATGATGAAACAACAAATAGTTAACGAAATACACAAACAAGCACGAAGAAATTTTCTTCGAAGACCTGTTATTCTAAAGGGAATAGATGACTTATGGCAAGCCGATCTGATAGACATGCAAAATTTAACAAAGTCTAATAAAGGTTTCAACTACATTTTAATTGTGATTGACTGCTTTTCTAAATACGCTTGGGCGGTGCCAATCAAATCAAAAAATAAAATTTGTGTTACCAATGCATTCGAATCTATATTATACAATAGTCATCGAAAACCGATTAATTTGCAAACTGATCTAGGGACAGAATTTTATAATAACGTATTTCGGAATCTCATGAAGACAAACAATATAAACCATTATTCAACTTTTTCTACCAAAAAGGCTTCGATTGTCGAACGATTAATTAAAACTATCAAAAATAAATTATATAAATATTTTAGTTTAAATGGAAGTTATCGGTGGTTAGGATTACTAGAAGTTGTCTTAAAAAAATACAATAATACGAAACATAGTACTATCAATTGTAAACCAATCGATGTAGATAAATCTAAGGAACCTCTAATTAAACAAAATATTAAAAAAACCCACAAATATATATCATCCAGGAGAGGACCAAAGTTTAAAGTCGGTGACTATGTTCGAATAAGTAAATACAAACAGCATTTTGAGAAAGGGTATACTCCGAATTGGTCAACTGAACTATTTACGATAAAAAATATTAATAACACAGTTCCAGTTACGTATCACTTAGAAGATCAACGTAAGCAAACTATATTGGGAACATTTTACGAACACGAGTTGCAAAAGACTAAATATCCTGATGCTTATTTGATTGAAAAAGTTATAAAAAAGAAAGGAAATAAGCTGTTTGTGAAATGGTTAGGTTTAAGCAATGATGAAAATAGTTGGATTGAAAAAACTGCAATTCAAGACTAAAATTGTTATTAAATAAGAAGTTTAGTCGTATTTGTTTCATTGCAACTTTGGCGATGCAAGGAGGTGGGCTAGTTAATAGTATCATTAATAATTTACCGTTTGAACTTCATTTGCCTGGTTATAATTACTGTGGACCTGGCACAAAACTTCAGAAACGTTTACTACGGGGTGATAGAGGGGTGAATAAGCTAGACGACGCTTGTATGCAACACGACATAGCATATGCAAAACATACAGACCTACCTAATCGTCATAAAGCTGATTTACAACTTCTAAATATGGCAAAACAACGCCTTAAGTCAAAAGATGCTTGCAAAGGCGAAAAACTAAGTTCGTGGTTAGTGAGTAAAGTTATGAAAGCCAAACTTAAAACTGGGGCTGGCGTCAAAACGTTTAAAAGTTTTGTATCTAAAATAAGATCAAAAATCAAGAAATTTAAACACAACGATAGTAAATCTTTAATCGACGCTGCTTATTCAGCAGCTAAAAAAGTATTTCCAAATAAAAAGAAAATTCGAATACCACGTGTAATACCCATACCAAAAACTGGAGGTATTCTACCTTTGATTCCAATTTTTGCTGGTTTATCGGCATTAGGGACCTTAGCTGGCGGTGCAGCTGGCATTGCGAAAACCATTAATGATTACAAATCCGCTCAGCAAAATTTGCAAGAAACACAACGACATAACAAAGCTATGGAAGGTGTAGTATTAGGCAAGGGTCTATACATTAAACCGCACAGAAATGGTCACGGATTATTTATAAAGCCCTCAAAAAACTGAATTGTAAGCTACCTAATCGTCCTCTAAGTAATATAGATATAATAGAGTACGCATGTGACATCCCCCACTTCAGAGGAGTTTTTATGCGAGATCAATTACCAAGAACACCAAAGGAGATCGAATGTGGTATTGTTAATTTGGACGAGTCTAAGAACAAGGGGACGCATTGGGTGGCTTATGTTAAAATATATGACTATTGTGAATATTTTGATAGTTTTGGCGATCTGAAACCGCCTAAAGAAATAATTCGTTATTTTAAGAATTGTAATGTTTGTTATAACTACACAAGATGTCAGTCATTTAATACAGTTAATTGTGGTCATTTATGCTTAAAATATCTATGGCAATTTTGGAATAAAAATGTATAAAATATGTATCATTCTTTTATTTTCACCATTTGCAATATGTCACTCACTTTGTCGATAACAGGAAATTCGTCAAGTTTATCCACGTACTATCCAAACACTCTGCAATTAGATGGACAGTATGAATGTGCTTTATTGCATATCTCAACATTTAATTCCATTCCGAATATTGATAAAACTAATAATAAGTTATTCTATGGATCTAATGACGTTATTGAAATCCCTGAAGGGACTTATGAATTACAAGATATCAATGATTATTTAAAATCTGAAATAAAGGATGCATCAATCAATCTACAGTGTAATAACAACACATTGAAAGCAATTTTGTACTGTACAAAAGATATTAATTTTTCTGAGGAAAATACCTTTAGAAACTTGTTAGGGTTTAAAAAACAAATATTGAAAGCAAATAAATGGCATGTGTCACAGTTTCCAGTAAACATTTTACCAACAACCGTGATCAGGGTTGAATGTGATATCGTAAGCGGCTCATACATAAACGGCGAATCAAGTCATATTATTCATGAATTTGCACTAAACGTACCACCTGGATATAGGATTATAGAAATACCTAAAAACGCAATTTACTTCCCCATTAACCAGAGCAACATAAACTGCATTAATATTAGACTTTTAGATATAAATAATCATTTAATAAATTTACGTGGTGAAGAGGTACAGCTGTATTTACATCTTAGAAGAAGAAATGATTGACTATAATAAATATACGCAACAACCAACTACACGTATCAGTTTGACTCAAGAAATCAATCATACAAGAGGTCGTAATAAAAAGAAAATAAAATTAACGAAAAGCAATAAGGCATTCTTAAAAGCGATCGGCTTATTAAAATGAATATTTTAGACGTTTTATCGACTCCGTCTTACGACAATAGTGTGGAAGGAATTGAATATCATTCTTACAAACCCTACATTACTAGTTTTAATAGAAATGATGAAATCCGCATACCAATCAATCAACAGGATTTATATGTACTACCATCAGCAAGCACCTTGTATTTGGAAGGGAATGTTATCGTTAAAAAACGAGATTCTAAGGATCCTGTCACCAGTGTTCAATTTACAAATAACGCTTTATTGTACTTATTTCAAGATATAAGGTATGAGCTAAACGGAGTGGAGATTGATAAAATAAAGAATGCTGGCGTTACGACCACCATGAAATCTTTAATATCAATGAACGAAAGTGAATCTAAGATAGCTTATTCTTGGGGGTGGAATATTGATGGTATAAAAAATGGAGGTAAATTTTCTGCTTCTATACCACTCTGTAACATAATGGGCTTTGCAGAAGATTTTAAAAAAGTTGTGATAAATAGTAGACACGAACTAATATTACTAAGAAGTAACACAAACTTGAATGCTGTGAAACTCAATACCGGTGAATTTGTAGAAGACGTTCAAATAAATAAAATTATTTGGCGTGTACCACACATTAAAATATCTGACAGAGAAAAGCTTAATTTTTTGAAACTGTTAGAAAGAGATAAACCGCTTCAAATGATATTTAGAAATTGGGATCTGTATGAATATCCAGCTTTACCTAAAACTACAAAACATACTTGGGCAATTAAAACTTCGTCACAAATAGAAAAACCAAGATATATTATTATTGGTCTACAAACAAATAGAAAAAATAATGCAAGTTCTGACATGTCTCAGTTCGATCACTGTCTTCTTCGCAGTGTTAGAGTCTATCTCAATTCAACATACTTCCCTTATGAGAACCTAAATGTTAACTTCGCAAACAACAACATTGCCTTATTATACGAACAATATGTTAGATTTCAACAGTCATATTATGGTCGTCGTCCAGAGCCCTTGTTGAGTGAAAAACAATTTAAAGATTTAGCGCCGTTATTTGTTGTCGACTGCTCTAGACAAGTAGACAATTTGAAGACAGGTCCGGTTGTGGACGTTAGAGTGGAAATTGAAAGTGATTCTGATATACCAGATCAAACCGGCGCGTACTGTCTTATATTAAACGACTGTATAATTGAATATAAGCCACTGAGTAATACTGTAAAAAAATTATCATGAAGCAGGATACCATCATAGTGGATATTCAAGGATTTAAAGATCAGTACAATAATTTTATAGTAAAAGAATTAGCGTTCGCAACACGTGATTATACGCAATTATTCTTAATAAAACCCCCATATTTATTCAAATATTTAACAACTGATGAAAGAAGACAAGTAAAGTGGCTGGAAAACAATAGAGGTATTCATTGGAACGAAGGACATATTGACTATAGAGAATTTCATCGTATAATCGTTTCCTATCTAGAAAACAAAAATATCTTAGTGAAAGGTTTGGAGAAGGTTATGTGGATAAAAAACATTTGCGAAAATTGTGAAGTGTCAGATCTTGGTGAAGACCAGTGTCCTAACATGTTTGAATTGCATAAAAAATTCTGTGATAACAATTTAAATTGTAATGTACACACAAATCATTGTGCTTTAAAAAATGTGTTATGTATAAAAAAGCATTTAGGGTGGCACTAAAATGTTTTGTTTTGGTTTTATAAATAAAAATAATTTCTTCAGTAAAAATGCATTTTTATTTTTTAAACATAATAATATAATAACTTACAATAACAATAGTATATTTATTAAAAATCATTATCTATTAAAGATTTCGATATTTTCTTAACTAGCGATTCTGTATCGTCCATAACACTATCCATGGCATCCTTAACAATGTACTGCGCACTTATCACAACGTTCTCACTTTCACTATCGCTGCAGCTTGTTTGAGAATTGTTGCTGCAGAGATCAATAACAGAAATTTTTATTAACCTAATGCCTCGTCGTTGTAATCGGCTCATTACAAAAGATTGTGTAGCGTTATGTTTTTTCAAAGTTTCTCGACGACGTTGCTTGGACTTTTTCTCTTTCGTTAGTTTGTATTGCTCGGGTTCCCAGCGATTCAGCTCGGAAAATCCTTCGTAAGGATCCTGAGCATACTGGCTAAACACAATCTCTGAATCAGATACCTGAAACAAAAATAATTATCCATTTTCAAATCTGATGTGCACACACAAAAATCACTAATATTATATCAGATTCAAATAGGTACTTTACTTACCGTGCACATAATTATTATAATAACACAAGTACTAGGTATAATACTGTAAAAACAACTTCTCAATTCTATTAATATTCCGTAAATAATAAAAAATAAACTAACTATCAACTTTATATATTCAAATCAATCCAAAATTGTTAACTTAGCATTCAATCAAGGATATGGATTAGTTGTTTGAAAATCACTCTTTCAGATATAGTTTTATAGTTCAATATATTAAAATAATTTAGTATGAATTGTAAACTGCAAGTCTGCATAAATATATCATACCTTCTCATAAAGTGCGATGAACTGTAACATGTCGCGTGTATCAATAATACCTACCATTCCGGAGCATTATTATTATTATTACGCAAGTATAAGTTATTGTCATGAATTGTGAAAGCTAAATATTTAGGTATTAAGAATAAAATACAAAAAAAATATCAAGGAAATCCTTCTAAAGACATAGGTAAAAGCCACCTTCGGTAAAAAAAAAACTATAATATTATTAGTTTAAATAGATCAATAAAACAAAGTTTATATTTAACAAAGGTTGTTTATTTATAAGTATATAATATTACATAAAAACTTACTAAGTAGGTACATATTTTACTAAGAACATTTACATAATCTCTACATATTATTATAGTAATATAAAATAAATGATATTTATATGCCCATTAAAACCAATTACGAATATCAATATTTAGAATTGAAAGATCCTTTTAAAATTGAAGAATGCCTCCATGCTCGGGTTGCAACATTGCAATTTGATATATCATCATTACTTGATAGTGCTATTTTATTCACGCTTTGTGTAAATATTTCATGCTTAATTAAATAAGATATTTTTTCGATGGATAACATCTCTATTAAATAATACATTCTAGTAATTCGCACGATCCTTGTCCATTATGAATTCCGCTTCAGAATAGAATTTTCGAAAACCCCTGAATCAATTATTATAACTATTTACTATTAGAAACTGGGTTATAGTAAATTGGGAAACTACTAGGTGGTGTCCATAGTTTATGGAGGGTCAAGTCAAATTCGGCATTAAGTTTTTTTAACAGGTCAATTCCTATTAATCCGTCGTAAAAATCATCAATGTCTTTTATATAAAACTTATAACACATGTTCCTTTGGAATAGTCTATGCATTGGTAATATTATTGCCTGTAGAGTGTTTTCATTACTAAAAGGTTCGTAAATTTTATGACTGGCGAAATATTTATCAGCTAATTTACGGCTTACAAATGACTTTTCCGTACTCGTGTCCAATAAAAAGTTGGCATCTAAATATTCTATGTATAAATATGGCAAATAAGGTAAATTATCATCTGCTACGTTACTTTGCGTCGCAGAGGTTAGGGGATAAAAAATTATGTTTCCCTGCGTGCTCGTGCTTGCTTGTGAAACACGATGAAGGGTACTCTTTGAAGGAGGAGCTAAATAACGCGGTTTGCTTTTTTTCAGAAAACAAAGGAACGGTTCACAATCGTAATGAGGGATAGTGGGAGTTGCTTTTTCTTGCGATGAAGATGTATGGTCTTGTTGTATGTGACCTTCCTGGTTGACGATAGAAGAGGGGTTGTGCCCGTGTTGTCGCTGAGCGATCGTTTCCGCAACTGCGTTAACTACATTATCCTGAGTAATACCTGCATGACTATTTGTATCCGCGGCTTGCCTAAGAAAATTCATTCTTAAAGGTGAATACAAAGTTGCGCCTTTAAATATCTAGAGTTAGTTCCTTGTAGGTTAGTGAACAAATTAACAATAGTTAGTGTTCAAATTTAACAATAACCGTTAGCAACACAAGTTTACTGTTTGCCTTACGTTTTCTACTGTTTTCGCGTGTGGAATAGTCGGCTGGTGTATATTTATTGAGTTAGCTGCTAAGTATATCAGACTTTATTACCAATTACTGCTGTAGGTCTTCAAAACTTCACATCTTCAATTGCATCTCTCAATCCCTCATCAAAGTGACGTGCTCTGGAATAAGATACGAACATAATTTAATAACACATATTAAATAATAATTTTAATACACTTTTAATTATTTTGTTACGGGAATAAATTTTAACAACAGATACAAAAATAATCACTAAGACACATCTACAATTGATTTTGTAATAGAATAGATCTAAGAACATTAATATTATTTTAATGTGGAGATCGAACCAACAATTAATACTTAGCCCACGAGCAGGGCGAGGAGATAATAATATTAGAAGCCACTTTGTCATTCATCATAGAATGAATAATTTCTTTTAGGAAAAGCGAAAATACTCAATCAGATAAAAATAATGAAAACTATAACCGATAGGTATTTTAAATGGCACACTATCATAGTAATATGAATTAACAACTAAATACATACCCAATATTCACAATAAAATAATGTCGTTTCTGTTAATTATGTCCAAAGTATTAAAAGTAAGTAAGTATTAAAGTATTAATTAGCATTCCCTCGTTAAGTAGGTATTTCTATACCTGCAAATGTAGTCAACAAATAAAATATTTGCTTTAAACCAGCACCTCTGCTGCCTCACAATGGTCTGAAATAAAAAAAAACACAAACTTATTATAATAATACTGATAATGACAACAAAAATTTAATGAAATATAATAGAATATAATATTTAACATAATAATTACCTTATAATAATTTTGCTATCGATTTTACCATTAATATAAAAATACCTATAACTTGTACTCAGTAATCGAATTAAATTTAAATTAAAATACACATTTTGCGTGCAAATAGTATCAATACCTATTGTGTTTTGTCAAAACAAAAGTGTCGTGTTCCATCCAACCGGATGCAGTACTTAACGGTATTTTGCATGATTTTTCATTTCGATCAGGGTTGACATCATTTGGATGCAAATAATTATGTATTATTATTACCTATTTACTGGAACAAAACTGTTGTATTTATTACTTAATTATTACATACAAAGTTATCTACGTTAAAAATAGGTATAGAATATTTATTTAAGAGTGCTAATGGTCTGTTAATATACCGGATTATTCAATATTTTCTCGATATGTAATTACCTAAACTAGAATACATAATTACTTTTTAACAAAAAATAAAACCAACGAAAAAAAACTGAAAAGCAAAAAATAAAATAAACCATTTAGTATTATAAATTGCAGTGATAGCCTAGCGGTAGAACGTTGGTCTCCCGAACGAAGGGGCCCGAGTTCAAACCCGGGCACGCACCTCTAATTTTTCAAATATTATGTGCGTATTACAAGTTAATTATCACTTGCTTCGGTGAAGGAAAAACATCGTGAGGAAACCTGCACACCGGAGAGTTCTCCATAAAGTTCTCGATGGTGTGTGAAGTCTACCAATCCGCACTTGGCCAGCGTGGTAGACTATGGCCTAATACCCCTCACATTGTGAGAGGAGACCCCGAGCCCAGCAGTGGGACAATTATGGGTTGTTGCTTTGCTTTGCTTTTAATACTTTATAATTAATAATAAATAATTGGTGGTAGATTCAGTTACCAGGTAAAAATGTAGTAGGTGAAATATCAATCATCCCCTATTTTCGTACCTTTAGGGGTAAAATTTTGTTTTGAAATTCAAACAAGAGTTACTTTTCAAACAAGAGTTACACTATTGAATAAAAAAAGAATCATCGAAATCCAATCATCCAGTACAAAGTTATTGGGGTTAACGGGTAAAAACCCGTAAATTCCGTGGGTGAATAATCAATCATCCCCTATTTTTATACCCTATCCAATAAAAAAAGAATCGTCAAAATCGGACTACCCTGTGCCGATTGCTGCGTGATCATACATAAAAAAAATACGTGTCAAATTGAGAACCTCCTCCTTTTTTTCGTCGGTTAAAAAGACCCAATGAAACGTAAATAACGAGTCCTTTTAATCATATATTTTTATTTTTACAATTTAAGTTGGAATGTTTTAAATTTATACCGTTTGTCAACCCTAACAAAAATATCATATTTTCAACACAATACTTGTGATTATTGCACACCTATTTAAAAGTGTTATTCAGCAATACGAATTTTTATTATTACGCAGCTAATTTGGTTATGGATGTCACTTCCACATATTTTAGTGTAAAAATGGGATCATCAGTCTATACATAGTACGTAACATGTATGACAATTATTTTGGTAGCCCTAAGTCTTTGTGTTGCGTTAGCAAATAATGATTCTAGAACATTCTTAGTTATCATTTTTTTACAAATGTAATACGTACAAATAAGAAATGTCTAATTTGTGTATTATTTTTATTAAACACACTTACATTTCATTTACCAAATTTACATGTCTTTTCTGACATATAAGCTAACATTTTCGGAGCTCGGTACATCAAATTCGAGCCTCGGATAGGAACAAAGTACTCCTACAACGACTACAGTGCAACCAGCGCCGAGTGCCTCCACTCTGCAGTTCAGTCCATCCAAACAGTGGTTGTATTGGTAATTATACTTCAAGTGGCTGCCATTTAAAATGTAAGTCTTTATTATTTTTATTAATTTCCATATTTTACTTCAACCAATTTATATTTCAGATACAACATGTAGCCAAATACTTTGACATTTTTCACTAACTTAATTTACTCATAATTGTTATAATCGTCAATACATTAATTAATTAATTAATTATCAGTGCGAGTTAATAGTTTTATTATTACTAGTTCATTCCAAGTAGATAAACATTAACTTAACATTTTATCCTTTTTCAGCATAGGTATTTCAAGTAATAATATTTAATTAAAATTTAACAATTTACAGGTCGGACTCTGAGTGCGATCACCGCAGCAACTCTACAGATGTTGAGCACAGTGCCGAGCTCCTGCGGAAACATTCTACTCTTACCAGCAAGCGTAAATCTACGAAGAAATCGCCTGCCATTATAAGGTAATCATACTGAATTTACATCTACTCGTTATATTTAAATTATAATATTTAAAATTTTGTACTTACGTTCGATATATTTATGTGGCGTTGTGGTCAGTAGTTGATTTTTTATTACACACATTAATTTTCTGTTACTGAAATAGTTTATGATATATAAAATTATGGGAGATATTTTTTTATTTATTTTGAAATAACCAGTAATAGGCACTGGTTATTGCTGCAAATGTCGATCAAGTTTATATTTATTCTTGTTCATGATTTATTTTAATATATTTCACTAATCTTATGATTGCAGAGTAAAAATTTATTTATTCTTCGGTAAACTTGACTTTTGAGATAGACTATATTGATTCTTAATATTATTTAATAGTTACTCTCACTTACAATTAACAACATTTTATTTACATGACCATGCAGTATGTAAATTAATACAATTTTTGTATTTATTGTGTTATTTTTCGTAATGATTTTGAAAACCAATCCATCAAAAACCATCAGTAAGTTATTTTATGCTTATACGGGTTATTTATGTTTGTTACAGAAAAAAAGGGAAGACTGTGGACATCTTCAATCTTAGTCGTGATGGCGGCAAATCCAAAGATCCTCCATCGCGCGTGCTGTCCACGTACTTCGTCAACAGAGTTGCAAACGGCAACGAACGCCGGGCGATCAACACAACGGGGGACTACCTTATCGATTTGAAAGTCTACCAAACCAACGATGCGCGCAATACTGATGCACAAGAGCTCTGGAAGAAAGCGCTAGTACGGTTAAAATTCCAGACTCAAGACGATACACCGCAATGGCGTAAGCTTCAATCTTTGGTGCACTCGGTGGATGAACTGTGTGAGGACCATCCTACATTTATATCAAATGATTGTAACCTGTAATTAACATTAATATTATAACTATGAATAAATAATTTTTACATATTGTTTTGTTTCCTTTCTCAGCTGAAACCGCGTTATTTACAACAACAAACAGTTATTTTGCATTTCTAATTATGAAATTTTAATGAAGCTTTCTGTCCCACATTACCAGAAATCTTATTGGGCATTCTGCCCCACGACGCGAAGGCAGACGCCTGAGCGAACAAGTGGGGCAGAATGCCCAATACTATACTACTATGAGCCCTCATGAAATTGAAAATCATACGTTACTGTGTTGTGGGCAGTATGAGCCCTCATGAAATTGAAAATCATACGCAACTCAGTTGTCGGCAGTATGAGCCCTCATGAAATTGAAAATCATACTTTACTGAATTGAAGTGAGCTGTCGGCAATATGAGCCCTCATGAAATTGAAATCATACATTACTGAGTTGTCGGCAGTATGAGCCCTCATGAAATTGAGATTGATACATTGACTTGATGGAAGTAGTAACCTCATGAAATTTAGAATCATACATACATTACTTGACTAGACGGCAGTATAGGTCCCATGATTTGAAATCATAGTAACTAAAGTGTGTATGGACCTCTTGAAATTGAAATCATTACTGACTAGACAGCAGTATGGGCCCTCATAACTTTGAAAACCATACAAAATGTAGTTATTTTGTGAACATATTAGTTATTTGGCGTGATGGAGTTGAGATGTAGAATAAAGATAATGAATAGACGAGGTATTTCAATGAATGACTGGTGTGTGAATGATTGGTATCGGCAGTGTCTGATTCATATGTGACACCGTTGGGTCCGTTGGGATCCGTTGGATCCGTCCATTCAGGAAGGACGCCTAAATAAAGGAAATTCCTGTTGCGAGTCTAGCCATGGTTGGCGTGTTATGGTCGTCGGTGGGACCTAGTTTATATTACGTATATAAGAGGATTGTCTCGCAAGTAAAACTTTAGTCTTTAAAAAACGAAAGCAGGTTGTAAGCTGTACGTAATCTGTTGTTGACAGTAAACCACTTTTAGTAATAATATAAATTTTCATCGAGTTTCTCATATTTCCTGTGTTTGTTTTACCAGTAAGTTGTCTATTTAAAGACAGAAATGACGAGGTTTGTTTGAATGTTGGTATGAAACCTAATAACTTGGCGATCTTGATCAAAGAGAGAAGAAAGAGGGAAGTATGAAAAGCTAAGAGGTGATGTAAATAATTATTATTTAATAAAGATAGAAGGAGAACGGGTGTGAATGGGAAAGGTGTAAGACGAAAAAAGTCTCAGGTGTTGTTTCAATGTTTAAAATAATTGCAGTGAAAGTATAATCTACATAAGTAATTCTATACGAAGCATGCATATGACAGTTTGAGTTTGTTGAGGCTAGTGAAGGCACCCAGAAGGCTCAAGTTTACAAACCGTAGCCTGCTTCATACATATAGTGCGTGTTACAAATGTGTTTGTCTAAGTAACTGGAATATTGAATGGTATAGACGTGGAGTGGCCTTTGAAGGCTTGAGTTGCGATCAACTGCAGAGTCGACTGTGGATCGGGCTCCATATTAAATAAAGATTTTAATAAGGAAGGGATGTAGTGTTTGTACTGCTATTATGGTTATAGCAGTAATCATGTTATCTCGAGAGCACGGGTAGTGGGGCAACACTGGGTCAGTCACGAGACAGCCGTAGACGCAGGCAGACGTGTTCCCCTACCACTGGTGACGTAACGAGCTAATGCAAGTCAACCATATCACTATATCCAAATATTACGGAGCACGTAAGTACAACAACTACTACAGATACACTTATGCACGTCATTTTTTTTAATTTACCAGCTTTTCGGAAAGGTGCTTTGTCATGGAGGAGAAGAAAAGCCGAAAGAATTTTGTCAATTCAATCGGCCATTGGACGGTAAGCAACAACCCCTAAATTGTCCCACTGCTGGGCTCGGGGTCTCCTCTCAGAATGTGAGGGTTAGGCCATAGTCTACCACGCTGGCCAAGTGCGGATTGGTAGACTTCACACACCTTCGAGAACTTTTATGGAGAACGCTCCGGTGTGCAGGTTTCCTCACGATGTTTTCCTTCACCGAAGCAAGTGATAATTAATTAACTTCTAATACGCACATAATATTTGAAAATTAGAGGTGCGTGCCAGGATTTGAACTCGAGCCCCTTATTACCATTGGACGGTAACGTCACGGTAAAGATAATTAATCTTAACGTAACGTGGACGGCTGTATCACATCGGTAAGTACCTACCGCATTTTGGAAACACGACAGTTTTATTGATCGACTAATGATTAGTATTTACGTTACTTTAATGTATGTATTGTAAATCACGTTTTCAATCCTCATTTGCTGTTCTTCAGGTTAGAAATGACTTCCTTTAATCTTGTATTGACAGATGAAAAATTGGTTTGTTTTATTTATTTTTTATTTTTAAGACATTGGAATGTTTGACCTCTTTTAGACTTAGTACAAATATTAGACTGTTTTTTTGAAATACATCACCACACACCAACATTCAAACAACACATTCATTATTTTCCCAAAAACACCAAACGTTGAATGAGTTCCGGTCGTACATGTACGCGACTGTCTTTTTTACCAATATTACGTCACTAAAATGCCTGATAGCGTTTTTGCAGGAATAAAAAAAAAGTTTAAAATTTAATTCAATTGTATGCCAAGAAAGCGTATTTATTTTGCCGAAATATATTTTTTTATTAGGAAAATCAACATTTTAAAGCACATTTTAGAGTTCCGTAGTCAAATGGCAAAAAACGGAACCCTTATAAATTCGTCATGTCTGTCTGTCTGTCCGTCCGTATGTCACAGCCACTTTTCTCCGAAACTATAAGAACTATACTGTTGAAACTTGGTAAGTAGATGTATTCTGTAAACCGCGTTAAGATTTTTACTGACTGATAAGATTTTTTGCGTTAAGAATTTTATGAAGAGAGTAACGGTTTAGAAAGTCACTGATATTTGTAATCGTTTAATTTACGAGTAGTAAAAGTCTCTACTCGTAATTCGTGGCAAGTCAAGAAGCGCGCAGCACGAACGATTCAGTAATTAATGCCCAATGAGGAGGCGTTCAACTACGTACGAGTAAATTGCTAACTAAAAGGAATTAAAAGTTTAATTTGTTAGCTCTACTGTAATTACAATGCATTATATCAGAATTTCCTTTATAAGATTAGGTGAAAAGCTGTTATTAACAGTTTATCAAGCATTTCCTTTCCCGAATAGTACAATTCAATATTTTAATGTGCCTACTAGTAGTTCATGACGCAATATATTTTTGTTTAAATCTATAGTAGGTTAATTGATTTAGTTTTTGAGTAATTAATTAGGTAATTGTTTTTTATATTATATCAGGAAAAGGTGGTCAAAAAATCTATATTTTTCTGTGGGTGTTTCGATAATGTTAGTCAAAGAGGAAGGTATAAAATGGTAAAAAACAATTCAATAGTTAATTTGCCATCTATAGGTTACAATTTTGTGGGTAATTAATAGTCTAGTAAATTACTATAGGCCCTGCTAGGCTCTGACAAGTACAAAAGTTTAAATAAGCGGGGCCCTCTTTCGCGCGGGGCCCGTAGTAATTGCTACTTTTGCTACGTGGTTAATCCGGCACTGCATACACGCTACTAACATCTAAAAAATTAAAATAATTGTTTAGGAATCATCGCAATCGTATTTACAACCATTGAAGTCACAAATATGTTTATACAAATTTAAGCACAAGTTCAAAAGCTGTTCAAAATATTTGTACCACCTTACACAAACGCCTGCACTCTGGCCAAATTCAAACCAAATGGCTAAACAAAGTCACGGTCTAAATAGTCTCCCTTACAATAATTAAAAACGGAGACGGTTGTCTTACTTACACTTACTTTATTCAAATTTTATTTAAAGGGGACCATTCCGATAAAAGCAACGTAGATATAAAAATGTATGTTCTTTTTTGCACTCGGAACCAATATCTTGCAACAATCAAAAGAGAAATATCGGAAACAATTTCTATCCGGGTCACGGGTATTAAGACGGAAAACTTTTCATTCAATAATATTGCTTCGCTTATGCCCGGAGTGA
The DNA here is from genome assembly GCA_911387775.1 of Thymelicus sylvestris. NCBI lineage: Eukaryota > Metazoa > Arthropoda > Insecta > Lepidoptera > Hesperiidae > Thymelicus > Thymelicus sylvestris. Next base: position 10,050,460 of record OU426888.1, read on the forward strand.
AAATTAATAAAGTTACACAATATGAAAAAGCAATTTTCACACTGAAATTCACCTCTATGGTTGTCTGCTACATTTTATTCTCATATCTTCAGCTGCCATACGCTGGCGCATCAAGTCGTTTTACAGTATTGCTGTGTGAAATAGAAATTGAATTTTGCAGAGTGAACTGTCTGAGGTTCTTGTTATAAATATGCTTTTGAGTTAATAAAACGTAAGTGGAGCGAGCGTACTATGCAAAAATGATCTATGTACCTACAAGGAAAAATACGGTGATGGAAAGTGAGAATATTGTATATGGAATAAATCATTAAATATTTAAAATATAACTCAAATGTTTTAACCTTTTAGCCGTAACTTTTAGCCTTTTAGGCGGCTTTGAATAGTAATAGGTACTAATCCCACGTCGGATAAGTGTCGTAAGAGGCGACTTAATCCGGCGGGGTTGGTAGGGCCCCTCGGAGATATTATATTGGTAATATTGGCTTTAATAGTTCATGATTATTAATAAATAAATATCATTAAGTACTATTATTACTTTTCCATGAGGTCCGTCAAACGACTCGTTGTGTTTCGGCTGGGGTCTGGAGAGACATTTTTTTCTTTCTTTCTTTTTCTTCTCTCTTTCTTGGCTGGCAACGCATCAGTGATGCCTTTGGTGTTGCTGATGTCCATGGGGGACGATAGCCATTACCATCGGGTGGATCTTCAGCTCGTTTGCCGGCTATTGTAAGATTTGAGATTACGTTTTATTAAATTCGCAACACTAAAGGCGTCACCCAATAACAATAAGCCGTGAAACTATTAAGTCAAAACGAGTACCTAACCATTTCACGATTGATTTGAAGTTTGAACTCGTTAGTAGCGTAGCTTCGTAGTACCGTTGTCGTAGCACCGAGTAGTAGTAACTAGTAAGACGTGTAAAAGAAAGGACGCTACACAATATCTACGCTAAATTGGTAGGTATATAATTACAATTGGTATCATATCGTTGAAATAATAAAACCCAAAGGATGCCAACGGGACCCAATTAGTTATGTTGTCTGTCCGTCCAACTTTCACTTTCGCTGTGGTAGCATTACCGTAATAGGTTTGATAGATACTTGATTTTCTTACTATCATAACAAGAAATAATAAAAGTGGAAATAATAATAAAGTTAATACATTAAAGTTTGACCGTGTAGTAGCTTTACTATTTAGGTCCTTGTTTATCCTTTTCTATCCTCTATTTTCTTCTTCCCTGCTTCCTTGCTTTTCTTTGATTATTACTTTTATTTCTATATTTTATTTATTTATGTGTTGCTTTACCATTTTATAGTACTTTTCTGGCTGGAATTAAATTTTTATGTTTAAAGATATCCTTTAGATTACATATTGAATAGTTTTGGTCGCTATTCTAAATTTTATTAGCTAAACTATGCATTTGACAATGTATCTAATTATTATTACTCTATTATTCACTTGTAGGACTATTGTAACTTTATTACCATCTGTAATGTTATTAAAATTCCCTGTGTATTTTATAATGATAATTCTGTAAATTTCTTTAATATTATGTATATTGCGCTAGCTTTGTGCGCTCTACCGCACGCTCGCACGCTCATTGCTCACTGCTCTACTGCATGGCGCACGCTCAACGCTGAGCCGCGTAGCCGTGCCACTTCTTTGTCCCGTGTTGTGCGCCCTACCTCACGCCCACACGCTCACCGCCCTACCGCATGTATCTCCGTCTTGTGCGCTGGTTTGTGCGCCCTGCCGCACCCCCGCACGCTTCTCGCCGAGGTCTTTGGCGTGATCGCCGGAGACTCCGAAGGCCGCTCGCGGTCTCCAAGCCTCTGCTCGCTGCACGCCAGAGGAGCCACAGGCCTGTTTCCTACGGGCCCTACCAACTTCTTCTGTGACCAAGTGATTTTATTCTGTGTTCTTTGCAAACTTACTTTTTTGTAACTTATTTTGTTTTTTATAACCACCAGGAGAATATATTTAACTTTATCTTCTCTGAATCTTCAATGAACATTCAAGAAACATGTTCACCTTAATCAATTTTTTTTAATATACAAATAGTGTTAAGTATAACACGGTTGTAAGTAACTATTCATGTGCTACCAAGTGAATATTATATCTAAATTAGAATTGTATGAGTAAATGTTATCTGTTTTTTTCAAATAATACAGTAGACACTGCTACAAAGGATGTAGAGCGCATCCTTTTTAAAACCCTTGTAAACGTTTAATCACTGTATGTTAATGAGTTTCCCGAGCATTCGTGTAGAAATCCCTCTTTTTCCTTGTTTTATTATTAAACTTATGTTGTTTTATTCCATGTGTGTAGGCAGGGGCTCAGTAAAATTCTGTAAAGGTTTATATGGCAATTGAGAAGATGGGCCGTTACCCGTGCACCCACTGGCTTCACCCACAGGAATTTTAAAATATCGATAAACATAAATATTTCCGTATTATTTATTATTCAACAAGAAATAAATACATATTGATTACATTCACGAAAACGGCTTTAACGATTTCGATGAAATTCCAAAGATAGGGATTCATGGGAGTGTATCTGGTGATCTAGTAAAATTCGTTTTCTCAGTATTTTCCATGTCTTTTCAAGGTATCTATCTACATGACCCGTGCCTACGTTTACTTTTTGAGAACAAAGCTAATTAAATACCTACATAAGTTTGTAAATGTCAAGTTATCTTTTTTGTTTGGTTTCCTCCAAATGATTTGTACATTTTGCGTTTTGTGTTCATTTTGCGTTTACATTAAAGGCACTCAAGCTCCGAAGGGATGTTGATGAAACTTTTTCATGAATAAAATCTTCATTTTTTACACGAAATAAGTTAGTGCTTGATAAGTGACACTTGATGGATCCCACGTTAGGTACGCGAAATAATTCTTGCGTTTTGACAAAATACGTTAAAATAAATAACGAGCGAGAAGGGTAGCAGTGAGGGTTAATGTGATACTTTTACGCTCGAGCGGCATTTTGTTCCTTTCTTACGCTACGGGCAATAAAGGATACAATAGTAATATAGTGTATCTAAGTGTAGGCACAGCTTTGTGAACAAAGTAGGTACGATTTCTTGTTACGTAAGTTGAATTTAGTTGTAATAAAAAACCTTACTTACCCATGTACCTATTTGTTTTTAATAGTTTTATTAGGTATCATGAAAACACCTATAAGTTTTTGAATCTTTTGATACATGTTTTTGTACAAACACTAGAAGAGTGTGGTAGCATTAAGTTCCAAGTTCCAACGCGTTCCAACTGTCTTTTCGCGATTATCCGATAGCAATCTATTTAGCGTAGGAGGTCCATTAAGGAAAATAAAGAAAACAATCTCAAGACTTCACGTGTTATTATAAACATTTACTACGACACTTTTTACACATTGTTTTAATATTTACATTATAAATATAAAACGTACATACTTAGTTTATTTTTCAAATATCTCTTTTGTAGAACAGCGAATGACCTTAACAGTACACTTATTAATATAATTAAATTAATACACACTAATACAAGCTACTTTAAATAATTATTTTAATAAAACATAAATGCTTACAATTTAAACAGAATGTTTAATAAGAAAATAATTATATTATGTATTTTAATAAAATAGCTGTCTATCTGTAGAGATCGGGGTGCACGCAGCAACCTTTTAAACTGTCATTGTTGGAACTAGGCCTTAGTGACTTCAATCACGATTATCTATTAGTAGAAGTTAGTAGTAATAGTTTTAGTGGTTCATTGTTGGTTCCAACAATGACAGTTTAAACTCAGAATTTAGTTTAAACTGCTATTGATATTACGGGCCTTAGTGACTTCAATCACGATTATCTATTAGTAGAAGTTAGTAGTAGTAGTTTTAGTGGTTCACACGCAACGCTACAAAAACATTTCGTCACTTAAGCGTCGGTCACATAACGTGGATATCAATTACGGGGCTGCGAAACATGTCGTCGTAACTCGCTTGTGGCGCTTCGAAAATATTTTCATAATACGTTTAATAATAATACGGTTTTCGTAGATTTCCGAAAACAACCATCTTGAATTATTATCCTCAATTCAAACGTATAACGCATGAATTATTTTTGTACTCATATCCTTATAACATACATTTAAGAGAGATTTAAAATGAATAAGGTCTATGCTATGAAATCTATTATCAAGATATGTACTTATGTTACAAATGATAAAGTATAAAATTTTGTACAAAAGACTGGCGCATCGCCTTTTGACATATCAATCTTCTATCATATCTTAATCCAATCCAGAACCAAACACTAATACATTATTAAGCTCATGAATTCTCTCAGTCCAAATTGTCAATTCGATGTTTCTTGTCTGAACACTAACGAGGCAACGATCACATACACTCACTTGCTTATTCGGAGCGAGATGCACGATTAGGGCTTCAATTCTTCCATCACACGAATTCCTCAATCATACAAGTCCCGTCGGGAAATAGTGGAAACTGTGTACAATCCACTACTGTCGGTTACCTCGTCGGTGCTCTCTGTTAATCAGGAAATATCGATGTTTTCTATCTTGTAAATGAAGCGACGGTGATGTAACCCTCATGATTCTCCGTTGGGAGCCATGGTGACCGTGCTGCAGTTGGCTCGCGTCGAACGAGTGGAGCTGCGTCGAAGCCCCGTTCCTCCGACTCGGTTTAGAAGAACAAGGTTGTCGCTTTTCCTTTTTGCTTGGAAGTTGCAGAACAAAAGTTCTCGCATGCCTTTTCGGAAGTTTTTGGACAAGAAGGCGTAGAGCAGGGGATTGATGCCGGAGTTGAAGTATGTGATGAGGAAGGTGAGAGGCGTGAAAAGGGCGCTGAAGTCGCTGGTACCTTGGTAGCCGGTGGACCAGTACTGCCACATCTTGCGAGCGTGGAAGGGCAGGTTGCACACGGCGAAGGTGAGGACGACAACAATGAGCATGCGCACGACGCCGCGCCGCGCTCGCAGCACGTTGCGCGACAAATGGCTCAGGTGGTGACAGCCATGAGTGTGACAAGTCTTCGCCTTGGTCGCGTTTGCTTGATTTCTCTGGAAATAAAAAAAAACATTCATCATGGAACACTTATATAGTTGTAATAGAGCTACCTCTATGTATCATATACCAATTTTGCAAGGATATTAAGCAATAAACAATGTGATAATTGTTAAGTAATTAAAGTAAAAACAGGCCATCATTTCGAAAAAAGAACTTGGTTTAAATTATAATAATGTAATTCGATCAATGCCCACCATTGAATAAATGCTAAATCCAGTGCGAAATCCATTATAGTAAATAGATTGATGATCTAATTTCAGTGATACAGGACTCCTCTAAAAATCAATGCAGCGCAAAATTTAGAAGATGGATAATTCTTTTATTTTGATTACATTGGTTAACGCTGAGTGTTATTTCATTGTTTGTTTTAGTTATAAAGAAGAGTCTGAAAATAGCAATATTAGGTAAATCAATCTTATGGAAATAGCCGGCAAACCAGCTGACGATCAACATGATAGAAAGTGGCTATTGTTTCTTGATTATTTGAAAAAGAAAGAAATGTTACATAGTAAGTCACTAATTGGTTGTTGAAGCATAATATTCTACGAAATTTCAAGGTGTTAAGTATTTTACCTTTATTGCACTCTGAGTCACTTGAGTTCACTCCACACACCCTGCTGAATACAGAACTAAGCAAAGACGCTTCATAGCTTCGTTTGGAGGTGCTCTGTACTAGATGGTTTAATTTTAAAGTAAGTCGTGTTGAATGGCTGTACTTGGAGCACGCTCAGACTACTGGATATATGAACACTTTTCGGTTGCAAATCGGAAAGTCAGTTTTACTTTTACCTTATACCTAATAGTTACAAGCGTGCTGCCCGCGGCTTTGCCCGCTTTTTTTGGGATAATAAGTATATTAGGTACATACGGTTAACCGCCCTCGCTTTGCTTCGGTTTTCTTATTAACCGACTTCTTTTTTTACACCTTGGGTTACATTATTGGAGTTTTATTAAGAATCCCTAATTTTTTTGAAAATATAATATAGCCTATGTCACACGGGGATAGTGTAGCTTCCTGACAGTGAAAGAATTTTTCAAATCGGTTCAGTAGTTTCGGAGCCTGTTCAATGCAAACAAACAATCAAATCTTTCCTCTTTATAATATTAGTATAGATGTCACAGATCATGTGTGACCTCTGTGACCTTTATGAATATCAGTCTGTTCAGTAGTTTTTGCGTGACAGAGTATCGAACATGCATCCATTCTTCCTTACAAACTTTCACATTTTACACATAATATTAGTAGGACTATATTTGTTTAGTAAAATTCGCACACCTACTCCACGTTTTTGTTGTTTCGTTGCCAATGGCAATATGTTTCTGTCCCCTGTCGGCAGCCTGGCACACTTCAAGTTCCTTAATTGATAGTAAAGTTAGTGATCCGCAAACATAATATGAACGCAGGATAATTGGGTTATGTAATCGGCTCACGACAACAGAGAAAAATTAGTATTTTTATTAATGATTGGATATATGTCCGTATCTACAGATATTTATATCGCACTTATTGATTGTAATTCTGTTATGATATTTACTTCGTTGTTATAAGCAGGTTCTCAGTCCATCCTTCCCTCTCCTTACACGATCGGTGATGCCTTTTCTGTCACTAAACTGTTCAGTTGTCCATTTGTGGCAGGCTAGCAGACGTGAAAGTAACCAATTTGGCCTGTCTCCTCAATTGGCAGTTAAAATGTTAGTGCGAAAAATTCAATTTGCTTAGTCTGTAATTTTCATTTTCGTATAATAAACCTCAGAAAAATACGACTGACCATTGAAATAAGAATCTCTTAAACTCAATATTGGTTATCGAAAAGCTGTCAGCAGCAATATGTTCATGAATTAAGTTAATCAAACGTTGTAAATTTATTATAACAATTTAAGACTTCTTAATTAATATTGATTTATTCATGTTTAATTATATTTCAGTGATATTTATGTTTACAATAACATTAAATAAATGATGTTCAGACTTTGAAGAGTCTTTTAATTAAAAATAAATGAATAGTCATATTAAGAATGAATGGTAACAGAAATTGACAAATTAAGATATATTTTTGAATGTCACTACAAAGAAATTATACCTACTGCTTGTGGAATAACAATGATCCTCCTCGTCAGATAGTCAGGAATGCCGAATGTGGTCCAGTCAGTTCGTTATTAAAAAAGTTAATCTCGTTTAATATGAAACGTGTTATATTTATTTACTCAATTTAATTTCATGAATGCCAAAATCTCTTTTTTAATTTTCATGTAACTCCGCAATACGTGTGATTTTTTATTTCTTATTTTTTATATCTTACAAGTTAATGCTTGACTACAATCCCACCTGATACTAAGCGTAAAATTTTATCAGTACCTTTACAATTTGAGAATTATTTTTTCATCATTAATATATACTTATATATATTTTTTTTATATCTTATAAGTTGATGCTTGACTACTATCACTATTACTATATAATATTATAATAACGACACTATCGTCTGGTGTTCATGAAATTTTTTAAGGATTCCAATGTTGTAAGGAATGTTTACGCAGTAGTTTGTAAGATATACATTTACTCGTAGCTCACTGTAAGTGACTGAGTTTCTTCTTAATTGATGTGTTTAGAACATAAGACTACCTTCAGTATCATTCGACGTGTCCGCTCAAGTTCTTTTATTTTAGATTTGCAAGGACCGCCCCATGTTACAATTAATTATGCAGTAATTAATTATGGATTAGACCAGTGATTTATAGACCATGCGAATGATCTTGGTGTTTGCTATATTTCCTAGTTGTTTTACAGAGTGTATATTATGTTTGTTACAAGGTACATAATACCAAAAAAATCTAAATTTAAATCGTGCGTTTGATTCAGCCTGAGTGTAGAATTAAAATAAAACAGAGAAGAGGGTGGAACAGATTTGGATAATAGAAAGGAGCTAATATTATAGAAAGAGATCGTTAATGAGAGATGAGTTGCTTCTATTCTATAATATATGTACATATATACCTTGGCCTCAGTTGTACCGACGAATGTTCTCTGCTGTTCAAACTGAGACTTGTCGGTGCGATGTTGCACGGCGCAACACTGCACATTGCTCAGTTTCTCCAATCCGTGCGAGCTCTGCCATAAGCCTACTGCTATCCTTGTGTATAGTACCTGAGTGAACAAATGGAGAAATTAATGGATATTGAAACTGTGTACTAGATGTTATGTTACTACTCTACTCTAAAACTCTGCTCGTAAAACATGCGTCGATCGAGAGAGATGCGGGCGCAGTCAGTCGTTAGATAGTAAACTGCTTTTTTATTTACAATATTCCGACTGATAAAGAACAAAATTGTACTGATTGAGGGATAAAGATAATAAATAAATAAATAACGCTTCACACTCATAGCCCCACACTAGGTTTCCCTGTGTCGTGGGTGCCATGGACAACATACTAGACAAGGACATTCACACCCAGACCGAGAACAGAAATTCAAACTCATCATTCAAATTTCCGCCTCGCTGGGACTCGAAACCAGGACCCTTGGTGCGGCGATCCGGCATGGTAACCATTGCGCCACACGGGTCGTCAAGGTAGGTAGTTAGGTAGTTCTCGCTACGCTTTTACGTAACTTATCACAAAAAAAAACAATACAATAGGATTTTATGTAAATGCTAGGATTAAGCATTTGTTTAATACGGCGGCTTTTACTCGTAATTATGTCCTTTCATTATTCCAAGTTCTCAGGTGGCCATTAATATTTAAGTTCTCAATTTCAAGTAGGTACTGAAGAATACTCAATGCGTAATGGCTCTCTATTATCAGTCGTTGGGCAAAATAAGCGAGGAGAGTGTGAGGTCAGAATATTCGAAGACAAGGATTGAAACTTTCAATCCTTGTCTTTCAATTTGAAAGCACCTGACACATTGGGCGTATCATAATGCTCGAAATCGAAAAATCACTATAATCTAGTATGGTCCCATTGGTATTCTGATCCTAACCTAAAGTGTTTCATGAGTTACCTATTTGTTTTTAATTTCGATCTTGAATTTGTATTCTTTTTCAAGAGTATCAAATAAAATAAATTTGAATGAAATTAGGTTAAATACACAATTGGTAGGTATGGCGAAATTAAACAAAGCGTTCTTTGTTATTTTATTTTCCACATTTATCCTCTGTAAACGGATGTAGGAAACATTATAATTTTATGTTATTGAGTTACAAAACGATCAGTAAAATTTATATTCTACAATTTAAAACCTGATATTTAGTTTGAAAAGTTATTAATAGCATTGCCGAAAATTTCGTTATGATTACAACACATAATTTTAACTATCCGATTTGTAATATACTCTCTTCTTTCAATGAGAAGGTACTTAAATTTAGGTAAAATGTGGATTGAGCAATTTATGAAGAACTCCTAATGTTCCCTCGTGATTTTTTTAGCACTAACTGCTACTCGGATGGTCATTGAAAGGTAGGAAAAAGGATACGTATTGCGCTATTTAAAAGGTACATCGCACTACTGGCTGTCAAAAGGGTCAGACCTGGTTCCTGCCGGCGTGAATCACTAATTGATTAATTAATTAATTAATTAATTGATTGAATAATTAATTAATTACTAATCACTAATTATTACAACACTAAACACTAGATAATCAGTGGGCGAGTTGGGTATAAATGCGCCACGCTCAGTGAACGAGGTTCACTTTCCGACTAACCATCGTAGAGTCAACTTACCCTGATGATGCTCCGTTTCGGGGCGAAACACGTGTTGATGCTGGTATGTATGTTGGTATATACGTTTAATTATTGTAGTGCATGTTTCCATTGTGGGAGGGAGGGAGGTGCCACACATGTTTTAAAGTATATACCATCATACATGTTAATCGCGGATTGTTGCAAAGTAGACTAATACCAACTTAATGTCAAAAGGGTAGTATGGACTATGGATATTACAAAGCACGAGACTTCGTGATTTCACCTATAGCTTAGTTTCATTAAAATAGTTTACCAGCGCATGGCTAGTGAGTATCAAAATTAATCCCCGGCGCAATAATGTCGGGGTGCAGCTGGTTGATTAGTTAGAGTTATGTGTACATAGTTACATACTTGTAATTGCTCAACATATCACTGTAGTTTACCTACTCCGCTCTTCAAAGTTACGTTTTCCCCTTAATGAAATGCATAATAGTGTCTACACGAACCTTAAAGTTTGTTGACTTTCCTGGAGAGCGTTTAAACATCTGTGTAGTTGACGTGTACGGTTTATTTATTTAATTATTTACAAAATGTCACCTCTTAAAAAGAAGAAACAAGGGGCAAACTTAACGTCTAATGGCATTGTCCACCAGTCAACTCTGGGTGGATTTGTAAATAGCTGGCAGGTGTTAACACGAAAGATAACTAGAATAATTACTAAAATCTGCAGAATTACGTAACAAGAATACATACAAATACACATACGTACATAAATACATATAATAACATAAAATATCTGGATTTATCTTAGTGCTAAAAAAAATCACGAGGGAACATTAGGAGTTCTTCATAAATTGCTCAATCCACATTTTACCTAAATATAGGTACCTTCTCATTGAAAGAAGAGAGTAGATTACAAATCGGATAGTTAAAATTATGTGTTGTATTTTTTTGGTAAATCGTATGTTGCATAACAACCCCATTTACTGAAGTAGCTTTAGTGTTACTACTCGCCAATAGATGTCAGGAAGAGTCTATTGTAGCCACAGACATATATACCTAGAGATTGTAGCAGTTTTTCATTACCTGAAAACATGGATAACACGACATTTTTTAAAAATGAATCGTAGCTAGATCGATGTATGACCCCCGAAACCCCTGCACACTAAATTGCATGAAAATCGTTGGAGCCGTATATTATACAATATATAACTAGAATAATTACTATTCACTATATATTTATATTGTATATCTAATGTCTTTAAACGAGCGTATGTATATAATTAGTGAATAATTATATTTATTATTTATTTATTTATTTATTTCATAAACAGTAAATAAGGTATGATACATTAATAGGGTGTAAACATAAACTCTTTAGAGTTTTACCGTACACCCTGCGCCGTCGATATACATTATTAAAAATTCATGATTATAAATATTACTTGCTACACATTTCAATGAGCAGAAACAATTTTATAAAAACAATGAGGGTAGATCACAAAATCAAGTTGCGTAAAGACCTTTTATGGACGTTCCTGTGTAACTCTGTCTTAATTTTTTGCTCATTTTATTTATGCTACATACAGGATGATTTTTAGAATAAAATTAAAGTTTGAACAGGTATAAGGTGTAGTTGTATTTGCTTACGTATTTTATTATTGTATTATTATTATGTATTGTTTTAGTTTATATAATATTATGTGCTTGTATTTTATGTGTAGTATGTGATTATGTGTGATTATTAATTTTTAAATGTAAATAATTTTGGTAGATATTAATGTTAAATGTATGAGTTTATGTATATGTAAATGATGAAATAAAATTGTAGTTTATGTTATGTGTATTTATTTATTGTTATTTGTAGAAAATATTGTTTCAAAATATTTTTTATGTTTTTACATAGGTGTTATTTTTTGTCTAATAGTATTAGGTATATGATTAATTAGGTAAGGTATTATGTAATTTAAGCGTCTTTTACCATATAGGTTATTATAAGAAGGCAGTTGGAGTCTATGCTTGTCTTGTCTACGGATTAAATAATTTTTGTGTAGTTTTTGTAGATTTTCAGTAAAATAATCTATACTATAATAAAACTCAAAGGGCAAATTTTCTGTACATTGAATATTTTTTAAAAATTTTGATTAGGGGGCACTTCAGTAACGTGTTAGAGCACAAAAATATTTTTTTTAGAATTATTGTCTGTCTGTCTTTCTGTCTGTCTGTTTGTCTGTCCGGGCATCACATGAAAACCTTTGAACGGATTTCGATGAAAATTGGTAAAGTTGTTATTAATACTCCGAGTCATATTTTAGGATACTTTTTATCCCGAAAAGTTTAGAGGTTTCCTCGGGGAACGGGATGAAAGTTTGTATGGAATATTTTTAAAACATCAACCGATTTGCTTCAAATTTGCCACAAATGTTCCTTGCTTAAATTAAATAAACATATATTTTTCAGTTTTTCAAAATTTTGCAAAAAAAAGAAAAAAATACAAATTAATGTGAATATTGCTTATTTTTCAAAACCCGCTCCTGGAGGAATTCTTTGTGATTTTATCGTGGGTTTCAGTATATAAATTACTAAATATAAGTACTTCAATATAAATTCACCGTTTTTTTAATTTCCTTCTACAAGAGGTACAAATAAGGTAAAACATAATTTACGTATGCGAAGCTGCGGGCAACAGCTAGTGTTGTGATAAAAGAGTTAGTTCTCGTTTTTCATGAATTGGTATAATTTTACAAAATGCAAAGAGCTTACGATAAACTGTAAAAGTAGTTTTAATTTTTGTAGGAACTATTCTTTCTAGTATGCGTAACTGAAGTGAAAAAATATTGTCTAGGTCATTGAGGTACATACATAGAGAAGTAATTTCAAACAAAATGTGTGTTCCACCGCCACCGCGCCGGCTTGCCCTCCGTTCTCTTTTCAAACTAGAAGCCTCGTTTGTACACTTGCCATAGAGTAACTTTGTATATGGCACTTACCGAACCAAGACAAGCAGTCACCGACTCCAAATCTTCACAAGCTCTTACTCCAACTTTATTTAACGTGCAAAAGCGTTTGAACGATTTTCAAACGTAATTACCATTGATTCGTGTCAAAAATCCAACACCTTAAATTGGTCACAAGTGTCGCGTCGGCAAGCTTATTTAGTCCACTAACACGCTAGTGGCTTGCCAAGTTCAAACGCTCCTTATGATTTTTTTATTCAAAAATGGCGGGAACATTGCACAATAATTTAATTAAATTTGTTTTAGTTGATTTAAGTTAATATTTTGTTTTCTTACCGATGATAAGTGATACCATTATCTTTTTTGTTTTTTGTCGTGCAATTGTGACATGTTCTTATTACGCACGACGGCATTTTTTCAGTTTTTTCGTAAACAGTTTTGACATGTGGCCGCAATGAGCACAGCCGAGTGACAGCCGAGTGACAAAATGAAATGCAGCCGGCCGGCTGCAATGCACACACCCAGACCCGATGTTCGCGGTGTCTATTCTATACGTTAGTAATAGTAATTCTATGGTCTAGGTGTGTTTTAGAGGTTCTTCCATAACTGGACAATCCAAAGGATATTATAGACTCAGCCAGGGATTTATAAAGTAGTAGGAGTGTTTTATAAGGTATTTTATGTTTAATGATTGAGAATTTAGCTAATATTATCCTTAGTTTGTCACAAACATGGTTAATATTATGCTCCTTCCAGTTTAGCCGATCGTCAATTACGAGTCCAAGGTATGTGTATTTACTTACTTGATCTATGGCGTCACACTTACATGGCAAGGTATTATTTGAGTGGTTTAGATGTAGGCATTGATACATACCTACCTACATATAATAGGGAATTTTTGCACAGTATGCTGAAGATAGAAGTAAAATAAAATATAGAAATGAAATTAATCAGAAACTGAGTTTAACATAATGTTCTCGTAATCCATGTTTAAAGGATTCTATGATTCTATGAGATGATTGATGAATAATTTATTTTTTCGGCTATCAACATCGTCCAGCAGAATGCATTATGAGCAGGAAGTTTATATATTAGTAAATAGGTAATTGTTTGATCACATCACGTTAGATTCGTAGTTTACAATGCATTCATTTACATAATTTATCTCGATCATTATGGTAAATTAGCCCTGTTTACCATTCGTTCGTGCATATTTCAGTACGCAAACATGGTCAGCTTGTACGATGTACGTTACGGGTCCGATCGATTTTGCTAATGCCACGTTCCTATCGGATAACGATACCTAATAGTACCTACTTCCTTTAGTAAAATACAGTGATCACATTGACCATTCTGTAATTCGTTTTATTGTAGGTACGATATTGAAATGATAACGAACAAGATTCTAGTTAGTGATATGAATTGTAGTAAATTGACAAAATAAGAAAAACGAAACTTTTTTAATTTGTCGATTTCTGATATAACATTTCATCTATCAAGCATCGCGGTCATAATATTTTTCTGCTAGAAAATGGCAATAATTTAAATAATGCAAATAATGTAAGTATAATAAATATTTTGCAGCTTTGCAAGCATTTACGTCGCTTCACTCTGAGATATCTATGCATTCAAGAAAGTTTTAAATAGGATTTTTACAATTCTTGATAGAAACAAATGAAACAACTGATTATTATATTGCGTACCTCACAGTACAAGTATTTGGGTACAATACATCAGAAAAGAAAACAGCATCACAACTGATAGATATTCGTAGTTTCAAAACGGAAATCTGTCTACAGGGGCCACTCCGTATTAGCTTCCGTTAGCTGTTCAAATCGCCCATATACATAGGTCGATTTTATGCGTCGATAGCTCGAATATATGGGCTGAAACATGTTAGTGTACCTAAATAAAATAAGGATGAAAATTGGTACTTTAAATTCGTACTGTGTACCATGTTTCATGATTATACCTACTGTGCTGTAAAATTTTGATCGTATTGCATCAATTTTATGAAAGTACCCACATTCTTTAGCAAAACCTTTACGATATTGACGTAAATTTTTGTTGTTGTGTATGGTCACGTACCTGAAAAAAGGAATGGTACACAACTTTATACGTACTAAAATATACATTACATATTATGACTAATTTCCACAGCGACTTTGCCCGTAGAAGAGAAAATTCACACACACGAAATCAGAAACATAATTACTCCAATTATCCCAGAGGAACATGCAGCTGGGTTAAAATCTACTCTATTTTCTTGTCCTGGGCCAAGTTTCATCTTAATCAAAACCATGACAAAGCACCTTTCCGTAAAGCTGGTAGATTAAAATAAATGTAATATTATTTTAAGAATAACAGTTTTAAAGGGAGTCATGAATATAAAAAGCAATAATAAAAAAGCGGCCAAGCGCGAGTTGGACTCGCCCATGAAGGGTTCCGTAGCTGCAACTAACATAATAATAAAAGTTCTTGTAGTTCGTTGTAACCATAGAGTAGTATAGAGTGCGGGTATCACACAAATGGAACGGTACGCATCGTAGGCAGATGATCTATAGATACGTATATCGATACGTGTATGACGGATAGGGATGTATCAATTACGTGCCGATCGGCAACGAGGTATCGATAAGTTATTTCGATAACTTATCTTATTTCCTACTACTAAACGAGAATTTTTTTATATAAATAGGTATGTATATTTATTTATATATTTGTTTGTTACCACGTTCTCGATAACAGCACTAACGATTTCGATGAAATTTAGAATGTTATGGTTTACGAGGGCGACTAATCGATCTAGCTAGTTCTCATATCTGGGAAAATTTGTTTTCTCTATTTTCACTTGAGCAAGCTCATTTGCCCAGGTACTTATTACACCATTTGTTGTACTACAGTACATTAATTGTACCTATGGCACCCATAATACCAGATTCTCCTAGTGATGGAGCTGTTAGTGTGATCTATATTGTTGGTTATTTAAAATACGAAAGTCACTCAGTTTTTTAGTTTTACACGAGTATTCTTGTTATTTAGATAGTAAATGTTTATGGTACAAACAACCGAAGAAAATATAGACATAGACTCAATTAAATAAATCATCCATTTTAATATTAATCTTGTTTTAATTTAATTTAATTTCACTTAAACTTCTATTTATCACGAAACATTGTCAAAACTTCTTTGCACAGCAACAATATATCGATGACAATTTGACAGCTAGGAACTTAAGATTGTCGTTGATTCATAAGTATTGAAAGACAAATCGATATTCTAAATCGTTTGAATGATTTCTTGATCGATATAATAATATTTTAACTTTACGCTTGAAAATTAGAGACATATTTTTAAAACTGTGAATTGTTATTTTTGTCTTTTTCTATTACTCAAGGTTACAATGACAATGATTTTTCGTTCGCATCATGGCAAATAATTTTAAACAGAAATATTTGAGTAGGTACTTATCAATTCCCATAGTCATTTTCTATAACAGATAATGAAATTTAGTCGCTGTATCATATTAACCGACTCCAAGTTTCATTATACATACTGTCTATGGCAAATTGACATTAGAAGTCGGCCATATTTGTTTACGACTTTAGACTCGACCAAAAAAATGGACTATAGACTACCTGCGCCGACTACCTGGGCGAACCGGTCCCGATAAGCGCTGGCAGATCGGCGCCGGTAGCCAGCTTTCTACGTGAATACGCCCTTATATTTACATTCCTAGCTAACGTTAAAATACTTTCGCATTATAAATATTACAAAGTATATCATACAAAACACACACTACAATGATTTATAATAAATATTTATAAGATTTTGATTTTTTTATTAAAGTTACATAAATTTAATACGTTGTTCTCATAGCAAACATTTCAAAACATATTTTAAATATCGACTACAGCGTTGGTCGCATCACATCACTGCTGTCTCGCGAGGAGAGCGCGGTGCGCGGGCGGTCTTTCCGTGCCCGCCCCTCACGTCTCCTTCACACCCGCGATGCGTGATTTGTTTTCTTAAAAATAAATATAAAAATCAACTTACCGATGAAATGTGATACTGGATTTCAGTTTTGTGTGTTTCCTACTATCGTTTTTGCAAGATGGAACTGCACATTTGACCATTTTGATACGTAAATATTTAAAAATCTCTCTAGAACCGCACACCGCTAGCAATCAACCACGACTACAAGCGCTCGCGACGGGAACGTCGTGTTGTTCTCACCCGTGCCTACTGTTCCCACTTCGTTACACTCCCTCTATACTAATAATAATACCTCTATGGTTGTAACTTTGATCGATGTTTTTTTGCAGTTTACGATTTATGACGTATTAAAAAAACTACTTACCAGATCTCGTTCAAACCAATTTTCGGTGGAAGTTTGCATGGAAATGTACATCACATATTTTTTTAGTTTTATCATTTAGGGGGAGGGGGGGGGGGGGGGCGACGGGACACACATTTTACCACTTTGGAAGTGTCTCTCGCGCAAACTATCCAGTTTAGAAAAAAATGATATTAGAAACCTCAATATCATTTTTGAAGACCTATCCGTATGACACAATGAGATCACTTCACAACGCGAGGCTAGAAAAATAAGTTCGTACCTATACGTATAGATACGCGTAGCTTCATTGAGTGTTACAAAATAACTACTGAAGCTTAGACCAATTTGATTCACCGTAGTTATTTATCGACATCATAACGAAAATACTTTCAAGACAAGTAGGTAACTTGAAAATTAGTCAAGTTTTTGAAAGAAGCCCTAAAAGAAGCCCTAGAAGCTCTAAGGATTGTTAAAGTTTGTATCGCAGCTACGGAATTGCTGGGGAAACTTATTTAGGAAGATTATTTGAATAAGAAAAATTTTCACAAAAACTTTTAAGGTTTTGACAAAAGTTTTGACCACATGTAACATACATGTGGTCAAAACTTTTGAAGTTGAATTTTACACTTTTTAAACAAATAATTGAGCTGTCCGAGAAATAATGTAGCCGAGACAAGAGACATAAAAAGACCTTTATGTATGTAACCATTATTTACAATTGTATAATTCGTTCCTGTCAATGTTAAGATTCACCGATCCATCCTCATCACATAGAAATTCACCACCAGAAACACAATGTGGAGAGTTATGAAACAATTTTGAGAAGTAATATTTGAAAGTAATTGGGAAACTTATAAAATGTCATACTTTGTTTAAATTTGCGTATGTGTTCGTGTAAGACTTACAAAAATTTCGCTCGTTACCGGCACTTTCGGATATTAATATCTTGTTTGTAAATCATAATCTGCATAATCGGCTGCGGTTGAACATTCACGTCGATTTACCTTTATCCATATTTTACGCCACAACGCTTAACTTAATTTTAAGTGACGGGCTTTTATTCACGACAATCATCTGATTAAGATGTTATCACAAGCAGGCTAAATCATTGTGAAGTTTTGAAGTCTCATACCCACTTCACTATTAGAAATTCAAGTCTGTTATTATCTATTGATTTTAATAATCGTTAGAGTTTTATAAATAATCAACTAAAGTCAACAGAAATATTTAACCGAGTAAAAAGTGTACATGCATTAAGTGACGAATGATTTTAGGTCTAGTTAACTAATAAACATGTAAGCGTCATTGACCTAAGGATGAGGCCTACCTGGAGTACGTACATAAAAAAAGTACGTAATTAAGCAACTGTTATATTTTCTAGATTACCATTCCATCACAACTTTATGAGAATATCTTAAACATTGCGAGCTGCAGATATACATAAAAATATCGTAAAATGCCACCGACTTGGATAAGATTTAAACCTTGCAACTGATTTCCATAAAATCAAAAGATTAATATTAACCATGCAACCGCACAACTTTGTCGTTTCGAGTTAATCTTTCTCCTTTCAAATGCATACTGCAGTAAGTCTGAGTTATGGATAAAGTTTAAACAGTTTTCAAATTTATATGTTGAAATGAGGACATTTCTTAAATTATAATTTTATTATTGAAATCGAGCAGTTTGCATTAAACTTCTAATAATTCACGTGTGAACACTAAAAAAACTGAGCCTTTTTTTACCTATTACGACGTTGTAATACTGAGTTGATCAAACATGAAGAAAAATCTTGATGATTTGATGATAGCAATTTAGCATTTTTATGTTTTTATCATCGCGGCGCGCCAAATAAACTCAAAAGATCACGATAAGTTGATGTTTGGCAAGGCAAGCTGAGAAAAACGACTTGTGGAAACTAATGTCAGAGACAAGTCGGAAAGTGTCCATTTTTAACCGACTTCAAAAAAAGGAGGAGGTTCTCAATTCGACAGTTTTTTTATTGTTTTTTTTTTATGTTTGTTACCTCAGAACATTGGACTGGGCGAAACGATTTTGATGATTCTTTTTTTAATCGAAAGCTGGTAGCTGTCATGTGGTCCCACATATATTTTATTGAGATCTGATAATGGCATCCATGAGAAAACCACATAAGTCCTAGATTTGTGTTAAGATGTGCGCGACAAATTGACGAATAACTCAATATTACGCCAAGCAATTTCGATGATTTTTTTAAATCGAAAGCAGGTGCTTGTCATGTGGTCCCACATAAATTTGAACGAGATCTGACAAGTAGTTTTTGAGACTTTGAAGTCGGTTATTTTTTGTTAGTAAAATTTAGATTATAGTGTTGTCATTTTTTAAATTGTTATTTTATTTGTGAAGTTACTGAAGCCAACCTATTTCAATACTATATCAGGGGATTTTTAATACAATATTAAAAAAGTTGGAGGAAGTTGGTCTTAATGATTATCACAGAACACTGATAAACACGATAAACAGATAAATTTAAATAAACAGATATAAAGTACTAAAAACCTAATAGCCACTTGGGTCCATATTCATTTATTATAAAAACATACAGAAAGAAAGTATTTAAATTATTGCCTCAGTATGAATATTTACCTGATAAACCTAGTTTACGTAGTTAAGTGAGACCTTAACTAACAAAGAGCACCATTGTTAAAATTTGCACAAGTTAAATAATTAATGGTTGACATTAATTCAAAATACAATGCTGTACGACTGCACCTATTTGTCTTTAAATTATTAAATGAAACTGAACTAATTGACCCAAAAGTTTTGGCGCCTTGTTAAATAGGAATTGTACTTCTGACCTACATTTTAAATTGCTACAAGTACGTTACACTATATTATACAAAACATAAACAATTCAGCATTTTCTGCCACGGTAGATATGATTTTCCGGCAAACTAAGACATCTAAAATATATTCTCTCAAATGGCTCACACTTACGGTGACTTACGTAAGTGGTAAGTAAACGCTTAGGAGCGACGTGTTTCTGAAAACAGAAAATAGCCGCTTACATAATAAGAATAAAAAACTATTGAGATAAGTATTATTAAGTACTTATACATACTTATGTTTTTATTAACAGACTTCAAAAAAAGGAGGAGGTTCTCAATTCGACTGTATTTTTTTTATGTTTGTTACCTCAGAACTTTGGACTGGGCGAAACGATTTTGAAGATTCTTTTTTTAATCGAAAGCTGGTGGCTGTCACTTGGTCCCACATAAATTTTATTGAAATCTGACGATGGCATTCATGAGAAAATCACATAAGTCGTTTTGTGTTAAGATGTGCGCGACAAATTGACGAATAACTCAATATCACGCCAACCGATTTCGATGATTCTTTTTTTAATCGAAAGCAGGTGTTTGTCATGTAGTCCCACATAAATTTGAACGAGATCTGACAAGTAGTCTTTGAGACTTTGAAGTCGGTTATTTTTTGTTAGTAAAATTTAGATTATTACCTACATCATGCCCAGTAAAAAATATTAACTTTGAACTTATTTACAAAAGCGCACTTAATGATTATAATGGTTTCGTCATAGCTGTGAAAATTTTCAGTGTCGGCTAATGAGTTTCTATCGAGGAACCACCCTATATTTAGGGTTCCGTAGCCAAATGGCAAAAAACGGAACCACTATGGATTCGTCATGTCTGTCTGTCTGTCCGTCCGTATGTCACAGCCACTTTTTTCCGAAACTATAAGAACTATACTGTTGAAAATTGGTAAATAGATGTATTCTGTAAACCGCATTAAGATTTTCACACAAAAATAGAAAAAAAAACAATAAATTTTGGTTCCCCATACTTAGAACTGAAACTCAAAATGTTTTTATTTTTCATCAAATCCATACCTGTGGGGTACTTGTACTTGGCCGCTTTTTTTGTATATTTGTACACTGACTGCATTCAGCAGGCATACTACGGCGTCTACGGCAATGCCGTTTTAGCCGTTAAGGCCCTCTTCTTCCAACGAAGTAGGTATTTCTGACGTTCCGAGACCGGCTGAATTAAATACCGCTAACGCGCCGAGAGCCTGAACTCGTATGATCCCGGTGACTGACCACAGTACAGTAGGAGCACGGCACTACTTTTATCGTACAAATTTAAATTATTTTATAAGTACATTTATGTGAAAGATAAATATTTGTACTCGTGTCATGGCTGTTATTGTGATGTGTTATACTTATGTGTAGTCCATGCCACCCGCGACACAGGTAAATACTTGTAACCTACTGCGGGGATATGAGTGTGGAAGGGTTTTATTTTTATTATTATTAGTAACCGTTAGTGGCTCTGAGTTGGGGTGTAAGTATACTTTATTTTGATTTATTAACTGGAATTTTAGGTGCTTTAAAATAAGAGTGATGATAATTTTAGCTTATTTTTGTTTTTATTATTTTTTATGTATCTTTAGGTATTTTATTTTAAATTATTCTTATACTTTTTATCATTCTCAATATACTTGTAAAATGTCTTATCCAAAGGGTTTGAACATTTTTGTACGGAACCTGGCATACCTACAAGTCCGCCATTTTGAAAATAAAAACTCGTTTCGATTTTGAAGTTGGTTATTTTTTGTTTGTATTTAGATGATATTAAATTTAGTCAATTTTGTATGTACCTACTTATGTGTGGGTGAACCGATTTTGATGATTCTTTTTTTGGTCGAAAGCTGGTGCTTATCATGTTGTTCCACATAAATTTGAGCGAGATTTGACAAGTAGTTTTTGAGTTATTTTGAAGTTGGTTATTTTTTGTTAGTATTCAGATGATATTAGTCAATTTTGTACGTAAGTACCTACTTATATGTGGGTCAACCGATTTTGATGATTATTTTTTTGGTCGAAAGCTGGTGCTTATCATGTGGTTCCACATAGATTTGAGCGAGATCTGACACATAACTTTCAAGTTATTTTGAACTTGGTTGTTTTTTGTTAGTATTCAGATATTAGTCAATTTTGTATGTAAGTACCTACTTATTTGTGGGTCAACCGATTTTGATGATTCTTTTTTTGGTCGAAAGCTGGTGCTTATCATGTGGTTCCACATAAATTTGAGCGAGATCTGACAAGTAGTTTTTGAGTTATTTTGAAGATGGTTATTTTTTGTTCGTATTCAGATGATATTAGTCAATTTCGTATGTAAGTACCTACTTATTTGTGAGTCAACCGATTTTGATGATTCTTTTTTTGGTCGAAGGCTGGTGCTTATCATGTGGTTCAACATAAATTTGAGCGAGATTTGACAAGTACTTTTTGAGTTATTTTGAACTTGGTTGTTTTTTGTTAGTATTCAGATATTAGTCAATTTTGTATGTAAGTACCTACTTATTTGTGGGTCAACCGATTTTGATGATTCTTTTTTTGGTCGAAAGCTGGTGCTTATCATGTGGTTCCACATAAATTTGAGCAAGATCTGACAAGTAGTTTTTGAGTTATTTTGAAGATGGTTATTTTTTGTTCGTATTCAGATGATATTAGTCAATTTCGTATGTAAGTACCTACTTATTTGTGAGTCAACCGATTTTGATGATTCTTTTTTTGGTCGAAGGCTGGTGCTTATCATGTGGTTCAACATAAATTTGAGCGAGATTTGACAAGTACTTTTTGAGTTATTTTGAATTTGGTTATTTTTTGTAAGTATTCAGATATTTTAGTAAATTTTGTATGTAAGTACCTACTTATTTGTGGGTCAACCGATTTTGATGATTCTTTTTTTGGTCGAAAGCTGGTGCTTATCATGTGGTTCCACATAAATTTGAGCGAGATCTGACAAGTAGTTTTTGAGTTATTTTGAAGTTGGTTATTTTTTGTTAGTATTTAGACGATATTAAATTAAGTCAATTTTGTATGTAAGTACCTACTTATTTGTGGGTGAACCGATTTTCATGATTCTTTTTTTGGTCAAAAGCTGGTGCTTATCATGTGGTTCCACATAAATTTGAGCGAGATCTGACAAGTAGTTTTTGATTTATTTTGAAGTTGGTTATTTTTTGTTAGTATTTAGACGATATTAAATTTAGTCAATTGTGTATGTAAGTACTACTTATTTGTGGGTGAACCGATTTTGATGATTCTTTTTTGGTCGAAAGCTGGTGCTTATCATGTGGTTCCACAAAAATTTGAGCGAGATTTGACAAGTAGTTTTTGAGTTATTTTGAAGTTGGTTATTTTTTGTTAGTATTTAGACGATATTAAATTTAGTCAATTTTGTATGTAAGTACCTACTTATTTGTGGGTGAACCGATTTTCATGATTCTTTTTTTGGTTGAAAGCTGGTGCTTATCATGTGGTTCCACATAAATTTGAGCGAGATCTGACAAGTAGTTTTTGATTTATTTTGAAGTTGGTTATTTTTTGTTAATATTTAGACGATATTAAATTTAGTCAAATTTGTATGTAAGTACTACTTATTTGTGGGTGAACCGATTTTGATGATTCTTTTTTGGTCGAAAGCTGGTGCTTATCATGTGGTTCCACATAAATTTGAGCGAGATCTGACAAGTAGTTTTTGAGTTATTTGGAAGTTGGTTATTTTTTGTTAGTATTCAGATGATATTAGTCAATTTCGTATGTAAGTACCTACTTATTTGTGGGTCAACCGATTTTGATGATTTTTTTTTTGGTCGAAAGCTGGTGCTTATCATGTGGTTCCACATAAATTTGAGCGAGATCTGACAAGTAGTTTTTGAGTTATTTTGAAGTTGGTTATTTTTTGTTAGTATTTAGATGATATTAAATTTAGTCAATTTTGTATGTAAGTACCTACTTATTTGTGAGTCAACCGATTTTGATGATTCTTTTTTTGGTCGAAGGCTGGTGCTTATCATGTGGTTCCACATAAATTTGAGCGAGATCTGACAAGTAGTTTTTGAGTTATTTGGAAGTTGGTTATTTTTTGTTAATATTTAGACGATATTAAATTTAGTCAAATTTGTATGTAAGTACTACTTATTTGTGGGTGAACCGATTTTGATGATTCTTTTTTGGTCGAAAGCTGGTGCTTATCATGTGGTTCCACATAAATTTGAGCGAGATCTGACAAGTAGTTTTTGAGTTATTTGGAAGTTGGTTATTTTTTGTTAGTATTCAGATGATATTAGTCAATTTCGTATGTAAGTACCTACTTATTTGTGGGTCAACCGATTTTGATGATTTTTTTTTGGTCAAAAGCTGGTGCTTATCATGTGGTTCCACATAAATTTGAGCGAGACCTGACAAGTAGTTTTTGAGTTATTTTGAAGTTGGTTATTTTTTGTTAGTATTTAGATGATATTAAATTTAGTCAATTTTGTATGTAAGTACCTACTTATTTGTGAGTCAACCGATTTTGATGATTCTTTTTTTGGTCGAAGGCTGGTGCTTATCATGTGGTTCCACATAAATTTGAGCGAGATCTGACAAGTAGTTTTTGAGTTATTTTGAAGTTGGTTAGTATTTAGACGATATTAAATTTAGTCAATTTTGTATGTAAGTACCTACTTATTTGTGGGTGAACTGATTTTTATGATTCTTTTTATCTTTTCTTATCATGTGGTTCCACATAAATTTGAGCGAGATCTGACAAGTAGTTTTTGAGTTATTTGGAAGTTGGTTATTTTTTGTTAATATTTAGACGATATTAAATTTAGTCAAATTTGTATGTAAGTACTACTTATTTGTGGGTGAACCGATTTTGATGATTCTTTTTTGGTTGAAAGCTGGTGCTTATCATGTGGTTCCACATAAATTTGAGCGAGATCTGACAAGTAGTTTTTGATTTATTTTGAAGTTGGTTATTTTTTGTTAATATTTGTTAATATTTAGACGATATTAAATTTAGTCAAATTTGTATGTAAGTACTACTTATTTGTGGGTGAACCGATTTTGATGATTCTTTTTTGGTTGAAAGCTGGTGCTTATCATGTGGTTCCACATAAATTTGAGCGAGATCTGACAAGTTGTTTTTGATTTATTTTGAAGTTGGTTATTTTTTGTTAATATTTAGACGATATTAAATTTAGTCAAATTTGTATGTAAGTACTACGTATTTGTGGGTGAACCGATTTTGATGATTCTTTTTTGGTCGAAAGCTGGTGCTTATCATGTGGTTCCACATAAATTTGAGGGAGTTCTGACAAGTAGTTTTTGAGTTATTTGGAAGTTGGTTATTTTTTGTTAGTATTCAGATGATATTAGTCAATTTCGTATGTAAGTACCTACTTATTTGTGAGTCAACCGATTTTAATGATTCTTTTTTTGGTCGAAGGCTGGTGCTTATCATGTGGTTCCACATAAATTTTTAGTTTTGACTTTTTTGACTTTTTCACTTTTTTTTTGACTTTTTTGATGTTTTTGACTTTTTTGACATTTCTGACTTTTGACTTTTGACTTTTTTTACTGTTTTGACTTTTTCACTTTTTTTTTACTTTTTTGACTTTTTTGACGTTTTTGACTTCTTTGACGTTTTTGACTTTTTTGACATTTTTGACTTTTGACTTTGACTTTGACTTTTTTTAGTTTTGACTTTTTTGACTTTTTTGACTTTTTTGACTTTTGACTTTTTTTGACGTTTTTGACTTTTTTGACGTTTTTGACATTTTTGACTTTTTTGACTTTTGACTGACTTTTTTTACTGTTTTGACTTTTTTGACTTTTTTTGACTTTTTTGACTTTTTGACTTTTTTTGACTTTTTTGACTTTTTGACTGACTTTTTTGACTTTTTGACTTTTGACTTTTTTGACTTTTTTGACTTTTTTTACTGTTTTGACTTTTTGACTTTTTTGACTTTTGACTTTTGTTTGACTTTTGACTTCACTTGACTTGACTTCAACTCAAGTCAAGTCAGTCTCCACTCATCTTTAGTCTCCACCGACAGTTTCGCTTCATAAAATTTTAAGTCACCCCCGTACTAAAGAAGTTTTCACTTCAATAAAAACAAAAATAAGCTAAAAATATCATCACTTATTTTATAGCACCTAAAATTCCAGTTAATAAATCAAAATAAAGTATACTTACACCCCAACTCAGAGCCACTAACGGTTACTAATAATAATAATAATAAAACCCTTCCACACTCATATCCCCGCAATAGGTTACAAGTATTTACCCGTGTCGCGGGTGGCATGGACTACACATATAACATGGTCATGGAAATTATAGTAATGTCTTATTTGTACTCCAGGCTCCACTCAACTCCAGTCTCCACTCAACTCCACTCAACTCCCCTCAACTCCACTCAACTCCCCTCAACTCATTCGTTTTATTGAATTTCAAATCATCCCCGTACTAAACAAAGTTTTCACTTCAAAAAACAATATAATAATAATCATTTTTTCAAAACGATTTTCCATTTATTTCATAACACGCCTAAAAAAGTAGGTATAACTTCAACAAAGAAAACTGGCTCTCAAGCTCCCAGCCGTCACGACGAGTCGTTTGGCGGCTGACACATGCTCAAGGGTGGTAGCTATCCATGCGAACCCCATGGAGAAATAATAATAGTAATAATGGTATTAATTAATATTTAAAATCAATATTACCAATATTATCCCTCGAGGGGCCCTACCACCAGCGGGCCGGATTTAGTCGCCTTTTACGACACCCATCCGGCTTGGGATTGGGGTTAGTATTCTAAGCCGCCCTAATACGGCAAGAATAATTGTGTAATTAGGACTTGACTTATACCAATACCTAATTACTATAAACAGTAACTAAAGTTTAAAAACGAACAATTTTTATTATTTCAAATTACAGCAGTGTGGATACTTTGGACTGGGTAATATAAGTCCAGAAGGCGCGCGCGCCAAATTCGAAATTAAAATAAGTATCGGAAATTCGACGTCGTGCGGCTGCGATACGGATCGACACAGGTCCTACCTCGAAGGCGACTGGCGCGAGAGTAAAATTGAGTAAATGAACGCGTCGGGCGTTTCGTAGCTCGTGGAAAGGGAAAAAATTGGAATTGAAAGGGATGTTTTTCAAAATTTCATATTATGATGCGATAACAATATTGGTATCTATAGGACCTATACTGTGGTATATTTTTTATTATCTGGAAGCGATTAAAACGCGAATAAAACGCCATTTTTATGCCAGATTAGACCCAACTTTGTGATTTATTTCTATCTAATGAAGTAACGACTATCGTGTATCAAGTTTGATAAAAAGAAAGAACAAAGACTGTAAAATAACATATATTTTTTTTAGAATTGTATTATGTACCATTTATGAGCAAAACACCTTCAAAAATACCATTTTTGGGATAAGACCCCCTTAAGTTAAAGTTCTACCTGAAAGTTCCGGCTCTCAGAATTGTCTACTCAAACCTCAGGATGGTCTAATGCCTTTAGGCAAACCTCGAAATAGATATTTAGGTCTGAATAGAATAGTCAAACCCCGATTTCATTTAAGTGAGCTTCGGCTTGACTTGGCAAACCTAGGAGTGCTGGAGGAATTGATAGAATTGATTAGGTATAACTATCTATATCTGTGGTATAACACATATAACAGATAAGGAAACTAATGATATTATCGCTTCTTTTAAAATTCACTTAAATCTAAAAACCATTTATACATATTTGCTCATACATTAAGGAGGCGTTAAGAAAAAGAAATAAAATAAGAAATTATGTGTCATGCAATTAAGTACACTCAAGATACTGAGGTACCTTAGACCTACCTGTAAGGTACCTGTGAGTGTACTAAGGCTTAGACCGTAGATATCTGGGTACCTAATAATTAGACGAGTGACACCTATTAAATATTGACTGTGAAATAGATTGAACTGTGAATTACATTTCTTTCAGCCTTCGCCTCATTTCGGCCAGTTGTGGTGAATCGCACAGTGTGGCATGCGGTTGTTCTACAAAATATTCAAATGAGCTAGCTTCGAAGTTTAAATTGAAACCAACGGTACCGTAAGGTGTATTTAACCACGAGCCGTATACGTGAAAATAATGAAATCACTTCTACTTCACTAGTGTAATATTCCGCAGTCAGTCTGTACTGCATTCATAAGTAATTGTAGGGTTGGCAAAAATGAAGCACTTTGCATTTATTATGTTTATTAATTTTATAAATAAAGCTACAATTTTTCCCTTCAAATTCCCCTATTGGCATGCATCGATATGCTTATAATACGTAATAAGAACTCTTCATGTATGATAGATATATTTATTAATGGTTGTAGCGCGTGTTAAGTTCTATTAATATTGATCCGTCCATCCGTCTGCCCGTCTGTGCGTCTGTCCGAAGCAAAGCGCCCTTAGTGCTAGAAAGCTGTAATTTGGCATGGATAATTATACATATTTATTAAAACTCTAGAATCGTGGAATAAAATATGTATTGAAAAATATTTTTTTCAGGGTACTTCCCTTACAGGTATTCGTGAGAATGAATTTTTTATTCACCGCGTACCCTATAGTGTGGGGTATATTTTAAAAAGGTCTTCTAAAAATATTATGGGTCTCTTAAGACCATTTTTGGAATAAGGGGTCCGTTTGCGAAACTTTTGGCTTTAAAGTGCTAATTTTGGCAAGAGTAACGTGTCTCCCCCGCTGGCTAAACTTTTGGAGTTGGACAAGTGAAAAGTTCTCAAAAATAAGTTATATGATGAATTTACAAGGAAAACTATCATGGCTATGTCAGCATAAGTAGAGTAATAGTCGATAAACTTACTACTTCGGAACTTAACATTGCGCGTGTCCTGACACGCACTTGCCCAGTACTGGTTTTACTGTAGATATGCCACTTATGAGTTCGCCTTTTGTTTCGCTTATTTTGTCAGTTGCTTGCGTGTTGGTAAAGTATTTCAAAGTAAATAAAGTTAATAAACAAACACCGTCTATTTATTAGTGGTAGTAGTGGTGGTAGTATCTATAACAAATACATATTTCTCTTGAACCAGCAAATGTAGTTTATAAAAGAAACGAAAACAAAATAGTCCCCAGTCTACTATACATAGAAATGTGCTATAACAGTTTTGAGGTTTAATTAAATAATGAAGCGAAATCATAAAGGTAATATGAACCCGGCTACAAGAACTTACTAAGTATAGGTATCTTACTAATATTTTAACTCATTTATCTTGTCAGTTATCTCAAAATTCTACTCTGATACAAGCATTGTTGCAAGGCCAATTGCCTTGTGATATCTTTAATGACCCCGATGTTTCAAGCTTGAGATAAATTACATCTGATATTATTAGTCAGAAGATTTTGTACGGAAAAATCATAACCATTGTATTACGCCAGTTAATTTGGTCATGGAGAGGAGAAAATGATGATAGAAAAATAATAAATTAATTAAGTATTGCGTAATGGTTTTGTAGATTTGAGGAGTTTAATGAATGTGAGAAAAGTGAAGAATACCTAATACCTATGAATTCGTGTCTTGAAATTGTGTTATGTGAGATTTGTGTGGCTTTGGTTAATAATAGAGTCGACATCAATGATAAAAGTATGGAAGTCACGTCGCATATGAGACATGTCACCTACATATCCTGTGAAATCAAATATACTCCACATGGCTTCGTATTATACTATAGGGATCGAAAAATTTCGTATATTTTTCGCGGAATGTGCCTACAGAATAATAATAAATTATCTTCAAAATTATTTATATGGAATATGAGTTAATTAACGGTAAGTGCTCACCGTTGCGCAAAAATTTCTGTAACAACAAAGGCCCATCACGTTTTGATCCAAGAAAAGAGAAATAAATTACTTCGGAACCCTAAAAACGAAGCGGTTCCCAAAAACTGAAGTCTTACTTACCGTCATGACAAAAAGCGGGGTAACATACAACAGTCCGAAGTTGACCATGTCGAATATTTCCGAATTGTACTTCATGCGGTGCTGGATACATATCGTTTCCATTTTCCCGTCACCAAGGTCGTTAGTTATTGTCTCAACCCATATGAACTTCGGTGCACTGTAAGCCGCGCTCGTTATCCATACCCCCAGTATTACCAACTGCAACAAACACATGAATTCTTGTTACTTCAATTCTTATTGGTTTATAAATAGTTCCGAATAGATACAGATAATTTTTTACATATTATACGAATGAATAAAAAACCAAGCCATCTGATATTGAACTAGTCTCCGTCACTTATGGATAGACACGTGCAATACGGGAACACCAGAGGCCAATCCATCCCTGGCTCTGAACTTCTGAAGAAATGCTCTTTTGAACACCTCTTTTGAAGAGCCCCATGTCAGTCAGCGCTTCGGAGAGAAGTTACAAAATAAAATTCATCCCACAATTGTGTCCCATGTGACGTGTACGATCGTGAATCCGGCTGTGAAGGATCACCACGATTCCAGTCAAGTGGATGGATTTTCAATATAATGTGTTATGTGATGAGTGAATAATTAAAAGGTGACGTTGGCATAGATCCAGTAGCTTCTCTCTCTAACGAAAAAATAACACTACATTATTCTAATATCTGCTCCTATTAAATCATACGGATTTGATATAAGTCCTTTGATACTTTGCTATTAACAACTTACTATAATAATAATAATAAACGCTTACACACTCATTAGGTTTTTACCTGTGTCGCAGGTGGCATGGACGACACATACGAGTATAGTGTTATATCACAATAACATCGATGACCCGAGTATAAATATTTATGTCACATAAATATCTGCCCCGGCCGGGAATCAAACCCGGGACCCCTCGCTTCGCAGGCAGGTTCGCTGCCAAGTAGGCTACAGGGTCGTCACTATATACTTAATCCAAATAAGGTCATAAAAGCCTTACTTTTTTATAAAATAAAAGTAAAGCGATCCATTACTTTTTTATTAAATATGAACTGAACTCAGCGGGATAATATAATAATGAACTAAGTTTTAAGTCCAATATTGGCCTGAATATTGGCGAGGCATCTGGGCTATGGAGAATGGACGAGAGTTTTATTGTAAGTATGTACATAAGCTTTTGTAAAGGCTCAACGATTTATTACCTTTTTTAAAAATACTTCAACTTAAAACGGTCAGATCTAATACCAGGGGGCTTACCATGAACTCTTAAAACAGGTCAATATTAGCCGATAATTGGCCTGTCCTGCTATATCCTACCATGATCTGGCTAAAACACAGGGCAGCCAGCGACCACGTCACCGTAACAGGACAGCGGTCACGTGACTTCAAAAATGATCTTCTGCCCTGCAATTCGTGTACCATGACGCGATTGTTGACGTATTGACATCAGAAAGTGGCATATGTTAACGTCAAAATATTACAGCTCACCGAAAGTAACATTTATTGTCCTGTTTCGGCTATTCCGTTGATGATGATGAAACGCGACGGGATGCAGCCATGGCAAATTTCATATACACCATCATCACAAAATAAATACATTTCATTTGTTTGGAAAATTTTAAAAACATTCATTGTACTTATGCTTTTTAAATTATCGCTCCTAACCCCGGTCACTCACATGCGCGCAAATGTTTGACATTTTTACGAATGTTTGCACATATGTGAAGGGTGGTCAGGCAAATGGGTTTGCATATGAGTATACAATACAAGCCCATTTCCGCTTCCTACTACACTTTGTTCACGAATGTTCAATCTTGCTGTTGTTATTATGTTGTTGTCATTAAAATCCATTTTCAATACAGAAAATAAATGGTAGTACGATTAGACGCCACGAACCACGAAAAATTAAGAGATACATCACCTTTTTAGTCGTGTGCGCAACTTGTCGCACGAATGTGTGGGAGACTACACGAAGGTTCGAGGTTCGCGCGCTTTGATGTGCGACTAAAAAACCGACACAGCTTGGAAAACCCCGAATGCCTCGAAAACTTCGCATAATCATTCGCGAATGTCGTACCACACTTGTGGGTTCGCGTATTAGTGCGATGTGAGTGACCGGCATTATAAATCACACATTTTAATAGACATTTAGACATGTCACTGTGTCAAGTGTCAAGTGGTGTAAGATTACGTTCAAAAATGTAAGCATCACTTAGCGATATTTTTTTTGGTAATTTTAGAGAACGAAAGGTTAATAAATCACAACACTTAAGTATTTATAACAAATCTCAAAATCTTCAATTGAGATTGTTATTTTAAACTTTTAAAAACATCAATATTACGTATTCATTTGAAAACCGGTAAACCGGTAAAACGCTCTATTTCAGAACATAATTAGTACAAATCAAGTACCTTGCATGTCATAGACTAAGATGCAGGACAGAAGTAGAGGCATTGCAGGTCATCGGTAAACGTTCATGGTACAAAATACACTCCTGTCAGGTTTTAGCTACAAGCTGACCTGTCCTGAACATGACACATTTTATTAGAGTTCATGGTAAGGCACCAGTACATGGAATTTCGCCAGGTGGTCTAACAAAGATATTTAAAAATTATATTTTCATACTTGCATGCTTTACACATTGTGATATATTATTATTAGATCGGTCGATATTATCTGTTTTATTGAAATGTTAAATGGTATTTATTACGAGTTACTGTATTCTCATATTTAACTTAAATTCTTTTAGTTTTACATCATAAGTACCTGTTGAAATGGTTAATTAAAGTAAAGAAGGAATTAATATATTTTATTTTATTTAGAACGCCATATTATACATAATATTTTACAAGCAGTAATAACAACGTTGCCATGGGGATACAACGACCAACTTACGCAGACAGATAACAGATTATAAATTTACCATATTACAACACGCCTCCTTAAATTTATAATCTTAATCTTTAACATAAAGAATATTCTAAACACATCTCACATAGATATACTTACTAAATTAATCTGAACTCTAATCTGTTTTTCAAAAACTTTGTCTTATCTACACTTTTAGTTAACATGTCTGCTAAGTTAAATTTTGTATCAATTTTTACAATATCAATTATACCCTTATCATAATTCTCCTTTATATAATGATACTGCACTTCAATGTGCTTTGAATTTTTTGTAAAGTTACCGAATTTAGCAATCGCAACTGCACCTGAATTATCTTCATACAATTTTATCGGTTCACAAAATTTTACATCAAATGATTCACTTACGGCCGGTCTCAATAATGTACTAACAGATGGAAGACTGTGGATAGGGCTGTCATCTGTCATATTTGTCAATTTTTCAGAGGCAAAAATTGACAAATATGACAGATAACATACTAATGGTAGCCATATTCACAGTCTTCCATCTGTTAGTACATTATTGAGACCGGCCGTTAGCAAGTTTCTAATAAATAGTACTTCTGTCACTGCCTCTGACATAGCAATATATTCTGCAAAAGTTGAACATTTAGTTACTGTATTTTGTTTATGTGTTTTCCAAAAAATTAAATTTCCAAATAATCGAATTATAAAACCTGATGTAGATTTTCGATCCACATTATCTCCAGCATAGTCAGAATCTACCATACAATCTAATACTTCAGTGTCTACATTATCATAGTATGTTAACTTTAAATCCTTAGTCTTATACAAATATTTTAAGACTCTCAATGCATATTTGTAATGTGTTTGGTTGTAACAACTCTGATATCTACTCAAATAATTGACACTATACGCTACATCTGGCCTTGTACCTGAACTAATATACAATAATTCACCTATTATATTTCTATACTTTATACTTTCATATACTTCTGTAGCTTGTTCTAATTTTAAATTTGTTTCCATTGGAGTATCATATAACTTAATAGTATTTTCCAAATCATATTTTGCAGCCAAAGATTCAATATATTTTGTTTGACTTAGAGTCATTATTTTTCTATCATCACTATAATCAACATCTATGCCAATGTAGCTTTTAATTTTTCCAAATCTTTCATTGCAAATCTTTTCTTTAAACTATCTTTTACCTCTTCTATTTTATTTTTATCTTTACAGCAAATTAAAAAATCATCAGCAAATATTAATATGTATATTGGATCTTTGTTTGCTCTATTTACATATAAACAATAATCATAGTTACTTCTAACGAAATTCAACGTTTTAATAAATTCATCGAAACATTCATACCATACTCTAGGACTTTCTTTAAGACCATAGAGAGCCTTTTGCAATTTGTAAACTTTATTGTCTCCATTTTCATAACCTTTCGGTTGATTGACATAAACTTCTGACTTTACATAACCATTTAAAAAAGCTGTCTCGACATCCATTTGTTCGATAAATAAATTATTTTTACAACTATATGACAATAAAATTTTCAATGTTTGCATTTTACCTACTGGTGAATAAACATTTTCAATGTATTCCCTTTGCTGGAATCCTCTTGCAACTAATCTAGCTTTATAAACATTATTGCTTTTCTTTCTAAAAACCCACTTAACATCTATAACCTCTTTATCTTTTGGCCTTTCAACAATTTGCCAAGTATTATTTTTATTTAAACTATTTATTTCTGAGTCCATTGCTATTTGCCATTGTTCATGCTCATGGGAGTTCATCGCCTCCTCAAATGTATTCGGTACATTAGCATCAATATAGTTCACATATATAAAATGTGAAACTGGATTACCATATCTAGAAACTGGAATTCTCTTTCTTTTTGGCGTTCCTACTGCTACATTATTGTCTCTATTATCTTTTAAATTATCATTATTCACAAGATCTTTCACATCATTATTAGAATTACTCTCACTTGCATCCACATAGTTTTCATCACTTTCGTAATCAGTTTTACATATTTCATTTGACACATTTGAACTTGGGTCAATTTCTAAATGTTTACCTTTTTCTGCTTGATCCTCAAGTTTTTCTAAGCAAATTAATTCAGTATTTTCTTCAATTACCTGTACATGCCTAGCATTAATTATTTTGCTATTTACTAGTACTCTATAACTATTTTCATTATAACCCACTAAAATTCCTTGTTGGGCTTTATCATCCCATTTACTTCTTCTTAATACTTCAGGAACCCTAACAAACACTCTACTTCCATAAATTTTTAAATGTTCTACATTTGGTTTCATCCCGAAAAATATTTCATAAGGAGTTTTATTTTCTACTGTATTTGCTATAGTACGATTTTTTAAATATGCTGCTGTTTTTACTACTTCTGGCCAATACCTTCTATGAATTCTAGCTTCTCTCATCAAACACCTACCAATATCCATAACAGATCTGTTGTATCTTTCCGCTACTCCATTTAATTCATGGACATAGGGTGGACAAGGTAATAACTCTATACCCTTTTGCCTTATAAAATTATAAATATCTTTATTTAAATATTCCTTGCCATTATCGCACTGTAGTTTCTTAATTCTTTTGTTAAATTTATTTTCTACTAAATTTACAAATTCTATAAAACAACTAGCAGTTTCAGCTTTACTTTTAATACAAAAAATTCTTGTACATTTACTATAGTCATCGATAAATGTCAAGAAATATTTTTCTCCGCCATAACCAGTTGTGTTATGTGGACCATTCAAATCAGTATGAATTATTTCTAAAATTTCAGTAGTCTTTGTTCTACTATTTTCAAAAGGTACATTAGTCATTTTACTTTTAATACAATTCGAACACTTCATATCCATACTTTCAATCTTATCTGGCAAACCGTCTACTAACTTGTTATTTATTAACTTATTTAAATATTGAAAATTTACATGACCAAGTGCTCTATGCCATTTCTCTTTGTTAGTTAATTTTATTGAATGCGCATACATTTCATTTCTATAGTCATTCAATACAAAACTTTTTAAACAATACAAATTATTTATTTTATAAGCAACAGCTATTAGTTCTCTAGACTGATTATAAATTTTCGCATGTTCATTTTTTGCTACTATTGTGCAATTTCTCGTTATCTTAGAAAAACTTAACAAATTTTGCTTCATGCCTTTCACAAAATAAACATTTCTCAAATCTACATGTTTTTCATTATAATAGTTTTTAAAATAAATTTTGACAGTACCTACTTTGGTTGCTTTTAACATGTTTCCATCTGGTAGTTTAACATCAACAGGAACTTTCAAATCTATAGAATCATAAAAATAGTTATCATTATTTATTATATGGTCTGTACACCCGCTATCTAAAAGCCAGTTAATTTCTTTGTTATTATTACATTCTTCTCTTTCAATACACCCAAATACCTGTTTTATTTCCGGATTACATACCTCGGCTGTCCATGACTGGGATGAAAAGTTATTTGATGATTCACCTCTAGAATGACTTTGACCTCTGCCTTGACTACTACCTCTGTAAAATCTACCTCTGTTGTAACCTCTCTGTAGTTCTCGCTGACCTTGACTGGACTGATATCTTCCTTGAAAGCTTTGTTGCCTTGGTTATTTCTATGTGCGTGCCAACAATCCTTCTTGAGATGACCTGTCTTTCCGCAGATAAAACATTGGGCTTTAGTTTTAGTTGCAAATGTACTTACATTGTTTTTCTTATCTGAGTCATTAGTAGTCATATTTTTCTCTTTTATTTTAGACTGTACATAATCAACTGTTCTTTGTTCTTCTGGAATTACATCAAGAAAATCTCCAATATAACTATAGCTTGGTGGAAGTGCTCTGAGCAAGTATCTCAACTTCTCGGATTCATCTATCTTTCCACCAGCCACTTTAAAGTCATTTATTGTTTTTTCAAAACCAACAAAAAAATCTTCTACTATATTATAATTATTTAGTCTAATCTCTTCAATTTTTCCTCTACATATTATTTGCATAGCTGTAGACTGTGTTAAATACATCTTGTCAAACTTTTGTATCATTTCATATGCTGTTTTACATTCACTAATATATTCTAGTTGTTTATCTGAGATCGTACTCATTATTATAGTCCTTGCTTTTAAATCCTTCTTTTTCCATTCCGCTTCTTCATTTTCTTTTTTAATAGACACAGGCATCATGCCGATTGCTGGTTCATTGCATTCTTTATATTCCAATAAAGTTACTAACCTTAATTTCCAGCTTGAATAATTTGCACCATCAAATATTGGTAACATTATATCTTCTATTCTTGCTTGTTCCGCCATTTTCTCCGTTGCATATGTCACAATTTATGTAGACCTTAATCGTATTTTTATATGCTATCGTATCATGATATTTTACATATCAATATATTTTACATATCATATCACGCTCTGCTACCATGTTGAAATGGTTAATTAAAGTAAAGAAGGAAT
Organism: Thymelicus sylvestris; assembly: GCA_911387775.1. NCBI lineage: Eukaryota > Metazoa > Arthropoda > Insecta > Lepidoptera > Hesperiidae > Thymelicus > Thymelicus sylvestris. The sequence continues at coordinate 10,087,633 of OU426888.1, forward strand.
TAATATATTTTATTTTATTTAGAACGCCATATTATACATAATATTTTACAAGCAGTAATAACAACGTTGCCATGGGGATACAACGACCAACTTACGCAGACAGATAACAGATTATAAATTTACCATATTACAACAGTACCTACTATTATTTTCTTCTGTGGTTTTACCAAAATGTTCAAAAACGCTTGGACAATTATTTCAATGGTTGTATACGTAACATGGAAAACAAAAACACACACAATTACTTGAATGGAAACCCTCTCAAGTAAATGAAATGCCCTCCTTTATTTAAGAATAGAAGTATTGTTTGGGGAGCGAAAATAAACACATTGCCAACAGGTATTTTTTAGGATTCCCTTATGAAACTCACTTCATTTTGGGAAACATAATCTTGCTGGTGTTTGCAAATTGTTCTATTTTTATTCTTTATGTTCGGTTTACACGTATTAAGTAGTTAACTAAATTTTAACAAAATATTAAGTAAATTAATACGTGTAAACAAATTTAGTAGTTTTTTTTTTTACTTTCAATAAGTTAATGCTCGACCACAATCCCACCTGATGGTAAGTGGAGATGTGGTCCAGGATGTTGAGCGCACTAACTTAATAAAAGCCTATTCACTCTTATCTTAAAGACATCCACGTCATAGGTGGGCGGGAACGCAGACGCAGGCAAGCTGTTCCAATCCTTCGCGTAGTAGTTTAGTAATTTAGTAGTTAAGTAATCAAGTAGACAAGTAATTTAGATTTTTTTCTATTTTCTGTTAAGTAGGTGGGCGGAGCTTATCACTTAACATGTTTGGACAGGCACTTTTTACTTAAAATTTACTTAAAATGCTTAAGTAATTAAGTAATTTAGTAAAATTGTATGAACTAAAGAGCTTTAAGTACTAAATTATTACGTGTGGACGCACACTAAAAATTATTCACTTAAACTTTAGTTAACTACTTAACTATTTAATACGTGTAAACCGAACATTAAGTCTTGAACAAACTTATGAAACAAAATTATTTAGACTAGAGGTCAGCCCGCGATTTTGGCCGCGTTTTCCGGATTCATGAAAATTCGTTCAGTAATTTTTGCGTGAAAGAGGAACAAACATTCATACATCCTCACAAACCAACTTTTATATTATTACTATTATACAGCCAAAATTTGATCGTGAATGTGAAAAACTGATGGCGTGATTTAAAAAATTTGTATGTACAATCGCGCCATTTTGACATATCGCACCTTTGGTGGAACAAGGGCACATCTTACAAAAAATCGTAAAATGACAAAAATTAAACAAAAAAATATTTTACACCTGCAAAGTACATGGCCATATTCACAAATAAATGGGTCGTATCTCATGCAAAGAACAAACACTTTGAAGCAATAAAAAGACGAATAATACGACTCGGAATGCAAAAAAAAAACTTTGCAATGGCTCTCCTGTAAAATTACAAAAGTGCAGTTGAGCCCTTGTTCCACCAAAGGTGTGATAATATGTCGTTTGGCGTGGCTCCAAAAATGACGCGATGGAATGACCGTGAGTGACCACCATTAGTAGAAAGCTATTGTCGAGATTAAGATTCACTAATAGATCTGTCATCCTATAGGTAAGAGATATTCAAACGCCGTCATAGCAAAAGCTATTCATTTTACACAATATAAATTTTTACTAATTAGTATTTATATACATATAGTGATTATAATTATAATCACTTATTACAGACTTTACGAGGGATATTACTCCTAGTATTATTTTCGTTTATTTACCCTTTGTAGGTACTTTAAGAAATTTTCAAAACAAACTAAATTATTGCTACAATAATTGATTTGTGCTTACTAAGGATAATAATTAATCAAATATTGAAACTGTTTGTGATTGTACTTGAGAGTTTGTAAAAGTTTTTATTATACTGTTATTTCGAAGTTTATTAATTTTCGATAGCAATCTAAACATAACTTGCATTTTAAGTTAGCTTTCCATTAATTAATATTTATCTTGTTGATCCTACGATTTTAGGTACTTAGGTACTTTTTAATACAAATTTCGATACAAAGATTCGTTTTTTAACCGACTTCAAAAAGGAGGAGGAATACCTCCTCTTTTTTGAAGTCATAATTTTTTTTTTTATGTTTGTTAACTTTCAACTGGAAGAACCGATTTTGATGATTCTTTTTTTATTGGAAAGCTGGTGGTAGTTACGTGGTCCCACTTTTTCAGCGAGATCTAACGAGCAGTTTTTGAGTTATTATGAAGTCGGTTCTATGAATTAGATAACTTTTAAGTTGGTAATCCCATAGCTAACTACAAAAGCAAATAAAATAATAATAACAATAATTTTTTCTACTATGGACGGATTTAATGCCTCATGTAATAATTCTCCACCAGTAAGCCCTTGGGCCTTGGGGGATAACTAAAACTTGCGGTAGGTGGTACAAAAAAGGTTAAAATAAAATAAAAAATATAAAAAGTGTAAGTATTCATTGAACAATATATTAATATATAACAGTAGCTTCTGAATCCAAAGGAACTCCTATACTATACCTAAGTTCAGATACAGAGGAGTGGCTAAGCTTGACTGAACAATAATGGTCTGCTTTTAAAATAAACCCTACTAATGGATATATTTACCTACAGATCTAAAGCCCAGTGTTTATTTTATGCTTCAATAACGATATTTCAGATATCCAATATTGTAAGTACATTATTGGTCAAAAGTAAACTAAATCAAAGCTTGCTGAGTCCGATTTTATTGGGGTTAAAGAGCGATTAAACGTATTATACTATAAGCACATGAATACAGAATGTTAACTTCATACTAACGCCACGCGCGAGGACACTACTACATGCACAGCTATGTGTGCGTGACCTGTCACCGACAAGACGGGGCAGCGTGCGCCGACCAATCAACTAACGCGCCGGCGCCCGCTAGGGTACAGTAAGGTGACAAGTTCAGGTGTGTCAGCGGCGGTGACACGGGCGACGTTTTGTGACGACGACGCGACGTATTGTTTTTAAAGATGCCAAACTGTTGAACTGTTTGTTTAAATATCTAATGGGAAGAAAACCAAATAGATTTCTTTATTTGTATATCCAAAGGATTTTGACAAGTAATAATAGTACACATTTTATGCTTATTATAGAAGACTAAAAAAGTATTTAGTTAATAAGTAGGTACCTAATATCCAAAATAATTAAAGTGGTGATAAGGTTATTATTTATTACTCTTATCGTTTAAGTTCGGTTTACACGTATTAAGTAGTTAACTAAATTTTAAGCAAATTAATACGTGTAAACGGACAATTTAGTAGTTTAGTAATCAAGTAGACAAGTAATTTAGAAATTTTTCTATTTTCTGTTAATAAGGTGGGCGGGGCTTATCACTATATTTACCTATACATACCAATTACTCGATTTTGAAATGTAACGTCACGAAATTTAGGGGGGTCCTAAATCCCACCCCTTATTCTGTTTAAATAAAATATTTTGTTTCGAAAGTTTTTTTTTCATTTCTAACAATAAACTGTAAGTACCTACTTAATATTAAACAAACTGTTACATAGTCAACCATTTCATCTTTCAAAGCTACACCGTTTTTAATTTACCAAAATTTTAAAACGGAACACATAATAATAAAATAATGTCCACACAATTACTGTCCATCCGTCTGACCGTCTGTACTCATTGCAGACTCTCGCTCGATACGTAGGTACTTGCCCGTTTTATTTTTATTTTCAGTAACCAAGTGACAACCCTATGAAAGTAGGTATGAATTTTTGTGTCTGTTAGGAAGTTAACATTCTGGTTGTTATTTATTCATGTGCTATAAGTTTAGTTCTTACCTACGAAAACTAGGCGTGTAAACTTAATATTCAGCCACAGAATAGATAATATAATTTTATTGTAACATTTAGTACCTAGTACCTAAGTAGCGATATACACACATACTTAGTCTTATCAATATCAACAAAGAAAAACTTTTTATTCCAGTCAGTTTAATATTAACTACCAGTACATATTTTATAAGATGAGAATAATATTGAGACAAGCAAAAATGTAATTGTACCTATCAGATATTTGAGCAAATAGGTATCAAACTTATATAGTTAGGTATATTATATTACAATTTGCAAATTAAGTAAAGTGATAAGACTTTTGTGTGCGATAATTTAAAATGTAAGAAATGTAGCTCTATTTTATAACATGAGAATAATATTGAGACAAGCAAAAATTTAATTGTACCTATCAGATATTTGAGCAAATAGGTATCAAAGGTATATTATATTACAATTTGCAAATTGATGAGTAAAGTGATACGATTTTGTGTGCGATAAATTAAAATGTAACAAAAGTAGCTCTATAGGTACATACAAGTACGGAGGGAAGTCTTACGTGAAACTCACTTTATCTTCTCTATTCTACTCACTTTATTGTCTCTATTATGGTGTCCACTCACGGTCAGTCCATCGCGTCAAATGGCGTGATATACAGCCAAAATTTGATCGTGAATGTGAAAAACTGATGGCGTGATATAAAAAATTTGTATGTCCAATCGCGCCATTTTGACATATGTCATTTGGCGTGGCTCCAAAAATGACGCGATGGAATGACCGTGAGTGGCCACCATTACGTAGACTACACATATGACTTTATCAATTACAAAAATAACGAAAAATATTTTGGTAAACTTACCCTGAGCCTCGTAGAGGTCAGAATCTGTTTGCATGTTATTGGGTGAATGATCGCGAAGTATCTTTCAGTACATATCACGACCAGAATGAAAATTGACGCAGTATAACTTAGCGAATGGACGAACTGATACATCTTGCACAGGAAGTCACCGAAAACCCAACTGAAACAAAAGAACACATTATCATTCATAATAAAATAAAACCGGGCAAGTGCGTGTCAGGCCACGCGCAATGTAGGGGTTCGATGTAGGTAATAAGTTTATCGACTCTATTACTCATTAACTACTTATGCTAACATAGCCGTGATAGTTTTTTTGTAAATTCATCATATAATCTATTTTTGAGAATTTTTTCTTTTGTCCGACTCCGACCGTTTAGCCAGCAGGAGGGGGGGGGACACTTGACTCTAACCATAATTAGCACTTTAAAGCCAAATATTTCGCAAACGCACCCCTAATTCATAAAATATTATGAGTATTTTAAGATCATTTTTAAGACCTTTTCAACGATACCGCACACTATAGGGTACGCGACGAATAAAAAATTCATCCTCACTATTATACCTGTAGGGGAGGTAGGTACTCTGAAAAAAATGTTTTTCAATATTTTATTCTATAATTCTGGAATTTTAATAAATATGTATATCCATGCCAAATTACAGCTTTCTAGCACTAAGGGACGGACAAACAGATGGACGGACGTACATGACGAAACTATAAGGGTTCCGATTTTACTTCGGAATCCTAAAAACATGGAAGAAAAAATATCATATTATCGCAATATAGAGTCTATCTAAAACAATAATTTACATATATCGGAGAAGCGGGTGGTTCGGGAAATAATAACACAGTGGCGTTTACATAATTTTAGTCAGAAACTAATTTTGCATTGATTGTCTGCTTGTTACATTTCACACTGGGTACTTTATTTTATTTCTAAGCATGTATTCTCAACTAGCTGACCCGGCGAACGTCGTATCGCCTAACAAACTATTTTTTTTCTAAAATAAAAGTAGCCTAAGTTACTCCTTGTTACATCAGCTAACTGCCACAGAAAGTCCCATCAAAATCGGTCCAGCCATTTCAAAGATTAGCCGGAACAAACAGACAGACAAAAATTGTAAAAAATGTTGTTTTGGTATATGTACCGTGTATACATCCAAATGCACTTAATAAAAGAGCCACCTACTACCAAGTTAGTACCTACGTATTTTAGTAATTCACGATAATATTAATTAATGTTAGTGATATAACAGATATGTAATGTGCTTGCAAAATGGCAGACGTAGCATGAAGCTGCAGTACCAGCATTTACTCAAGGGAAGAAAATATCCCGATTGCTTTATATTGTTGTTACTGTAGGTAAAAAAAAGGTACTACGAATACATAAAGCTGGATTAATTCATAAAATAAAATTTTCATCAAGGTAATTTTCATTAAAATAACGAATAGGTACTTTGGTAAAAGTAAATCGTTGATTTAAAGATTTTGAAACTAATAAGCAACTAGTAAGTTAATATAATTATTGTTTTTGTATTGATATAATTTTTATGTAAAATTCTGATCATGGTTTAAAACGAATCGTTAATAATAGAGGGGCACATAAATTCTTATGTATTAGGTAATACCACAGAAGAAATAATAGTACTTATAAATAAGTACAGAAGGCGCACTAAGAAAAATTCCGAAAAATCATTTTAATTGTAAGTGTAATTCAAATCGCACAGCGCTAATCAAAAACGCGTAATGAGTTGCCTTCCTTTCTAACACTATCGCTTATCCTCTCTGCCAATGTCAGGGTTGTCTTTTTTGAAAGAATAAAATTAATCTGAAAGTTTAGTGACATGTGTTAGCTCTTGTATGGTTAACGAGTATTTTTATTATGTTATATAAACTGTTTTAGATAGAATAGATGCTGGTAGTTAATCTTTTGGTTTGACGCCGCAGATATTTTTATTTTTGACATAATGTCTGGCGTTCAATGTCGATGGAACAGTAAAAATGGTTGTAAACTTTTGGATATAAATTATGTAATTAACTGGAATTCTACTTATAAATACAAATGTAAAGGCTGAAGAGTTCACTGTTTTAATTCCCGGCCTGATGCTAACAGGTCAGAAGTGGGATACGTTGAAGTTTTATGCTTCTACAACTCCACGTCCATAAAACAGGTCAGACAATTGATGTATATAATTAACACATTAATCTTGTTAAACGTGCGTCCGATTTGGACAGTGGCAGTGAAAATAAGTGTTTTAATACTTTAATATCCATTTTGCGATGATTGAAATTTAAATATTCAGAATTTTTTTTTCCCTTGACTATAATTTCCTCCTTTTGAATCTCAGACTAAAGAACTTGAATATACCCATTTAGAATAGTGTAGTACCTAATAAGAATAAATGCTTATTTTGTTATTTATTTAATCTATTTATTTAATCGTTATATATTTAAAAATATATTCGTGAGCGGCTAGGCTAATATGGTATAATAAGCATAACAGCTTAATGCATTTAGTCGAATTAGTAGACAAGTTAGTTGAAACGTCAGTACTGCTCGTATTTTATTTATTTTCAGTCCGAATATATCAGATAGCAGTGACAAATGCAACTACTTAGTGCTTGCAAGCACAGAAGAAGATAAGATGACTAAAAGCGAATCTGTAACAACTGCAAAGAGGCAAAGTATGGAAGCACATTAACGACGCAATCACTCAGGACACTCTCGTTCATTCTCAAGTCTCAATGAAGCTATTGCAACAGAACTGGAGTTCATAAGAGTACTACTTTTACTATTAGTTTCAACGTATTTCTAGAACTAAAGATGACACGGTCACAGGCTTTCAACGGGCTTGCGAACTTTTGACACCTGATATAACTAATTAGTAGTTACAAGACAACATTTCTTATTGTTGTTCTGAAAGAAATGAATTTATTACGATCAAGATCTGTCAACTAATTAATACATCTTGATTACATCTTGATTGTAATGTTTCCTTTTTTTTGGAATGTTTAGATTTTAATACAGACATTTTGTAATGATGGGATTGCTGAATGTTATTCTGTGATAAACATCGTGCCCGAGTTCGATTAAAATCAATATACTCAAACAATAGATATTTAAATGTAATAGGTACCTAATGGTTCAAAATGTGCAATTGCTCTGATGTGAATTACGTCTTGTATGAGTTAAAATAGTACCTGCCAGAATTTCCCAAATATACTTTTACTTGGATCAACCCCCATGACAGGACGTTAACAGCAGGATTACGTTTAGCATTTCCAGGTGACGAATTTTATAATTAGCTGTTAGAGATGCTTGCAGAGCTGTAATTAGCTAACACTAACTAGCTGTACCCGCGACCTCGTTCGCATGGGAATATTTCCTGTGTAAATTCCGATTTCCTGATTTTAGAATAAAATAAGTTAATTTTTAAATTTAAGGATAAAATTACCTTATATGTTCTTCTATAACCTTGTCTATGTTATACTGAAAGTCCCATTAAAAACGTTTCAGTCGTTCCAAAGATAAGCTAAGACAGATAAAAGACTTACAATCAGTGTTTAAGTATCATCTAAATAACAATTCTATTTATATGTACATATATAGGTAGATTGTAAAAAGATGAATGCTTAGGCTGAAATAGGTTACGAGGATATTTAAGACATAAAAAAGGATTTTAACAAATCATTGCGTTTTGCAAGTAAGTATTCTTCACAATAAACTTGTAAGAATATAATTATAAAGTTATCAAGATAATTTCTTGAATATCGAATCTAAAGCAAAATGTGGTGTTCTAGAATTGTTTTATCGGTTTAAACATACAATCAAAAGGTAGGAGTTCAAGTAAACCTACTCCCCGTATCTAATAAACTTTAACAAATAATATAATATTAGTAATATCAAAAATAGTGGTTTAATTTTTTTTAAGGCAGTAAAGATAAACAGGATTGATATTGATTCTTAGATATACCTATAGACTTTGGTAATAATGCATAAAAGCAAAGAATCTTTTAATTACAAGTTTTTAAAGAACAATTTTATTACTTTGACACAGGTAGTTTCGAATGATGTTTTATAAGTCTTGAAGTCGACACATCCAAGGCTTGAGTAGTTTTTTGATAATTAATTGTTCATTTTATTTACTTACTTAAGCCTTAATATCTTACAGCCTTACTTATAAAAATCGACTAATCACCTTCTTAGCAACTGATTAGTTAATCACTTCTTAACGCCTTAAGCAATGACTAAATATTTTCTACTTAAAAACGTTAATTAAGCTTGACTTAGCTAATTAACGTTTAACTACCCAAAAAATGTTTTACTCTGTGGACACTGCCACATGTTGACAGCACAAAAACATTTTTTGCTGCAAATGTCTTACATAAGGTTCTTAATAGCAACATTTCATCAATAAAAAGTCAGCTGTCTTAGTAGAACGTGGTGTTTTCGGTGTATTGGTGATTTTTTGTTTTAAGAGTTTCTATTGTGATTGTGACTGTCGGAATGTCGGTGTTTAAAATGGAAAATTCTACTAAAAACAAATTTGCGATCTGCTAATTGGGACGAACAAGAAAACTAATACTAATCCTTATTTCTTCTATTTCATTACGAAACGTACATAATATACCTAATTACCTATTAGATTCTTCAAAAATGTCCATTTTATTAAATTATTTTTAATCCACAACAACACAAAGAACTCAAATGACAAACGACAAAATAATAAACCTTAGCTAGCTTAGTAAAAAACATCGTTGTCTTCAGTCCTAGGTAGATACGGTACAACAGATGCTGAGCAGCTGACCATATTCAAGCCGCCATTGTGTTACTTAACGCCCTAAACAAGGGTTCGCCATTAATTAATTTGACGGCTACTTTAAAACGCCTCTAAGCAACTGATTAGAGCTAATCAACATTTTTAAGTAAAAAATATTCTTAAATGGCTGTTAAGTGTTTCTTAAATTTTAAGTGACGTTTATAAGTAAGGCTGTTAGTATTTTCGAATTGCTTAACAACGCCATCTACTGAAGTAGCTCTGTGTCATTAAAGCATTTAGTTGCTCCAAATAAAATAATAATACTATATATAGAGTCAATGATATCGTAGCAGTTTTTCATTGCCTGAAAACACGGATAAAACCACATTTTCTAAAAATGAAACCTAACTAGATCGATTTATTGCCCCCGAACCCCTTGCATATTAAATAATATGAAAATCATAGACGCCGTTTCCGAGATTCCGAGAATATAATGTATGTGTACAAGAATTGCTCGTTTAAAGGTATTAAATTTAAATACACATTCAATGATAAAATAGTGTAAATGTGTAGTGTACAGGAAAGTGCATACTACAATTTACTTGTTGTTTATACGTACTGTGTAGTACCGGGTATAAGTCTCCTTCAAATGGAACCTTTGGTTTCTGGGAATGAATATCTATTTTTTTTTAATCCCTGCCCCCTTTATTTACATTAACAAAACACGGTTTTCTATGTCGATCTGCCTTCCTTCTTACCTAATAGAGTTTTCTGCTACGTTGTTCGGTGTGTCCATGGTTTGTCTAGGCATTTCTTATTTACAACAGTTGTCTAGTGGTCTTTTTTTTGTATTATTCTCAGTTTTAGAATATTTTTCTTCATGGCATATTGACAAGACAAGATTTAGTTTTTAGTCTTTCAGAATATACTAATGTTTGAATCGCGTAGGTTAGGCTTGATTATACTTCTATGATGTTATATTTTATAGTACTTCTGTCTATTGATTTTGTTTTTTTTACTGTTTGTTTCGAAGTTATCATTCAGTCATTTACCTACTTGTTCTAGTGTTTTTTTTATTTTGATTAGAGCTGTGTTTCATAATTATTGTCTCCATGCATTTTGGGTTTTTATTTTCAGGCTCGTTAACATAATATTTAAATATATTACAAATTCAGCTGCTGTAAATGCAACTAAACAGAGCTTTGTCATCGGCAAATCTCAAATGTATTAATCTTTTATGTAGTACCTATAGACTTTTTCTCTTCAAGTTGATGACTTTTGTTAAGAACACAATAAATAGACGGGTGGATTAGGTAATCTGGTCTCATTCTTTTCCAATATGACACTTTCCTTTCTTCTTGTATTTGTAATTTTATTTTGTTTACACTCTTGGGTTTAATGTTTATAACACAACTAGTAGACCTGGCGTGTGCTACAACGTTAAGACAAGAGATACATAATTTCGGAAAATGTTTGATACAAACCTTAGAAAATAGACTAATAGAATGGTTGAATACACCTAATCCATTGTTTTAGTAGTATAAATCGATCTTTGCATTATTACCTTTCAAATCAAACTTGTTTGGGCCACATCGGTTGGATTGCTTCAAAGTTTATAAAAGACATTGCCAGAGACATTTTTTGTATTTTATATTATATCTTATAAATATACGTAGTTTATAAATATTAAGATAGTAAAATTCTGATCTATTTGACAAATATATTTTTTTTGTCGATAGTTATTTAGAAAATTCTTTGAAGCCTTTACAAAATAATTTAGAAATCATGAGTTATTCTCCTTTACCGACAGTTACGTAATAGCAAAGAAAAAATTATAGTACCTACTTATGGTAATAGTCACTGGGTGTATTACTGAAGTTAAATTTATTTATATTTGTATAATATATTTGTAGAACTCATCTATAATTTGGTCAACGTTACAAAATTAGGTGATGATTTTCGTTATTTTTTATAACCTATTAATATTCGAAAATTCCATAACATATTACAGTTATAGAAGAAAATAGTGATAATAATTAATGTAACAATTGTATCTCTAATCGTGATTTGTAGATCTCTAATAGTGATGTGTGATAGTAGTAGGAAGTAGTTATGAAGTTGATTTTAGAAATTAGTGGATCAAATTGCATTTTAACGTGTTAAATAAGAAGATATTCCACTATCATATTGTAACACTCGAGAGTTGAGAATTTATCTGTGAGCGAATTCGTTCATGTTCAGTGTTTAATAGAAACTATAAGCATGACTCAGTAACTCATGATATTATTCATTTCATAAGATGTGTATGTATATTATGGACTGAAGTAAAATACTATCAGTACAAAATTCAAAGCAATATTCAGATTTGTATGAAGTATATGGATCAGCTGTGGATTGCAGAGGCCACAATGACCATAATAAAGTTAAAAGTCGATCAGCTGTGGATTGTAGAGGCCACAATGATCATAATGAAGTTAAAAGTCGATCAGCTGTGGGTTGTAGAGGCCACAATGATCATAATGAAGTTAAAAGTCGATCAGCTGTGGATTTCAGAGGCCACAATGATCATTATGAAGTTAAAAGTCGATCAGCTGTGGATTGAAGAGGCCACAATGATCATAATGAAGTTGAAAGTCGATCAGCTGTGGATTGAAGAGGCCACAATGATCATAATGAAGTTAAAAGTCAGTCAGCTGTGGATTGTAGAGGCCACAATAAAGTTTTTTTTAGTAAAGTCGATCAGCTGTGGATTGAAGAGGCCACAATGATCATGATAAAGTTTTTCAAAACTTTGATATGATTAGCTGTGGATTGAAGAGGCCACAATGATCATATTAAGGTTTTAAAGTTTTGATATGATTAGCTGTGGATTGAAGAGGCCACAATAATCATATTAAAATTGTTCAATTAAAGAGGTCACAATGTTTTTCAAAACTTTGATATGATTAGATGTGGATTGAAGAGGCCACAATAATCATATGAAAGTTCTTCAGTATATAAGATCAGTTGTGAATATCAATAATATAGTATAATATTTCAGTCCATACGAATGTAAAATTTACTTATTGTGTACAATTAGAAATCAAAAGTCAAAGAATTAGATCAATAGAATGAGATCACAGTTTTGATATACAATGTTGCTCAATTAATAATGAATAATTTTATGTAATATTTTCAATTTAAGAGATATATGATATGGATTAGTAAACATATAAGGTTAAATTTATAATTCGTGTTACAGTTCTGTTAAGCTTAAAATACAATTGATTGGTAATTAATTAAACAATTTATTGACTGTAATTAACTTTCACGGGACGTGAAAATGTCAGGAAAGGCCGACTGTTAGCTCTTGTATGGTTAACGAGTATTTTTATTATGTTATATAAACTGTTTTAGATAGAATAGATGCTGGTAGTTAATCTTTTGGTTTGACGCCGCAGATATTTTTATTTTTGACATAATGTCTGGCGTTCAATGTCGATGGAACAGTAAAAATGGTTGTAAACTTTTGGATATAAATTATGTAATTAACTGGAATTCTACTTATAAATACAAATGTAAAGGTTGAAGAGTTCACTGTTTTATTTCCCGGCCTGATGCTAACACATGTGTGATGATATGAAGTGATGAAAGTGGCATGTATAAAAATTAATTAATTTTCTAAAAATTTAATTTTTAATATGTGTGATAGATTACGAACGTATGACATCCATTATGAATTTTCTGAATTAGTAAGATTTGTCGAAGGTGGCATGTACTTGTAACGTCATAGCTAATCGTAAAAAATAATGAATATGTCATAAAAACAATGATGTTGTATGTATAGGGAGGTAGATATGCTGAGAGGGCGTTGAAATTAAGTCAGTCGAATCTAGTCAAGTGTAGCGATTTCATTGTAGACAGTTGATAGATGCTTCAGAGTGAGGCTGTCTGTAGTTGTCACAAAAATGCCGAGTTGTGTTTTGAGATTTTGCAAAAATCATTTCTCCAAATTCAATAAGAATGATGGAGTTACATACCATAGGTAAGTACATAAAACGTTATGTTTAATTTTGTTAGTAATATATAATATTTCTTTTAAAATTGATTAAAATAATAAATGTATTAAGGCACATGCCATTCGTCATAGACTAATAAGGCAGAAGTGAAATCTAGGCATAAAAGTCAATTTAAGACATTTCGCAAATTGAACCAAATGAAATCTTTTTATAATGAATATGTATATCCCCAATTTTTTAAACTCTAAGCTAATTTTATTACTAACAAGTTTTAGATTGTTCGTAAAATAAAAAGGTTAAATATCGTTTCAATGCATTACATTTTAGAAAACTATTAATTAGATTTTTTTATGGAACTGGTTGGCAAACGAGCTAACGATGCACCTGATGGTAAGTGGTTATCTTCGCCCTTGGATATCAACAACTGCATCACTGATGCGTTGCCGGACAAGAAAGAGAGAAGAAAAAGAAAGAAAAAAAAGGGTGCGTGTACTTTTGTACGCGCGTGAGAAGTTATACTTCTTTAACATAAATAAATATTTAATTTAATAACGTGTATCAGTTTTAATTATCTTTCAAAAACTATTTTGTGTTAAATAAAAACAAGAAACATTAACCATAAATTATCTGAACAAATATTACTTGTACTACCTATGTTTACACAAGCACAAACTAGATGGCGTTGTTCACGAAGCTGAATCACGCTGTTGAGACTGTGAGATTTGTATAAGTAAAAATTTTAAAAGAGGTAAAGGATAAATACTAGCGCTATCTATCCAGTGCTTTCATACCCCCTCCATGGCAGCGTTAAACGTTTAACGTTTTGCAAGTCGCATAAGAAGTATAACTTCAAAAACTGGCTCTCAAACCCCCATCCGGAACACGACGAGTCGTTTGGCGGCTGACTCAAACAAATAATAATAGTATTAATGAACTATTAAAATCAGTATTACCAATACATATAATTCCTCCGAGGGGCACAAGTCTCTTCTTATGACACCTACCAGGCGAGGGATTGGGGTTAGTATTCTAAGCCGCCCCAACACGGCTAAAATTATGGATGTTATGTCCGTGTGGTTTGATGACGAAGAGCTATTTTATCAGCAATAAGTGTACACAATATTCTTTCTTGCATTTTTTTTAATATTCTAAAACTTCTTTGTTAAAACTTAACTTATTTCCTGGATAAAACTTAAAACTTCTTTCCTGGATAACTAGAACTATTTTCATGCCACTTCCTTATTACACGAGGGTTGGGGGAAAGGAACCAAAATAAAAATAAATAAGTACATATATTATGCCTGTTAACTTTTAGGTCAAACTTTTCAGCGCGTACAGTAGCCCTTTTTATTATTTTTTTCTTATCAAAATCAGACACAATTTCGTTTAAGTTAATGTATTTTTTACTTACTTTAAGTTTTTTGTTGTGTAATATAATTTCAAAATGTTAAATGACAATAATAATATTATGCCTAATATGTACTAACTATTCGTTTCATTCAGTGTCCCTTCTGCCTGACTACTCTATGTTATGCTTTGACAATTATGACATGTCATCGCGGATCGAAAACTGAACCTCGTAATGTATGGACATAACAAATCTATGGTAAAAATCTTTGCATAAAAATACAAATCCGTAACAACGAATTGTCATTAGGTACAAATTAAATCACGATTTGGCTATGTACAACACTGAAGTATTATTTATTAATGATGTACGAACATAAGTATATTTCTTTAAAACGAACCGTTAATTAATACCGAATTGTCAAATCAATGTATATGGGAACAGAACAGCGAGGGCTTCGTATTTAAAATGTTTGTCGATCTGTTTCGGATAGTTTCTTTATTTTAGTTTCTTTATTATCAAGACTTTTAAAAAAATTTAAACATGATTCAGCAACGGGTGTTATTATGTAAAATTGTTTAAGTTACATTGTATTATTATTCTGTTCGTCGAAATGTAATTAAAAAATATCCCATTTTAAATTACATTCCAACAAATCACAACAACTGGGATGATTTTGAATGACCTTTAATTACATTCTTCCCATTCAGGCTTCTTCATTGATAAAAATCTTAGGGCGCTCTCTCAACGGGAGCACAAGCCTGTGAGACTAACTTGTACCGTATGTTTGTAATGTATCATTCGCGGTGAATGCCACGTACTCCACTCGACTGTCGGTTTTTACCTTTCCTTTGAATGTTACAAACTAACGTTACAAGCCAGTCTTTGATTTGAGTGGGTTTGAGTTAAAAAAAATCGATACATTACACTAAAATGGTACAAGTCAGTCTCCAGCTTAATAGACACGAGAATAGACACGAGATGATAACAAGGAAAATTAAGGATTACGAAAGAAGATAGGCTTCTTATATCATTTTCGGCGTAAAAAAATTTTAAGTTCTTCATATTCGAAGAGACAGGAATTCCTAAAAACGTAGGTACAGCTTCATATAGAGTACATGCACGTAAAGCAACTTATATTTAAAGGTGAAATGGGTATGATTGTGAAGAATATTGAAAGTAATTTCGAATACTTATCGAGAAAAGATACTTTAATACAGTAAGAGAAAAAGGTATCTAAATATTCTGGTAAATTCGATCTAAAAGATATACAGAGACAGAATTTTGGAGATCTTAAGTTAGATAGGTATCCTATCATTCTCCATGAGTGTCTTGTGAGAGACATTATTTTGTAACTTTACAACAATACATTATGAGTACCGACGTAATTGAAATGGGTAACTTACAGCTCAACAATTTTCAATAAAATGTATTGCTATGGTTACTTCTTTGAATTTTAACTACGGATGAATTTTAGCTCTCGTTAGCGGCTCACTTCCTAAAATTCGACCGACCAGGAACTCTTTTAAAATTTTCGTGTACCAGTGAGCCAGTTTGTCAGTGGGCATTCCGCTTGCCTGACGCCGGTGGCCATAGTGTTACCATATATGGCGCATGGTTAAAGCATCTAAGAATAAAGAGGAACTGTTAAAACAATCTGGAGTTTAGTACGATCAAAATTAAAAAAGTTTAGAAGTAATATTCTATGCCATAAAAGATATAACGTGAGATCATAATATGTTATTGGTTCCACTTGGCAGTCTGGGAAGATTGCATAACATCCTTCCCTTATCCACTAATATTAAACTCGCTACTTCCATGCTACTCGTAGTTACTTATATCTATTCTTAATTACGTTCATATTTGTTACTGTAATCTTACTGACGATCAAGCTTTAGCTGCAAATCCGAGGATTGCAATGTAGCCGTTTAATTATTTTTTTTATCATTTATTTTGCTCCATGAGTTACTCATATGTTTTAACATACATAACTTGCGCTCTGCCTACGTTTTTGCCCGCGTTTTCTGGGATATTAAGTATCCTATTTGTTAATCCAGATCATGGTCTACCTGTATCAAAATTTCATGAAAATCTGATCAGTAGTGTTTGCATGAAAGAGCAACAGATCCAAATTAATCCATTCTTACAGACTTTCATATTTATCTGTAATATTATTCAGGTAATGCCGTGAATTATCATGGACCCCTGTACCTATGCCACACACAGCCAACTTCTTTCTTTTTTCTGTCTTCTTTGGGATCATTGATGTCCAAGAGCCATGGGATCATTTACCATCAAGAGGCTCTTCTACCTGTTTGTAGGCTATTCACATGAAAAATACTCTACGTTGTTTAATATAAGGTATCCAATTACGTTCAGGTCCAAATTCTCTAGAGTGAACCACATTACCTAAAAACAATTAAACGTCGCTTAAAAAGATAAGTTCGATTTTCTACTTTGTGCTAAGCTCACGGCCACTAAAACACTGTCATTAGAATTGGGATAATCACTCCGTAATTGCAAAACGCTGAATTGGACAGATTTTTTCCAGAATAGAGGTTTTTTAGCAATACATGAGATTTTTGTAACAATTTTTTTTGTAACGCACACAACGGACTGAAAATATCGCGTTAAGAATAATCCCCCGGACATCGCAAGGACTTTGTCCTGAAAATGACAAATTTTCTAAAAACAAAAGGTGGGCAAATTGAACATGACTGAAGATCATGATGGATTCTTATACTTGATCTAACTCATCACATTAAAATTAAAACTATCTGTTCAATAAAGGTATCAATGATAAAATTGACTCGAAAAAATCGTACAATCGTAATCATGTATGCATTTTATTAATTTTTAGATTTAGAAAATGTATGTTTTCCTAAATTCGTTCCTTTGTTTATTATTTATTGTCATCTGAACAATCCTGGTGTGAAAGTTTTTTTTTATCCTGGGTTCTATAATTTTGACAATATCTGCTATGATCATTTTAATAAAACCGACACATTAAAATTTGCATTATTTCGAGCGCCTATGATGCTGGCGAATATTAATCTAATTTCATACATGCTTAAATTTTTTCTAATTCCTTTTTTAACCAACTATGAAATAAACTCGTGAACGTCCTTTGTAAGAAAGACAATAAGTAATGTAGGAAGGATCCAGTGATCAAATCTCGTTAGAACGTTCAGTGTCACGTCTCTAAGAAAGTTAAAGTAAGTAAAGTTAAAAATTATACTCATTAATTAAAATACATTAAGGATTTAAAAAAAAATATGCTTTCAATAAACTAATTAAAAACGTAGTAACAAAGATGAATGAACGTTTCGGAAACTTTCCTAGGCTAACTATTTCCATCTCGTTTATAAAAAGGACTGCAGAATTGTATGCGGTATCTACTGTTATTTCAAGGCGTCTTTGTCACTTACTATAAAACTGAGGTCCCCGTCTCGTCTATCTACCAGTTTATTCGCGATGAACTCATGAACTACCGTACGAATTTTCATACCGTTTTCATCAAGAGACCTCACTGGTGTATAATTTATTAACATTTCGTGTAAATTGTCTGAAATATGACGAAAATTTTTGAAGATGTCAGCAAATAACATGCCAAGAGTTTCCACAGTAGGTATGCTCTGAGGGAATAGTTAAAGTAATATGATAAAAAAATAATTAAAAAAAGTCGAATGCGTAGCAAAACTAAAAGTAATAGGTACTGAACAACTAAAAACTAGAAGGATTAACAGTTGGGACCCGTTCTTCAACCTATCAAATCTTGTACGATTTATCCCAAGCAGCCCTGTAAAATTTAAGTGGGTAAAACATTTAAACTAAACACACCGGCATATTTAGCGGAACACAAAAAAAGGTCCATAATAAAAAAAATATGGTTTTATTTTAAAATCTACTTACTACACTTCTTTTGTTAAAGTTAAAGTTTCATTTGTTTTACTTAAAATGAGATCACATTAAGAACAGATATAGCGAGTAAAGGCTATTTGTGAAAAATGGTACATTTTTGAACTTTTCATGTAACCGGGAAAAGTGAAAATTAATATTAAAATAACAATTAATTAAATTAGAAAAATGGTGATTAATATCGCGTATTTCCTCCATGTGCTCTTATTAAAGTTTCTCTTGCATTGCATTGTTTGTCTAGGCATAGGTACTGAGAATGATGTTATCGATGGTCTCCTGGGATAGTCTCCGCCATTCCTCAACTACGGCGATTCGCAGTTCACCCACGTTGGCAGGAGCTGGAATTCTGGACTTAAATTTTCTTTTCAGCAAGTCCCAAACGTGCTCTATTGGGTTCATATCCGGTGATCTCGCCGGCCACTCCATAACAGTAATATTCATATCATTAAGATAAGCTTGAGTTACCCGAGCGGTATGCGGCCGAGCATTATCCTGCATAAAAACAAAATCGTCACCGATATAAGGGGCAAACGGTACGACATTTTCTTCTAAAACGTCTCTGATATAGCGGTCTGCAGTCAGACTCCCTCTGTCAATCACTACCAAGTCTGTGCGAGCTCCCAAACAAATGCTTGCCCAAACCATTATTAATCCACCACCGTATGCAACTGTAGTTTCAAAATTTGTCTGAATGTATCGTTCTCCTTTGCCTGCCGTCAATTTGATTTAAGAGAATTCTGCACTCATCACTAAACAATACCTTACTCCATTGGTCCGCGTTCCAAAGTCGATGTTCCTGAGCAAAAGTTAACCTGTTTCTACGATGATTTACACGAAGCCAAATGAAACGATCATCCCTACTCGAAGTGCGTCTTTTTCTGCCTTGTCCTGCTCTTCTCACATAAGTACCGGTCTCCCTGAACCGTTGGATACTGCGATGGATCGTTGAAACTGGTCGACGAAGATCTCTGGATATCACTCTGTAGGTTTGACCATTTCTTCGCATTTCGAGTGCCCTGGCAATCTCCGTTGGGGATACGCGATTAAAAATAACTAACAAAAAACAGTATAACAATGAAATTTTAAATCAAACTCAGAAGGAAGAAATACTCAAAGTTCGCTCCAGATATGGTGTATTTGAATAAAATTTAAACAATTGCATAAAATGTGATGTTCAGTTGTTTTCTTAATTTGAAAATAATTCTTTTTAAATTAAATGACGTATAAACCAGCCCGCAACCTTATGTGATACTGATATCAAACCTTTATTTTATGTTCCGCTAAATATGCCGGTGTGTGTAGTTCGAGTGTATGTATATATTTCATTGGCACGCTCTGTAGCCATAATGGCTTGATAGATTTCAGTTTGAGAGGTGTTGTTAGATTCGTCTTTGTTGAGAGTGACACTGGGTACCTATATCAAAATTGAAAAAATTAAAATGGCCGATTTTTCGCGCAATATTAATTTATGTCTTAAAAATTTCTTCAAAAAAAAATCTTAAAAGCTTTTTTGATATCAAGCTGGTAACCTTTCAAAAAAGCTATCATGATATACCTTTTTGAAATCCTTTGGTGAGCTCTTTAATTTAATACCCATAATGCGTTAATCGATATATTTTTATTTTTTGATAATTCAAACAATGGCATCTCACAGCCACCATATTTGTTTTTTTTTTAATTTCACTTATCTATCTAACAATAAGAACACTTGGTTTATCAAGACGAATCTAACGATATCTTAATAATGACAATAAATCTGTTCTGCAGATATACGTATGTATGTATGTAGGTACATACAATATACGCTTGAAAAACATAACCCTCCCTGGCAGTCGGGTAAAAAATATAATGTATGACTAGATCGTGTCCATCGTAAAAAGTTCCAAAGCGAAATACATTAGCATATTATTATACCTTTCTTATATGCTAGGGCGGGCCAGTAGTGAAGTACGTATAAGATGCCGAAATTCTTACGAAAGCCTCCTTAGAACGTTTGTTTCTTTACATGAGCCATCTGTTGTGTTATGAGAAGTTTGGTTTATCATACAAAAACGAAAAAAGGTATACACAAAAGTTGCTATAACTTGCGTGTGTTGGTTAAAAACTCAACGTATGAAAATTCGAATAGTTAGATTTTCGTTTTAATCACGCTTTTCATTTAGTTCTTAAACTCAGATAAAAAGTGAACCATGACAAGGTATGACACGTTTCGTACTTTTTATGTGTTCCTATTTAAACTCTCGCTGTATAATACGCCAACTTAAACCGTCAAACTTAGAATAATAATAAACTAGAAGCCACATCTCGCTGTCATTGCTAGTCGCGCGTTGTGTCCAGAACCGCCCGGCCCCGCCGTTCTTCCCACCCGCGGTAGTGTTGCAACGTAAAACGTGTCGCATTATTCCGGGAAATGTTTGTGACAGGACGTTGAGAAAAAAGATAAAGGCGATTATACTTAGGTCTACCAGTATCTGATCGCAACATAATTATTATTACTGTGTTTCTAAAAATATGTTTCTCATGTAAGTGACTGTATCTTAAATATGAGAATAAGTTTCTTTAAACCTAAATAAAACTTGTTGATCGTAATTGAACTATTATTACTTTCGATGTTGATTGTTAGTATTTTTATCATAATATATATTAGGTTTATAATAGGTAATATAATATGTGTGGTTTGTTAATTTCAGACGAAAACATATTAAAAAATAAAGAACCCACCCATTTTCAAAAAAAATTGTTGAAAATTTGGGTGGGGGGTTAGGGGTGGGTCCAGCAAGGTTTATGTAATTGGGACTGGGGGATCCTAAGGCGGGTTGAAAATCGTGTCAAAAATCGTCTAAGACGCACCGTTTCCGAGATATCCGGTTTTTCCTAAAAAATTGTTGAAAATTTGGGAGGGGGGTTAGGGGTGGGTCCAGCAAGGTTTATGTAATTGGGACTGGGGGTTCTTAAGGGGGGTTGGAAATCGTGTCAAAAATCGTCTAGGACGCACCGTTTCCGAGATATCCGGGATTTCCGGTATTTCCAAAAAAAAAAATTGTTGAAAATTTGGGTGGGGGTTAGTGATGGGGCCAGCAAGGTTTATTTATCGGAACTGGGGTGTGCACGGGGGGATGGGAATCGTGTCAAAAATCGTCTAGGACGAACCGTTTCCGAGATATCCGGGATTTCATTCACAACTAATTTCATTTTTTAAATAGAAGATAATAAGATAAGGTGATTGATTCACAATTACAAAACTACAAATGTACTCAAGTTGTTTGATAAAATTAAAATACTGTCAGTGGAAGCGCGCGTTTAAGTACCGCGCGGGTGTAGGCAAATTTTTCAAGGACAGGGCCGAGTAGGAATATGGCTTATTTGTGCTGCAAAGCCGGCGGCTTCAAAAGTTGCCAATCACGCCAGCGGCAAAGTGTGTAACAGTCATTACGGTAGGGAAAATCAAAACTGTTATATTGGCAACACTGACAAAATGGAGGCATAACTATGGTTGACAATTTCAATATGAATGAAATATTTGATAATTTATTAAGATAATGTTTTATTGTGCTAATTACACATGAAATGTGATCCCATCCTTTTTCTTTTTATGATCAGCTGCATTTGTACACGTCGGAACGGCGCAAGACGGCATTATTTAATAAAATTACGAGAGCAATTCAGCCGTCCGTCTACAGGGGAATTTCCGGAGAACTAATCGCTCGTTCGTAATAGTAGTCTATATTAGACTATTTTTTGTATCGTCAATTTTAGGCGCGTATGAGGGATGCTTGCCGTCAAAGAAGCCACCTTAAGTCGTCGCCTATGGATATCAGTTGTTACTAATTTGTGTTTGGTGTTCCAAACATCCGATGCCAAGATGAAGGAGTAAGAAAAGAGGAAAGAGTATTGTTGGGTCCTTCAATAAAAGAGCGTGGACTGTAGAAGTAATTGTATTAACGTGAAGGATTGTTACAAATAAGAGCTCCGAACAACTAAATACGCGCGTGGTGTCGTAGGCGGCTAGAGGCGAAGTGGTCGTGTACCTGCACCGCGCGTAGGAATGGCACATTTCACTTATCACTGGATATATCACTTGTTACAATATACTTTGTCACACCAGTGACATGCATCGAAACCGTCCGTTACATTTATCGCGAGAGTGATTTCACCATAGTATTCCTTTTACTGTGACTTAACGCCGGCCACCGGCCTAGCTACATTATAATTCACAGAATTCCATCTTGCGAAAGAGAGAAAGCAACATTTGTGACTTGAGCCGTGCGTGGGCGAGCGAGAGCGACATAGTGCCACCAGCTAGAAGAGAAAATTTGTTTAAGTGAAATTGCATCTTATTCTCAACGTCATTAGACTTTAGTTTGTCTGAATTTTTTCAACTTGCTTAATTCAATAACGCTACGTTACAAAAACTTCAAATGAAAATAAGTCTTATAGCAAACAGGGTAAGGTTTTGATTCAACTATGTAGGTACTTGAAATTCACTGCGACATGTAACAGACGGAATAAAATGCACCCTCTGTGACAATATCGTCACTTATAAAATATAACGGTCGTGATTTATCACGGGTGATATAACAGTGACAAAAATAAATAACTTCACGGACATGATAGTGAAATAAAAGTAACGATATTTTCCATCACTAACCGCGCGCCTCCGTACTCGTCCCGCGCGCCCGCCACCCGCTCGGTGGCCGGCGCAGGCGGTTCGGGCTCGAACAAGACAAGTATATCTATTTATTATCTTTATTTATATACAGGTAAGGGTAACTTATCTTATCCACTAAAATTTTTACTCAGAATAGTAACAAAACCCGATTCAATAATTTGGTTGTTTAGTTGTTTAGCCTGATGTTTAGAACGTAAAAGTGTGTTTATCTTACCTTGGTATAAGATAAATAGACAAGTTTTGAAACACACAAAACACGCCGACGCATAAGTCTGCCACTGCTAAATTCGCCAGGAAAAAGTTGGTTATGGAACGCAAACGTCTTGATAACGTCACGACGAGGATGACCAGTAGGTTACCTGCAAAAGAAAATTTAATTTAATCAAAAAAATACATATTATAATAAAACTGTAATCGATCGATGTCTGTGCATGGAAGATATTACTACTATTTACGCAATGGACAACAAATATTTTTAGATTTTTTGTCTTTTTATCGGTTTGTCTGTTCGTTTGTCGGCGAATCTCAGGAATGGCTTAACAGATTTAGATGCGGTTTTCACTGTTTTATTTCAATCAGCTTACAAATAAAAGATTTATTTCAATTCAAAGGACCGTCCACACATTTATTCGAGTGTGGGCTTACCAAAAGGTTTACCGAAGAGAAGCGAGGGTATTTACTAGTTTGCATTCAAATTACAATTGTTGGGAATAAATACATAAACACATGACAATGTTGCAGACATTGTTAATTAGAAATAGAAAAAATACTTCAAAGTAATACAGTTTATTTATCATTAACCGCATTAACGGAGAATAAAAATTTTCTGGAATAAAACTCGGAGTAGGAATCGTTGATTTGGATTGCCACAGATGCGTAGATCTTATTACGACTTATTGGTAAGATTAATATTTATTCTACGTGGGAAACCAATAAAATACTGATCTTTGCTTATGGTTGAAGCCGTTTAAATGTTAAAGATGCTGAATCATTGCCGTTACCATGTTCAGAGCAATGATGCCGGCGTCTATTCAGTAATTTTATTTATTTTATTTTATTAGGGTAACCAACAAGACTTACATTATAATTACAACCATGCCAAGCTATGGGTTAACTTAAAACTTAATGTAGTCTTAATCATAGGTTACCACGGCATGCATCGTGGTCGAGCTGTTATGTAAAATTATAATTATATTGTATATAAAACTATTAACGAAGGACTTAAGATTTAAAAGTTTTTCTAACTATTATGTTACTAATTAATTTTTTATTATATTTTATTTTAAAAGTATGACAGCATCCACATATTTTTATGTGGATAATTTGCCGATAAATGAACAGGTCACAACTGGTCTCCGTAGCCCAAATACAATACCACACTTCTTTTGTACATACTGACTAAAACATGGGAAAAACATTTTATTATAGACTTAAACAGCAGGGTGTTATAATCAAGCAGGTTAAAATCCCTACCATTATACAAGAGTACCGTCAGAATTTACTCTGGATGACACAGATCCCAAAATAATAGAGCCGCCATAACCGAATTGCTTCGGCTCAAAGATAGACATAATATTTAACAACAATTTGAAAAATCCCAAGACACCTTCGTTAGCGATTCTAATTAATAATATTTATCTATAAATTGGCTTTCTACAGTTAAGTAGTGGTAATTTCAAACAAAATCTATTTTTGTTTGCTTATAAATTTCAGCCATTGTACAAAACAAGACTAAATGTTTTTTCACCCATCACATACACCTTCATCCCTATTCATTATTCAACCTCCTTTAGTTAATATTTCATCCTGAATTACCTTAAGTCCTTTGATATTTCTTGCTTTGATTATAAAACCTGCCGTCCAAATTTCGTTGTTGTTATTGTTTCGTAGTTAAGATGAATCTCTCAGTCCCAGTATTCTTATTTAATTACAATTATTTTGCACTAAATGGTCTCTAATCTGTACAGATTATAACGGTCTAATTTGCAAAATGTTCCAAAAGGTTAAATGGCTCTCTTGATAAACATCTTTATCCGTGTAATTAAGAAAGACCTTGTTGATTCCATTACGTTTTTTCCGGTTCTCTAAAAAGGGAATACTAATCTGATTAAAAATTTAAGTAGATTTTGTCATTAAGGCAAGGTATCGCATTACGACAATATTTTTAAATAAATATAAATCAAAGTTAAAGCCCATTTTATACTTCAAAATACAGCTCACTCCTCCATCTGAAAAAATCAACAACTTCAAGAGATGCTAACAATTATTGTGAACGAAGCGCAACATATGCAAAGTCCTGTTTAATATGTCCAAAGTACTAACACTACACGCTCTAACTCTACAAGCTTAGAGCTTGTATGTGTATGAATGTGGCTGGCCGTTTCGTTACTACAAGAACTATTGTTTAACAGAAAAGTAATGAACAGTGAACACATTTTTTACCTTACACACAAGCGACGGTAAAGAAACGGCCAAGCCACATAATTATTTTGACTAAGGTGTGGGGTTGGTGAAGTTAGGGCTTATAGAGTTAGGACGTGTACATTACATATCTTTTTATGAATAAGACCGTTAATTAAATTTAAACTAATACAAAAAAATGGTTGTCTGTAAAGTCGGTTTACGGACGGTAGTTTAACGTGACAACGCGACGTCATGACAAAGCTCCGCTCAGCCCCGCCCCGCCCCGCCCCGCTCCGCCCCGCCCCGCCCCGCTCCACTCCACTTAACTACGATCGCCTACGGCTCACCTACGGCATCGGATACGATACGCCGATCGTAGCCGATAGTGCCTCTCTTTCGCTTTTGCCGCTCTCTCGCTCGCGGAACGCTACATTCTTTCATAGATGCGCCCGGCGCTCATCGTTTTAATAGACGTTATCACGTCAAAATATATCTACATGTTGGACTGTAAGTATAATTTAATAGTGAGAAACAAAAAGTAATAACATAAAATGTAGATAAACAGGAAACAACCTAAAACCGGTATCTTTATAACCAAAATAAAACAGATTGTTATCTTATCGTATAAAATTAGGGAAAACATTTTCAATGAGTGGACCTAACCAATATTATTTACATAATTATAAGGGGAACCGTGGATTCGTTAATCTAATAATGCTTGTATAATTTGGAAAATATCAAAAATACAGTAAGCAACTTTTCCTGAATCTGGGAATTGGCATATATTATTCCTCTCCCACAAGTCCCCAATCCATCTTCTCCACACCAACTACGTCTCATTTCTATCCTTCCTTTTCTTGTCAAAGTTCTTGAACATGTTGTCCACCCCAAACTATCCTCTTTTCTATCATGTAATCACCTTTCAGTCCGGCTTTCGTATCAGCCACAGCACTGTCACTACTCTTCTAAAAGTTACAGATGTCATACGATGGGTCATGGAGAATAAAAAACTAACACTTCTAGTCCTGCTCGATTATAGTAATGCTTTCTCTTCTGTCGATTTCAATATCCTTGGAATTCTCGAATCCCCAAATATTTTTTCTACTGTTTTGACTTGGTTCAGTTCATATCTTCGAGGCCGCTCTCAATGCGTTTGCATAGAAGATTCATTCTCTAATACGTGTGATTTAACTGCGGGTGTACCTCAGGGTGGCGTCCTCTCTTCCCTACTTTTTTCAATATTTATCAACTCTGTCACTTCTTTAATAACCTAAATCTTCCATTTTAACGCGGACGTTTTACAGTTGTATTGCCACTTTTCTGTACTGGATATTGACCATGCCATCAGAGTGATAAATAACGACATAAATCGCATCAATGATTGAGCTAAGACATACGGACTTCTCATCAATACTCGCAAGTCTAAAGCTATTATTATCGGTACCAGATTCTGTCTTGGTTACCTTGATCTAAACACTTTAGCACCTATTACTTTGGACGGTATTACTACCTTATTTATACTGACAGTGTAAAAAAATCTTAGCCTAGTCATAAATTCTACTTTATGTTGATCTTCGCACGTCAGTGAAATTAGTCATATATTCATCATTCCTTTCACTCGCTTAAATGCCTTCAATGGTTTTTGCCCTTACAAACTAAAATTTCTCTTGTCCGAACATTAATTCAACCTATCATGGACTATGCAGATGCCTGCTACTTGGATGCCACAGAAGAGCTACTTAACAAACTTCCTTGAACTTCCTTTCTTTCCTTGAAATTCCTTGAAATTTTCTCCTCTTTAAGAATCTTTCTTTTTAATTTTTTTATATATTAATAGTTTCGGAGATATTAAGAAAAAACAAAATACTTTTTTTTATCTTAATTTGTTAATAACTTTTGCAATTTTTTACGTGCTGGTAAACGCTTACGAAACATTTCTTTAAACATCATTCCGAACAGAATGAGCTATCGCACGTATTTTTAAGAGCAGTATCTCTATTTTTCACCATTTTGAACTTACTGCTTAGACTAGTGGAATTCGCTCTCGTGATTACTATTTATAGGTAGCTACTAAAATAAAACACGTCGGTTATTCAGTGCAGACTAACTTTTTTTATTACCTCCTTTTTTTTACATAACTACCACAGAATATATATTACACTACTACAGACTACATATTAATAGAAAGCCTCATATAGTATGTGAAGTAGATGTCGCTATTAGTCACATGACATTTTTGATACTAAATTATACAACACCCCCACATAACAAAATAAACCATGTGCCATTACACCAAGGCTATATTTAAGTACAAAAGATACATTATATTTTTACTATGCCTAAACTTTCCATAAACTTGTAATGTTTAATACTACCTAGACCTTTGGTTAACAAATCAGCAGGCATTTCATTTGTAGGTAAATAATTAATCTCTACCTTTCCATTTTTGATAGTCTCTCTTACAAAATGATGTTTCACATCAATATGTTTTGACCGATTATGACATTGATGATTTGTGGCCATCCTCAATGCACTCTGATTGTCACAATTCAATTTAATAGGTACCAAAGATCCAGTCAGTTCATACAAGAGTTCTCTTAAATATATAGCTTCCCTACAAGCTTCAGAAAGTGCAACATACTCAGCTTCGGTGCTTGAAAGGGCTGTAACTCTCTGCTTTTTACTCTGCCATGAAATAGCAGAACCTGACATTATAAAACAAAATCCAGTATAAGATTTTCTATCCAATCTGTCACTAGCCCAGTCGGCATCTACGAAACCCAGTAAGCTTTCTCCCTGACTACTAAATTTTAAACAATACATTTTAGTCTTTTTCAAATACTTTAGTACTCTTTTAGCATAGTTCCAATGTTCAACATTATAACCAGTATTAAATTGACTTAAATAACTAACTGCATACATTATATCAGGTCTTGTCATGACTGCTAGATACATAAGACATCCTATGAGTTTTTGATAGCTAATCCCTGATGTACATTTGTCTGCCTTTGTTACATTTAACTTGCTTTCTATAGGAGTATCTACTGTTTTACTATCCGACATTCCAAATGTTTGCAATATTTCCTCTATGTACTGTTGCTGATTGACAGTTATCTCATAGTTATTACAGTCTCTATTTACATTAATATTCATTCCTAAATATTGTTTAACTGTACCCAAATCTTTAATTTTGAATTCAGAATTTAAAATACATTTTAGCTTTGCTGTCTCACTCTCATTGTCAGAAAAAACTAAGAAATCATCTACATATAATGCTACTATGACCTTTACATCTTTATTTATCTTTACAAACAAACATGGCTCCTGTGTACATATTTTAAAACTGTGTTTACACAATACGTCTCTCACTCTCTCATACCAAGCTAAAGCGGATTGTTTTAATCCATACACTGCCTTTTTGAGTTTAAAAACTTTTCCATTTGTATTAGATACAAAACCTTCAGGTATACACATATAAATGTCCTCTTTCAGGTAACCATTTAGATAAGCCGTTTTAACATCTAACTGAGTAATGTCCAGTCCTAACTTTACACTGAGCGCAAATAATAACCGTAATGTAGAGTGCCGCACAACTGGTGAAAAGGTCTCATCATAGTCAATTCCCTGTTTTTGGGTAAAACCCTTAGCTACTAATCGCGCACGATATTGCACTTCACTATCACTTTTAACCTTTTTCTTTAGCACCCACCGACATTGCACTAATGTAGCTCCTTTTGGAGCGTCAACTAGCTCATACACATCATTTTTCCGGAATGACTCTAGCTCATCATCCATTGCCTTCCTCCAATGCATACTCTCAGGACCGTTCAAGGCCTCTGTCAGCGTCTGTTCAAAATCTGTTGTGGCCAACAAGCCAGGATTGTACCTTTCTGGTTTCCGCCGAGTCCTCTTTGGTCTGTCGAAGATCTCTGGTTCTGGACTGCTAATTGGTGATGTCATTGTAGTTTCTGGAACATAGGTCTCATCAGCCTCGAAGACTGTTTGCTGTGATGAATCGCTGTCTGAGCTGTATTGAGCCTCTGATTCTGACTCAGATTGTTCTTCTTTGCTATGATCCCCCACTGAACGATCACCCTCATCAGAAAGCTCTTCTTCTACATGCCATGTTGCTTCACTGGCTGCAGATGCTCCTCCTGACACTGCTCTTTCCATCACCACTATATCTCGGCTAGTAGTGACTTGATTTCTAACTGTATCATATACTCTGTATCCCTTTACATGCTCTGAGTAGCCAACAAGAATGTGCTGGCGAGCTTTCTTGTCCCACTTGGCCCTCTGTACTTTAGGGATATGCACCATCACTGGGCTTCCAAAAATGCGAATATGGTTCATTTTTGGTTTCTTTCCATGCCATACTTCATAAGGTGTTTTGTCATTCAGGCCTGATGCTATAGAACGATTTTTCAGGTAGACGGCAGTGGATACTGCCTCTGCCCAAAACCTTTTGTCTAACTTAGCATCGAATAGCAAACATCTCGCTTTCTCGACAATTGTTCTGTTATTTCGTTCGGCCATACCATTCTGTTCTGGTGTGTAGGGGTTCGTCTTCTGGTGTAAGATCCCTGAGGTTTTCAAAAAATCTGCCATTGCTTTGGAGCAAAATTCTCCACCATTATCCGTCCTTAACACCTTGATACTGGTATTCTTCTGTCTCTCCACCATTGACTTGAATTCTTGAAAATATTGAAACACCTCATTCTTTTCTTTCATGAAATATACAAATGACATGCGGGTGTAATCATCTACAAAGAGTAAGTAGTACCTTGCTGATCCAATGGATTTGGTTTCCATTGGCCCGCACACATCAGAATGCACAATTTCTAGCACTTCAGTAGCTCTTGTGCCTGTGGGGAATGGTAATCGTGACTGTTTGCCTTCACAACAAACTACACAGCTAGATCTTGTCGACTCACAGCTGCCTTCATAGTTAACTCCTTCCACAGCCCCATTTTTCATTTTATTCAAGTCGTTTGCATTTATGTGTCCCAATCTTCTATGCCACAATAATGCATTGCTTTTGGCAAGTAAACACTTTGTCACTGGTGTCACACATATATCTGAGATATCCAACTTGTATACACCGTCAATTAGATTAGCAACAGCTACCAGCTCTTTCTTCGCATTGTATATGGAACACTGTCTGTCTGAGAAAGAAACGCTGTTGTTATTTTTGATTAATTGACTCACTGACAATAAATTTGTTGTCAATTTTGGAACCCACAAAACATCCTTGATTGTTATATCATAACCTTGTTTCGTTGATATTCTAACATTGCCTTTGCTCGAGACTTGAATTTTTTCTTGATTCGCCATCATAATTTCAGGAAATGTTTGTGCACTCGAAACTTCTTGCAACCAACTTTCGACAGCCGTCATGTGAGCACTGGCTCCCGAATCCACATACCACTCATCTTTACTGTATTTAGCACTCAGAAAAACTGCACTAAAAGCATTTGTGGACTTATTTTTACTCGATTTTTCCATCATTGGACATTGATTTCGATAATGGCCCGGAGTTTTGCATTTGTAACAGGTTATGTTTTTATTTCCTCCTGTTACTTTGACGTTTGACGTTGACGTCCCGCCCTGATGAGTGTTGCCATTCTTGGATTTTTGTTTCGTCCATTTTGAAGCAAACGCCGATTCAGAATTCTGCGTTTCGTTACACGTCACTGCACTCACTGCTGTCAACTCTAACGGCTCTGAATCCAGCAACTTTGTCTTGATGACGTCAGCCGTGATTTCAATGCCGGAATGTTCTATGGCCATTATCATTGGGGTAAATCTATCTGGTAAACCAGCCAGCATTAATGATCCAATCCATTGATCTGTTATTTCAAAACCAGTTCCACTTAGTCTTTGCGCCGTTTCCACAATTTGAGTCACATAAGTGGTCATGTTTTCACAATTTTCTCGTCTAATTGAAATCAGGTGTCGTAGCAACGATATCTTCCTCGAAAAACCTGAGTCATCAAACAAGGATTTCAGTTTATCCCATAACTCTTTCGAGGTCGTCGTATTCCTGATGTGCACGTACAAAGCTGGGTCGATAGTTAGGGATAGTTTAGCCCGCGTCTTGGCATCATCTTCGGGTTTAACTTCTTTTCCCGCCACTCGCTTCACACAATGTAACGTGCCTTCCAACACGAGTAAATTTTCAACAGCAAAAGTCCACTCATCGTAGTTTTCTCTGCCCTTTAACTTAGGCACATTTGCTATATAGTTTGTAGTCATCTTGCACAACACGACTGTACCACAAAATACTTTCAAAATATTTTAATACTTGGAAAATCTGGGATAGGCCCATAACCTAAAATAAAACACGTCGGTTATTCAGTGCAGACTAACTTTTTTTATTACCTCCTTTTTTTTACATAACTACCACAGAATATATATTACACTACTACAGACTACATATTAATAGAAAGCCTCATATAGTATGTGAAGTAGATGTCGCTATTAGTCACATGACATTTTTGATACTAAATTATACAACAGCTACACGTTCTGTCTACCTTGGATAATGACTATCTTCTTCTCACAGGGATGGCTGACGAGATTTCGTGTGTTATCGTAGAAACAACTTTCAATGTAAGATTTCCTTCGTGTACAAAAATTAATAAATAAGTATTTCTCCAAATTAGAACTTACGTAGGCTCTACGGTATTTGTGTATAAAGTAATTTGACTGTCACAGGCTATGTAAACTGATGTAAGATATAACTAGAATGGCATCATCATCATAATCATCGCAACCCTTAACTGTCCCACAATGTGAGGCTTACAATTAGGGTTCCCACCTCTCCCGGAATTGAGCTCTGAAAATATAAATTTATGGCTCCCGGAAGGAATTTCTCCCGGAATTTTGCTTGTAGCTCGAAAATAACGACACGCTTTGTCGACACTTCGCAATATTTCAAACGTGGCGATCATTAAAGATAATTTTGCCAGCTGTCCTAAGGCCGCTACTGTTGGCGATCCTTGCCTCTCTTTTTTGGTAACCCTAGTTACAGGCTGTAGTTCGTCACTCCAATCATGTGGGGATTGGCAGACTTCACACGCCTTTGATAACATTATGGAGAACTCAAAAAAGCTCAGCGAGAAGCTAATCAATCCACGTCATGTGGTTGAACCGCTAAACCAACTTGAAACATGAAAATAAAAATAACATACATAATTTCCATAAAAATTGTTTAAGTTATGCAATTATATTTGTAAGTGTCACTATAGTCAAAATTATCTAAGATGCCCATAATGATAGCTGCCATTTATTAATATGAACTAACATTGTATGGGCGTCTTTGAGCGAAATGGAATAATCATTTACTTGACATGAATAGTTGAATACTTACGGACAACGGATTTTTCCAAAATTTGTTAAAAATCCTTACTCATTTTCATTGGCGTTGATTATAAATCATAGTAAACGTTATAATCTAGTAAAAATCCCATTAAATCATAATTTATGCAAAATTTATTAAAAATATTTGACGTCGAAACAATGATAGATGAAGACGCCTAAAACAAAACTGACGCAAAGTGATGTGACGGCCTGAAACCGTTTCTAAAACCAATCTTAATCGATACATTACTATAATCGGAATTTAAAAATGAAAATTGATTAATTTAATTACTTTGTTAAAAATGATTTACTTGCATTTGAATTTAAAATTAGGTACCCAAGAATACCACGACGAATTGGATGCTAACAAAGGACATTTTCCATTATGTATGGGCACTTCGCCATCCATGGACAGTAAACTGCAAATAATATATTATATGTCATTATGTAGCTAAGCTTTTTGCGGTATTCTTTTTTTTCAACAAAATAGTAATTACGTATACATGAATGTGTGTTACGAAATAAACAAGAATTTATTCACTGTAGTTTTTTCCCTGACGCTCATAGTAGTATCTCAAAATATTATTATGAAACTGAGCGGATAAGTTCATTCTATCATGATCTATCTTTCTTTCTTTTTCTTCTCTTTCTTAGCCGGCAACGCACCAGTGATGCTTTTGGTGTTGCTGATGTTCATGGGCGACGACAGCCACTTACTATCAGGTGGATCGTCAGCTTGTTAGCCGGCTCGGCTATTTCCTTGCATATCTAGCAGCATGAGTTGTTAGGAAGAAACGAAAGAATATTTTATTGGAGTCGTAAATACATAATATTGAGAATACGTGGTACGAGATATGTAGTTCAATCGAGGTAGTTGGGAGGTACCTAAATGTTACGGTTTTTAGTTTACAATTTAATTATCGAATCGATTAGAAGGTCTTACAATTTTGAATCGATTTGTTGCAAAAATTGGTTTCTTTCGTGAACCAATTTTTTTGTACATCTCTAGTGTCACTGTGATTGCAAACGTCAAATTGGGCATCTTAGTTCGCGTTGACTATAAAGCTCTTGGCAATGATTCTCCCAGATCGTTAATTAATAGTCAGTATTAAGATGGAAATTACACACTTGAGAATACAAGACAAAGTTTTGAAATTGAGAGTTTCTACAAAGAAAACAGTAGGTATATTAAACCCCAAGTCAGCATCGTAGGAACCACTAACTTCTGAGTACCTAAGTATATAAGTTTACAGTTTAAATTATGATGGCTTGCATGAATTACGTCGAAAGCGTTTGCATTTAAGTAATGATTTTGATGTTTACCTATTATTGATTATAGAATCAAAATTTTACTAAAAAATAAACGACTTCAAAGAAATAGTCTTCAATAAGAATCACTTAAATTAGCGCTAAATATAATATAAAAATCGTTACATATGTATCATAGTATAGGTTTAGATATATTTTATATTTCCCTCAATTATTTACCCATCATCAGATCTTTAGTCGTTTGAAGTTCGAGTTTGAGACTCATTTCACTTCGCATGTGCGTACTAGATGATTAGAGAATGACATATCAAGATGATCCAATTTCACTTACGAGTCTCACTTGAGTGAGCTTCGATTTCAAGTTTGTATTTTAGAGTTGACTGATCTTCAATTTTGAGTTTGTATTTTAGAGAATAGCCCTCCAGATCTAGATTTTTAGAAATATAAGTTTTCCATATCGGTTTATAAATGACGGAGTTCTTAGGTAACAAACATTTAAAAAATACAACCAAATTGAGAACCTCCTCCTTTTTGTGAATTCAAATAAAAAGAATTAACTCACCGAAAAAACAGCAACAGAAGACAATCGTATACAAGGTGATAAATATAGCTCTGACATCCGTCCGGTCGAACACGAATTCTTCATCTTCGAACTTATAGTGACTGTCGTTCAGCCGAGAGACGTTAACAGCGCTGTCAACTCCTACGACCGGCGTGCGGTTCAAACTCTCCGAAAGATTAATTAAATTCGCAGCGATCAAAAACCTCATATTGTTCATTTCTCAATTAGAAGTTTTAAGATTTGAGCTGGTATATTGTCTTGTGGACCTCCATTTTCTGTAACAAAAATAATGTCCCTGTTATTAATACAGTCATGAATGCAAGTGAATGAATGAAATCGTTATAGAGTGGGGCTCCATACATCTGGAATCCAAGCCAACCTTTCCTACTCGTGGCGCACAACAAATGACGAAGCTATGGCCTTGACGCCAAGAACCTGGGTCCTGGCTGAACAAACTGAGGTTTAAACTAGTCATAACTAAGTACAAGATAATTGAATTGACAAGTGAATTAATATTATTGTAGGTATAGCGTAGTTACACAATAAATTATAGATTCTTAAACTGATTGGATGATTGTTCGAAGGATGAACGCTAATTTCATTACGTACATTATTACGAGTATCAGGCTAGTAAGTACTACATTCCTCCATTCCATGTCCTTATTACCCACTTAATTGATTTTGACTATTGTTGAGTTTATTATTATTAAATGTTTAGTCATATTGCAATGATACCTACATTATAATTATTAATCAAATTAATATTCTTCCAGTGAAGTAAGAACAGGGAAAAGTAAGTAAGTAAGTAGTAAGTCAGGAAATTTCAGGTAGGTAGGTAATTCCCTATTTACATATCGTGTTGTGTTGTCATTGTGTTACCGAAATTCTGTGTTATTACAATTATGTTGTTGTATTAACACGTTCGGTGCGTTAGGGATCTCTACGAGATCCCGTGCAGAACTTTCATACTGTGCGGCGTCAAAAATCGTGTTCTTTCACTCTGTGCGGGAGGCTATAACATCTAAAGTTCTATGTGTATGATAAAGACAAATATACATATTTGCTTCCCGCTTAAATTTTGAATCAATGGTGTAATAAAATATTTTAGGGGTCGACGAGGTCCCTACCGCACAGAAGTGAAAATATATTCACTCCTTGCGTTGGGGGTTTCCTTTGATACCCGTGAATCGTGAGCCCCGTAGCCGCAAGGACGGGAGAGTTGGAGGCACGAGCACCACAAGTTTTGTTTTAGGGATGTTCATGTATCGATCGTTAAGTTCGCGCTTCGGTATCAAATTATTACGCTCGTAAATACGAACAATGAGTTATTTTAAAATGAAAAAACTTGACAAGTGCGAGTTAAACTCGCTTGGAGAGAATTCCGTACGTTGATTTTATATATTTACCGTTATTTTTCTATTTTATTAATTTTTGTCATCTTTTAAGACTTCTTATAGGTTTTCCTGTAATATTTAAGTATATATTATATATATAAGTATATATAATATTTAAGTAATTTTCGTTCTTTCTTTAATAACTTTAAAACTATCCATTGTAAAACTATAAAAAAATATGTATGAGATCATTACAACAAGCCCTTTTATTGACATACAACGCGATACGGTTTGCAAAACAGATTTGTTAATTATTTTTTTCAAAATTCAGTTGTTTACTTTATACCTTCGTCTTTGGGTCACAAAAATGTACATGACTACCAAATTTCAACTCATTTGGTCCAGTTCTATCGGAGTAAATTGGCTGTGAACGGCGGTCGCCCAAACGCAAAAGTGCGGGAAGTAGTAAATAAGTCAACGTCGGATTATACAGGAACGTATACATCGGATGTTAAAATAAAAATTTTGCAAAACATACAAATATCCCGCCAGTGGCCAGTGATAGTGATTTGGATTATGAGATGTTTAATCGTCCTGGTAAGAAAAAAATAATTCTATGGCATCAAAAAACTAATATAAAAAAACCAATATTAAAAAATAATATTTTAACAATATTAAAAAAAACAATATAATAATAATAATTTTTCAAAACGAGCGTTTTTAAAAACGCACGTGTGTGACGTTTTTTGTGACCGTCGTTTTTGTGTCACCGTCCGTGTTACAAATCTTAAAATTTCACTCTCATTATTTTTTCCATTTATTTCACAACGCGCCTAAAGCAGTATAACTTCAAAAACCTTCATCACAAACTTTTCTTTATAACACTTTTTTTAAATATTAAATTATTCATATGTACCAATTTTTTTGACGTGATAACGTCTATTAAAACGATGAGCGCCGGGCGATCGGACGATCGGCGTATCGTAGCCAATGCCATAGACGATCGTAGTTGAGTGGAGCGGAGCGGGGCGGGGCGGAGCGGAGCGGAGCGGAGCTTTGTCATGACGTTGTCACTTTAAACTACCGTCCGTAAACCGACTTTACAGACAAACATTTCTTGTAATAAAACTTTTTTACCTATCGACAACTGGGATTTTATTTTATTCCCATCACTAGTAGCTACACATATTGAACCATCATCTGTTGCGGAACGGGATACAACAGATCCCTAATTTTTTTTTTGTAATAGCGATTTACCCTAATGTCAGAACTGCGTGCGAACCTACCAAAAGATAGAGTCATAGCCTATGTTTAAGCCACAAAAAACTCATAAATATATCATTGGTTTTGACGAAGATATTAATTATTTTCAAAACTGCTATTTTAGGGGGCTGAATAGGTCCCTAACGCACCACAGGAAAGTTTAGTTAAGGGGTTTTTGAGGTCCCCATAGCACAGGCTGAAAGTTCTTTGAAAATGTTGACGCAGTGAACGTGTT
This sequence comes from Thymelicus sylvestris, assembly GCA_911387775.1. NCBI lineage: Eukaryota > Metazoa > Arthropoda > Insecta > Lepidoptera > Hesperiidae > Thymelicus > Thymelicus sylvestris. The sequence continues at coordinate 10,125,435 of OU426888.1, forward strand.
AATCAGTCAGTTATTGATCACGGAGAGGAAAACCATCAGACACGAGGCGATTCTGGTTTGTTTAACAGATAGCATTTTATTAAAATAAGCTCGTAAAAACGTTAAAGACTCCCACGCTTCCATAGTCAACACTGATTTCACAGTATTGCAAGTGGTATGCACACGTCAGTGTGGTGGAATTTAGTACCTGCTCCTTATTTTTTAAGGTCGGTTATAAAAAGAAAATCGGTGGACAATGAGTGGAAAAAAAGGTTAAGTGAACCTTTTTACTAGTTACCTTTCTGGTACTGTTCTGTCCGTTTGGTACAAATACATACATTTTCTCGACATTTCAAAAGTCATGGTTAAATATTGCTTCACCGAGACCCAATATTTAATAAACTCTTGATATGAAAAGAGACAAGAAGAGCTTAATCATAATAGGTACTTTAGATTTCTAATTAACAAAATATAGCTGCTTGTGATTTATAAGATCTCTTTTTAAATTAGGTATTCTTTTTATTTCATCGAAAACTAAGGTTTTCTTTTCTTCCACGAAATAATGTCTTGAGCTTTTCATTTACAGGTAAGTGTTTATCATCTCAGACCGAGTTATAAATAACTTTTTACACGTTTCACAAATTAAAATTAAGGTCCCTGCGTAACAGAAACTAAAATAAGGTCTAATATTACATGAAAACTTAATTAATTACCAGTGTATACCTATATCTGAATAGGGTAGACGATTTACTTCAACCAGACGTCCCCCGAGGGCTCTAAACTTTCTTACAAAATATGATTATAATGAAAAGTAATATTGATTTGTAATATGAAATGTAGCCAATATTTCGACAGCATTGAAGTATGGTATTCATCAATTATCGCTTGTACGTGGAAAATATTTAACGTGGCCTACGCGGGACATTGAGCAGACGCGGATTCTGACATAAATGAAAGCCGATGAACTCTATAAACGCTTCACTATTTATATTGTAAAAAACCGGCCAATGCGTGTCAGCCACGCGTAATGTAAGGTTCCGAAGTAGTAAATGTATCGATTATTAGATACTCATGAACTACTTATGCTAACATAGCCGTGATAGTTTTCCTTGTAAATTCATCATAATATAACAAATTTTTGACATTTTTTTGTACCATTTGTACCATTAAACTGCTTTTATGTTAACGCAATAAAACCTTTTGAGGACAAAATATAATCTGAATTTAAACTGTATTTATTTCCAAGAAAAGTACAATCGTACAGCAAAGTGCTTTTAGATAGACCTCAAAAATTATAATTTCTGAAGTTTCTACTTAATAACGTTAACTAACTAACCTAATATTTTGAATATTTGCACATCTTCGCAGAAAACAAATCTTTTCGTATTTTTGTACGTATTATCGCACGTGTTAAGTGTAGCAACCCTACCAATATCTCCTTTGTCAGCTAGCAGAGCAACCTAGATTATAAGCTAGACGTAAGCATAATTGTTTAGTATATAAGATGAGATCTTAGTTAAGAGATTCAATATTGTCTTAACTCGAATAAGCATAAAACTCTGTTACTCTGTCCGTTTGAATAAATAAATTATTTTTTAAATTAAATCAGTTGTCAGAAACTTAATTGGCGCAGCCGGTAGGATCCCTTCAGTTGGGATTTTCAGCTCATCTCACCGTACGTTTCAACGTTTTGGAAGGGATCCCCGAACAAACAAATTTATTAAGAAGAAGACAACGACCAGGCGGCAGAACTAAAGACAATATTCCGAGGAACATGGGAGTAGCGACGGGTCTGTGAGTAAAACTTTTCACTTTCCTTTCTGTTTTCCTAAATAATTCCTTGTTTTATAGTGTATTATTTGGTGTCTCTCATCGTATATTTTTTACCAAGTTGTTTAACGTCGGAAGAATATAGACATACTCATTGTTTTAGTTAGGATTTATCGTACGTATAAATTAATAAAATTAAATAGTCCGTTTTCATAGATTTTCTTAGCTAGAAGTAGTTATCGACGATCAAATCTTCGCCGATTTTTTTTTACTGTCGGGAAAATAAAAATTTTGCGATAAATATTTAATTTCAATTTTTGCCTGATTCATTCTGAAATTTCAATTTTAGTTTTATAACATTCTATCTTCGCGAATATAAATTTTTGCGGAAATACCAATTCCTAATTTTAAGTTTTTAATTTAATTTAATACCATGGACAAAATTACTCACGTACCTTTAGATATTGTTAAAATCATTCCCGAGTTCAGTGGAGAAACAAGACTTCTTCCCCTGTTCGTCAAAAAATGCGAATATATTCTGCGTAATTACATGGGCTCCGCAGCTCAAAACGAATATCTATTTCATGTCATCACGAGTAGACTAAGGGGCGAAGCCGCGAGTATAGTAGGTGAAAGGGATCACATTCAAAACTGGGACCAATTGAAACTCCTATTAAATCAAAATTTTGGAGACCCCAGGACTGAAGAATGTCTCTCCATGGAACTCGAAAACTTAAAAATTAATCAGGGCGAAAGTTATTTAGAGTTTTGTCATAGGATTCAACAACTAAGAAGCATTTTATACGCTAAGATAAATGAAACAATTACCGAACCTACAGTATTAACAGCGAAACAAAATATTTACGCTCATAGCGCATTGAATGTTTTTCTTTATAATTTACCCGCATATTTAGTTAGGCTTGTTCGCCTGAGAAATGCATTGACCCTAGAAGACGCATTAAAAGCAGTCTTAGAAGAACAAAATTTCCAGCTTGTGTATAACGCTAAAAATAATAAATTTAATAGAAACAGTCGAAGTAATTTTGGTAACAACCCTAGCACTAGTTCCCCCAACAATAATTACGGCCAATCTTTACCTCACGTACCCCAGAATAATTTTAGAAATAATAATCAAAATCAGTTAAGACAAAATCTTTCTTTTAATAATAACGTATCTTCTTATAATAACATACCATTTCGTAACAGACACAATTATTCAAACAATAACTTCAGTAGGTCACCAGGCCAATCACAATTGCATTCTCAACACCTGCCGGACAATGCACCACGTCTGACACAGCATACTCCGGACAATGCGCCGCGTCTGACACAGCATATGCCGGACTTTGCTCCACGTTTGAGACAATTAGAAACAATGGACTCATTTACACCGTCACGTAATAATACCGACGTGACTATGCGAACGGCCAGTACTAGACGTACTAATAACACCAGTAATAATAGTAATAACGTAAATCTCATTAGTTATAGGGACACGTACGACGAAAATTTTGAAAATAACGAGGAAAATTTTCAAATAGGGGCCTCAGAAAAAGGGAACGTATAAAAATAAATTGCGATAGGGCTAATTTACCACATATTTTTATACCGGAATTACAATCGGTTTTTATGATAGATACCGGTAGTTCTAGATCATTTATAAGCCCCGAAAAGGCGTCAAAGTACTACAATAACTATAAAACTTTTGAACCCTTCGAAGTAATTAGCACCCATGCTTCTAGCAAACATAACGAAGTAGTTCAGATTCCGTTACCAAAAATTTTTAGATGTAATGAAAAACATAAATTTTATATTTATAATGTAGATAAAAGATACGACGGTCTGATAGGTAGCGATTTATTAAAACAGCTACATGCAAAGATCGATATGAGTTCACAAACTTTAGTTACGAATAAGACTAGTATCCCTATTATTTATACACCACCGATGAGGGAAATTTATGACGTTCCCTCCAGAAGTGAGGTACGGGTAAAAACTCCCGGTTAACTTACTAAACGGTGAAGGAATTTTAGGATATAAGCAGTTTATAGAAGGATTGAGAATGCCAGAAGCATTGGTTAAATGTTGTAATGGGTTTGCGACAACAGTTATTCAAAATTATTCAGAGAAAAACTTTACCCTTACTGTAACAGGTCCTTTTAAAGTTGAGCCATACAAATCAATCTCTATTAATACAAATTTTACTTCTAAAAATATTGAGCAGATAGAGACTTTATTATTAGATAATTTAAATAAACTTAGGTTAGATCATATGAACGAGGAGGAAAAATTAATCATAGGTAACTTATGTAAGGAGTATAAAGATATATTTTACTGTGAAGAGATACCCCTTTCCTTCACAAATAATGTTAAGCATAAGATTAGAACTAAGAATGAGGACCCCATCAATATCAAAGCTCATAGGTTACCACCGTCACAAATAGCCGAAATCAAGAATCAGGTAAATAAATTACTAAGTGACAACGTGATCCAGGAGTCACATTCTCCTTGGAGTGCTACCGTTCATTTAGTCCCGAAAAAATTAGACGCCTCAGGCAAACAAAAGTGGCGAATGGTAGTGGACTACAGACGGTTAAACGATATTACCACGGATGATAAATACCCTCTACCTAATATTAACGACTTATTCGATATGTTAGGAAAAAGTACGTATTTTTCTACCTTAGATCTAGCTAGTGGATATCATCAAATAGAAGTTGAGAAAGAGGATAGGGCCAAAACAGCATTTAGTACACCATTCGGGCACTATGAATTTAACAGGATGCCCTTCGGCTTAAAAACCGCCCCGGCTACCTTTCAAAGAGCAATGGACAACGTACTAAGGGGACTACAAGGAATTCATTGTCTAGTCTACTTAGACGACGTAATCATCTTCTCAAAAAGCTTAGAGGAACATGTACAAAAGTTAAAAGCCGTTTTCGATAAATTTAGAGAAACCAATTTAAAAGTTCAGCTAGATAAATCCCACTTTCTTAGAAAAGAAGTTCTCTACCTAGGACATACCATCACAAGTGAAGGACTAAAACCTAATAATGATAAAATAGAAGCAATTTTAAAATACCCGGTACCAGAAACCGTTACACAAATCAAAAGTTTTTTAGGGTTGATAGGTTATTATAGGAAATTCATAAAGGACTTTGCTAAAATCACTAGACCTTTTACAGCATGTTTAAAAAAAGGACGTAAAATTGTTAAAGATGAAGAATATCTCAATTGCTTTGAAACATGTAAAAAACTTTTGACCAATGCACCTTTATTGCAATTCCCAGACTTCGCAAAACCCTTCGTGTTAACCACTGATGCATCAAATTTTGCAATTGGAGCAGTGTTATCACAAGGCCCAATAGGATCAGATAAGCCAGTAGCTTATGCAAGTAGAACCTTAAGTGATACTGAAACGAGATATAGTACCATAGAGAAAGAATTATTAGCAGTTATTTGGGCGGTTAAACATTTTAGACCATATCTATACGGCAACAAATTTACTATTTATACAGACCATAGGCCTTTAGCGTGGCTATATTCCTTAAAAGAGCCTAATTGCAAACTAACTAGATGGCGATTGCGTTTGGAAGAATACGATTTCGAGATATGCTATAAAAAGGGACCCCAAAACACCAATGCAGATGCTCTTTCGCGGATTAAAGTTAATGTTTTAGATGATTTAGATTCAATATTTGTTAATACTGATGCTAACGATGAAAGAATTAACGATATAACTAGGGAATTAGAAGAGTATATAGAAGAACAACACAAAAATAATGACGTAGAAAATATGATAATACCGGACTCCGAAGATGAAGAGGCAGTTTCAATAGACGATGGAGTAACAGCAAATTCAGTTTCCAATAGAGAACATGACGGAATACCTATATTAAACGAGGCCATAGATAGTAAACCTAGACAAATATTAGTTTTTAGATCTTTAGATAAACTTAGAGTCAACGTCAAGTCAAATAACAAACAAAGAATTTTAGAAGCACATATGCCTATAGAAAACGAACAAGTAGTCAAAGAATTTATGAAGGAATACATAGATTTAAAACTTAAATATTTCATCTATTTTGATCACCCTTCGTTCAGACGAACCTTTGCAAACGTCATTACAACATTATATAAGAAAGGTACTATTAACTTAGTAGAATGTACGGAGCGAGTAATTAACTTTACAGGATTAGAAAACGAACAAAGAGATTTAGTTATTAAATACCACGAGGGAAAAACTTGCCATAGAGGTATTAAAGAAACCTTAATGCGGTTAAAAAGACATTATTTCTGGCCAAGTATGAAAGAGACAATTAGCGCTATAATAAATTCTTGTGAAGCCTGTAAAAAAATGAAATACGAAAGACACCCGATTAAACCATATATTTCATTAACACAGAATCAAAATTCGCCTTTTCAAGAAATATTCATCGACCTACTTTATATAGAAGGGAATTATTATTTAACTTTAGTAGACGCATTTAGCAAGCTAGGACAGGCAATAAGCATTCCAAACAGAAGTACTCCAGAAGTAGTGAAAGGACTAATTAAATACTTCAGTATGTACGGTCTCCCAAAGAAAATTAATTGCGATTCAGGTACAGAATTCAACAATGAACTCATTAAAGAATTATTAAGACTTTACAAAATCGATTTACACATAGGTACACCAAACAACCCAACGTCGATGGCAATTGTAGAACGATTCCATTCCACAATCATAGAAATTTACCGGTTAGCTAAATATGATAAAAGCGAACTAGACGCAGCTTCAGTAATGACTTACGCTATAATGGCATATAATAACACTCTACATTCAGCAACCGATTTCACCCCTTTTGAAATTGTTTTCGGTCAAACAGAATCAGGTAACGTTTTTGATATCGATAGGGAACAGAATCTAATGCAAAAACTTCTACAGGACCATAGAAAACGTTTAAAAACTTTATATAGTTACGTCGAGGACAAGCTTAAAAATAATAAGGAAAAAGTTAGAGATGAAAGAGGCGGCGAGGAATTACCAACAATCGAGATAGGAGATACAATATACATGAAAAATACTCGCACAAGGAAAGCTAAGAACTTACCCCGATTTGAAAAAGCGATAGTCTCAGGAAAAATAAAGCATAACACAATACCCGTAGAAATAAATAAAAGAAAAACTAGAGTAGCTGTTAAAAATATAAAACGACCTTCGCAGGTTCGTGGTGTTACTCTTAGCAATAGCGAAGAAATCGAGCGAGCTGGACCTTCAGAGCCTTCAACGGAGTCCAGGCATAGCCCCATTCCGGATGGGAGCAGCAGTGATGAAGACTAGCTGCTGGACAGTATTTAAGACCCTAGATTTAAATATATTAGTCGTAGAGATAGAAAATAATGCTAGAGAGTACTATAAATTAATAAATAATAATAATAATACAGAATTTTACAACGAAATCGCAGGTATAGGTAAGCAAATTGATATATTGTTAAATAACTGTAATGATAGGCTCTCTAAAATCATACCTTCGAGAACCAAACGGGCTATATTCTCCCCATTAGGTTCCTTCATAAAAGTAATAACGGGTAATCTAGATAGCGAAGATGCCATTAAATATAACACGGAAATAGATAATCTGAAAAATGAAGAACATTCAATAGAGCGAAAAATGTCATTAATGGAAGTTGCTATGGACAATTTTGTTAACATTTCAGACAGTCTTAATTTTAACGCCAAGCAATTGAACCTTAAAACACAGGAATTAGAATCTATTGCTAATAAAGAAAACAGGATAACTAATCTCTTACACATCACTAATTCTATGTATCAAATTCTAAATAATTTTCGCACAATTCTTAATATGATTCAGGAATTGGAAACCGCTATTACCTTCAGTAAATTGCACATTTTGCATCAATCTATTATTAACTCTACTGAATTATTTAATATTCTTAATACAGTTAAAATAAACAATAATTTAATGTATGATTTGACCAGGGAAAATTTAATAAAAATTGAAAGAAGTATGACCTTAAAGTCTTACATAGATAAAAGTAAACTAGTATTTATATTAGAAATTCCATTAGTCGAGAATGACACCTATAATTACTATAAAATAATCCCTATTCCCATTTATGATCCTAGCGCCAACAAAACCTTTACCATCATACCTAAATACCCTTACCTTTTGGTGAATAGATACATATACAGACCTGTTGTAAATCCCTGCGAGGAGCTTGAAGACAACAAATACATATGCTCGACAAACAATTTGGAGCCAATACCAATGGAAACGTGTATAGAACAAATCATGACAATAAAAGATAATCTAACAAAATGCCACCAACAAACAATCAAAATTGAAAGCACCAGAATCCAGAAAATAAGCGACACACAATGGTTGATTTATAGCAAAGAAGCTATCAAAATAACAGAACATTGCAAGGAGCAGACTCAAAATTATAATATTAAAGGAACATATGTAATGAACATCAACAACAACAAATGTACAATCCAAATAGGCGATGTCAACATTAACTCAGCGACGTCGTCAAGCATCACGTTCCAGGTGGCAGCAGTTCAGTTACCAGAGGTCTACCAGCCCATACAGCAGCGAGACGAGCAACTGGATCTCCGGGAAATCGACTTAAGTGATGTGCATAAAATAGTGAAAACCATTAAAAGTAGTGAAGTAAATAAAGTGGACAGCTACATAGTAAATTATATAAGTGTATGGACAATAAGTTTATATATCATAATTTTCATCATTTTTATTGTGTTTGCAGTACATAAAATTAAAACTTTGTCTAGAATTTTCCATATACCTAATAAAAATTCTCAGAAGCCCACTACGTTGACTTCCGAGAATTTTTCCCTTGGGGAGGGAGGTGTTAAGTGTAGCAACCCTACCAATATCTCCTTTGTCAGCTAGCAGAGCAACCTAGATTATAAGCTAGACGTAAGCATAATTGTTTAGTATATAAGATGAGATCTTAGTTAAGAGATTCAATATTGTCTTAACTCGAATAAGCATAAAACTCTGTTACTCTGTCCGTTTGAATAAATAAATTATTTTTTAAATTAAATCAGTTGTCAGAAACTTAATTCACGCGTTTGAAGGAAATAAATGTTTTATCTACGGTCAGTTTTTCATTGTTCAGTAATCAAAACGGAACCGATATAGTGTCGACACATCCGTTCGGTCCTTTAGAGCCCGTACACAAAACTGCGATTCGACGCGATGCGAATTCGCAACGCAAAAAGTTGCGACACGAATTGCTGCGATGCGATTTCGTGCGGCAAGGCGTGTCCCTTCCACGATAAGGTGACCATTCCTTTGACGACCGTTGAAAACTAGATCGTGACATGGATCGTAAAAAGAAGTGTGCACTTTTGTTATTGCTTAGGAGATACAGGCAAAAGATACAAAGAAGATTTTGGGTTCATCCATTTATTACTATTATGAACGCCGAAGGGAACTATTTTCATCGAAAATATGAATTTGTTATTCAAAGATTTGATTTTTAAATGAAGAATCTTAGAAGAAAAAGAAAAAACGTTTCATTTTAAAGTAACAAAAAAGGTTTCGTATTTTCAAAGTGATCTCAAACTTTATTTGATGTGTGTACGTCTTGCCAACACGCTGTCTCAGAGCCGATTTAAAAGTGTTGTCAACAAGTGTGACGTAACATCGCAGGAATGTGCGATGCGAATCAATTCGCAAGTTCTTGCGACGCGACGTGCGAGCTCGCAGGTTTTTGCGATGCGACGTCGCATCGCAGTTTTGTGTACAAGCCCTTAGGGCTTAAGTTTTGTGTACAAGCCCTTAGGGCTTAAGTTTTTGTAACCTAAGGGCTTGTACACAAAACTGCGATGCGACGTCGCATCGCAAAAACCTGCGAGCTCGCACGTCGCGTCGCAAGAACTTGCGAATTGATTCGCATCGCGCATTCCTGCGATGTTACGTCATACTTGTTGACAACACTTTTAAGTCGGCTCTGAGACAGCGTGTTGGCAAGACGTACACACATCAAATAAAGTTTGAGATCACTTTGAAAATACGAAATCTTTTTTGTTACGTTAAAATGAAACTTTTTTCTTTTTCTTCTAAGATTCTTCATATAAAAATCAAATCTTTTAATAACAAATTCATATTTTCGATGAAAATAGTTCCCTTCGGCGTTCATAATAGTAAAAAATGGATGAACCCAAAATCTTCTTTGTATCTTTTGCCTGTATCTCCTAAGCAATAGGTAACAAAAGTGCACACTTCTTTTTACGATCCATGTCACGACCTAGTTTTCAACGGTCGTCAAAGGAATGGTCACCTTATCGTGGAAGGGACACGCCTTGCCGCACGAAATCGCATCGCAGCAATTCGTGTCGCAACTTTTTGCGTTGCGAATTCGCATCGCGTCGAATCGCAGTTTTGTGTACGGGCTCTTACGTCGGCTGCACAGCAGCGCATGCCAGAAAGCTGAAATTTGACTGAAACGTGATAACTGCTACCCGTGATACATATATCGATCGATGCAGCATTTTACCTAACATTCCAACACTCCAATGGAACAATATTTCACCGTTGATATTAAAACGAGATGACCAGACACATAAAAATCTCACTACTGTTGCAATAATGCAGTTAAAATGACAGGAATTAGACCACGAGTGAGGCGACAGAGATATTCTGTATAAAGTTCTGAAGTAACAAGCATAAAAAAAATACAGTTGAATTGAGAACCTCCTCCTTTTTTTGAAGTCGGTTAAAAATTTGGTTATTAAATATTTTGTTGCCTTGTGGTGCGAACGATCACGTTCAGTAGGCTGGAGGGCTAATTCTCTAAAATACGAACTCGAAATCGAAGCTCACTTTTCGTTTAACAATTGGACACGAGTTTCGACGGTGACATAATTCGATGATCGAGACAAATAAATCCCTTACCGAATACAAAACATGTCAAATTAGTCTGAACAAGTAGTTTTCTCATCGCCGCATTCTACACTGCGGCGCCAACTGTCGAGTTTTAGAGAATAGGAATTTTGAAACTTATCGCGGATTCCGCTGTCCACATCTCAATAGGCCTGAGATTAGGTAATACTTAATACCAATACATAGTTATTAAATTACTTCAGTACAAATCTCAACGCACAGCTAACGGCCGGTCTCAATAATGTACTAACAGATGGAAGACTGTGGATAGGGCTGTCATCTGTCATATTTGTCAATTTTTCAAAGGCAAAAATTGACAAATATGACAGATAACATACTAATGGTAGCCATATTCACAGTCTTCCATCTGTTAGTACATTATTGAGACCGGCCGTAAGAGTGAGCACCACGTTGGACCACGCACAATCTAGGGTTCCATAGTTGTAAGTTAATCAAATATTATTTGGCATGAGTATATGTAGGTATATCCATGGTATTATGAATGTTTCATATAAATGTTTAAATTTTAATAAAACTTAAAAAAAAAGATAGATCAACACTTTTATCTAAACAGAGTAAGTTGGGGCAAAAAATTATAGACAAGAACAAATACAAACAAATACAATACTATTGCAAATACCACATAATATCATACTGTACCCTAACTCTATTGCAGAGATGAGCAACACATCCTACCAAATTTTTAAGAGTTTATTAAAATTTCACATTCTTCACATTAATTCGACGAACTTGATTATATTCGTATTTTATTATCAATGACATTCTAGGTAAAAATATGTTATTATAATATTCGTTTTTCTATTCATCTCCCTTTCTCAAAGTTTGTTTCTTGTTTTTAAACATTTTTAAATAAAAGTAGGGGTAACCTTAGCAGTCTGAATGTAAAGGGATCTGACGGGTTCAAAATTATGTACAAGGAATTTATACAATCTAGCGATAAGTCGTGAAAGTATGTAAATTTTAACAGCACTGGACATTTTACAAAGGATAGGGGAAGGCCGGGCATAGTGAACAGCCTAGGCAAAGCGAATACCCTCTTTTATTTTAAAATGGCGGGCCCGAACGCGCTACCTTCTTGCTACGAGGTGCTCCCCGCGCCCCTCAGTCGTGAACAAACTGAGCTTACGCATAGTCACGCGTCATTTGCGAAAAAAATAACAAAAATTAAAAAGTGAACATTGCTTACGACTTTTCAATGTACGTAACTTTGTAATTACTTATGTTTATATAGTATTACTGTATTGGCTTGATTCTCTCTTCAAAGTGCATTTTTCCTTGCAGAAATACTGCTAGTTTTGTTGGGACTCTGTTTCTGGATTTCATTTTAGGTTGGGTTAAATTAAACAAGTACCCGTTGGGCAAAATGAACACGGGCAAAGTGGACACTGTAGCCACTTTGACCAACAGTGTTCATTTTGTCCGCAGATTTAAAAATAATCACTTTTCTTGATCCCTTTACACTTCTCAGATATAGCGTCATTCAAAAATCTTTCACTTATATAACTCCAAAAAATATGTTTAAAAACACTCCCAACTCCTCCCTCACATTCCTGTGGGTAACCGCAAAAGAAAATTTCAAAAGCCTGAAGTACTTACCAGCACAGGGAGAATAGAAAATTTAATTTGTTAAAACAAGTGCCAAATTTTTGAGAAATATTGAGAAAGATTTAGATACCAAAACAAAGAAAAAATGCTGACATTACTGAAATGACTAAAGCGACCAAAAGAACCCTTTTGGTCGTTTTAGAAACAACTGAAACTGATTAGCTGTTGCATTATTATTGTTTCCTATAATTGCATATATTTTTATTTAAATTCCTTGGTAATCGTCCCTTATTATCCGTGTGTTCACTTTACCCTTTGAGCCTATCCACTTTACCCGGTGGATTGGGCAAAGCGGATAGCGGTACCAAGTTTAATGTGATTAACAATTTTAGGTAAAGTACTGATGTTACATTATTTTTGTTGATTATATTTAAAAGTTCATTAAATACTGTTCCAAACTCAGTCATTATTTTTTATATGTCTGTATCGACTCCCTTACTATAACCCGCCAAAGGTTAAGGTGTCCACTTTGCCCGGCCTTCCCCTATAACGACGACGTGACCCTTGTAACACGTGGTCCAACGATAAAATACTCTTGAAATAGAGCTTTGTTAGTCTGAAATGAAATGTTTGAACAGTATCTATTCAATAATTTTTATTAGAGTAAAAAACCTGTGTGTGTTTAAGAATTAAGGGATCGTGCTCAATTTAATATTATGGCCATTTTGTAAGATCAGCAATTAATATTTCCATAGCATTTTTAGGATCAGTTATACCTATCTGTCCGACTGTACGTCCACTAAGGGACCACCAGTACTGGAAAGCCGTTGTTTGGCATTTATTCAAATATTTATGACACCGACAAAGTGGTGGAACAAACCAGAACGTGAAACCTTAGCCATTAATATATTACAGAAGTACGCTCAGTGTGTTTAACACTACACTTAAAAGTTCGTGTTGACTTCCCCAACAAATAAGCCATGTATAATCTAAATTTTACGAACAAAAAATAACCGACTTCAAAGTTACTCAAAAACTACTAGTCAGATCTCGTACAAATTTATGTGAGACCACATGGCAGGCACCAGCTTTCGATTAAAAAAAGAATCATCAAAATCGGTTCGCCCAGTCCATAGTTCTGAGGTAACGAACATAAAAAAAATACAGTCGAATTGAGAACCTCCTCCTTTTTTTGAAGTCGGTTAAAAAATGTTATGCGGTAATAGGTATTTCATTTTACTTACTGATACTTCGTTGCCTCATTAATTAATCATTAAATCTTAAAAGCCAATGTAGATAGATGGACTTCTACTCATACAAACGTCCATGTCAGTTCAGTGTCTTCAATATAGGGTTAAATAAATTAATATCAAGTTCTGTTAAAATTCTGAATTCGCATGCCTGTCGCAGGGAAATGAAGGATTCCGTGATTTGATCAATTCCCTAAGGGATTTGACCAAATCCCGCAAGATGATAGAATGACGACTCATAAACATTCCAGGGTTTCCTTTTCCACCTTCCAAATCCATGAACAGATCCTGAACATCATGTGAAGAGAATACAGCTAATGAAGACAAGTCTAATGAGTCCAAACTCGAACCATCTAAACAATGTTATTTAACTAATGGTTTACTAAATAAATACATTTGATAACGAAATAATGCGGCAACACGCGAGACATGCAACTGCTAGCGTGTCGTTACCAGTTTATAAAATATACACCTAACACAGCTTAGTGATTTTCACTGAAATTCTCTGGTGAAATGACCCAACGGTGTGGTCATTCCATCATCTTGCGATATTACTGATTGAGATTACTGATCAAATCACGGATTCTTTCATGTCCCTGCGACATACCCATTATTCTCAAAGATACCCTAGTGGCGAGATATTGTGTAGTCGTTCATAATGCATATTTTTTTATTAACCATTCCCTACGACAAAGTGGGAAACAGTTGGTTTTGTTTGTTTGGGTTTAATTTCGGAGTTCCTTACTACGAAAACATACCGCGATATGAATGAATTCTCTGAGTAAAACTCATGGATTTTTCCACAAATAAACCGAGGACGGGTTCCTAGTGTATTATAGGGTTATTTATGTGCCTACTTTGTTGTATTATTGAGCAATGTAAATATTGTTTCACTGAAAATGATGACGCGTTTTACAGAAGTTCTATGAAGCTCCACTTAAAAACAGCTGCGTCGTTTAACCATTAAATTTATTTGAAAATGAGTGAATAATCAGGCAATTTTTATTAAATATCTCTTTAAGTTCAACACTTTAACCATAGTTACAAACATTATTATCTTTAGTTAGGTTTGAAACTTAGCCCGCCTTGCGTGTGTCTCCCATTGACATAAATTATATAGACAGGCTGTTCAGTACTTACATTTTGTTCACCTGTGTTGACCCCAACTGGGGCCAACTCAGTTTAGTCGGCTGCGAGCAAGTGCTGTCGCCTGTCACTTTCGAAAAACTCCGACTGTTCAAGAACACTTATTATTCTGTATTGTGCACAGTTAAAACTTTCTCATTATTTACGTTTGAACTTTATTTCACTTTATTTAATCATAATCGGTAAGTAACTATATTTTTATTTACAGTCTTAAAAATTATTTAGTGTCAAATATTTATTACCGACATCTTGAACCAAACTTGACAGAACGAACACAGAGTACTTAATCACTACGGAACAGGGTTGCCAGACGTCGCGGAGTGAGAGAACAAAAGGACAAAGATGCGGAAATTGTGGTAGAAACTAGAAAGTGATTTCAATACGTGACTTTTATATGAAATTGACTTACTTTATTTGTTTTAGATATTATATGTACCTATTGAATTAACGAAAATGCCAACTTGTACATTGCGGTATTGCAAAAATTATGAGCAAAAAACGAAAACATTACCTGAAAGAATAACTTTCCACAGGTAAATTTTAACGCTTTATATTACTTCACCTGTATGTTTGTTTGTTGGTTTGTTTGTTTGTTTGTTTGTTTGTAACTTCTCTTTGGACTTGATTTTGGCTCACTTGAAACGCTCAGATTTCTTTCAAACTTCGTGGACTTATTGAGGACCAATGACAATTTAATATTTAAAGAAAAAAAAAGAAAGAAAGAAAGAAAGAAATTACCTACATTTCATTTTAAAAAATCAAACTAAAAAATTAATAAATAAACTCCAAAAATTGTTGTTTATCCTATATATATGTAGTATGTCTGTGTATATATAGTTTTGTGTATAACTATAAGTAATTGGGTAAATAAATATGAGAGATGTGTGCAATAAGGTGAAGTACTTAATGTGATTATATATGACAATCAGTCGGGATTTAAAGAATTGATAATAAACTACGTGTTGCTCTGAAAAACAAAGTTAAGTAACTTGCGATTAATTTAAAACTGCATCAGTTTCTTTAATATGTTCTCTTTAACCGGAACAAATGAACACTCGTTATATTACAATGCACCTATAACAAAAATACGTGTTTTTAATGTAGGGTACTCCTATCTTTCTTTATTCGTAGCGTAATCGTTCGAGAACGTTTTTCTTCCTCATGGATTATATTATAATATCGATTCTACAAACAATGTGGCTTGCCAATTTTATTCCCGCACCGCACAAGCCGATAATTCTGCAAGATTTATCGGTAATCTGTGTTTGTCCAAATAATTAAGCAATGTTTTACTCAGCAACGAAAGAAATACTTAATACAATGAGGGTCTCTGTTATAACGCTGAGTGACAAGCTTTTTAATTAAGCAAGACAGAGGGTATTAGATCCGTAGATAAATAAGGCACTAAAGCTAACTAGAAGATAAGATGTAATGTAGTAATTATGTAATTCAATTTGCGTTTGGGTCGCTTTATTTGTCGTTGGTTAATATAATAAACTTAATGCTAAATATACTCTGAACATGCACATAAATTTAACACTAACTGTTATGTCAATTATTGAACATATGTGATTCATAGAGCAGCAAGAATTCGAGCTTCAGTTACAGGCGAGCTCTTGGGACGACGTCTACGACTCTCGCGAAAGGACTTTGGACTTGTCTGAATCTAGCAGGCTTATTCTAAACAAACTTGTAGATCTTAGGCATATGTGACTTGGTAATATATAAGATCTATTAATTTCATAAGTTTTATATTTCCCAAAACCTATGCTTCAAGTACCTGCACTCGAAATTTTTAGACGGCTCTTATATTGCTTTATCTTTCTACTTGTTAAGCGATTGAAATAAACCAAAAACTAAAGCCCAAGCTTACTAGAATACATCAGAAATCCAATTTGGTTTAGCCATCTGAGATTTGAATCTAAGATCAGCGGGATCAAATAAATGTTCCAAAATTATTACATCTCAAGTGGTAGACGGACCAAATTGCAAGAACTATAGTATACTTAAGCATTATAATAAGTATTATGTACATAGGATACGGTGTAATATGAATATTACACCGTATCAAGTCCATGGTATTGTTGACGAATTAAAGATATTATACAGATACAATTTTTTTATCCTTCCTCATAATTAGCCAAACTTATCAAACGCAAACATCCGCTTTCGAAATGGCTAATAGGCTTTTTACCTTCTCCTTTACCATTAGCATTTACGTATACCAAAATAAATATATACATAAAAGACAAAAGTGATTGACTGATGTATCAACGCACAGGCCAAACCCTAGAAACTGGCTAGAAACTTAGAATTGCACATGTATTTCCTCTTATGACGTAGGCATCCACTAAGGAAGGATTTTTCAAAATTCAATCCTCAAGGGGATGAAAAGCGCAAGGGGGCGATAAGGATAATTTTCGTGAGCGAAGCTGCGACCAACAGCTAGTAGACTATGTATAATTATGTAACCCAAACAATTTATCTTTATATTCGATGCGAATTTCAAATTGAAGTTTTATTTTGAAAATAAACAGAACAAAATTCAAACACGACGAGTGTGGGAGAATGAAATAAACGATATTTATGATGCTCTTTAGAAATCATTAGCGATTTGAATTCACTAAAAACGTTATATAAAACCACGTTCCATTAAGATAATGCACATAAATTACACATACACATTAATTATCAACACACTACAGAAACTACGCTGAAGAATATTCAGCATGCAAATGTTTATTTGTCGCGCACTCGGTTCAAATTTACACAAAGAGTTAGGTATTCGCATCCTAACAGAATTCGAGGCCCACTGAATCTCAATTTGTAATCAAGAAATTTACTTCTTGATATCTTACGAAAATTATATTACATCAACTCAGTGCCGACGTTAGAGCCACTGACGCCCTAGGGCCTAGGCAAGAATATTGTGGCGCCCACATAAGAATATAAAAGTCGAGCTTTTTTTGCTCGAAAAAATTATTACTGAACCAATTACGTTTATTAAGATTTTTTTTTTCTTTTTTTTTTTTGTTCCTCACCCGAAATGTGGCGCCCCTCCAAATTTGGCGCCCTAGGCCGCCGCCCCGCCTCGACCCCCTAACGCCGGCTCTGCATCAATATTATTATGTATAAGTTATACCTCGATTCGTGTTATAGGTTGCCTGCAGGAAATCGCTGCGTAATTCTTGTATTTCCCATCTTTCCTGTTCATGTTTGATTATAATTAATTATGGTATCAAAGTGTTAATTAGATTCTCGAAGGTAATTAGGTCGAGTTCGATCACTTTGGGCCACTTCCTAGCTCACGTAACACGCCACGTCTTATCTAGACACGCGGTCGCGTGTCAAGTAAATTTCTAGCTAATAGAATTGGCGAGCAGCACCGTGTGTAATATTATACGAACCATTTGGAGCCACTTTTGACCACCTCATAACTCAAAAACTGTTCAACATAAACCTGTCAAATTTGGCTCATTTAATGAGACTTGCGGAATACATACGTGTTCCAAATTTCATACACACATCTCAAACGGTTATTTAGATATTAACGTCCAAAAATCAACATTTTTATCACTGACTGACCTATAGATCAAAACTCTAACCCACTTCCAGATGACCTAGAAAGTTAAAATTTGGCATCCAGATAGGGTGCTCTCAGTATCTTTTAAATTTTGGATCTGTTACTTATTTATTAATTATTATTATTATTATGTTTTTATATCTAGGAATGAGTCATGCATGTTAAACAACTCATTGTTACTTCCCTTTGAACACGCGGGCGAAGCCGCGGGTAATAGCTAGTTATCTATAAACACTTGTAATTTCTAGACAAAAAGTAATGATCGTAATCCAAAACATAAATGTGAAATGAGAGCCAATTAAAAAAAAAGATTTGAGATCTAAATGGTTGCCAAGTTCTGTGTAGAAAGGCCTAAAATTTTAGTCACAAGAACATGTAATTCAAGCTTTACATTTGACTTGGCTTTACAATAAGATTTCTTTTCTACAAGATGTAATTGGGCTCAGATGTTTTGTGTACACGTTGAATATATAATTTATATTAGCAACCCGACCTTATTTGCGTAGAAAACACATACTGATTAGATGGTTCTTCAGGTGGCACGTAGATAATTGGCTATTAGACAATTTTTGGAAAAGTATTTTAAAATTTTCGTAGGTTTATTTTATACCTCTTACAATATTTATTTTTTGAAAAAAGTGTTATTTAGTAGGAATAAAAATAACTTTTAATCCATTAATTTGAAATTCGCGCGAAAATAGTCTGCCATCTGTCACTTGCTGGCTGTGACGTCACATTTCCAATAACAACAGTTTATGCTCTAACTCTGAAGATATTTTATGTGAAAAACTTACACCTTTTTCACTGGAATTGTGAAAATGACAAGCTACAAGACATGTGCAGTGCCTATGTGTAGAAGTACTACAATTAAATTTCCTAACAAATTGTTTATACACGTTCCTAAATGCCTTCAACGTCGAAAACAGTGGTTACAATTAGCACGTCGAGACCAACAGTTAACATCTGATAAATCTGCAATATTCTTTTGCGAGGACCACTTTGATGTAAGTATTTGGAAGAAATCAACTCAGCCTCTGATTTACTAAAAAAACAAATTAAACCTGACCTAATGTTTTTCATAAACATAACCTATAAGTAATTTAAAATCATTAGTAATATGGTGTCGTTAAGGGGGCGTTGAGGAAAAACTTAGAAAAAAATCCCCCTGTGACCACTTAGCAAGACTGACCAATTTTACTTTATTAATTTCAGTACTTACACGGAGGTTTTTGCATTCCGAAACTCGGCAGAGCAAAAGTCAGGGTTACACGCAAAGAAATTTGCGACCATCAATGAATCAACTTTAGGCAAATTTGCACTGTCAGCTTTTATATAGCCTGACTCCATTTTACAAAACCTCTCAAAAGCACAAATCAAAATATATATTATTAATTTTCTCAGTAAATTGCACACGATAATCGATGTAGTTAGTAGTACACAACGCTTTATTTTTTGAAGTGTGACGTCATAACATGCTCAATCATGGCCGCCCGCGTTTCGGTTCTCGTGTCCACAGGTAAAAAAACTCAAATCTATTTTTCAAAAATAAAAATATTTACAATTTATTTTCATGCAAAAAATGTATTGTTTAATTAATGTTAACCAATATGCAACCATATTTAACACATTTCATATTTTACCGTGACAACTGTCAAATAGCCAATTATGTTGTACTTTGAATAATATTTATAATATAGATGGAAAATTTAATTTTATTTACAGTGGATTAGACCTAACTTGTTTGAGTGTTATCCTGTGAATAATATTACTTTAATTTCTCCTGAGTAAGAACTTATTACTGTCTATCTGCTAGTAAATTGCTTTATTGACAAAATTGTATGGAGTATAAATTGTCGGATGTATACGAGTAGATGACTACATGTATTGTGAATCACATGGATTTTTTATAAACTTTACGAAATTGGATAAGGCAACACTATTCAAGAAACTTATCATGCTATTAATTTATCACTATCAAAACCTTCTCACCTAAAATCGTAGTTAATGATAATTTTATCATCAAAATCATTATACGTTGCCAACCATACGATATCTAAAACAAATATAATATTATGTGTGATGTGAACAAATCTGAAGTAAATTTCATTTCACTAAACGTCACTAAAGTACTACCGTAAAATATACAGTAGGTACCTGTGGAAAGTTAGGAAAATAACTTTCGTGTTGGGGCTTAGCTGAATAATGTTTAAATACTTTTTTATTCATGAAATATGATTTAAAAGCCCTACCGTACTTTCATCGCTGAGGTCTCTGGCGTGAACGACGGAGACTTGGAAGGCCATTGCTCGCGGTCTCCAAGCCTCTGCGCTGCACGCCAGAGGAGCCGCAGGCCCGTCTCCGAGTCTCCATGCGTTTATATACGCCGGCAGAGCTACGGGCCTTATCGAAGGCCAACTTCTTCAAATAAGTGACTTTATTCTATGCTATGTGAAATCTTATTCGTCTATATATTTAAAGCAGAATGGGTATTCTACGGTGTTGGTTATGAAATGATATTCCTTTTACTTTGCTCCATGATATTATATTTCCAGTTCTCCTAACGTTCACATCAATACATCCAAGTACTTCAACACTACGTGATCATCCGTTCTATCTTACTGACAATTCCTTATCTAAATATGACATGTCGTTTCTTATATGCCAACCTCTGCATCGGACAGGCGTTGTAGAATAAAGAGGTCCGTCCCTGGACCTTCACTGGAGATTCGTGGCCTCACCGACATATTCTTATTTATAACTGTAACCGCCAGAATATTATCTTCTCTGTATTTTGATCTTTGCTTCCTTCTCTACGTTGGGTTAGGTCATGTCATGTGTTACTATAGGTGTACCAGCATCTCATGGCATTTTTGACAAGCAGAAAAATGGGTTTTTAATATGGCAATGAAAATTTTTAAAACTAACTATTGTCAAGCGGCTTGTCAAGTCAAAAAAAGAGTTGTATGGAATTTTTTTCTTTTTCTAAAATTATAATTATTTTAGATTTACCTCCGAAAACAACTTTACGATCACAAGCCACAAATATTATTTTCAATGTTTATTGAAAAACATGTGAGGAAAAAGTTGTATTTAAGCGACAATCTGCATTATTAATATTATCCATCTCGTAGGATTAACTCGTTTTGATACTTAGTTTTAGTGATTATATTTTCTTAGTAAATAATCTACATAATATGATTTCTTTGTATGTAAGTAAGATTAGCAAATGATATTAAATTAATTGAAGTAAATAATACAAATATTGTTACAAATTAAAGGTAGCAAAAATTTTGTGAATATGAAATGAAAAGTTACATCATACAAGTTCACGTAACTGAAACGGTGGAGGAGCAATTTATTAATTATCTATTTGTTCTCTTCATCAAATGAATAAAAAATACTAGTATAAAGATGGCAAATTTTAAATTTATGCAACTATAGCATAAATTATTGTTAGTCACTGTAATAATTAATTATAATTTAAAAAATATGTGCTTGTCTAATAAAATGTGTAGCTTTGTCTTTTATATATTTTCATCTGAAGTTAATAAACCATACCTACATAATTTATATTGCCTATTATGAAACTAACACTGTTAAAAATATCAAGGATCAAGAAGTTTTATTCTAGTTTCCCCAATGCTGGGGAGTGTGTTGTCTCCAATTTTAATTTCCCCATTTTGCCATCAGATTCTGGTACACCTATAATTACAACGTCAGGTCAAGAGAGAATATGTCTATATTGAAAAAAATTGCGTGAACTACGGATACATAGACACGCGAATAATAATCTTTTCAAGATTCCGATTTAGACTCTAAAGTAAGCTTACAAGAGTTTTAAGTTGATATTGACGACACCACCCTTTTCATTACAACCCATATAACAGACTGCTGACTGAATTAACCGAGTGTAATGCCAATGATCTCGCCATTAACCGCAGCATTAATGAGCTGACACATCGCATCTAAATTCTTATAACGAGGAAGAAAAGCCTCTGAATAGCCACCATTCTTTGGAAAAAGGACATTGGTCGTTTCCAGACCAATAGATAGATGAGCCGAGGAAAATAATGGTTGAATAAAGGAGGCTTGAACAGTATAATTTGTATTACAGAATGTAGATATATCTACAATGAATGTTTGCATCCAAATTCCAATCCAAGGCAGCAGATAATAAATTAAAAAATACGCGCAAAATGCTTAGATGCTTACCCAGATTTTCGGTAGGTAGTAGGTATGTACATATTTGTTTCAAAACGGGCTGTCACCAGAGCTTGCGCCCACTGGCGGCACGGCATACCTAAGCATTTTTATGCGACGAAAATAAAATATAATACCTTCGTTTCTAGAAAACTTACGCCCCCCTCAGTACGCGGGCAATAATTAGCAGTCAGTACGAGTAGGCTAGAGAGTGAAAGGATTTCTGATTTTTAATGGACGCTGATATAGCCGCACCATGCCGTTGCAACAAACAATTTTATGAAGTTTTTCATTGAAGATTGTTAAAATCTGTTATAAAATTTTCATAATTATGGCGATTTTTACCTCTAAATATCTATATGATGTGACACTTTAGGTGTACCATATCGCTGATATTTTGGATTTGTTTATATGCTGCTGTCTATCTAATTGTTCCATTTTCATCATACGGGGGATGATGACATTGAAGGGGCCACGCTACTGTTTCATTCTCTCTTCTTCATTTGTGTCTAAAAAGAAAAATGGTATAGAAACAAGTAGAATAGAGTATTCATTAGCACTGCCTGACACTGGCCCAATATTTGGCATATTACCCCTGAATATATAACCCAGACTATTCTGCGCACGTTACATAATATTAATAATAATTATTATACACATTACAAAATAAACCGAGGCCACGTGAAAATTGCTGTTTCGGCCTCAACATTGATAACGAGAGAAGGCCGAACTGACGAGTTTTCACTTTCAAGTCAAGCCCGATTTGCAGATTTTACACGACGCTTCACCGCTCTGAAACACACTAACAAACTATTCTTACTTAGCTCAGGGAAATTAGTTGCGTATTATGAAATACAATTGTATTTATTTGTATTCTAAAGGCTTAATAAACCTATCTCAGTTATTCGACTGATATAATATGTTTTAACCCCCGACGAAAACAGAGAGGTGTTATAAGTTTGACGTATCTGTGTGTCTGTGTGTTTATGTATCTGTGTGTCTCTGTGTCTGTGGATCTGCATGTCTTTATGTGGCATCGTAGCTCCCAAATGGATGAACGGATTTTTATCTAGTTTCTTTTATTTTAAAGGTGACTTAATCGAGAGTTCTCTATGTTTAGTATAACTAAAGCTGTCGGGGGTTTTTAAATTTTAATTAATTTAAGATAACATTTTATCGTTTTTTTATTAGTTGATGAACCGCGTTGCGGCTGAGACATGGTTGGTGCGACATCCAAAAAGTATTACTACTAGTGATACTAGGCGCACATCCCACGCCAGATGGGTGTCGTAAGAGGCGACTAAATCCGGCCCAGTGGTGGTAGGACCCTTCGAGAAATTATATTGATAATATTGATTTTAATTTTTAATTAATACCATTATTACCATTATTATTTCTCCATGGGGTTCGCCTGGATAGCTACCACACACACGTTTATTTTATTCTATAATTGAAGTCTAATAATCATAATAATATCTCATCTATAATTAATGAGACATTTTGTACTAGAAATGGGGTAGCCCAAGCGTCCTACTAAAATCAGTCAATTTAAATTAAATATATTGAGACAGTGTATCACAACTGTCACAAGTGACGTCTCTGATAGAGGAGGCTCCATAAGGCTCAAATGGAATATAAATATTTTTTTACCTTAATATGTATATGTATAAGTAGGACCCTCCGTCATGGGGAGTTCAAGTAGAATATCAGTGTCCGTAGCGTCCCTAGGGGGTTCAAGTGTAATGCACACACATTGAATTTTAGATACCTAATTGATTAGTTATTTTTACTTATTTATTTCAGGTAATTGGGTACACACACACACACACATCTACAATGTAACTCACAGTCTCAAATGAAATCAAAATAAATATAACAAATATTTTATGTAATACGTTTTTAAATAGCATCGAGATAATTTCTTCCGTATGCTTATTCATCAACCACTTGAATAAGATTGAAGGACAAAGCCTAAATAAACATTAGACATAGTGGGTATTAGAATTTAAAAGAGATTCTATTAACGTTGTAAGACAGCGTTAATCTTCTGTGAATATTGTTCCATCTACATAAGAAATAATTGCTTCCCATCCTACAGACGGACAAGGCTGACGTAATATTTTTTTTTCTTATTTCCTGATAATTCCTTCTTATTTTCTTAGGTCCTCAACTTTGGGTGGTTCATTGAGTCCAAGGCTAAAGCTGTTGCAAGGAAACTTGGTGTCCTTGCAAAGGTACGGCAGTTTGGGCAAGCGCAGCCAAACATCACCTTTCTGCCTTGGATTCGATGGAAAGGCGACTGAAGAGGCTCATTGGTTGAGACCAATCTGAGTAGAGCCTCCTCTTAGTTCTCTAAGTGTACGCAGGAATTGTGTGAATTAATTCCTCCATCCCAGTTTCTTCATCGAACGCCATGACGCACGGCGGGTATCCATCATTTTGTTGTGAAAATCCCTTCAGTACGAACGACGCGGTGTACCTTAACATTAGTTAAGCGCACCGCGTGGGAATGATATAGCTTGCCTGCGTCCTTCTAATTGCGATTCTTAATCCCAATTTATTTTCTATTTTAGTTGGATTTTCTACAAAAGCGTGTTTTTTAGTTATTTTTTAATTTTTTACTTTGATTTTTTGAAATGAAATATACGAGTAGGTTTTGTTTATTCTTTCTTTTTTTAATATTGAACTGTAATCGATCCTTGATAAGTCTACGAAGTTTAAATGAAATCTGACCGTTTGAAGTGGGTCAAAATCAAGTCCAAAGGAATCGGTTACAAAAATACAAGTAAAACTAATTTAAAGCATGTACTTAATTAACTCCGTCGGCGCGGCGCGGCGTAGCGAAACAAGTAGACGTACTACAATTATTTTTTTCATCAAGTTTTTTAGAACAAGAAATGTTTTGAAAACAGCAAACATTTCCATTGTGCTTTAAAAGAAATATTAAGATCCAACGTTATCTATTAAGCATAATAATCGCGGAGTATTAAAGCTGTCTACTGTTTATTAGAAACGTTTATAAAATATTCGACGTTTAAAAAGAAATCATAATAGAAATATTGCTTCCTAGGTGCTATAAAATTATTATACTTTGTAATAATAATTAATCTATCATCATCATCATCACAATCCATAATTTTATTGTGCCGCGCTGCTGGGGTTGGGTGTTTCTAATAATATGGGTATTTTTTCAATACATTTATGAAAGTCATTTTTTTGGTTCTACCGCCGCGCCCCCGCCGTTACGAAAAGGCGAAATGGCGCTTTGCCATTGAGGAGAACAAAAACGGCGAAAAAAACACATTTTTGTTTCCTTAGTATTTATTAGTATATTTTTAGCATTAACTACTTTGTTACACTAGATAGAGGACTGTTTACGTCTTCAAGATTTATTTTATTCCTTACATATTAGTACCTATCATCAGCAAACAGCAAAATTTCCGCTGAAAATCGTTATTATAAACTAGAAAAAGATCAAAATAATCCAGCAATGATCCCTGCAGTGTACACCTTTCAAATATTAAGATTCCAATTATGTGGCATCATTTATGGTGATACATTAAATTCTGTTTTAAGTAATGCAATAAGGCTGAGAGATGTGTTCTTGATGCCGCAGTGCTCAACGCAATGGTAAGCTTTAGACAAATCAAAAATACACCGGCATTTTGTGCAGCCTCTCAAGTCCTCCTATCTCACCTCTCGTTAATCTCGTAATGTGAGGGGTACAGGTTATAGTCCAACACGCTGGCCAAGAGCGGATTAGCAGGCTTTAGACACCTTTGAAAACATTATGAAGAACTCTAAGGTTTGCAAGTTTCTTCACTACTTTTTTTCGATCCTAGGCTGGGGCAGGTGTGTCGTTTTGATAATTATGTGTTTATAATAGATAATTAACTTACACTCGAATTTAAGAACACAGAACTTTCGACTGGGTGAACCGATTTTGATGATTCTTTTTTTAATCGAAAACTGGTGCTTGTCATATAGTCCCACTTTGAGCCAGATATGACTAGTAGTTTTTGAGTTATCTCTAATTTTGAAGTCAGTTATTTTTTGTCAATAATTATTACAGTGTGTACTGATCAGTAACTAGTTTGCATGATGATACTTTTGAGTAACTTCTCTTAAATCTTGCTTAACTTTGCTGTAGAGCTTTTTGTTAGTGGGGAGGAAAAGTTTCAAATACTAGGTTTTGCAGATGATGCAATATTCATGATAATGTTCTTTAGTAGTAGACAACCCTGTAGCCTAGTTGGTAGTGACTGTGATGTGTTATATGTGTCGTCCATGCCACCCGTGACACAGGTTGGGTGCACGGGTAACATTTTTTACCACATCGTAGATTTTTAATCCGCCTATGAACATCAGTAAATACTAGCATCACCGAGACACCGGTGAGTTATAGGCCAAGAAAGAAATAACTTTATTACTATCCTATAAAAAATAGAACCATTATGAAATCGCTCATGCTCATAATACCCTTTCTATCTCACTCTCTTTCTGTCTGTCGTCACTTAAATTCTATTTATTCCGAATTCACGGGACGTTGAAATTTAAATTTAAGTTTATACCTGTGACGAGTTTACTACAACCCGTTTCAGCTTACCTTTGATTAAATTCAATTGCTCTTCAGGGGCACTAAATAACTAGGTACTCGAATATATTGAAAATATTTCAAAAAGTAATAACGAAATGCATTATATCTAGGACAAGAAACAGGGTCGAGGTGCCGGCCGTCGACCATTTAGGGAGAAATCTTTAATACGTGCTAAGGTTTTGCTCAGACTTAAAATTATCCGAACTAAAAAATAATGGTAGTAATTAATCAACCTTACCTTTAGCTGCTTTACAAACATTTTTAATTTTTTCTTATTATCAAATATCCGAACAAAAATAATGGTCCTAAGTCAACCTTAACGTTAGCGTTTTACATGAATTTTTTCGTACTAACAAAGTATCAGTCATTTCGTGCATTTGATTGTTGTCTGAGCAAAGTTCATGTTTAAGTGCGCTCTATACAATGAACTAATACTAAGTAGTATATTCGTTCACTGGTTCTATAGATCTCGCCCTGTCGTTGCGTACTTTGGTCGAGTGAATATATATTTTGCTATCTTCACGTGTAAATATCATCGGCGTAAATATTATACGGTAGCACGGATAATCTTCGTGTGCGACTCTCCGACTCACAGTTGGTCGATTTTGTTACTTACATTGTATACCAATAAAAATAATCTCAAGAAAAGATAATTTATAGTTTTCTTTCTCTTTATTTATTAAAGTGAAACTTTTATTCTATCATGTAAATGATTGTATTAATAATTATGTATTCCGTACTCTAATATCCCATCAAAAACATGAATGTAAAGTAAAAGCCAATTTTTAAAAAAAGAATTGAGATCTAAATGGGTCCCAAGTTCTGTATAGAAAAGCCTAAAATTTTAGTCACAAGAACATGTAATTCAAGCTCCACATTTGACTTGGTTAGTTTTCACGTACCTATCTAGGCTATAATATTATATTTGTATAATTATCTTTGTTAAGTCTGTTAGGTTGATGACCTATGTTAATTTTCTAAAATTTGGTTTGTTGGTTGCTAACTAATGAAAACTAGCCAATTCAAATGTAAAGCTTGAATTACATGTTCTTGTGACTAAAATTTTAGGCTTTTCTATACAGAACTTGACACCCATTTATATCTCAATTCTTTTTTTAAAAATTGGCTTTTACTTTACATTCATGTTTTTGATGGGATATCATTACTTTTTGTACAAAAATTATTAGTAGGTACTTATTCATAACGTTACTGATTAATTTTGTTACCTTATACATGAACTGTAATAGTGCCCTTCAACTAAATCCGTAGTTAGTGCACCGTGGTCCAAAATACCTATTACTTCATTATTTATAAGTAATGATCTTCTACTATTCATGTCCGCTAAATATTGAAATAATAATTAATACTAAATCCCAGTTATAATAATAATAAATACGATACGATACGATAGTAGTAATAATAATAGTAAATACGATAGTCGAATATACTCTTATTAGTTATAAGTAGTTTGTGTTGGATGAGATAACGTGCCATAATATATTTGGAAACAATACTTCGAATCACTTTAAACTGGTATAATTTCGGAAATAATACAAAATTTTGTGGTGTACATGCCATACAAAATAAGAGAAGAATAATTTTTCACACATTAAAAATGAAACAATGCAATACACTGAAAATAACGGCTACTGACGTCTCACTAATCTGTACGTAAATAATACGTACGTACACTGAACATCTTCCCCCCGTTAGAAGCTTCACAAAGTACTAAAACTGATATGTTTCGATTAAAAAAAATTAAGGGTTGTATTCCACTCCTTATATATATTCCACATAATGACCACCTGTCATCAATTTTGATTGCTGTTCATTAATTTCAGGCGTTATAAGTAAGTGTTCCTAATAGAATCAATTTTTTGAAAAATTATCATAAAATGATAACAATTCACTACTTTCAGATTTATTCCTTTGTATTCACCCAACTACCTATCTGCATGCCAAATTTTAACTTTCTAGGTCACCTGGAAGTTGGATATAGTTTTGATCTATAGGTCAGTCAGTGTTAAATTTCTCGATTTTTGGACGTTAATATCTAAATAACCGTTTGAGATGTGTTTATGAAATTTGGAAGACGTATGTATTTCGCAAGTCTTAATAAATGGGCCAAATTTGACAGGTTTATGTTGAATAGTTTTTGAGTTATGAGGTGGTCAAAAGTGGCTCCAAATGGTTCGTGTAATATTACACACGGTGCTGCTCGCCAATTCTGTTAGCTAGAAAATTGGCCTACACGCTACCGCGTGTTTAGACCCACATTGAAATTAAATTTTATAATTGAATATTTTGTCTACTATTGATTTCCCATTATCATTCCCATTTTTCAGTAATTAAGTTAAGATTAAAATCTTTTTCCCGCTTATTTCTTACTCCTTTTTACACTAATCATTAGGGAACAAAACAGCTGCATAATTTGTTACAATGCGGGTAAATTTTAAGTTATAAGTTGCGTGAACATCTAAAATGAATATACCTAATGAGATTACTGTTTCTGGTTTAAGTGATTTAGGAGCAGTTTTATTGCTGTCATTTTACATTTAATATTTAGTATCAACGTTGTTTATCATCCTCGAACTAAAAACGAAAGGGCCAACAAATTTCACACTTGGTTAAACATTGTTTGTTCTTTTAAATATTGGGCTTTGTTCTGAAAATTACTTAGCAGTTTGTGCAAAATTTTGGTTTCATTTTTAACTTTACACTTGATGAAAATATTTTTAATTATCCTTATTTTTACGTTTTACGTTCGTAATTTTTACGTTGCCGGGGTGGCGGTGATTATTTACCGTCAGATAGCTCAACAACTCGTTTGTTACTTACCCTTAAATATCTAAACTGCAAGTTCAGCAGTTATTTAGACGTACATATTATGGTCAACATAAAGAATAAACCCGCCAAGTTCGATTCAGATTCGCGGGTTTCGGGATTCCGAGGGTTCCGTGAAAACTTGTAGAACTTACCGACCTCATACATCAATTGGATCAATT
This sequence comes from Thymelicus sylvestris, assembly GCA_911387775.1. Taxonomy (NCBI): domain Eukaryota; kingdom Metazoa; phylum Arthropoda; class Insecta; order Lepidoptera; family Hesperiidae; genus Thymelicus; species Thymelicus sylvestris. The sequence continues at coordinate 10,155,446 of OU426888.1, forward strand.
TAGCAACTGCAATTTTATTGCGATTTAACTACAAATTTTCGGTTTTCAGATTTTATTTATTCGTGCTATAAGACATAGCTTCTTGCCAAACTTCATGATTCTAATTTAACGGGAAATACGCTATAGAAACCCAGCAAACACGTGGGTTGCTTAAATGCAATAAATCACGGCTATGGTTCCCTTGCGAAGGCCTAAATAACTTAAACAATACGAAAAATCTTTTGATTTCATTGACTTACAAGTTTGAATTTTTCACAGCTCCAAAAGATTGCCGGCCTGAATCTGGCCTGGTATCCTGGTAAATAACTAATTTATTTACTAATTTCAACCAGATGCCTCCACGCGTTCCTTAGAAAAAGGGTAGGATAGACAGACAGACATTGCAGTAATGCTATAAGGTTTCCGTTTTTTTCCTTTCGATACGAAACCCTAAAAACGAGTAATGGAACAAGTCGAGATTATACTTCAAATGCGTCAGATATTTTTTGCAGCAAGCTCTCAACCTCCATGCTCTTAAAAGACCAATCGAAGTGCGCCCAAAGGAGCAATCTCTCCTCAAGTTGTAGATCGTTAAGCAATGTGTTGTAGAAAGTTCGTGTTTTTGTTTGTATCTATCGAACTTTAAACTCAACGACTGAACTATCATTTTATAAGTAGTATTATGTCTTCTGTGCTATTATTTAAGTTATACTTATTATGGGCGTTTGGAAAAAGTTATAAGAGTAAAATTTTTACGACGCGACAGCCATAACGCGACATGGCGAAGGTGCGAGATATTACGCACACACACAGACATGTATAAGGTATCTATACATGTCTGTGCGCGCACAGCATTTGCTGAAGTTGTTTTGGATTGCCAGCACGCGCCGGGTCGTCTATGTGAGAGAAGTTATAAGTAAGAGGTTAGTATAAATTGTTACGTGCGTACATATTGGAACGAAGTTCCTTATCGCGCGTTGCGAAAGGGCGCTAGGCGGAAAATTTGGTAACGACACTTTTTGCCGTCGTAGTTTTTTTTACATAGAAAGCAAGCCAGAGTACTAGGATAGCAAAAACATGCAAGCGAGCAGTGCGAAGCACACTTGCTGCATGTTTTTGCTATCCTAGTACTGACTGCAAGGAACTTCGTTCCATCCGGGTGTCCCTTGACACCTCTCAAGTTTTTTTATATATTCAGGTATGTCTAACTTCACGCTTATCTCTTGATAAAATCAGACATAGCTCTGTTGATTAAGTTCTGTTTGTGGTCAGTTCTACTCATTTTACCTTTTTTAGTTCATATATGCGTGTTACGTGTGTCACCACAATATATTTCTTTGTTTTTGAGTTTTTGTTGTTTGCGATGTTAATAGATTTAATTTTTTATGAGATTTCATCATTCACATCCACGATATTATAACATCTACGATTCTATGAATGCAACATGAAACTAAGATGTACACTGTCTCTAGACTCGGCCCCTCTTTTCATAGTAAAATATACTCAATTACTCACACAACCCCGCTTAAGTATTATTTTTATTTATTATTATCAGTATCTTTAAAGATTTTACTATAAGCAAATTCGCATGAAAGTAGGTATTACTAACACTTTACCCTTACTTGAGTATTTTAGTCTATATTATTCAGCACCCCAACTAAACAGAACATCACTAACGGGGTTTCGAGAAAATTTTCCAGAATTTTCTCAGAGGCTTTTAAATTCATTAATTCTCAGAGGCCTTCACCAAATTTTCGGGTCTATTAACAAAACATAATTTTACACTTAGTCTAAACGTACTTTCCTTTTTGGGTTATCCTTTAGCTTCAGGGATCCTTTTTTACAATCTTAAAGAGTTAAAAGTGTAATTTTTATTATTTGGCTACCAATAAACTGAATTTTAGAAAAGTAGAATAGGTATACACAAACTTGCGTGTGACTTGACTATACAAATATAATATAGCCTGTGAAAACTAGCCAAGTGAAATGTAGAGCTTGAATATCATTATCTTGTGACTATTTTAGGATTTTCCACTCAGAACTTGGCACCCTTTTAGATCTCAATTCTGTTTTTTTTTTCAACTTGGCTCTCATTTCACATTTATGTTTTTGATGGGATTCTAAATAATCAAGTTGATTTATGAATCCCTTAGTTTCTATGTTGTACTGATCACAATTTGTTATTCTTATGAAGAACTAGCTGTCTCGGCGAACTTCGTATCGCCTAACAATCAGTAAATGTACCTACATTGTTGTTACTTTTAACTCTTATTGTTTTGGTAGGTTTAACAAATCAGAGTCCATTAAATTCCCTCTCTCTCTCCCTCCCGTTCCCCCTCCTGCTCCCCTTACCACTCCCCTCCCCCTGCCGTTTGGGGTTCGCCTAGATAGCTACCACCCTTGAGCAATTTGAGCATGAGTCAGCCGAGAAACGACTCGTCGTGTTCCGGCTGGGGGCTTGAGAGCCGGTTCTTTCTTTCTTTTTCTTCCCTCTTTCTTTGCCGGCAACGCATCAGGTTATTTACTACCGCTACTGTTAAAATTATTTATTGCGATGTGAGTGATGGTAGCGATATCGCTCTAGTAACGGATTAAAGAACTTCCTTAAACACAGTTTTTTGTTGCGACTACTATGTAGATATAACCTATAATTTTTGTTCAATTATGTCAACCTTTGGTGTTGCTGATGTCCATGGGCGACGATAGTCACATGCCATCAGGTGGATCGTCAGCTCGTTTACCGGCTGGCTGGCTTCAACCCATTAATGGCCCACTAATGAGCACGGGTCTCTCCTTTGAGGAGGCCAAGAGCATACTCCACCACGCTGCTCTATTGCGGATTTGTGGAGGGGTTAGTGGCCAACCCGAGTGTCGGAAGTCGGAAGTGTCCATGCGCCCGAGGGCCTCTGACATAGCCTAACGACTGTTATCTTTACGATAACAACCGGGACCGACGGCTTTACGTGCCCTCCGAAGCACGGAAGCGCTCAAGAAATTTTACACACACACACAGTTTGCTGGCTATTTCCATAAAAAAATACCGAATCACGCCTAAATATTTTATTAAGTATGTTCTTATAACTCTTCAATTTTCAGTTATTTTATAGTTCAATTCTTAATTATTTTGAATAAACATTTTCCGGAATATCTATTTAGCAGAATATATTTTTCCACGATCCTGGATAATCTCGTTCAATTAAATTCCAGTACCTATCTTGTTACTCCTAGAAAAGCTTCTGCTATTTCGCTTATTTTTCAATTTCTTTAAAAGCTTCTTTTTCTTTAATGTCTTAAATGTATCTATTTTTATTTATTCGTAAATATCTAAATAATAACAATGTCCAGGTAATAAACGTCTAGATGATAAATTTATAAAATAAACCCAAATTAGGTAATAATTGTATTTTGACGGGGACCAGATCGACATATTGTCGCAAATATATACTATATATAGACTATCTTATTATTGTAACCATAGTAATTAAGATAAAATGTTCCAAAAAAGAAGAAACATGTTATATGTTTCGATTCTTGAGGCAGTGGGTTCCAAAATTAAATGCACCTTTTTGAAGAAACTCACTTATTTTATTTTTAATTTGATAATTTATACGGAGCACAATAGTATGCGAACACATCAAACGGAAGAGAGAGAGGCGAGGTGGGGGAACCACAGATTATAAATTGCACAGATTATTAATACATACAACAAAACACTCATCCAAAAAAGAGTCGGTTACATAACATGGTGTAACACATATGGTATGTGTATACTCGTAATATATGGGACAATCGATAAAAACAGTAAAATTACTTGAGCAAATCGGAACTGAAATCAGCCGTTAGACTCAATTGCTATCGCCAGGTATCGATAAGCCATATAGGAAAATTTTGAGTGACGTAAGCAAGAGCGCTTTCAGACGAACGGCACTTTGCAGTCGAGAGTGCCAACTGCAAACGTCGACGCTTGCAGTCGAGCGCCGACAGTAGCCAACTGCGCAGTTGGCCTGCCGTTGGCTGCTGTCGCGTGCCGTCAACGTTTGCAGTCGGGACTCTCGACTGCAAAGTGCCGTTCGTGTGTAAGAGCGCTAAATTCCGACAATTGGGTTGGCCTTTCGATCAATCCGCACTGCAGGTCTCTTTTGTAACTAAGAGAAAACCGTGCCCTGACGTAGATCGTGGAAGGGCTGAACCAGTAGTATATTTCGCTGTTACGATAGAATAAGTATCAACCTACGGAAAGGTACCGCAATAATCCAAGCCTTCGATAACTCAATGCCCTGGGAAAGAATCGTTAGTGTCCGTTCATACAGACCGGCTCGGAGAGGAAAGCATATTTTTCCCTTGCAATAAGCTATCTGTTCTGGTGTAGCAGATAGCGGACTCGATAATGTATTAATTCCGTGTTAAGAATATTTTTTGACAGAAATTCATGTAAAATGAGGCATTTTACAACCTCTATTTTTATAATATCATTGTTTTACAACGGATCTGCCAGATCTGCGGGATAAAATAATAATTTAACTGTGTACCTACATATTAATTATTGTTAGTAATTTCATAACTTCGACTTCTACCCCTCATGGAGCCTATTAGGTACACCCAGATCTAAAATAAATAGCCCCCCACATCCAAATCTATAAATGTCTTTTCTTGTCTACACATCATTTGTTTGCGGTCTCTTATTTTAGAAACAATCCCACTTAACGGTTTATGTATTAAGAAAAATGTGTTATGTAAATGTGTAATGTAAACATTGTATGAAGACGTAAAATGGCATAAAAAGTCATAAAACCCTACATATTGTAGTCATAAATAAACACTTTCCAGCTCCATTGAACCGCCCACTATATTGTATTAGTCGCCCGTTTGATCCAATCAATTGCTCGAGCCGACATTTTTTCTCTATAACATAAAACCCGGAAGTCACGAAATTCGGTAGGACTTAAAAACGCATGATCAAAATGTATTCATGAAACAAATATTTTAACTAATTTACAAGGATCAGGGAATATATTATAATTATTATGAGTCCTGGTCGCTCGAATTAAAAATAATAATAATTATTATTATTATTGAATACGAGGTCGTGATTAAAGTGCTTATGTTCAATATCCGTAAACAAGATTACCTACTATGCTTTAAGTATGACCTATTAGTTTTACGCACGATTATTAATTTCCTTGTCCTCGTCAAAGGGTCACTAATTATTTACTCTCTTATTCTGTAAAGATGTATTAAAATCAAAGATCTTCCGTCGTACCAGTAATTATAGCCTTTTTAAGTTGTAGTTCAATATACATTTTTCATGGTGCTTCACTATTGGCCTAATGCGGGCTATGGAATGAAGGATAGCCTAGGTTCTCGGTATTTCTTTACGAGATTGAATCAGAAATGATGAAATCCGTAGACGAACGAGGGTGACTGACATTGCTCAGAGAATTAGCTTGCTGAAGTGGCAATGGGTTGGCCACAAAGATTGAAGGGCCGATTACCGTTGGGGAAGAAATGTCACCAAATGGAGACCACGCTTTGGTAAAAGGAGCTCAGTACGCCCCCCGAACAGGTGGACTGACGAGCTGAAGATGACAGCGGGTATCCGTTGGTTTCAGAAAGCCCAGGACCGGCCAGAATGGCGCAAGCGGAGGCCTGTGTCCAGCAGTGGACCTCCAAGGAATGGATTAATCCATCAGAATGGAATAGTCGATTCACATTACAACTGCGTTTTACACCACGCATGGCTTGACAAGCACTTGGCTGGTTTTTAGAGTTCCGTAGTCAAAACGGAACCCTTATAGTTTCGTCATGTCCGTCCATCCGTCCGTAGCATAGCGCCGAGACTCTTATGGTGGCCACTCACGGTCAGTCCATCGCGTCAAATGGCATGATATACAGCCAAAATTTGATCGTGAATGTGAAAAACTGATGGCGTGATATAAACAATTTATATGTCCAATCGCGCCATTTTGACATATCGCACCTTTGGTGGAACAAGGGCTCAACTGCACTTTTGTAATTTTACAGGAGAGCCATTTCAAAATTTTTTTTTTTGCATTCCGAGTCGTATTATTCGTCTTTTTATTGCTTCAAAGTGTTTGTTCTTTGCATGAGATACGACCCATTTATTTGTGAATATGGCCATGTACTTTGCAGGTGTAAAATATTTTTTTGTTTAATTTTTGTCATTTTACGATTTTTTGTAAGATGTGCCCTTGTTCCACCAAAGGTGCGATATGTCATTTGGCGTGGCTCCAAAAATGACGCGATGGAATGACCGTGAGTGACCACCATTACTGTGGAAAGAGTAATGAAAAAATAATTTACAATAGTAGTACGGCGAGCGACCTCTTTGGTTCTACAACGATCGGCTGATGCAGATGCTCTCATACAAGAAGTCATGAAAAAAAAACCAAATGTTTAGAATTAGGAATGGGTTAATCTCTTTTGAATAATACGTGTGAGACATTCTATGGGATTTGAATAGTGATCACGGGGTAGTACAGATTGTTATTGATGTGAATGTTAGGTGAACTGGAAATATATCATGGAGCAAAGCAAAAGGAATATTATTGAATAACCAATACCATGATATAATACCCCTTCTGCGTCATATATATTCCTATTAAGATGAATTTACAAGGAATTCTATCGCGGCTGTATGTAGCAAAAGTAGTTAATGAGTAATATAAAAAGTTTTTTTGCCTATAACTTTTACCGTGGTGCCAAGTTTGGAACTTCTGTGGGGAAAAAGGTAAAACCAAACGAAACTTCATATTGAACGCTAATAACTTATCAAATAAAACGAAAAGTAGGTACCTATTTAGTTTGCGCCTTGATTTTTTAAATCACCAACTCTGGAATTCTAACCGTTTATTGTGAGTGTTCGACTTCGAACACAAGTTTATTATTATGAGTACATAGTGCTCACAAAGTATCCATTAAATCTAGATAAAAATGTACGTTATTAACAAAATGTTTCGACAACATATGTACATACCTACTATTCGAGAACGCGGTAAGAGAAACTAGTAGGACATTGTTCAGTACCTACCACTTCAATAAAGTTTAAATTAAATTCCCTACAAACAATACTCTTACAAAACGGTACTTCCCATTTGTCTATTTACTCACAGCCCAGGGAACTCCGTTTATTCCCAACAAGATAATGAATTTCATTGATTCTGTTGCTTGTTTTGTTCTCTACTAACTTATGTTTAAAACCAATAAATCGCTAGCCAGATGTTGTTTTGTAATATCTACATTGAGGTTAAGAATTTGACTACAGCACCCTCTATTGCGACTAAGAACCGTCATCTCAGTTTTATAAATACGAGTATATATTATAATGCCTCAGATATATTAAAGCGCTATATATTATGCAATATATGTATATGCTAGGAACTAACATGGGGACGTCCATAAATTACGTGAGATGTTTTTTTAAATTTTCTGTCCCTCCGTCCCCCCCTGGTGAGATGTCGTGAGATTTTATTCAACCCCCTCCCCCATCCCCCAATCTCACGTGAGATTTTTCAAAATGTGGGTTTCTTACGTAAACGCGTTGAATTGTTATTGTAAAAAGAAAAAAAAAATGCTTCGTGCTTTTATTGAATGATCTTAATCGTATTACGATTACGCTTAAAATTAAATCTTAAGCATCTACAATCTGGATTACATGGACCAAAATAGTATAATTTTTTTTTGTTTCAATCTGAAAAAGAATTACGTGATATTTGCCGAGACCCCCCCCCCCCCTCTCCAACGTAAGATTAGATGAGATTTGACTCGACCCCCTCCCCCCCTTAAACACCTCACGTAATTTATGGACGCCCCCCATGATAGTTACGCACACATACATACATTTTTGAAAGCACACACGCTCAGAGTTTTCCCCTTACAGACTATGTAGTAGACCCGCACCTCAGTTAGTCAGGGCCTCATACTAGCATGTGTATCAACACCGTAAGTTTTTTTTAGTCTAAATTTAAAATTATTCTTTTAATTTTTAATTTTAATCAATCTAGTACTCATGTTTCAAAGAAATTCTCTTAGATTTAATTTAAATCCTGAAAGTTGGTACTTACAATGTACGTACATGAAATGTAGTTTTATTTTTAAACTTTGAACTTTTCAAAAATGTAATTGCTTGATTTGAATATTGTTCGATTGGACGTGATGGTGACGGAAAACATGTTGACAAAAACTGCGTGATCGAAGTCTACCAATTTCATCAGCGTAGTTAACAAAGGCCTCCATGGCCTCCTCACATAGTTGTTCACAGTGGCATAACTATGAATTGTGATGATAATCATGAAATTGTATAAATATGTTTGCCTGTAAGTTGTTATTTATGTCTGTCATTATTTCATGCACTACTGTAATTGTAGGTACAGGTTATTAGCATATTCATACCAGGGCCAGGGCATGTCATTGGTGTATAAATTTGCATTCCGGTGTCGAGATATGCCCTGTAAATTGTTTGTTGGGAATAATTTACTTTTGCTTGTGAAAACTTTTCCAAGTCATGGCTGAGTTAGGTATCGGTCGTTTAAGTTTATAGACGTCACCGACGAGTTATTAAGTGAAGCTGCATATTTTTGATATTATAACTTTCGAAGTTACTTGTAGATTCAATACAGTAAAAAATATTTTGCTATTTCCAAGTTCATATTTTTTGACTTTATTTCCAATTTGGTGATTTTATAACTTACATGCTTAGTTAATTGATTGATTGATTTATTTATTTGATTGCATAAGTGATATTTATCTATTAATCTTATATTACAGGGGACAGGGACAAAACCGAGGGCAACTACTAGTATATATGTTCCTACTGGATGTACCTATCTATATAAAAAAGTCACTAGTAATATCCTAACAGAAATTTCTCACTAAATAGGTACATACATCTCTTATCCTATTAGAGCAGATCCATTTCCCGCAATGAAAACTGTTCTAAGTATTAGTTCAGTTATAACTCTATGCCAAATCTCATCTAAATAATATATTATGTTAGGTGTTTTTGCTTGAGTCACACATCCAAGTTTTCTAATATTCTTTATAAGAAAGGTAAGTATTACTTATTAAACCTAGTTCCTAGTAGGTAATACTGTAAGAAATTAAAACTTTCCGTGTCTATAAAGAACTTTGCAATCAGGAAATTGCACTATAGTTTAATGTTTACGAGCTGCATTCTCCAAATTGCAGATGCCTATGCAAATTCATTAGACCGACAAAACAACGTTAGCCCGATATTGTGAGAACGGCGTTTTCATTTACTGTTATCGGAAAATAGCTTACTTGCACAAACTAGCTAAATGTAATCCTTTACAGCTCTCGATTAACTAAACCACAAATGGTGTTTGAAACACAATCGTACCTATTTAAAACTTTTTTTAAAGTAGAATAGAATATATATTATTTCCTTTAATTCCGTGGCACTCACACTAACATAAATTACAAAGTATAAATAAATAAAAAAGAAACACAAAATAAAGAACACAATAGTAGGTACCTATTTTACAATGTTTTGTAACGATCGCATGTGTCCAGTGGCTCAGAAAATGGCGCTCACTAAGCATAATACCGTTCGTTGGCTACGGCGCTGATTTTCAGTGAGTCCGGTTAGTGATTCATGGACGACAGTGTCTTTATTTACCAATATTAATTTATGTATTGTTTATTTTATGTATTTTATTGTTTACAGACAAAATACGGGGTTCTCTTAATAGCGGAGATTTCAGCGTACCTGCAGCATACATACCTACTTCACCATGCAGGCAATGCTTCTAGCAATATGGGACAAGGAAAGTAAATTATGGACAAACCTACTTACGGTCTTCCAGTTTAAAAACTGACTGCGAAGTTTTGAATAAATTACCTTTCACCACCTACGAAACTGCTGACGCCTGACCGCATCCAAAATTGCTTAACTGAGTTCCTGGTGACTGATATAATTATTTATCAGACTATATACTACTACTACTACTACTAAATATAAATCCAACAAAATTATTTCATGTAAAATAACCTGCCTAGACTCACACGCTTTTTTAACACGTTATGAGATATCATGAAGCGCCAAGTCTGACTCTACAAGGCGTGACTATTAAAAATCATAACTTTACAAAAACCACTTCTTGGGCTAGAAGTATAAGTTATAAAGGTTTTGCCTTTTTGCAGAAATAACACAAAATATTTCATGAGGAAGTGCATGAAAGTGAAATTTAAAAAAAAAACAAAAACAAAAAACAAAAACAAAACAAAATTCATGAAGTTCTCAAAAAAAAATGAAAGTAGACTGGCACTAACAAGACTATGGCATCCAACATCCAACCGTGCCCGATGTTGCTTTACTTGGTGGATCACATCGACACAAGCGAGTTATGATCGCTTCATTCGTTTCCTATTACATAATTATTAACTTCTTATTAAGTAACTTCTTCAATTACTAGCTTCCTATTACATTATTAGACATTACATTTTATTGTAAACAGAGGCAAATTGCTTACATTGTTACACAAATTATAATATTAAATAAAATATCAACCTCGTAAAATGATGAGCTTAGGAATTATTATAAAACTGAACTTCCAGTATCTTATAGAAATGATAAGTTGGTAGGTACTTCAAAATTATGAAGTAAAATTGATGGGGCGATGGATTTTATCAATAAATACAGTGTCGGTTTTAGCTACCAGCGCCCTGGGTGAGATTTCTACGGCACCCCCCTTCTAATATAATAAATACATAATATGTAAATCCAAGCCAAGTTACAGTTTTCCAGCACTATGGGTCTCGACGTCAAGCTGCGACGGACAGACGGACGGACGGACGGACAGAGAAGACGAAACTATAAGGGTTCCGTTATGACTACCTGCAGCGATTCTTCGAATCTGGCGCCCTGGGCGGTCGCCCAACCGCGCCCTACCCTAACCCTAACTGAATAAATAATTAACGTTATGTCATGTTGCCCTTTATACGTAACATTACATGTGACGTGATTCATGGAACACATGGCTTTACTGACAACAAAATAATTCCAGAAAGTAGTTTTAGAATCGACCACCGAATAAATGGTTTTAGTAGTTTCGTGTATGACTACTTGGAGCATTCATCAAGATTATGTTAAACGGGGGTTTCGTTGGACTCAATTTATTTAATAGCCCTCTTTTTCTCTAACAGTTGATTACTTATTACGAGCTTTTGGACAAGTGACTTTATGTGGGGCATCTGTTTACACGTCTTTTATTAAACCCGTATCGTTCTGTCCGTCTGCCAGTGAATCCATTCGTATTCACAGGTATTTTGCTGAGGGTTAGGGCCACTAAATAAATAACGGTAGGTAGGTGGATGTTTGAACCGTAGAAAAACAGGGAGGTTTTAAAAATAGGGGTGACACCTCAAACAAGTAAAAAGGTATACCTAACTTATAAAATAGGCTGCTAATTAAAGTGACTTCTATTTAAAAATGTAAAACAATGTGAAAGTTAATATAATAGCTACCACTTAGGTAAAGGCAATAACTTCCGAGGGCTTCTAACATTTTGGCCTGACAAGGAACGGACCCATTTTAATTAGTTTTATTATTTTATTATTAAGGTTATTGGCAACTTATCTGATATCGATTTAATACTCATAAATATTATTTTTAAAACAATTTCACGAATACATTCTTAGTTTTACGATAGAGTTCTAGTAATGTTCATTGAGTAGTTTTTATCTGAATATGTTATGGTAAGCATTTAATGTCTCACTTTAATGAAAGACATTTTTATATAGTTTAAGTAGGTAGGTATGTGCAGATATTTTAATTGTCACAGCGTTGGTTTTAAGTTAAAAGGCTGATTTATTATATTGGCCTACTATGACGCCTTGTTCCTTGCAAGGCCGTTTGGAAGACATTTAGTAAAACTTAAATTTAACAGATAATAATAATTAAATCTGTAATAAAAAAATTGTACATGTTACATAATAAATCCAGTAAATAAAGAAATAATAACTGTTTATTCGTTAGAGTGGCCATCCATGGTCCACGCATCTTAGTTTATGTTGATATTTATAAAATACTCCAACCATATTTCACTTTGTTATTATTCGTTGATGTTTTCCAAAGTCTTTCAAACATATTAAATCCCAGATGTAAGACATCCGGAACAAACGATAAAAAACATTAGACAGTTAATGAGAGACGAAAATAACTCAACGCTTATGATGTAGGTACTCGTGCGAATCATTAATTTGAAATGAACACTGGAACGCAGTTACGTAGGAGAATATTTGTGAATTTTATCAGTCGCCAGTGAACGTCTGGCACCATCCCGGGGCGCTGTTAATTACACTGCCACAAACAGTGGAAAAATAACTCGACGTTAATGTTAGGTGGTAATGGCTAAATATTGTTCAACTCACGAGTTTTATTGTTTCGCGATTCGATAAAGAAAACCATTTGTAAGCGCAATGTGAAATGCGATGAATGTCCAACCCACGGACTGGAAAATAAAGAGCTATCTTTGCGTAATCGCAGACGTTATTTTCTCCTACTCTTGATTTATTACATTTTAGATCAGTCTTTATTTATTTGATTCATAAGTACGAACTACGAACTCAAATAGGTAGTTACTTACATATTTTCTTTACGTAATTTTTGTACGAAATTTGTACATTTTATTCTCTTTGTAGATACGGACAACAACTATCACATCCATCGAACAACAGATATTTTATCTCAACGAATTTGTCAAAATTAATTCATCTCATCTCAAAATGTTTTCAGGGTAAATCGAAATTATAGATGGAATATTAAACTCCCTATGGGACTCCATATGGGACTATGAGACTACCTGTTTCGTAAGCAGTCTCACTACCAACTAGGCTACATAACAGGGTCGTCGGTAAAGTATTTAAAATAATCAATCTGACGACAGTATCTGGTCTTTGTTTGTTTAATCCATGTTTAATCAAACTAAGACCACTCTGTTTGAACTGTCGCAGTAATTGCAATGCAAGGAACTTGCCATTGATTTTGCGCAACGCATAAATAATTATATCTTGTCGTTATAAACCTAATCTCTCTATCGAATGCGAGATCCTACGTACATTGTCTATAAATACAATTTGTTACCGTTACAACAGTGGAATGGAGCGAATTCGTAGTTATTGAAAATGCATAAATTTATTTCTAACTACATCTTTTTAAACGACTTTAAAAAAGGAAGAGGTATTCAATTCGACTGTATTTTTTATCTTTGTTATCTTTCGACTGGGTTAACCAATTTTGATGATTCTTTTTTAAACGAAAGCTGGTGCTTGTCATGTGGTCACACTTAAATTTGAGCTAGATCTTACCTACTCGTAAGTTTTTGAGTTATTTCGAAGTCAGTTTTTTTTTTTTGCTAAAATTCAGATTATTCCATAACAAGGTCTACGTGTGTGCTAAATTTCATGAAAATCCAGTCAGTAGTTTTTACGTGTAAGTGTAACAAACATTCAACAAAATTTGTATAACTTTCACATTTATAATATTAGTACTTACGATATATTGTGTTTCTTAACTTTCTTTTAAGAACTTTTAAAACCAATATTTTTTTACTATTTCATAATAATTATACTCAATTATTTGAAGATAGTGGCAGCTAGCGATGGTAATTTTCAGTGAAGTGACTACTACACCAAGTAATTACTTAGTCGACAAAGAAATTAATTTTTGGTACGCAATAATCTAAATTTTACTAACAAAAAATAACCGACTTCAAAGTCTCAAAAACTACATAGTTGTCAGATCTCGTTCAAATTTATGTGAGACCACATGACAAGCGCCTGCTTTCGATTAAAAAAAGAATCATCGAAATCGGTTGGCGTGATATTGAGTTATTCGTCAATTTGTCGCGCACATCTTAACACAAATTTACGACTTATGTAGTTTTCTCATGGATGCCGTTGTCAGATCTCAATAAAATTTATGTGGGACCACATGACAGCTACCAGCTTTCGATTAAAAAAAGAATCATCAAAATTGGTTCGCCCAGTCCAAAGTTCTGAGGTAACAAACATAAAAAAAAAATACAGTCGAATTGAGAACCTCCTCCTTTTTTGAAGTCGGTTAATAAAATAAATACGAAATTAACAATGTTAACAATTTTCTTTCTTTTTCTTCCTTCTTTCTTGGCTGGCAAACACCTGCTGTTGTTGGTGTGGTTTTGGTGTTGCTGATGTCCATTGGCGACGATAGCCACTTACACATGATGTAACTTTTACCATTACATTGAGTCAAATAAAAAAAGGATTTTTTGTTAAAATGTTTTTATACAGTAGGTATAACAAAGATTTCTAGCAGAGTATCAGTCGTAATATAATCTTAGGTAAATCCTCAATCACAGTTGGCATTTTACAATCGTCTGCTAAGAAGCTCATTTATCACCAAGCCAACCAAGTGTTGTCCTCAAGCCTTATCTTTAAAACTTATCATCTTATAGAGGACTTCGCTAGCATACCTTTTCTCGAACAAAAAGGATTATGCAAATCGGCCGAGAAATTTTAGAGAAATCGGTGAGTATTATCCAAAGAATACCAATCTGGTGTCCCCTTCAAGCAATGTATGTACATAATCAAATTCAAATTCAAATTCAAAATCATTTATTCATGTAGGTATCATTGATACACTTATGCACGTCATTTTTTTAATTTACCAGCTTTTCGGAAAGGTGCTTTGTCATGGAGGAGAAGAAAAGCCGAAAGAAACTCCTCAGCACATCTTTTAAAAATAAAATACATTGGTATATTTTTTACAAAGAAGTATCACTAACCTGTACGGAACTGGTTGCAGATCTGGTCATTTCCATGCGTCTTTGTCATTTATGTATTCATCTACAGTACATAAAGAATATACTCTGCTTCAAGTCTTGATACTTCAAGACTTGAAGCAGTTTCTTGTTATCATCAGTAGGGGGACAATTCTGCGCACTTATGCTCAAGAATAAACAGAATCTTACGATAATTATAATTATTATAAGTATTGGCACTCAATGTCTGTAACTAAACATAGTTTTTTGTAACATATGAAATCTTATATGACTGTCTGTGTCCAAAATAAAATAAAATAAATAAAATAAAATAATCCAGCTTTTTCTTTACTTAAATAATCATTAACTTCAGATAATAATTCTGTAAGTGATCGATGTCTGTATAGGGAAGATATTTTAGCAAAGATTTTTAGTTTTTAGGGTTTCGTAGCTCAAGAGGAAAAAACGGAATCATACCTATTGATAAATTAAATACAATGAGGAAAGAAAGAAAACTTATATATTCAATAAAATCTTAATAAAATATTTCAATTTATATTTATATATTACTGTTGAATAGAATGACAAATCAAATATAGAAAGAAAACAGAACAAAAGGGACGAGCGCTATTCTAAATTCAAGCGCTGTTAAGGGTTGTGTCCAATATCATAACACCTTCCTTATCCAATGTCAACCCCCTTTTTCTTAGGAAGAAGTGGAGGCATCAAGTTGAAATTAATATACCTATAATACGTATACGAAACGTAGAATCTGAACTAAACCTAGAAACCTTTGACCTAGAATCATGGAATTTGACGAGAAGCAATGTAACATAGCAATTACGTAAAAAATCAAATAACCTTTGTAGTAACATCATAAAAATAGATTTTTTTATTATTATTTGCAGTTGGTATATTGATCGCAACCTTAACCCTACGTTCCAATAGACGATCACAACGATCACGCTCACGACCGCGGTTCTTCCTGTTCCACTAGCTTGTGAGCGTTACAATCATACACCCAAGTGGAACGGGCACTTCGACCCACCCCGTGAGGTGAGTCATTTTGAGCGTGCCGTGAGCGAAATTAATGACGTCATCGATGACGTTTTTGCCGCGACCATGACGACCGTGGTCGCCATGTGGAACGCAAAATTGGGTCGTTTTGATCGTTGTGAGCGTTGTGAGCGTCTAGTGGAACGCAGCCTATGTCGATGTATGGGCGAAAGGTTTTCAATGGAAAAGTTATGTTTATTACTCAATTTAGCTTATGAATATTAGAGCAATGTTCGACAAGTTTAGACGGATATGTGAATATTACAATATGTGTGAATGCGACTGAATCAGTCAAATTATCAGGACTTGTACGTTCACCAAACGTACCAAACCGACCTACCTACACATACTTCTATCTATTCTGTGATATTAATATTATGCTTCACATACATAATTAGGGGTCTAAAAAATAAACAAAAATCGAAATTGAATCACAAGTTTTAACGTTGACATTACAACCATGTTATCTGATTCTCAAATTAAACCATAAAGTCTTTAATGCAATGTGGAGGACGAGCAAAATTACCAACGAGGAAGAAAACGTTGCACGTATTATAGTTAAATTGACTAAACCTCTCACGAATACATTATCAGGCAAAGACGAACTGACACTAATAATGTGCCTTACATTACTTTTCACAAGTTTTTGGAGCTTTTTCTACGTTATTTCGTACCTATCTTATAAAATACAATGATTGATTGCGTAATTCATGTACCTACGATATAATACAAACTTAATCGAATATATAAAGCTTTATCGAATGAATCAATTCTTATTTTAAGTAAATGGTTATTATTTCAAACTAACACAGCGTGTAAAAAGAACTTCAAGAAACATTTTATCGAATGATCTTTATCTGAATTACCTTCTTTATGAGATTGTGTCAGTGGTATATGGATAGGTATAATTCTATGTTGCTGCCATCACAGGTAAAGGCTTTGAAGAACGATCATTCGAAAAATGTTTTACCAAATCAATTTCACTTTTATTTATGTGCACATTTTTGAAGTACAGGAAACATTTTAAATATAAATTAGTAGAAAACAAATTCTTATAATTCTTCTTATTCTCGGCATATTCTATTTGTTAACCTCCGACGAACACTTACATATAACACCCCTCGTGTTAATGTAATTACAATACTACATGTTAAATTTAATTTAAATACAAAATATCAATCATAAACTTGATTCTTCAAAATTTCAAGTAGGTAAGTACAGTCAGTAAAAGAATTAGGTATGCACGGCAGGAATATGAAACAACAAGTGCGTGTCAGCCACGTGTAGGGTTCCGAAGTAGTAAGTTTATCAACTATTACTGATTAACTACATAAGCTAACACAACCGTGATAATTTTCCTTGTAAATTCATCAAGTAACCTATTTTTGAGAATTTTTTCACTTGTCCAACTCCAACCGTTTAGCCGACAGGGGGGGGACACTTGACTCTAACCAAAATCAGCACTTCAAAGACAAATATTTCGCAAACAGACCCCTAACTTCAAAAGTTGTCTTAGAAGACCCATACTATTTTTGAAAAATCTTTTCAACGATACCCCACACTACTGGTTACGAGTACGATGCTTTCATTTAATGCTTAGCCATAATTAATTACCAACCCCGAACATTGATCTCTTATCTTATTTAGTAAGTACAGAACATTCTTCACCAAGTTAGTGATGCTTCAGGAGGTTAAATATTAGAGGGCCTACTAGCTGATCTAAATGACGCAAACTTTTACAGACATCAAACGTAACTCTCAATCAGTCAAAATCTTCTCTCAATATAAGTTGTCACTTGCGGTCCGAATCGAGAGAGTATAGATATACCTATGCTTAACTGTCGATAACTAGTTTATTACTATTATCTAACACAAGCCGTTGGGCTACATATTTCTACAAAAAAAACACCCTCAGGTTGCGCATCTGGTCCTATATCGACTTATTTACATAAAAAACATCTATAGTATAGTATACTGATTGTTCACACCCACAAGAAAGGTTTGCCTAACAAAGAACCAAACCTACGTCAACTGTCAAAAGTACTTGATTAAAACAGCATACGTGACTTCTGAGCAGCAGAAATATGGTAGAAAACATCATAAATTGCAAGCTTTATCGAGTAGCAAGCAACTGTGGAAATACGCTCACAGAAAATGTACCTACCTAGTCTAGATCAAACAAAACTTAAGGTACTTAGGTTAGGCTATCGTAACGAAATAATAAGTTAATTATTTTGGGAAATTAAATATAACTATTTTTATTTTTATAATTACTAGTTTGTTATTGTTCAGAAGGGCACCCCGCTTGGCGATGTGCTATTGTCACTATTTAGGGAAATACTTTTGGAATCAAGTATCAAATGATAAATAATTATCAATGTTCAAGCGAAGTGTTTAACGGCCTCTGGGTAATTAGTAATTACTAATTACATAATACTAAGTGCATAATAAGCACATTGATTCTTGAATGGCGGATACTGCAAGCTTCCATTTTGTAAAGTAACGTGCGTATTATTAAATCATTTACTTCGGTGTAGGAAAATGTCACAGTAAAACCTGTATAATGTGGAACTTTTACGTGAATTTCACAATTAATGTGTATTAATCTGCTAATATCCACGTTACGAGGTAAATAACAATTTTTTATTTGTCTCGTTGTTATGAGATATTAACCAATGAAATTAAATGATAATATGTTAAAGTAGGTATACATATAATAGGTGATATCGCAAAAACACATGACATAAGCATTGAAAAGCAAAGGTATTACTTAACTTTTTTTATGGAAATAGCCGGCAAACGAGCTGACGATCCACCGACGGTAAACTGTAGCTATCGTCGCCCATGGACATCAATCAGCAACACCAAAGGCATCACTGATGCGTTGCCAGCCAAGAAAGAGGGAAGAAAAAGAAATAAAGAACTGGCTCTCAAACTTACAATTAGATATCTATGTTACAACTACCCATTACTCCCATTAGGTACCTTACATCGATACCTACTGCTTTATTTCCTTAGAGAGGATAGCACCTGTGTATATGGATTTATATTTCGTCGTTGTCTGTGGTACTAGTATTTTCATTACACATTTTATAGCCCCATGAAATATAGCTACAAAATGGCGTTGAAGCGTGACAATGGACTGAGCGTTATTAATGTTATTTATGAATTTGCGACCCGATACGGCCAACAAGATTGAAGTGTTAGCTTAAAAATGATCGATGATATTTTCTGAAGCGTTTTGCGTCTGTTGAATTCGACATTAAAGTGTTTATTTACACGTGTGACACGACAAAATCTCACACTGGCGTTATGTTGGCGGACGCAACTTTACTTATATGAAAATGTATACCTAGTATTATTCACACGTGCGACATTTTACAGTCCTATTCAAACGCGGCACGAAAAGTCCTCGGTCACGGTTGTTATTACTTGTTATTATAGATAACAGTCGCTGAGCCATATCGGAAGCCTTCGGACGGCATGAAAACTTCTGACACTTGGGTTGGCCACTAACGCTTCCAAAAACATCAGAAAGGTCGATTTTGGAAAGGAAGGTGGGAAAGCTAGCATAATTATGAGGTAAAAATCCCTATCACCCTATATGAGTCTAATAGCTACGTAGGTACAGTCAACAGTGGCTAGTTGGCCTTAGAGTTGCCAGATAGCAAGACTGAAATATCTGGACAAAACTTCACAAAGGCGGGATTTGTCGTGACAAACAAATTTTTTTTTTGGAAATAGCAAACGAGTTGACGACGAAAATAAAAAAATGACTAGAGCGCGTGCGGCAAACGCGTTCTGTTGATTCGAGTGAATTTTATTACTGTCGGGACATTTTGTATTTTGTCGGGACTCTGGACATCATGTGAAATGTCGGGACAATCCAGACGAATCCCGACCATCTGGCAACCCTTGTTGGGTTGTATTTAGTGACAAGGGTTTCATAACGGATCTGTGGAACGGCCCCAGGAAATTTGTGGAAATCCCAGGTCGATACTCGATCGTGCATCGATTCCTGGAAGGTGAATAAATGGGTTTATTGATTGATGACTTTCGTTCAAATATTATTAGATATTTTTGTGAGGTTCTCGTGTTGATCAAAAAGACATTTAAATGTTTTTATTTTTTGTCAGGACGGCGATTGTGTTTTTACACTGATTTAGATTATTTTCTAAATTACAATTTAATATTATGTTAAAATTATAAAGAGCTTAAAGGTAGTAAGTATTTCTTGCAGTGCAAGCTTTTTTGCTCCGTTTTTTATAGGCACTCTAAAACCTAAATACACTATCATAATAAAGAAGTCATACGCAATGCAACATAATTATAATCAAAATTGATTCGCTGTTTCCTCATAGCTTTTTGAAGTTATACTTCTTTAGGCGCGTTATGAAATAAATGGAAAAAAAAGATGATGGGGAGGGGAGGGAGAGGGGAGAGGGAGGGGAGGGAAGGAGGAGGCGTTAAATATTGATTTAATTATGCCAAAGAAGTATAACTTCTCACGCGCGTACAAAAGTACACGCACCTTTTTTTGTTGTAGCAATAATAAATCCGACGAAGTATTTATTATAATAGAAAGCAAGATTGATTAAAAAATTATGTGTAGGTACACAATGATATTATAAAAATAGTAGGTACATCGATGCATCCTTGTCACATGCCAATTAAATACACCACGATCTGTTTTCCCAAACGTGCCAAAAAAATATATTACTTACCACTTTATTGTTTAAACTAAACCTACTTTTAGGCGAAACCAGTCAAATCAGTCACGACAATAATATTTTATTGAAAATCATGTAAAGGAAAAATAAAATATAAAATACGTGTACGTTATTAGGTAAGTACATACGTACGTCAACAACATAGCTTGGAGCGGATTTAATCTAATAATAAAATAAATTGTTTCTTCGAATTGCTAATAAACCTGAATTCAGAACAAAGTCAAGCATCATACTTACACAATAGGTATCTACCTACTACTTAAATAAAAGTTTTATATTACAACCCAATTCCAAAGGCTTCAAGCTATTTGATCCAAATAATATTATCTTAAACAAATGTTATTTAATCTCCTACATAAATAAATATTATCCTAAATCCGAAATTAAATCGGATCCGCTGGTGGTAGGGCCCCTCGGAGTGAATATATTGGTAATATTGATTTTAATAGGACATTAAAATTAAAATAAATCTTTCATTACCAGACTGCCAAGAAGGGTTATGTTCGCATGAGTCTTTGCTCAGTAGCTCGAGCACGAATATTTGCGAGAAAGTATTCGTATAGTTAACGTAAGCAATTTGTATGGCATTTTTTCAAAAGCGCCCCTATCGTGCGTAAATGGTACTAAAATGCCATACAAATTTGACAAATTGCTTACTTTCTCGCAAATATTCGTGCTCGAGCTACAGATTCCTTTTTGTATGACAGCTTATAAATCTAAAAATAGAAAATACCATAGAAAACAATCAAATTCCTTTCCTAAAGTTGAGTATCACTTTCGGCGAACATTTTGTAAGGACCTACTTCAGATGTGGATCTCAAATAAACGGAAGTTAATCCATAGTAAATGTAATTTAAAAAAATTACATTTTAACTCATCCCATTATGTAAATTGGAGTATGTTTGTTTTTTTATTACAAGTGTTTTAATAAGGAAGGTTTAAAACCGGTATGTATGTATGAAAAGTCTTTCTCAAGCTAACTCATAAACTGGCAACTTTGGACTAAAGTCGTTCCTTTCAAATCATTATTGTAACCTAGTACAAATTTAAAAATTAAAAAAAATACCCGCCTGCTGTCAAGAACAGGGCCGGCCCGAGCTTTTCTGGCGCCCTAGGCGAAAAATTAGAACGGCGCCCCCTTAAGAAAATTTTGTGACCAATTTATAATTTAAACAAATAAAGTGTGCAATTTTTAATCAAAATTATTACATAAACAAGATAATATGACTACCTAACATGTTAGAAACCCATTTATTAACTAGAATGAGTTTTCACCAGTTAAAACTAGTTTTACTGCGCAACTTTGTCAGAACTAGAAAAAGTCTGTAAAAAATAGCAGTGAATTAGCGTCAGCACAAAAAAAAATTGTATATTTACGTCAAATCAGCAAAGTAAAAAACAAATAGTGGCCCACGAACTCACGATCGCCAGCGCCATCGTACATCGTACACCTTGCGCTGCTAAGCAGACTCAGAAATTAAAGAGAAATTAATGATTTTTGAGAATTGTACGTCCTCAACATGTTGGTTCATCTTAGTTCACCTAACCTAACCAATTTCATAAACATCAAATAGCTTCTAGAAACATTTCAAGGTCATCAGCTCTAACACCAAGATGGTAACAACTGTGCACGAGGTAGGGTCGAAGCATTTCAAGACCCACCCCAGAGGTACTTAGATCTCAAGTTCTCTCAGAACTAACTCTCGGTCTTATGAAATTTGCTTCATGCTTATGAAATATCGACGATCTCAAAGTGCAGGCAATGCAATTTGCAAAAATACAACGCAAATCGTGTAAAAAGTGTATTGGACAAAGTCAGCTTACGAGTTTGAAGACCGCATGCGGCACCATGGTTTCGTCAAAACTCGAAATTCTAAGTGAACCTGAGAGATACTAAGGACGGTTGTACGCCTTATATCAATCTCCAGCTCCCCGCGAGGAAAGCGACAAACGAGCTAAACTGACCCGATACTACAAAGAGGATATCCCGGACGTCAGCTTGTATAAGATTAGAGAAGCTCTCAAACAGCTTAAAAACAACAAGGCACCGGGAGATGACGGAATCACCACCGAACTGGTAAGAGCTGGAGAGAAACCCCTCCTAGTGGCGCTCCGAAAACTATTCGATTCCGTCATCAATACTGGAAATACTCCGGAAGCGTGGAACAGAAGTGTGGTGAATTTGTTCCTTAAGAAGGGCGATAAAGCTCTTTTAAAGATCTACAAGCCCATTGCACTTCTGAGCCACGTTAGTAAGCTGTTTTCGAGTGTGCTTACAAATCGCATTACACGCACGCTTGACAACTTCTAGCCTCCCTGTAGTAGTTGTTGTACTTACGTGCTCACGTAATATTTGGATATAGTGATATGGTTGACTTGCATTAGCTCGTTACGTCACCAGTAGGTGGAGAAAACACGTCCGCTCGTGTCTACGGTTCTCTCGTGACTGACCCAGTGTTGCCCCACTCCCGAATAAGCGGGATTCGGTAAAGGCTACAGCATCATAGAACCATATACACACACTGAGGCAGATTATACAAAAGACCGATTATTTTAATCTGCCGTTATGTGTTGCCGACGTGGACTATGAGAAAGCCTTTGATTGAGACCTGGATGGTAAATCAGCCACACACATCACCCACACACATCAGCCACACACATCAGCCAACGTGCTCGTCAGAATACACGACTCAGCAACGAACTCCATCCAACTGCAGAGTGGTGACAGGAAAGATGATGTCATATCCCCAAAGCTGTTCGCCGATGCGTTGGAAGACGTGTTCAAGCTGATGGAGTGGAAACTACGGGGCATTAACATCAACGGCAAATACATCACACACCTACCTACTAGGTATATATAACGAATAATCCGGGCAGGTTACATGGAGAAATTTGGCACAATGCTCGGGGACTTAGATAGCGCCTTACAACGGATGGGTCTTGGACAACATGTACAAGTCGAAAATCATGTCCAATGTCCATGTCACACGCGTACCGATTATTGTTGACGGCGCTACTCTCGAAGTTGTAGACGAATACCTGGGACAACTGATCCAATCCAAATGGATAAATCCAACTTCGAGAAAGAAGTCACACGTAGAATCCAAATCGAATGGGCTCGTTCGGAAAACTGCGTTATATATTGTCGTCCAAAACACTTCCTCAGTGCCTGACATCGAAGGTGTTCGAGTAGTGTGTGCAGTGTGTGTGAGCCAGTGATGATATACATACGTCTCCGGGATGTGATGCGTTACAATAATAATCCACAAGCTCAGAGTCGCACAGCGAACTATGCTCGGTATGTATCTACGTGATCGCGACTAAGCCGGCTGAAGTTGCAATGTGCAGGTCACAGATCGAAGGACTGAGAACAATTAGGGAAGAAAGGTCTTCGAATGGCGCCCACGTCTCGGAAAATGGAGCATGGACGCCCCCCGACCAGGTGAACGGACGACCTGAAGAAGACAGCGGGCATCCGATTTATTCAGAAAGCTCAGGACTGGCCAGTGTAGGGCAACTTAGGGGAGGACTTTGTCCAGCAGTATACCTCCAAGGGCTGATAGATCGATGGATAGAAAACACGTGTAAGATGGCTTAATAAATAAAATAAATAAATAACGCTTCACATTCATAGCCCCACACTAGGATTACCTGTGTCGTGGGTGCCATGGACAACACACTAACAAGGACATTCACATACAGACCGAGAACAGAAATTCAAACTCATCGTTCAAATTTCTGCCTTCCTGGAAATCGAACCCAGGACCCTTGGTGCGGCGATCCGGCACGGTAACCATTGCGCCACACGGGTCGTCATGGGTTTGCCTTGTTACATACTTAAGTATTAATTTTTAGTAAAATTTATTTATTCTCGTCATAATTTTAGCAAAAGTGGAATCAAGAGGGAGGGAGTTTGTCTTAGCTATTTCTTGTTGTACATAATTCGGTATTATTCGCAACAAGTACCGACACTTTGTATTTCTCCACATACTCCATTGCATCAACTCATATCTAGACTCTATGACAAAAAAATCACATACAGGGTTCTTGAACACTTTAGGAAGTTTTATTCAGCACATATCCTCAACGCTATAAAACTTGCTTAAAAAATATTTTTCATATTCTATCTTTCTAAAACTGTCATCGATTTAATTTTTTTTTCTAATTTCGATACCGCCGTTTAGCGCCCCCCGAATCCCAGCGCCCTAGGCGGTCGCCTAGTTCGCCTATATGGACGGGCCGGCCCTGGTCAAGAAACCTATCATGATAATATACTTTTTTAACCGACTTCAAAAAAGGAGGAGGTTCTCAATTCGACTGTATTTTTTTTTTTTTTTTTTTTTTTTATGTTTGTTACCTCAGAACTTTGGACTGGGCGAACCGATTTTGATGATTCTTTTTTTAATCGAAAGCTGGAGGCTGTCATGTGGTCCCATATAAATTTTATTGAGATCTGACAATGGCATCCGTGAGAAAACCACATAAGTCGTAAATTTGTGTTAAGATGTGCGCGACAAATTGACGAATAACTCAATATCACGCCAACCGATTTCGATGATTCTTTTTTTAATCGAAAGCAGGCACTTGTCATGTGGTCTCACATAAATTTGAACGAGATCTGACAACTATGTAGTTTTTGAGACTTTGAAGTCGGTTATTTTTTGTTAGTAAAATTTAGATTATTGTAATTTTGACATTGAAAAACTGGCACACCATTGACCGAAGTACTCATAGTGTCTGGATGGAAATAACGGGACCATTTTCAAAGATATTTGTTGTTCACGTTCACACTGCAAAACAAGTCCAACATTGACCAATTGTCTAATGGTGTGTCTATATAATCCTACTATAATTTTTAAAGTGATAATTACGATAAATAATTACAAGTTCCTAATTACTCGCGCTAAAGCCGCTTTGAATTTAGATGTTTGGCTCACATGTAGGTACTTAATATGTCGCATTACAGACGGTGCTTTTTATACAGAGGATGGATCTGTCCCCTCAGGATAAGGGGCATAATTTAGTACGGAAGTTTTGTTTACAGGTTGAAAATTTATAGTTTGTCTGCTTTTATGTATGCGCCACCATCATAGATTTTTTTTATGAAAAAAGCCGACAAATTAGCTGATGATCCTGATGATAGGAGTTATCGACGTCCATGGACATAGCGATTTTTTAAATCTATATATATAAAATTGAAAAGCGACACACCGCTGATTAAACAAAAAATCTCAGAAACTGCCGAACCGATTAAGATGAAATTTGGCAGGGAGATAGTTTATGCTAAGGAGACGTCCACTAAGAACGGATTTTTGGAAATTCATCCCCTAAGGGGTACAAATAAGGGTTAGAAGACACTTTCATACAAACCAACTTTCTTAGTTTTAGATTTATAAATTTCATAATTTTTATGTAGGTTTATAGTAATAAACAAAAGTTAACTTTAATATATTTTTTTGGAAAATCATCCCTTAAAGGGTTAATTTACTGAATTGAACTTAGTAGGCAACTTCGTCATTTTTGAAGTTAAAAACATGAAAATTTACATATTAGCTCTAGACTAGAAACAAAATTTGTAAGTATTATGTTTTTTTGGAAAATCATCCCCTAAAGGGTTAATTAAGAGTGCGAAAGTTAGTATGGACACTTCGTCAGTTTTGAAGTACGAAGGGCGAAAATTTGTATATAAGCTTATAGTTAGACACAAAAAATAACTGTATCATTGTTTTCTCGAAATTCATCCCCTAAAAATAGGGGTTGGTAGTCAACTACATACAAATCAACTTCGCCAATTTTAGAGTTATAAATATGAAATTTTTTATGTAAGTTCATAGTAATAAACAAAAGTTAACTTTAACAATTTTTTTCGGAAAGTCATCCCTTAAAGGGTTAATTTAGTGAATTTAATTTAGTATGCAACTTCGTCATTTTTAAAGTAAGAAGGGTGAAATTTTGTATATAAGCTTATAGTTAGACACAAAAAATAACTGTATCACTGTTTTCTCGAAATTTATCCCCTAAAAATAGGGGTAGGAAGCCATTTACGTATAAATCAACTTCGTCAGTTTTAGACTTATAAATATGAAAATTTTTATGTAAAATTATAGTTGTGAACAAAAGTTAATTTTAACACGGTTTTTTGGAAAATCATCCCTTAAAGGGTTAATTTAGAGGATTACATTTAGTACGCAACTTCGTCATTTTTAAAGTTAAAAACATGAAAATTTATATATTAGCTCCAGATTAGAAACAAAATTTGGAAGTACATATTACGTTTTTTTTGGAAAGTCATCCCCTAAAGGGTTAAATAAGAGTGCGAAAGTTAGTATGGACACTTCGTCAGTTTTGAAGTACGAAAGGCGAAAATTTGTATATAAGCTTATAGTTAGACACAAAAAATAACTGTATCACTGATTTCTCGAAATTCATCCCCTAAAAATAGGGGTTGGTAGTCAACTACATACAAATCAACTGCGCCAGTTTTAGAGTTATAAAATATATGAATTTTTTTATGTAAGTTTATAGTAATAAACAAAAGTTAACTTAGATTTTATTTTTTTCGGAAAATCATCCCTTAAAGAGTTAATTTAGGGGAATGAACTTAGTAAGCAACTTCGTCATTTTGTAAGTTAAGAATGGACAGGGAGCAAGAGAGGGAGAAGGAGCGGAAGAGGGAGATAGAGAGGGACAGGGAGCGGGAGAGGGAGTGGGAGCGGGACAGAAATCGGGAGAGGGCGCGGGTGTGGGCGGGAGAGGGACTGGGAGCGATAGAGGAAGAGGGAGAGGGATATGAAGTGGGAGAAAGACCTCGAGCGGGAAAGGGAGAAGGAGAGGGATATGTGGTGGGAGAAGGACCTCGAGCGGGAAAGGGACAGGGAGTGGGACAGGAAGAGGGAGAGCGAGGGGAGTGAGACAGGGAGCGGGAGAGGAAAAGGGACAGGGAGCGGGAGAGGGAGAGGGCAAGGGGAGAGAGGGAGATGGAGAGGGAGAGGGAGAGGGAAAAGAAAAAAAGTTAATGTTGTTTACTATTCCAAACCCGCTCCCGGAGGAATAATCTGTGATTGTATCATAAATTTCAGTATGTAAATTCCTAAATATAAGTACTTCAATATAAATAAACCTGTTTTTAAATTTTCTTTTGTAAGGGATAATAAATAATATGATAAGCATAATTTCCGCGTGCGAAGCTGCGGGCAACAGCTAGTTAATGATACACTTCATTTCGTAATTCTGAAATCCACGCAGACGAAGTCGCGGGTAGAAGCTAGTAATCTATAGGTAGGTACTCAGATGGAATAAAAGGCAGATAACGTCGTTCGAATATGACGTAAGCCTACCACGAATAATACAAAATAAAAAACTAATACAATCTCGTGTCACTACTAAAGAAAGCATCAAATTGCATGAACGTCGCAATTGTCAAAATTTATTAAATAATTTTATCAGTTTATCAGTTATAATGCCGTCTTGCATTTTTAATGTATGTAAAAGTAGTTCGCAAAATCAAAGAAAAGAAGATGGAATGTCTTTTCAGAGGTGTCTGTTCATTATTTTATTATTTATTTATAATAATATTTTTGCGGTTTACTCGGAACACAAAACCTCGACAATTATTCATTTCTATACCAGCTTTATATGAAAATCGGTTACCCTAAATTTGGGGAAATATGCATGAGCTATTTGAACAGTGGTCGATTTATAAATTTACATCGAAAAAAATTTATTAAAAAAGTAAATATTTGTATTTATTTAAACCTAAAAATCAGGAAATAAACCAATGCATAAACACCTAACGCTGGGATATTATAAACACAAGATAGATAGTACAAAGGCTTAGAGGGATAAAATTAGCATTTTAACATATTATTATGCAAACCGGGTTAATTGATAAGATGCATGATTGAAAGAAAATACTGTATTATATTTTAGTTTCTGTTTTTAGTTTAGCCTACTCACTAAAATGATTTCAATTATAATTTTGCAGATTGCCGACAGATGCAAGAAGAGAAGAGAGAAAAAAAATGCACTTTGCTTCGTCTTTTATTATGCGTACCACAAAGGACTGAAATTAATTGTCCGCGTGGGTGTTCCCGTCAGATTATAATGTGGGTGTCTTCAAGTCAAGAGTGAATAGGATTCTATTAAGTTAGTGTGCTTTACCATCCACGATTTAATTACCGCTTACCATCTCAGGTGGTTTTGTGGTCAAACAATAACTTATTCTGCATAAAAAAAATCCATAGGTTAATTAAAACAATTAAATATATTTAAGTATTATTTTATATTAAAAGAACATTTACATATATTTTGATAATTGTACTTTTTGATAACTAGTGATGAAATTAAAATCAATTAAGATTATTACATATAATACAACTTAAATTTTTGACTGTTTTTCTATGCATTCGTTCCACCTTATCTAAGGAACGGCTTAATAAAAGATTCGGTTTTCACTGACGTATTCTAATGAGCTTGGGTTAACATTTAGTGTTTGTTTTATTTGAATCGGTTCACAAATAAAAAAATCACGACAATTTAAAGAATACCATCCCTACATTTATCGACTGTGGGCTTACCGAAGCGAAGCAAGGGCGTTCACTAGTAATAAATAATTTGCCAATTTAATTGTGCATAATGTGTTAAGTTGGAAATATGTCAAACAACATTTACAAACTTGCGGGAGATTGTGACTTTTCACTTGGCATCCTCACACACACAAAGAATTACGTGTCCATATGGTGCCACTGCTAGTTGACATTAAGGTTGTCACGCACACATAGCGAAAAAATGACTTCACGTCATTCGTTACATTTCTTTACGAATGTTCCATCTGCCTTTTATTTCTTTCATCTGAGGGTAGGTACTATATAAAGAGAAAAGATTTGATTTTTTGTTTGCATTGAAAAGGCTCCGAAACTACAGAACCGATTTGAAAAATGCTTTCACTGTTAGAAAGCTAAACTATCCCCTGTGAACATAGGCTATATTTAAAAAAATTAGGGATCCTTAATAAAACTCCAATAATGTTGTAACCCAAGGTGTAAAAAAAATAGAAAACCGAAGCAAAGCGAGGGCGGTTACTCGTATTATATAAGTATACATTATATGAGGACGTTTATTATTAGATATTAAAATATGATATAATAATTATTTCTCAAAAAAAATTATATCCCTGAACTTGATTATTGGCTGACATGAACGATTGAGTCGTAAAAAATTGAATCCGCTATAAGTTTTCAGACAAATTTTGCTTTAAGGTAAAAACAGCAAACGATAAATTACGTAGATCTTTTGAAAATATGCCAGAAATAATTTCCTGCGCTGGCTTACAATGAAATGCGAAGACAAAATTAATTCGGCAATCCGTGGCGACAATGCATGCCAACATCCAATTTATTTTTCATGAAAGGCTGCCTATTCAAAATTTTATGAAAGTCTCTTGTCTTACATACCTGCTAAAGTGCAAAACGCTAAATAGCATTTAAAAGTTACAAATCAAAAATAGCAGTGTCCATCTAACTGAGTAGATACTAATTAAATAGTGGTTTAAACGTCCATATCCCTTGGAACTCAGAAACAATCGTTCTTTTAATACATTGTTATTTTAATTTTTTTGAGTGTTTATATAACATTTTATTTTCACTTTCCACTAAATGCTTTCCACTGAAGCAAAACGTCCTCGGACGAAATCTAAAAGTTCTCTATAGTGTTCATGAAGGTGTGTGAAATCTGCCAATTAAAACTTAGCCTGCATGATAAGAGAAAAGATCAGGAGTCCATCAAGTTTGTATCAGTCCTGTCATTTTGGCAATGTATAATTCCGTTAAACGTTTACACTTTTATTCTGAAAAATCAAGTATTAGTCGATTTGAGATGCACAGAACAGACACTCTTCTATCTCATAATTATTTATATGTTTAACTTGGTAGTGAAGCTTTCGCAAATGACATGAACCCACACTGAGAACATACATAAAATTGTCTTATAACAGACTGGTCCCAAAATGAACCATTAAAATGTTTGCCATAGACGAGAACGGTATCTAGTACACTTTTTTAAGAACAAGGTTATTAACTGAATTTGTGAAGATTTAGAAAGAAAAAGAATTCTTTTCATCCTGTCTTAGGGAATAAAAATTGAATTAAGTTAAGTAATTAAAAGTAAAGTAAAGAGACGTGATTAGATTTTTTACCAACTGTAAAGCCCTTTTTTCCTTAGAATTTTATATTTGTCTCTTTCAAAACAAAGCAATTTGATCACAATAAAACTTGGTAGTACTTGGAACAGATGCTTAATAGCAGTTTGAGTTACTTTCAAGATCCGTTTACGGCTTTACTTATCCTCATCGACAAACATTCATCCTTCTATGGATTTGTCTGTACGAGTATTTCTTGTCTAAAGATTATCCCTCTAAAAACAAAAAGATGCTGGAAGCAAGTTGCTTGGTTGTAAATTAAAAAGCCAAACAGTGTGCAATTCTGTTGGTTATTTATTACTCGTTATCTTGTTAAGTTCACTGTGATAGTTTTTCTTGTTACTTCGTTATAAATTAAATTTTTCTCGATTGGGTTAAAATAATTTCGTATTAACTTTCACAGAGATCATAATATAAGGAAATAGGCCATTTTATTAAAAGTGTTTTTAACCTTATGTGAAGGGCATTTTTTAAGTAGAGTATGCTGTCATACTCGAAAAAGTGTGCCTTACTGTAAATTGAATTTTCGGTGACGAAAGTTTTAGTTATTTTGGAACTATCTACGATTGGGTATTTTGTTTCGGAGTGTGCATATTTAGGTACTTGTGGGTAAAAATATCTATCTAATAATATATCTTTCAAAATATTACTTCGCATTTTGTATGAGCTCGATTGAAATATTGTGTCTTATTATTTCTCTCATGGGTTTTTTTGCGACTTTCATAGTTTGCACATAAGAATTTTAAGCGTTATCAACAAATTTTGTGACATATAAAAAATAGGTCACCGTTTGACTGCAAAGGAAGGAAGCGTGCTAGTGGTAAAACATTTGAGGAAAATAATCGAATTGCCTATAAACACAGTCGGATCGAATTACGAATGGGATGGGGGAAAAGAACACAAGGGTTTACACGAGGGTCTTTACGCAAACCAGATTTTGCGTTAAGTACCGCACAATCTCATTGATGTTTAGAAGCAGGCCTCCGTGGAATTGGCGCCGTGATATAATTGCATCTTGATATAATCTCATCTTGGCATATTAATGGCACAATTACAGATGCTGGATCTTGATTTTATCCATAAAATTTATAAGCGAGGTCCAGTCCACTGGACTACTAAACTATTGGAAACTATCCATAGTATGATATTATTATTTGGAAAATGAAGCGATTAAAATACAAAGGGGCAATTTTGAGGACTCCGTATATAAATTTGTGAAGATTTATTTCCCTCATTTTCACACAAAAAATTAGTGGCCATTAAAATTGTACTAGACACACTACCAGAGTGTGAATACAAGGTGAACATTTATTCAATACTAGCTGTGCCCGCGACTTCATTCGTGTGGGTTTTTCCCACATGATTATGTAAGTATATTCCGATCCCGTCGGAATTCCGGGATAAAAAGTATATGTTGCCCTATAAGCTCGCTTATACTTGTATATGTACGTATTAAAATCGCTTCAATTCAGAGCTTAGCCCGGACAAACAGAAAGACAGACAAAAATTAAAATAATTTATATAAATTTGCGTTTTATAAGGCACTTGAGAAAACACAGTTTATTTTGAAATCACAGACAGGCACTTCAATTTTATTAGTCTTAGGCCCCCTTAGGATATCCACTTCTTTAAATTTTATCGTACACCCCTAACTAAGCCTTAACTGTTTAAAAATATGCCCCGACAGAAATCGAAAAGGCTGGTGAAAAGTTGACTTGTTTGTAAAATTGGTTCAGACGTATGAAACTTCTACGTAGAGGCCGTTGGAGTGTAGTTACCTACTTTAAATTTTAACAATAAAAACTTTGACCACAGATCTTACTTTTATTTTAAAAGTAGCTCGCTCTCGCTTCGCTACGGGAAGGAATGTTTTTAATTTATTTATGTTCAACCAGTGCCCTAGGTACATTACAGGTTACACGTTACATTGTTCGTATGGGAGAGAGAGACGACGCTACTTTTTTACTCCTCACTTTTACATTTGTGAAATATGCCAACGGTAGTCCCTTCCTTTTTAAATCATTGTGTTCACCAAATACGAGTACCTACAGCTTACCCTTGTCTAACTCTTTGACCCCAACTGTTTTATTATAAAACATTGCTCTATTTTATTTGTGGATGTGTGTTTGACTTTTATGTGAACAGCTAACAGCAGACAACTCGGTAGCATGTCAGCTACACTACGTCAGAATGGACGCGTTTTGTGCCAAGATTGCCAAGAAATGAGCGGAAACTCACTTTAAAAGATAATGCGACTAACCTAAAACATTTGATGTTAAAGAATCGTAGCTAGAAATCAAAAATTATAGCTAGAAAGCTAACACCCTGCTACGTCTAGCAGTAGGTATCTAAAATCGCTAAAAGCCTAGCCTAGAGGGTAAAAATAATGAAAAAAGTAAATTGATGAAAGATTTTTTTTGCTTTCATGATGAAGTCCAGGATGGCACGCGCACTAAGTTAGAAAAAGCCAATTTACTCCTCGCAAGCAGTAGAGAGTAGAGATCATTGAACTAAAGAATGAACGGAGCTCCAAACACCCCAAAATAAAGTGTACAAAAACTGTAGAAAGACATTAATAATATAGACACGTTATTATTTTTATTTTTTAACTTTAATAATAATAACTTTATTTTCTCAAATACATAGATATTACATTTTATATGTATGCAGTAAGTTGATTTTTTAAATAGTGCGGCGGATATTACATATACATAGTATGTGATGCACAGACCCTACACTAAGAAAACTTGTGTTGTAGGAGTCTGCTAACCCTTCTGAGTAACTGTATAGCTTCGTCTGTATATTCCGTTTTGATTCAAAGTAGAATTACAGTCCCCTGCAACTAGAAAATAGCAACGAGATACAGAACGCGAGGCAATTTTTTATATCAACAAAACGACGAGTTATAATAATAATATTTTTTTATTTCAGGCCATTTGGCCCATAGCCTACCTAATTACAAAATGGAAATAACTTATTCTAATAAAAATGTTAGTAATAACCTATCTTATTCTATGTTAGTAATTAATAAAATAAAAACTATAATCTAACCTAACCTGTCCCCATCCTCACAAAACGAACACCAGGTGGGGTTGTCCTGGTGATGGTGTGCACCCCATTCCAAGTCCTCCAGAGAGGGCTGTCAAACTTCACAGCCAATGTGCTGAGAAGGGTGTTGGAACTACTCAATAGTCTGCCTATCATGGACGCGGCACGCTTGCGCATGATCGCGTAGAAATCGTCTACACGAGCATCCGCAAACATAGCCGACGCACTACAGTGTCGAGGCTTCCCCAACATCGCCCTCAGCACATTGTTGTATTGAACACGCAGAGCTCCGTAGGCCCGCTGCGTATAGTCAGCCCACAGACTGCACGTGTAAAAAGATTTTAAATAAGCTCTAAATAACATTAATTTGACTTGTGTCGTGCTACGTGCAAATCTACGAGCCAACATATTAGGTGTACCCCGGACCGACAGAGCCCGGCGCTCTCGTTCAATGTCGCTGTCGTCATCCAGGCGTTCAGTTACAACATGACCGAGGTACCTGAACTCAGCCACTTGTCTCAGAAGAGTCCCACATAGCCGTACACGTGAGTTGAAATTAAGTGGCTTGTTATTACCTCTAAAGATAATAAATTCACTCTTCTTCGCATTGTAGCTGAGTCCAGTCTCCCCGGCATATTCTTCACATATTCTTAGCAATTTTCGAAGCCCACTGACCGAGGGACTCAGCAGAACCATGTCGTCAGCGTAACTAAAGTTATTCATTGGTACACCATCTATTGAGCAGCCAACACCAGCCATGCTGAGCCTCTCAATCAGCCGGTTCACATATAAATTAAACATCCTGGGTGACGTCAGCCCCCCCTGTCTCACTCCACACTCCAGTTTATAGTCATCGCTAAGTGCGTCGCCCCATTTAACTGCATTCGTCTGTGCACTGTACCAATACTCCAACAAAGAGATCAGCTCCGGTCTTAAGCTGCTTTCACGTCTAAGCTTTTGCCACAAGATTTTGTAGCGGAAGGAATACATTTGACGAAATATTTGTTCTGTTAACATTCCAAAAGTTACGAGTATTATGCAATGTTTTCTTTAATTTTTTTTCTCTTTCTTGGCCGGCTACGCATCAGACTCTTGGTGTCACTTTACATGGTGTCACTGAATATGTCCATGGTATGGGTGACGATAGCCACTTACCATCAGGTAGATCATCAGCTCGTTTGCGAAAAAAGTGTGGGCTTTGGTATTCAATATTTTCGCTGATTATGTGCCTGTATAGCACGTGGCAATAAAAAACGAGATATTTAACAGGGACGTGTGGACAGGGACCTGGATCCCTTTTACACACACCTGTCTTGGTCAGGAGTCAGGAATATCTTGTGTTCGGTATTTTTTTTCTAATGTGTAAGGAAATAAATTAATTTGAATTAGGTACCTACCTATAACTTCTTATGCAAATGATATACTTTAATAATTTTTTTGTTTTTTTTTTGACTCTAACCAAAATTATTATTATCAAACATTTCCCAAACGAACCCCTAATTCCAAAAATGGTCTTAGAAGACCCATAATATTTATGAAAGACCTTTTCAACGATACCCCACACTATAGGGTACATGACGAATAAAAAATTCATCCTCACGTTACCTGTAGGGAAGGTACTCTGAAAAAAATATTTTTCAATATTTTATTCCACAATTCTGAAGTTATAAATATGTATGTCCATGCCAAATGACAGCTTTCAAGCACTAGGTTTCGGTGCTTTGCTTCGGACAACAGGACGGACAGATGGAAGGACAGACCGGCAGACAGACGGACGGACAGACGAACGGACGAATATGACGAAACTATAAGGGTTCCGATTTTACTTCGGAACCCTAAAAAGTATATTTAACATTATTTATTTATTATTAAAATATCCAGATGGATATTTCTAATATCAAGAACAAGGTCACATCCTTAACGGGCCATCTTAATGGATTAATCTTAGGGAAAATTTTACGGTAACTTTTCATAACTTTGACGACGAGAGAAATTCGAATCGAATTAATTATTGTTTAAGTGAGTCGAAAATATACCGAACTAAGAGAATTCATATTTAATAGAATTAACTGGAATAAGTGAAATCATTTAGTTTTAGATAAATGGGGTTTCAAGTTTCGACTCGACCAAGGCCATATAATGTAGAATCAACAAATCGTATCCAGGTCGGTTGGTAGGTTACATCCTACTTAGTCGTACAAAAAGTCGTACAAAAATGTCAAAAAATGTAAAAGATACTTGTATGATAATGACATCTATACTTAATTAAGATACCTTAATAACTCGAGATTGTGTGGACGGGACGTACAAGATTTTTTACTGAAAAAAATGATTTTATTTATTTATGGTATTTGTATTTCTATGGAGAAATACAGCTATTTACCCGACTGCCATTGTTTGAAGTATCAAAAAATAAAAATAAATCGAATAACACAATATGGGTATCAAATTAAAAAGCTCATCATAAGAATTTCAAAAAAGTATACCATGAAAGCTTTTTTGATGGCAGACGGGTTTTTTTAATTTTTGAATTTATACTAGCTTACCTTTGGGCTATGATAGCTTGGGATGGGTACCTACGACCGCGACAAAGGCAATGTTACCCTACTTACCATAAATCCAATCAATTATTGCATGCACTATTTCTCAATATATTACCATAATAAAATTAGTCATACTTAGCTGTTAAAGTGGTCAGTGCTGAACTCGCTATTCTCTCATATTATAAGGTGTAAGGTGGCTCCCGTGGCTCAATGCGTGTTTATTCATTTTAAATCTGACTTTGGCATAATTGGACTTTCATTTCCTACAAAGTTTATTCATTTAAAGCAGTAAATACTTAATTTACCGTTATTTCTCTATTTTATTTATTTTTGCCGTTTTTAGGGTTCCGTAGCCAAATGGCAAAAAACGGAACCCTTATGGTGGTCACTCACGGTCATTCCATCGCGTCATTTTTGGAGCCACGCCAAACGACATATGTTAAAATGGCGTGATTGGACATACAAATTTTTTAAATCACGCCATCAGTTTTTCACATTCACGATCAAATTTTGGCTGTATATCACGCCATTTGACGCGATGGACTGACCGTGAGTGGCCACCATTATAGATTCGTCATGTCTGTCTGTCTGTCTGTCTGTCTGTCTGTATGTATGTCTGTCTGTCCGTCCGTCCGTAAGTCACAGCCACTTTTTTCCGAAACTATAGGAACTATACTGTTGAAACTTGGTAAGTAGATGTATTCTGTGAACCGCATTAAGATTTTCACACAAAAATAGAAAAAAAAAACAATAAATTTTGGTGGTTCCCCATACTTAGAACTGAAACTCAAAAATTTTTTTTTCATCAAACCCATCGTGTGATCTATGAATAGGTCTTCAAAAAAGCTATTGAGGTTTTTAATATCGTTAATAGTATCAGGCGTTACTTTGCGGAAATCCATTGTTATTAAGTTAGTATTAGTCTACTTTGCAACAATCCGCGTTTAACATGTATGATGGTATATACTTTAAAACATGCGTGGCACCTCCCTCCCTCCCACAACGGAAACATGCACTACAATAATTAAACGTATATACCAACATACATACCAGCACCAACACGTGTTTCGCCCCGAAACGGAGCATCATCAGGGTAAGTTGACTCTACGATGGTTAGTCGGAAAGTGAGCATCGTTCACTGAGCGTGGCGTATTTATACCCAACTCGCCCACTGATTATCTAATGATGTTGTAATAATTAGTAATTAATTAATTATTCAATCAATTAATCAATCGATTAATTAATTAATCAATCAATTAGTGATTCACGCCGGCAGGAACCGGGTCTGACGTAATCTGGTGATGTGTACTGTTGAAAATCCTCAGTAAAGGCGAGTTGGATACATTTATTTGTTCATTCAGCAGTGTAAAACTTGGATTATTATTATGTTTTATTATTTCTAACTGCTCTAGTATACTTAATTTAAAACCCTTATCAGATTTATGTAATATATTATATGTATGTATTATATGTATGTATGTTTTTAATATCATTTTTTTCTAAACTGAACAGTTTGCGCGAGAGACACTTCCAAAGTGGTAAAATGTGTGTCCCCCCCCTGTAACTTCTAAAATAAGAGAGTGATAAAACTAAAAAAAATATTATATGATGTACATTGCCATGCAAACTTCCACCGAAAATTGGTTTGAACGAGTCTAGTAAGTAGTTTTTTTTAATACGTCATAAATCGTAAACCGCAATGTACCTCGATCAAAGTTACAATGAACTTCAAGAACTTATATATTATGTTACTTGCTGCTACGGAACCCTTCATGGGCGAGTCCGACTCGCACTTGGCCGCTTTTTATTTCAAAATTCTAGCGTCAGTAGATTTGGAGATAAAGGGGGGAATGGTAATTTTTTGGCTTTAATTTTCGTTTTTTCTTGAATAATTTTAAAACTATCCATTGTAGAACAAAAATATATTTTAATCCTTACAACAAGTCCTTTCATTTGACATACAACACAACACGGTTTGCAAAGCAGTTTTTGTTTAATTTCGATTTTGTCAAAACATTTTCTTTTTTATTTCGTCTTTTGAGTCACAAAAAGTACATGAATAACAAATTTCAACTTTACTCATTTGGTCCAGTAGTTTCGGAGTAAATTGGCTGTGAACGGCGGTCGCTCAGACGCGCGCTAGACGCACGAGTAATCCTATAAGGGTTCTGTTTTTCGTTTTTTCGTACGGAATCCTAAAAATAGTAAATTATCTGTATCTCTAGCCTCTATAGATATTTATTGATGAAATAACAATAAAGTACTAACTGGAAAATATATTTTGAACCGAAAAAAAAATATTAGGTATGACTCTTAGAAACAGGGGAAAACGGTTAGGTACCATTTAATGTTACAATTTATAGTCCACGTAAGTAATAACTTCAACGGTTGTAAATTTTTTACAGAAGATTAAAAATAAGGTCCAAGTAAGGGATCTAAGATTAAGGCTATATGGGTAACAGAGACAAATTGATTCGTAATGTAATAATCGAATAAATACACTTAAAGTTGCAGTCAATTAATCATGATGTCTATTATGACTGTAATACAAATTGATAAAAAATCTTCTCTAAACTTGTAAGTACCTATTTCTTGACTAACAGACCTCCATATAATTAATCACCTATAATTTTTTCTATGATTTTTAATAGCCTGAATAAAATAAAATGGAAGGGAATAGTCCCAATTGGTACTTTCCTGAGCGACAAAAAACTGAAACCCCCACGCTGAAAACTCTTTCTATCTCTTCTCTCCATAACAAAAAACTTTTTCCTAGCAGCCGGAACTAATTTTCCTTACGGGAACAGTATGCTGCGTAAATAAATACTTTTAGTTCTAACTCTGCCGCAGTACAACTTATTAAACCCTAACATTTACAATTGTGACCAAATATCAGCCTGATAACTACAATAGTTATTCCAAGTTTTGTTACGGTAAGCTACACCGTTAGGTACCTAGTTCGAGAGTGTAAGAGGTTCCATTCGTACATGATTCGAACCTCCCTTACTCTTGGACTCTAGGGCCCGTATCAATAAACCGATCTCAAGATTAGGTTTGAGATACTGAAATAATGTTAAATCGATCAGATCAGTTTATTCATACGGAACTAGTTGAATCCTGCTTAACAACAACCGAGACAGAGGCCAGGTTCTTAATGTTGGTGGTCACTGGGCTCTGTATCACCCAGTTAATCCCAGTGGTACTTGTGAATACTTTTTGGCATTATTTATTTATTTATTTATTTCATAGGTAATCCTA
Source organism: Thymelicus sylvestris (assembly GCA_911387775.1). Classification (NCBI taxonomy): domain Eukaryota; kingdom Metazoa; phylum Arthropoda; class Insecta; order Lepidoptera; family Hesperiidae; genus Thymelicus; species Thymelicus sylvestris. The sequence continues at coordinate 10,195,032 of OU426888.1, forward strand.
CAGTTATTAATAATAATAAATCATTAATTCAGGCAACGAGGCCCATAACATAAATACCTTACAGACTAACATACATTCAACAAAAAAGAGGATTTTGCAATAGCTAAAACATAACAGTTAAAATAAGTAAGCAGTATACATAATTATTAATTAATATGTACGTATTTTCAAACCCTACCTACTAATATTATAAATGTGAAAGTTCGTGAGGATGGATGTTTGAAACTACTGAAGTACTGAAAGAATTTTAAAGAAAATTTAATTAAGCACACGATTTGACCATGGTCTACTCTAGCTAGAATAACATACAGGGAAAACGCGAGCAAATTCGCAGACAGAGCTGTGGTCGTAGTCATTTTTATCTGCGAAGAAAGATCCTTTTCTCGAGATGAACGATATTCTCTATGATTAAGGCTATTCGCCCACGAACGATAAAATCGGTGACCGATTTTTTGTAGGAGAAAAATATAACGAAAAAATAGCGCAATGCACACGTCCTACAAAAAGTCGGTCAGAAATAATATGGGAGGAAAAATCGGCCCGATTATCTGTCCTATAAAAAGTCTGACGTGGGCGGGAAGCGTAAACAAAAAGAAAAATTAAACACAAGAAAATTTTGTTTTTAAATATTAATGACAGTCTTAAAATTCGTTACCGTACGATGTAGAGATTTATTTGTGTAGATATCGATTATTTTATTTCAATAAATTTTGATATTACCGTCAGCCATTTCATAATATTTATTAGTTTAACATTTTATTGCAGTCAAGAATGAGTGATTGTCCTTAAGGTGGCAAGTGTAAATCTCACAACGTCGTCGTTTGGCAGCATGCCAGTAAATGTGGCAAACTTCAAGGCTCAAGCTGTTGCGACTAATATGTAGGTAATATTGTTAAATTGTACTTATAGAAAGCTAAGGTGCAATTCAGTGCGGGAATTATTTTATTAATGTGACCTTCTAGATCGAGTTACGGATAGAAAGATATTTATCTATACTAATATATAAATAAGAAAGATTTGATTTTTTGTTTGCATTGAATAGGCTCCGAAACTACTGAACCGATTTGAAAAATTCTTTCACTGTTGGGAAGCTATACTATCCCCGAGTAACATAGGCTTTATTATACTTTCAAAAAAATTAGGAATTCTTAATAAAACTCCAATAATGTAACCCAAGGTGTAAAAAAATAAGAAAACCGAAGCAAAGTGAGGGTGGTTACTCGTTATAGATAAAATTGTTGTCCAATTACAGTGAAGATAAATAGCTATACCTATAGGGATCGAGTGTGAAGAAATAATTACTTTATTACTAAATAGACAGTGACTCCACTTTGCTTTTATTATGAAAACATAATTCTTGAGTTTACAACCACTACAAAATTGCTAAAGATATCTGTTACTCTTGATGAAAAGCAGTAGGTAAATCTCATCTTGATGCGAAATATCTAAAACGAACGTGATTGAGACCAAGTAGATATGCAATATCCAAAAGCCAAAACACTCATAGCTAACCTTAATTTCCCTTGATAATTTAACTAATAAGACTTTAATAGTTCAGTTAAACCTGTGAAACCCCTTGGAAATATTGAGAATTGATATCTCAACTTATGGATATCTATGTTTCCCAAAGGAAAAGGGTTGGATGTCGCCTGGAGCACAGATTACTGACTGAATAATTATTTTAACTACTTGTAAATAAATCCTACTAATATTATACTTAAATGTGAAAGTTTCTGAAGATGTTTTACCTAGATGTTTTTATTTCCATAATGCCCTAAATGTTGTATTGATTATGTTGAAACACACAGACAGACCATGTCTAGGATTATGTAATATGATAGATTTTATTCTGGATAAAGTTGGTAAAATTTCATCCGATAGTTTTACTTTTTAATCTTGTTGTTAATAATAAAAAATCTTTATGATTTACTTAATATTTACAATTACAGCAAGAGCACGAGGTATGGAGGGTCCCCTCCATAATGTTATTAGAAAGCCTAATTAGGCTTCTCGTAATAATTTATTCTACAATATTAGTAAAATTATACTTGATGGGAAAATTTAATTTCCATTGACGAACCTTTAGCCTAGTTGGTAGTGACCCTGCCTGCGAAGCAAGGGGTACCCGGGTTCGATTTCCGGCCGGTGCAGATAATTATGTGATAGATAAATTTTGTATTCGGATCATGGGTGTTATTGTGATGTGTTAAATGTGTCGTCCATGCCACCCGCGGCACAGGTAAAAAACCTACTGCGGTGGTACGAGTGTGTAAGCGTTTATTTATTTATTATTAATTTCCATTGCATATTCAACTTAGGTATGATCAATGGTATATAGGTACATCTACTTTCCAGAAGATGAGTTATTAAAATACTAATAAAAAATATTTGTAATTTCTTAAATGTTATAGAAAATAAACAATCCTTATTTCAACAAACAGCAGCTTTGTTACAGAAGACTCCAGTATTTTCTCTGAGGACTTAAATGTTATAAAAAATATTCTATTCTTTGATCTAATGGAATTCTCGCAAGGACCTCATTTTAATGAAAATTCTCGAGTGTCACAGTATCATTCGTTCCGTAAGTACGTTCAGTGCTGCGAATCAAATCGGACATTTAACTGTTAACAATAGATAGAGGATAAATTTATTCAGCACTATGTAAATAACAGGTAGGTAATTGTTTGAAATTATTGATATTTCTAGTTAGTAACAGATGAGTAGGAAATGGTAGCAAACATGATATTTGAAAGGCTTTATATCATAGACCGTGACCCCGCTTGTCATCCTCTCACAATTTTTTAATAGAAACAAGTTAAATAACTTGCCGCAGTTAATTTGAGATGAGCGTAGCTAGACAAATAGTAGAAAACATTACCACTTACAGTAAAACTAGGTACTATAAACTACAACAAACAACAACAAAAACCCAGCAAGCTCTAGTTGCAGAAACTACATAATTGCCTAAGGCTCGTTCCTTTGACAACAGTAGGTAACTACAAGCCTGTTAGATTGACTTAGATTCATGTATTGTTTACAGACTCTTAGGGCCTTAAACATCACGAATAGGCCATCAAAATAGTTAATTAAGCCCACCTTTACAAACTAAAAAAACTGAACTGAAATGAAACTCAAATATTTTTATTCGAATTAGATTTGTTCACAAACTGTTTTCGAAAGTCACTCCTACGCCAGCGCTTCAACAAATCCCTACCGTGAATGGTCCCGGGAGAAGAAGCGGCAAGAAACTACCGAGGTTATTTTTTCCTACTCACAGTTACAGAAAGCACTTAATATTACATATAACAATATTTAATAAAAAAAAAACTCATGTCATATACAAATAACATTATTATTTTATACGAGTAACCTCCCTCGCTTTGCTTCGGTTTTCCTATTTTTTTACACCTTGGGTTACATTATTGGAGTTTTATTAAGGATCCCTATTTTTTTAAAATATAGCCTATGTTCACCGGGAATAGTGTAGCTTTCTAACAGTGAAAGAATTTTTCAAATCGGTTCAGTAGTTTCGGAGCCTTTTCAATGCAAACAAAAAATCAAATCTTTCCTCTTTATATATTAGTATAGATAAAGACAGTGAATTTCACACCATTCGTATTATTAGCATTTAAAATAAGGTTGTTTGTTACATGTAAACCATTGCAATACTTGGGAAACAGTGTTATTTACATCGTCAAAACAATGTTTTCTCCTATCAATTTTAAAAGCTAAGGAGGTATCATCTGCAAACAATACAGTTTCACACAAGTCCCTTGTGAAATAAGGAAGATCATTGATATAATATGTTTAAAATAACAGCGGTCCTAATATTGATCCTTGGGGTACACCGAGAGTAATGTGTGCTCCTGGGGATTTCTTGCCATTATTTATCAGTAGGTATATTGTAATCAACGCAATCGAACGCCTTTGAGAGATCACAGAATATACCAATGGCTCTATACTCTGCTTGCTATGCCTGGATCAGTGGTATTTTTTCCACTCCAAAAACCGAACTAATTAACAGGAAACAACTTGTTTAAGGAAAAATGAGAGGGAAACTGGTTATAAAAAAAATTCAAAGATTTTGCTAAGGGCTCATTGGGGACATTGAGATGGGTGTAAAATTTGTGGGGTCACTTTTGCCTTTTATTTCCAGATCTAGACACGCGGAGCGTGTCAAGTCAATTTCTTAGCTAACAAAATTGACGAGCAGCACCGTGTGTAATATTACACGAACCATTTGGAGCCACTTTTGACCACCTCATAACTCAAAAACTATTCAACATAAACCTGTCAAATTTGGCTCATTTATTAAGACTTGCGAAAACGAAACATATCAGTTTTAGTACTTTCTGAAGCTTTCAACGGGAGGAAGATGTTCAGTGTCCCAAGTGCCTGTGAGAAGTGTACATGTACATTTACGTAAAGATCAGTGGTTCGTCAGGAGACGTTATTTCCAGTGTATTACGTCTTTTATTTTTAATGTGTGGAAAATTATTTTTCTCTAATCTACAAGATTACACCACAAAATTTTGTATTATTTCCGTAATTATACCAGTTTAAAGTAATTCGAAGTATTGTTTCAAAATTTATTGATGCACGATGTCATCGAACATAAACAACTTATCTGTACTAATACGATAGTATAAAGAGGAAAGATTTGATTGTTTGTTTGCATTGAATAGGCTCCGAAACTACTAAACCGATTTGAAAAATTCCTTCACTGTTGGAAAGCTACACTATCCCCGGGTGACATAGGCTATATTATATTTTCAATAAATTAGGGATCCTTAATAAAACTCCAATAACGTAACCCAAGGTGTAAAAAAATAAGAAAACCAAAGCAAAGCGAGGGCGGTCACTCGTAACTAATAAGAGTATAGTCGACTTTCGTATTTATTACGATATTATAATTGGGATTTAGTATTAATTATTATTTCAATATTTAGCGGACATCAATAGTGGAAGATCATTACTTATAAATAATGAAATAATAGGTACCATATTTCGGACCACGGCGCACTAACTACAGATTTAGTTGAAGAGCACTATAACAGTTCATGTATTAAAATTAATCAGTAACGTTATGAATAAGTACTTACTAATAATTTCTATACAAAAAGTAATGATATCCCATCAAAAACATAAATGTAAAGTGAGAGTCAATTTAAAAAAAAAAAAGAATTGAGATCTAAATGGGTGCCAATTTCTGTGTAGAAAAGCCTAAAATTTTAGTCACAAGAACATGTAATTCAAGCTTTACATTTGACTTGGCTAGTTTTCTTTAGTTAGCAACCAACAAACCAAATTAGAGAAGAGTGTCATAAGCCATCAACCTAACAGATTTGACGAAGCTAATTACATAGATATAATATAGCCTAGGTAGGTACGTGAAAACTAACCAAGTCAAATGTGGAGCTTGAATTACATGTTCTTGTGACTAAAATTTTAGGCTTTTCTACACAGAAATTGGCACCCATTTAGATCTCAATTCTTTTTTTTTTAAAAATTGACTCTCACTTTACATTTATGTTTTTGATGGGATTTAAATAAAGGGATTATTTTACCATGTTTTATTAGGTTGGGGAAGCTAACATCGTCAATTCAAGTCATTATTATTATTAAATGTTACTTATATGTGGTGCAATGGAATTAATTATTTTTTGGTTTTATTATCATTGTAGAGAGACTCCAGAGATCATCTAACTTCTTGATATTGATAGAGTTACAAGTCTTTTTAATTGTATCTTAATAATTGTAAGATTTGTGGATACCGAAAAAAGCGGCCAAGTGCGAGTCGGACTCGCCCATGAAGGGTTCCGTCCGTAGCAGCAAGTAACATAATATAAAAGTTCTTGAAGTTCGTTGTAACTTTGATCGAGGTAAATTGCGGTTTACAATTTATGACGTATTAAAAAAAACTACTTACTATAGTCAAAATTATCTAAGATGCCCATAATGATAGCTGCCATTTATTAATATGAACTAACATTGTATGGACGTCTTTGAGTGAAATGGAATAATCAATTACTTGACATGAATAGTTGAATACTTACGGACAAAGGATTTTTCCAAAATTTGTTAAAAATCCTTACTCATTTTCATTGAAATTGATTATAAATCATAGTAAACGTTATAATCTAGTAAAAATCCCATCACATCATAATTTATGCAAAATTTATTAAAAATATTTGACGTCGCAACAATGATAGATGAAGAGGCCTAAAACAAAACTGACGCAAATTGATGTGACGGCCTGAAACCGTTTATAAAACCAATCATAATCGATGCAATACTATAATCGGAATTTAAAAATGAAAATTGATTAATTTAATTACTTGGTTAAAAATTATTTACTTGCATTTGAATTTAAAATTAGGTACCCAAGAATAACACGACGAATTGGATGCTAATAAAGCTCATAATATTATCTCAAAATATTATTATGAAACTGAGCGGATGAGTTAATTCTATCATGATCTATCTTTCTTTCTTTTTCTTCTCTTTCTTAGCCGGCAACGCGCCAGTGATGCTTTTGGTGTTGCTGATGTTCATGGGCGACGACAGCCACTTACCATCAGGTGGATCGTCAGCTTGTCAGCCAGCTCGGCTATTTCCATGCATATCTAGCAGCATGAGTTGTTAGGAAGGAACAAAATAATATTTTATTGGAGTCCTAAATACTTACCTACATAATATTGAGAATACGTGGTACGAGATATGTAGCTCAATCGAGGTACTTGGGAGGTACCTAAATGTTACGGTTTTTAGTTTACAATTTAATTATCGAATCGATTAGAAGGTCTTACAATTTTGAATCGATTTGTTGCAAAAATTGGTTTCTTTCGTGAACCGAGTTTTTTGTACATCTCTAGTGTCACTGTGATTGCAAACGACAAATTGGGCATCTTAGTTCGCGGCGACTATAGATCTCGTTCAAACCAATTTTCGGTGGAAGTTTGCATGGTAATGTACATCATATATTTTTTTTAGTTTTATCATTCTCTTATTTTAGAAGTTACAGGGGGGGGGACACACTTCTTACCACTTTGGAAGTGTCTCTCGCGCAAACTATTCAGTTTATAAAAAAATGATACTAGAAACCTCAATATCATTTTTAAAGACCATTTCATAAATACCCCACACGTATGGGTTTGATGAAAATAACAATTTTTGAGTTTCAGTTCTAAGTATGGGGAACCCCCAAAATTTATTGTTTTTTTTCTATTTTTGTATGAAAATCTTAATGCGGTTCACAGAATACATCTACTTACCAAGTTTCAACAGTATAGTTCCTATAGTTTCGGAAAAAAGTGGCTGAGATATACGGACGGACGGACAGACAGACAGACAGACATGACGAATCTATAAGGGTTCCGTTTTTTGCCATTTGGCTACGGAACCCTAAAAACAAACATCTGTAATAAACCTTTATAAAATCGTTATCTGTGCAATGTTCTGCTATTCAGCATGATTGTTAATCCTGAGAAACGACCATGACATACCAAAGTAGTAAATTACCCGACAGTGGCATATTTACTACGTCTGGCTCTAAGCACCGCCCAAGGAACCGAAAACTAAGATAAATTCTACAATTAAAGTTGTAGCACTGTTTATCTTGGTGCAACGTGTAATACCAAATGATTCAAGTCACAAGGCAAACGTCTACAATACAAATGCAAAACAGAACATGAACATGCTAATTATTTCATTCATACTGCTCCTGCGGTCCATCATTTGTCTAAGGCACGTGTAATGTCCATAGTATATTATCAGACAATATTTCAATATCTATAACCAAGTAGACTTGAGAATTTGTGCAACAACGTCTTACAGAAATCTTCTATTTTTAATCTATATTTGAATAAGAAACATCACGTATTCCTATCTTCAAGATGTCTTGTTTTATCAAAGGTAGTGAGTGACGGTAATTTTAAATACCAATTAAGTAATAAACCGCATTGAAATGAACTTGGCGTCTTGTTGACAAAACGAAATTCAAAAGTTTTTTGAGACTCGGAAATTAATTATAACTCGTCGCGATGAAGAACAAAGAACAATAAAATAAAATTGTAGATCATAGTCGAACCACGCTGAACTGTGGTTGTACCACAGTAAGGGAATGTAACTGTTGACCCTGTTGGGTTGTAATAGTTATAACATCTCAATTAGAAATTGTATTGGTCCCAACACCCCTGGAACCCTTCAGTGAAATTGCTTAAAAGTCATTTTGTCAAGGGTAGTCACGGTTCAGCAACATGTATTAATTAACTCGTTTGACCAAGTTTGATCAATATTAGGAACGATTTATTTATAGCGAGTCCTTAACGTAAACTACCTAGGTAGATTTGAAATAATTTTGTACTTGGACGAATGTGAAAGAATCAAAGATATTATGATCAAATGTTATTACGACTGTGTAACTAAGTGGAAGTACTTAAACTGATTTGTGTCTGAAATCGTGGAAACTATAGATTTCAACGTAAATGTTAACTATTAGTAGGTATACTATACGGACAATGTTTCTTGGAAGAGGTTTTAAAATATCCCTATATTTTAGAACCTCTTATTACTGATATTACCCTTAATATCTTTCGCTCCGTTTATAATTCAATTGTTTTTGTAGAAGTTTATTTGCTTGAATGGCTACCGCACATTTTCTGAGCTCCAAGAGTTGACTGGTAGAGAATGCCAAGAAATTAAGATCCTCCGTTTGTAGAAAATACAACAAAGAGTAAAGCAAACTAATAAATATGAGGAAAAATCTATATAGGTACATAGTCTTGTCATAAATACTGTTATAGTCTTGTTTAATTTATATGGCAAATACTAGCGAGAAAATGTTTCAATTTATTATATATAAGGAATACTTGCACTATCTTAAAATAAAAAAATTATATATTTTGTGCAATTTACTAAAAAGGAGTGGACGTAAAAAGAAGACACAGACGGGTTATTGCGCTGCACCGCTGCAGCGCTGCAGCTACGCGCCTATTGACATTTTTTAACTGAAAAAATTTGAAAAAATCACTCATGAGTTTTTTTATACTGTCAAATGTACTGTCAAATGATTTCCTGAATTTGCGAGCTTCGAAGACTGTAAAAGTAGCAGCCGACCTCGTACGGTAAGGACATCAGCGATCATCTAAACAGTACGGGCGCGAATTCAACAAAATCCCGTCCAGAAGCAAATTGTTATAGTCATAGACATATCTAACCTATGGTTGTAGCCGTTCAGGTAGGAATAAGCAAAAATACCATTATGTGAATGTTAAATGAAGACCTTGGACCCCGAGCTTATTAACGAAAAACAGGGCATTTTCGTAATAAGCCTCTAAAAAAATTAAGGCTTGAGTGATCTCCGGCTTTGTTAAGGTCCGCAAGAAAAAAATCCTTTTTTCAAACGATTTTTTTTAACATCGAAGAAAGTTACAACAAAGTGATAAAATATATGCCCATGTCAATAAAAAACAAACAGGCGTATTCTGATATTCCCGCGTGGGCATTATTCTGCATCAATCATGGTTTGACTTGGACTCTCATATTCGGGCTCATCTGTGATGTTTCTCTGTGAAAAAGGAGTGAAAACCAGTATTTTTGAGTAGGTACTAACAAACATTGTTGTCAAGACAAGTGTTTGTCACAGTATGACCATAAATCACGCTATTGAGGTTTTCTAATTTACAAACACAATGTGGATTAAGGGCGCTGCCAAGGGTCCGGTGACCCCTAAGACTAGCAGGAGATATCAGGATATATAGTCCATTTTTTTGGCGGAGACCAAACTGATAAACAAAACACAGTCATACGGAAATCTTACTAGTTTCACGACACGCACACGCTTTGAGAGTTGTATACCTTAAACTTAGAGTATAGGTACTAATACATACTCTAAGACCTTAAAGATATGTTTATTACACAAACAACTATTGATATCACACTGAAACTTCATTAAATTCACCGTTTAATCACATAAACTTCTCTAAAACACGAAACATTGTCAAAACTTCTTTGCACAGGAAACAATATATCGCTGACAATTTGACAGCTAGGAGCTTAAGATTGTCGTTGATTCGTAAGGATTGAAAGACAAATCGATTTTCTAAATCGTTTGAATGATTTCTTGGTCGATATAATAATATTTTAACTTTACGCTTGAAAAATTAAAGACATATTTTTAAAACTGTGTAATGTTATTTTTATCTCTTTCTATTGCTCGAAGTTACAATGAGAATGATTTTTCGTTCGTATCATGACAAATAATTTTAAACAGAAATATTTAAGTAGGTACTTATCAATTCAAATAGTCATTTTTTTAATAGACAATGAATTTTAGTCGCTGTATCAGATAAACCGACTCCAAGTTTCATTATATACTTGCCAGAATCAGACAGCAATGATGAATGAACTTAATTCTCTGAATAAATTTTTTTTCAATATCTTGTATCATTTATTTTTATGAAATATGAAAGATTTAATTTAAATTTATCTATTTTAAAAGTGTAATTATATATAAATATAATTTGATTCAATTAATCGTATTTGTTAACAGATCGATTTTAATTCGATGGTTCCAAACTTTATTCAATCGTGAATATTGTCTATGGCAAATTGACATTAGAAGTCGGCCATTATTGTTTACCACTTTAGACTCGACTAAAAAAATGGACTATAGAGATCGTGTATTAATAGGATGTCCATGGCAATATCTTGTAACACTGAAATAATTTAGCGTAAGAAAATACAGGTAGGTAGTCATACTAAATTAATCCAATAGACAACGCTCCTGTTTGGGTTTAATTAAGATTATCCACGTATGAGTTGAGTACGTAATCCCAGATGAACTGTAATTCCGTTATTTACGTCCAAAACCAACTTTTATATGTATAATAATAATAAAAATATATTTTAAATTTATGGCACCCCAGTACAGTCACATAAATTGAGCGTGTTTTCGGTTTATCTAGGTCATGTGAGGATATTGCACGGTATCAATGTCAACCAGATCAGGAAAGATCTCTATCCACTGTTGGTCTGTAAACAAATTTGAATTTAATGGTCTGTTCCAAAGAGCTCGCTTTTAACCGCTAATATTATTAATACTCTGTACCTTTTTCATTCATTACATTAATCTAAATTCTAATAAATATTCTGAACCTCGAGGTCTTGTGATCCGGGCTTTTAATTGCTGATACCAAATTTCATTCATCTTCGTACGATTTGGATTGACAGTAGCTTTGGCTCAAACTGCTGCGCATAGCACAAAAGAATGTAGGTAGGTACTATGAGAATGAAGAATCTATTAGTCTAATTCCCTGATAAACACACAGACATCGCAACGTAATTTTTGTGCATGCCATAAGATCTCGGTTGCCGATACAATAAATACAATGACAAAATGTTTACAGGTGATCTTACCACTAAAACGAGCTCTGGACAGTCTTTAGGTAGAAAATTTTAATTTCCTCAAATCCGTGGCAAAAATGTGCTGTGAGCACCTGAAAAAGCGTAGGTATCAATTAATTATACGTGCCATAATTTACTTCCGTTTTTATTGGAATAAATCAGACGGTTTTCAACATTTTCCACACGCGTTCGCAGACTGCATTCAATTTCAAACACGCTTGCACTGAATATTGAACGGATTTACCGTTGGTCACATGTTAGACATTCCGAACAGAAATCGAATGAAGAACCGATAATTACGAATATTTGCTAGACTAACCAAACCAGTAGAAGACTTTTAACTTGTTATTATGTTTCCGATATTGTTATTTTTGTGAGAGGAGTATTAAGTTCACTGTATACATTTTCGTTACCTCAATACTCATCAAAACCGTAAAAGTGCGTGTCTGGCCATGCGCAATATAGGGTTCCGAAGTAGTAAGTTATTACTCATTAACTACTTTTGCTAACATAACCGTGATAGTTTTCCTTGTAAATTCACCGTATTTAACCTATTTTTGAGAATTTTAGGGTTCCATAGGAAAAAAACGAAAATCGGAACCCTTATAGGATCACTCATGCGTCTGGGCAACCGCCATTCACAGCCAATTTGCTCTGAAAGTACTCGAGTAAATGAGTTTTCATGTGCCTTTTTGTGACGAAGGTATAACGATAACAACAGAATTTTGAAAAAAAAAAAGTTTAATAAAATCAAAATTGAACAAAAACTGTTTTGCGAACCGTATAGTATGACATGTCAAATGAAAGGGCTTGTTGAAAGAATCTCAAATATATTTTTGTTACAGTTCTGCTATGGACACTTTTAAACTTATTCAAGAAAGAACGAAAATTAAAGACGATGTCATCTTCCATTCCCCATTGACCATTCCCCTTATCTCCGAAACTACTGAGGCTTTTTGAGAATTTAGAAAAAAATACAGAGAATAGTTCTTTACTTAAATATTACAAGAAAACATATATAAGAAGTCTATGGTCTTAAAAAAGCGGCAAAAATAAATAAAATTAAAAAAATATGGTTAATAGATAATCAATGTTCGGAACCCTTTTTTGCAGTTTAGTTTCACTTGTCCAACTCCTACCGTTTATCCGAAAGGGGGGGGGGACACTTGACTCTAACCATAATTAGCACTTTAAAGCCAAATATTTCGCAAACGGACCCCTAAATCCAAAGATGGTCGTAAAAGAACCATAATATTTTTGAAAGACCTTTTCAACGATAGCCCATATTATAGGGTACGCGACGAATAAAAAAATCATCCTCACTTTACATATTGGGGAGGTACGATGAAAAAAATTTTTTTTTTCAGTATTTTATTCTATGATTTTAGAGTTTTAATACATATGTATGTATATCCACGCCAAATTACAGCTTTCTAGCACTAACGTTATGATTTTACTTCGGAACCCTAAAATGATCTATTGCACGCAATATAGGTATAATAGGATCTACTGTAGAATGATGGAACTAGCTACAGCTTTTTGTAATAAAGTATATTTATCGAACAGACATAATTTTACATTTATACCAAGCTTTATCGACCATAATGTGCTTTGTCTATACGATACGCGTTATTACACAATCTCTATTCCGTCGTTGATAAAAATAGAAACGGTAGACCGACCGTGAAAACACCCTGGATGAGTTTACTAAAAGATAACAGGAATGAGATATAAGAAATTGCAAAGTTAAATAAACTTTTTGAATAGGTAACACTAACGAAATGTGAATCAATAAAAACTGCTACACCAAACGAAAAACGCAAACGAATGGAAAAGCATTTGCAATTTTTCTATTTGAATAAATCCGAAGAATTAACCTTCACCTTTTGCTAATAAATATTCAATTGAAGTTGTACTATTATTTCTTCTGAGATGAAGTAAAGAAATGAATGACAATCTAAAATAAATAAACTTCACAAGTGCGAGTTAAACTCGCTTGGAGAGAGTTCCGTATGTTGATTATCTATTTACAGTAATTTTTCTATCTGATTTATTTTTGCCCTTTTTTAAAGACCATAGACTTCATATAAGTTTTCCTGTACCTAAAATATAACTAAAGAATTACTATTTTCTGTATTTTTCTTAAAATTCTAGTAGTTACGGAGATAAGGGGCTCTTATTTGAACTCCAAATGGTCAATTTTCGTCTCCAATTTTAGTTCTTTCTTGAATAATTTTAAAAGTATCCATTGTAGAACTATAACAAAAATATATTTGAGATCCTTACAATAAGTCCTTTCATTTGACATGCTACACGATACGGATTGCAAAACAGTTCTTTTATAATTTTGATTTCGTTAAAATAAAAGTCTTTTACGATTCATTTCTTTTCTTTGTACCTTTGTCTTAGGGTCATAAAATAACACATGAATACCAAATTTCAACTCATTTAGTCCAGTAGATTCGGAAAAAATTGCCTGTGAAGGGCTGTCTCCGTTTTTCGATTTTTCGTTCGGAACCCTAAAAACAATAAACCTCTTTATAAAGTTGAATAATTGATACAAATGCAATCGTTGTTATGATAAAAAATTATAGACCTGATGGTAAATAAGTAGGCATTGCCATGGACAATAATAACACCAAAACATTGTTAACTGCCAACCACAGGAGTGTGAATCCTGCTTTTGATCATCTGAGACATTTTAATGAACACGTAGAACCATACGAATTTTAACTTTAGCTAGATTATGTTAGACGTAATACTAGATACCACAGCACACACGCCACAGCCTTGTCTGAGTTTCTACTGAGTCTACTGCTGGAGGGAGAGGAGGTGACTTACACTCATTGCTAGATGGAACCTCTTGGGGTGCAAGCTTTGAGGTTCAAGGCACGCAATTTCACATGTATGCAATGTCGCGTGTCTGTAATTTTCACGCTCGATTTTCCACGCATCTCTATTTAAAGGAAAATATCGTTTTATACATCAAAAGTTTAGCAACACAGTGCCGGAAGTATGTGGAAAATGTACCTACCGTAAATATAATCTCTTATCCGAATCAGTGGATTGTATTGGTTCCTACAAGAATTCAAAGGGTTAATCGAAATTTATGTCTGATTGGGTTTTACAGACTGTTGCTAAATAGCAGCTATTTTGTCGTCATTAATTAAGGTGATTGATATTGATCAATCCTAATATATTTAGACAAGCTGGTATTTTAAATTCGGGAATGCCACACAGAGTTCCTCTTCAATTAGTATGGAGAGGATCAGGAAGTTCTCAAATGTAAATCTGAAAACTAAGATCTTCGCCAGGCATAAGACTATACCTAACGTTATGAGATTTAAGCCCAACAGTGGGAAGTTTTTCTATCCATTAATATGCACGGTAGGACTTAAGGATTCGAAGAGTAGCGCATGAGTAAGGACTTGCCCATCACATTCAATCTTATAAACATAGTCAAATTGCAAGGCAATCCTTGTGATTTGTAAAGTATTTAAAAAAACTTTTGTAATGTTTTTAATCAAAGCCAACAAATTTATTTTCTATCACGCACCTTATTTTCGTACCTACCTACAATTCACTCGACACTTTGTAAACACGCACCTTTGCGTACACTTCACTCGACACGACACGACACTGATGAGAATGGAAACCCCTACCATATAGCTTGGCTATTGATTCATCGATAATGATAATTATATAAGTGGCAATAAAGTAGCCACTACGTCAGCATGATAGGGGTGTACGATAATTTAAAACATTTTTTGTTAATTTTCCCCATATCAAAATTTTTATTTTAAAAGAATTTGACACGGAAATTTGACATCATTACATTAAAATTTGTCATACCAAAAAGTGCTACCAACATTTATGACGAAATAATATTGGCCAAATATTTTACATAAGTCATAATTTGACGTTGAAACAAAAGTGAGTAGCCCTATCAGTGCTGTCTACCTTGTGAATGGTTAGTTGGTATAGCGTCGAGATCTATACTTCAAACATGACAGTCTGTAGAAACAGGGGGCTTACCATGAACTCCTAAAACAGGTCAATATTAGCCGATAATAGGCCTGTTCTGCTATATCCTACCATGATCTGGCTAAAACACAGGGCAGCCAGCGACCACGTCACCGTAACAGGACAGCGGTCACGTGACTTCAAAATTGATCTTCTGAAAGTGGCTTAAGATAACGTCAAAATATTATAGCCCACCGAAAGTAACATTTATTGTCCTGTTTCGGCTCGTATGAAACACGACGGGATGCAGCCATGGCGAATTTCAAATACACCATCATCACAAAATAAATACATTTCATTTGTTTGGAATATTAAAAAAAAAACTCATTGCACTTATGCTTTTTAAATTATCGCTCCTAAATCACACATTTTATTAGACATTTACCCCCGTGTTCAAGAATAATACTTGTCTAAGTAAAGAAGCAATACTATGCGAAGCACCTAAGGCATTTCTCAGTGCGTTGGTCATGGCAAGCCTTCAGTTTCACAGTCGACCCTTAAGTATCACTTGGCTATGCGGACGCACAGAGCTTTATACAGCCCTCTTATTGGTCCATTTGATGCGGCAAACTTCACTCTAGTCATTTGACACAGGCAAAAGACAAAGATAACAATACAAATAATCGATCTATTTCTTTCTATTTTGATAGAAGTCAAACCAACACTATGCGTTCGGTAAAGTAGCTCAGCAGCTACTTTATCGATTTTGACAAACGCACAGCGAAGAACTTCAATCAAGTATTGTTTACTTATTTATTTATTTATTTATTTATTTATTTATTTATTCGGCACACCAACGTATGTTACACTTCACAATACAAATATTATACAAGAGAAACAAAACTTACAATCGTGTACACACAATTACAGGTGAGCACAGCATTCACATTAAACGCTCAGTTGTAAAAGATTTATACTACTTATTACTAATTTTATCAACACTTATAGTTACAGTTTAAAATGTCAAGATAACATAAAAATTGAATCTAAAATAGTATCTAATAAAATTGATAAAATAGTAGCAAAGCAAAACAAAATTCATAACAAAATCAAATCTAATGAAAACCACTCAAAATTAAAACAAATAAAATAATTATAATTTAGAATTGAAAATACATTGATATTAAAATAAAATTAATTCATTGATACTAAAGTAAACATCAAATCGAATAACACAAAATCAAATTTAAAACCAATAAAATAATTATAATTTTAAAATTAAGACAAAATCTAAAATAATTATTACATTACAATAAAAATAATCATAATTTAATAAATATATATGTATAATTTAAAATTAAAACAAAATCTAAAATAATTATTACATTACAATAAAAATAATCAAAAGAGATTTAAAAACAAATGACAAAAATAATAATTTATGAGTCTATCCTAGATTTGCAATTTTTAAAGTGATTTTTAAATTTAAACAATGAACTCCCAAATATGTCTAGTGTCCAATGAGAGCCAGTGATAGCGTTGTAAAAACTTAATAACCTATTGAGAGGAGAGTAATAACCTAAATGAGTGTGACTAGGTTTAGGAACAAAAAGTTTATATTTACCTGGTCTAGGCTTTCTAGTTGGTATTCCAAAGTTAATTTCCGACAGCAAATTTGGACAATCAATAATACCGTTTACCAGTTTGTATAGAAATAACATATCATGCATGTGTCTTCTATCCTCTAAAGTATTCATTTTGAAATAATTCAATCTGTCAGTGTAGTCGGCAAGCGAACGAAACCTATGTCTATGTGCTAAAACCCTCAAAAACTTCTTTTGGACTCTTTCAATTCTTGTATTGTAGATTTTGTAATGCGGGTTCCATACTACGCTGCAATACTCTAGGGAACTTCTTACCAAAGCATTGTAAAGAAGAATAACTGTGTCAGGATTTTTGAATTCCTTGGAGTTACGCAATACAAAGCCAAGTGATTTTAAAGCTTTACTTACAATTTTATCGACATGCTTATCGAAACGCAGTGAACTGTCCAATGTTATACCTAGGTCACGAATTGTATCAACTTTTTTTAAGTTCGTTTTGTCGATTGTGTAGGTAACACTAAAGTCCATCTTTCTCTTTCTAGAAAATCGTATGTAATGACATTTTTCAACGTTTAACGACATCTGATTTACTTTACACCACTGTGACAAAGCATCTAAGTCTTTCTGTAGTAGTGAAGAATCGCAGTGACTATCTACCTTTCTCGAGATTTTAAGGTCATCTGCAAATAAATGACATTGAGAATGCTGTATAACATCAGGAATGTCATTGATGAAAATATTAAACAAGATAGGGCCTAGATGAGATCCCTGTGGTACTCCAGTAGTCATTGGGTATTCCCAAGAAGTAGAGCCGTTAACGGTCACAACTGCTGATCTTCTTTCCAGATAGGATTGGAACCATCTGAGTAAACTGTTTCCTATTCCCATTCTTCACAATTTATTTATTAGGATAGAATGATTAACGAGGTCGAAAGCCTTGCTAAAGTCCGTATAAATAACGTCAACGGATGATTTCGAATCTACCCATTTGGATATGGTATCAACGAAAGAGACCAGATTTGTACACGTTGATCTGTTAGCCAAAAAACCGTGCTGATCTCCGGAAATGGAGTGTTTTATGTGTGAGATCAGCGGTTCACACATCAGTTTCTCGAGAATTTTTGCAAATGTCGGCAATATTGATATTGGCCTATAGTTGCTTATTAACTGTCTATCACCTGATTTGTGGATTGGAACTATTCGTGCTTTTTTCCATTTTGTGGGAAATACTCCACTCGAAATGGACTTATTAAAAATGATTTGTAGAGGGTATGCTAGTGATTTGGCACATCGCGAGATAAATATGGGGGGTATGTTGTCATGACCAGCACCCTTGTATGGGTTTAAGCCCACGAGAGCTTTGTGTATTTGTTCTTCCGAGAAAGTACAAGTTGTGAAATACCTACAATTTTGTTGGTTATGTAGTGGTTGCACTGAATGATTGGTGTCGGAAGGAAATATGGAAGCAAAATTTTTAGCAAAGAGGTCACATATGTCTTTACTACTTGAAACAATTTCACCATTTAACTCCATTTGTTGGGGATAAGACATGGTGCCCTGCTTTTTTGATTTGACATGTGTCCAGAAAAGCTTAGGATTATTTTTAAGGCTCACTTCTAGTCTCGTTACGTAGTTTTTGTAGCAAATACTTTGAAGTCTAGAACATCTATCTCGAAGAATTTCAAAACTAATACTATCTAAAGGGTTACCGAATTTCTTGACCTTTACATGGTAGGTGTATTTCTCCTTTTGTAGTTTGATAAGTTGCCTAGTATACCATACCGGATAGCTACTATTTGAATGCTTCCGTTGAGGAACAAAACGTTGAATAAGATCATAAATTATGTTGTAGAAAATATTCAACATCTGATCCACTGTCAAATCATCTCCAAAAACAATGTCCCAATTGACCTTTTCGAGTTCAGACACTATTTTATTATAGTCCGCTTTGAAAAAGTTTGGACGTTCTGTTTTGTTCGGCAAAACCTTCTCTTCGTTGCTTACTATTGTAAAATCTAGAGGGGGATGAAGAGGATCAATGACACTCAGGACACTGACACTATTAACAAGGTTGACTATAGACACATTTGTAAGCACAAGATCAAGAACCCTTGATTGAATATTTAAAATATTATTACACTGCTTCAGCCCGTGAAAACTAATAAAATCCATCAACATATTAAATAATAAGGAATTTGAACCTTGGGTTATATTATCGTCACCCCAGGTAATTTTACTTTGGTTAAAATCACCTATTATAAGTTTATTTTCTACCTTATCTAGTACATTATTTGCGTTGCATATAAAATTATTAAAAATGTCTACATTAAGCGGTGGGGGTAAATATACTGCACATAATATGAGCCTATCTTTTTTATTATTACTATTGGTGAAATCAATGCTAATCCATAAATCTTCACATTTACTCTCGAAATTTTTATGTTGCCGTGAGACTAATTTTTTATCAACTGCTATGAGTACTCCTCCTCCAGCCTTAATACTATGGAATCCAGATGAAGAACGATCCCTTCGGTATACAATATATCTGTCGTCAAACAGTTCTGAGTTAGAACGAGTGAGTTACGAAATGGTTTTAATGCCACTATGCACTCGCAAGCACCTCATAGTATTATTCTTGAATACGAGGGTTAGACATGTCACTGTGTCAAGTGTCAAGTGGTGTTAGATTACGTTCAAAAATGTAAGCATCACTTAGCGATAATTTTTTTGGTAATTTTAGAGAACGAAAGGTTAATAAATCACAACACTTAAGTATTTATAACAAATCTCAAAATCTTCAATTGAGATTGTGATTTTAAACTTTTAAAAACATCAATATTACGCATTCATTTGAAAACCGGTAAACCGATAAAACGCTCTATTTCAGAACATAATTAGTACAAATCAAGTACCTTGCATATCATAGACTAACCCCCGTATTCAAGAACAATACTATGAGGTCTCACAGTGTTCACGGACGCATAGGGTGATTCAAACTATTTCGTAAACAATACTTGATTGAAGTCCTTCGCTGTGCGTTTGTCAAAATCGATAAAGTAGCTGCCGAGCTACTTTACCGAACGCATAGTGTTGCTTTGACTTCTATCAAAATAGAAAGCAAGGATCGATTATTTGTATTGTAATCTTTGTCTTTTGCCTATGTCAAATGACTAGAGTGAAGTTAGCCGCATCAAATGGACCAATAAGAGGGCTGTATAAAGCTCTGTGCGTCCGCATAGCCAAGTGATACTTAAGGGTCGACTGTGAAAGTGAAGGCTTGCCATGACCAACGCACTGAGAAATGCCTTACTTCGCATAGTATTGCTTCTTTACTTAGACAAGTACGTATATTATTCTTGAATACGGGGGTAAGATGCAGGACAGAAGTAGAGGCATTGCAGGTCATCGGTAAACGTTCATGGTACAAAATGGTACAGCTGACCTGTCCTGAACATTTTATTAGAGTTCTTGGTAAGGCACCAGATCGCTATGGTTTGTTTTTAAGAACCATGGATTTTCCATGTTAAGAACATAATGTGGGTTCTTTGTGTTTTTTCTTCAGCTTCAGCTTGAGAAAGAGACTTGGTTAAGTACTACTACTTATACACAAGTCGTTTATACTGAAAAACTTACCTAATAATAATCTAAACTTTAACAAAAATTAAACGATTTCAAAGAAATAGTCTTCATTATAGCACAGAAGAAATAATGGTACTTATAATAAGTAGTTATAGTAGGTATTGATTATATTCCGATCCGATAATCCGATTCGATAGATCCGATAATTATCGGATCCCTGTAAACCATCTATTACCTAAATCACCTTATTCAATAAGACGTTCCAACACCACTGCAAGAGACAAAGTTATACCTTATATACCAAAGTTATATTAATTGTGAAAATGATTTCCAAATGAAAAGGGCAAACTTTGTGGAAGTCTTTTTATTTTTGATAGCAATCATCTCGTTGTAAATCCTCTTACTGAGTAAGCTTGTTCGAATATTGATATTTATGACCGAATAGTTTTGGCATTGCAAACTAAGATTAATTCTCCAAACTTACAAATGAATGCAGCCAAGCTCACTGTGAATAAATGGCGAAAGATGCTCAATGTTTCAAGTCAGATGCCAAGTGAGTCTTTGTGGTACCCGCAAACCTACAATTAGGTCACAAACCTACAATTAGGTCAACATTAGAAGTTTTGTAGAACACCAAAGATAAATATTTGCTTAATTTTTCAAAAATACAATTTTTCTCTATAGTTAGTACATAGGTATTTACATCATTAACTTACATATTATTACTGCATTTGCGTTCACGCTCAAGACGTGGCGCAAATTGGACCAATGCTAAATCATTTACGTCTTATCTCTAACGTAAGTAGTTACAACTTACGGCACTACTTTTTGTATGAAAATCATTTATTTGTTTATTTTTTATTTATTTTCTTTATTGAACCTTACAAAAGTAATCGATCAAAGGCGGACTTTATGCTAAGAGCATTTTCTGCCAGTCAAGTTTAAATTAGTGTAAAATGATCCGACGGGCCAATCCTTACTTTTGAAATAATTGACTAACATACATCCTTAGCAATTACCCCAAACGTGAAAGACATCCAAACTTTTAATTGGAAAGAATACCTTAGTGCTTAATTATTAAAATGATACGAGCATTTAGCTAGAACGACAAACTTAAACATCAACTTCCAAGTCATATTACTTTTCACCGAGTTCAAGTGGAGCTACAGTAGGTTTTTGTAATGTGTAAGAGTTTTAAGACCAAGTTATGAGTACCAATATCACATTTTATTTATATAAAAGTTGCTGATATTATTTCAATCGTATAGTGACTTAATAGTACATGAAATAAAGTAGAAAATGAATAAAGAAAGGATTTGAGAAATTATACTATTCATTAATACGTTGAACAAGCACTAAAATTTAGTCACTTAAAATTTAGTTATCTACTTAATGACTACGTTATTACGTGTAAACCGGACATAAGTATCTGAGCTAAGTCGCTGATGGATGGACGGAAAAATAAAACTACAATTTGTTCCCGGAACCTACACCCGTCAATGGTGATTCGGTTTTCCGAAATGGATAGATGTTCACTCATTTGAGATTTGAGCCAAGATCATGTCATTCACCACGATTGTTCCATGGATTGTTTCAAGCGGATACATACGTCACTCTTCCTAAATATCGGATTGACGTCCAACGGAAAATGAATTTTTGTTTGTAAAACTAATTTGTTTCATCAGAAACACTGTCAGTTCGGAAAGATGGCTAGCTGAAAAAATGTTACGGCATATTTTTTTTTCTTTACATTGAGGTAAGACTTTTTGTTGTGACAGTTCCTGGCCGGGTCGGGTCGAATCAATTGTTAACAACGTGGGAACATAATGACTCCATTTAGATTTCGGAACCCTAAAAGCCAAACAAGACCTAAAGTAAGCCAAACAAGATCTAAAGTAAGAAGAAATGACATTTGCTAGACCGAAGTGGTACCTAACTCAATCAAGACATCTTACAAATGGATACGTTGTCACACGTTGTCGAAAGTTTGACAATTCAGGAATCTAATAAAACTTTCTTATCAAGGTGTTTGTGGTCGCACTCCTCCGACACGGCTCAACTCCTGTTGCGCTTTAGCTGATCTTCAGCCATTATCTAATAGGTCTGACGAAGTAATTGTACGCAAGTACGCGGTACTTTAGCTATTTACACGCTGTATTACCATTTTACATAAATAGTGTGATCCCGTGCCACACCAGATTTTTATGAATTTTTGTGTAAGTATATTTGGTACATACGAGTATGAGAATAGGCGGTAAAGTATATTTTATACCGCTAGGTGATTAGAGTGTCCCCTGTTCAGAATATTTTTTGCAGAACAACGTTTGCCGAGTCAGCTTGTAAAAGTATATAAATTTGACGGTAAAAAATCTACGTCAGCTATTGTTGGACGTAACAAGCAGTAATAATCTAAATTTTACTAACAAAAAATAACCGACTTCAAATTCTCAAAAACTACTTGTCAGATCTCGTTCAAATTTATGTGGGACCACATGACAAGCACCAGCTTTCTATTAAAAAAAGAATCATCGAAATCGGTTGACGTGATATTGAGTTATTCGTCAATTTGTCGCGCACATCTTAACACAAATTTACGACTTATGTAGTTTTCTCATGGATGCCATTGTCAGATCTCAATAAAATTTATATGGGACCACATGACAGCCATCAGCTTTCGATTAAAAAAAGAATCATCAAAATCGATTCGCCCAGTCCAAAGTTCTGAGGTAACAAACATAAAAAAAAAAAAAAAAAAAAAAAAAAATACAGTCGAATTGAGAACCTCCTCCTTTTTTTGAAGTCGGTTAAAAATGAACCAAGCAATTCAAAGTAGAAAGATTTTTCCAAGAGTTCATATTAAAACAGACTTCGTGGTGTTATACAATAAAATGTGGAAAATACTTGCGCACTTAAAATAAAGGAAAAAGATCTACCGACAACCTTTCTTCGATTCTAAATTGATTTACCTAATGAATGTTAATAGTACGCTCGATCTTCCACTCTTGTCGCTTAATTGCCAAGGTTTTACCATTACCTAGTTACTTCTTTTCGATTGCTACAAAATGGAATTTTCATTGAATTGATATTTAGGTTCACATTGTTAGGCCTTTTACTTTTCAATAAATTCATCGTCATTTCGTTTCAGAATTCCCATAGACCCTATGGCTGCCTTCCGGTCCCGTCATCAGACTAACTTTATTAGATCATTATCAATACCTTTTAAAGAAACAATTTCAGCTCTTTAACTTGCAAGATTTATTAACAGACAGCAGAAAAAGTGAAATGGAATAAAAGCTTTTAAAAGGCAAATCAAGTTTTAGCACACAGACAAATAACGCCCAAATTAAACCTCGCAAACTCACACTTATAAACCTATTGATAATATTCAGTGCTACAATTTGCGATACTCAAATAAATGAAAGCTTAACGAATCCGAGCCATCTTTCAAAAGAATAATCAAAGACGTTGAGAAGAGGATTACTTTCGAACAAAAATTGCGTTAAAATCACGGACAATATTGACAAGATCCTCTAAAAGTGACGAAAATCATCTTACTTAGGAAGCAAAGTGATTTTGTATGTATCATATAGATATAGGATGACACAAAGGTCTATTATCTTATTTTTATGGCTCACCCGTCCTTGCTGCGTTAGTAAGTAGGTACCTAGTATAGTTTTTATGTGTATAGACGATATAAACTCACTTGCAAATACTAGAACCGATATTTTTTTGTTAGTTTTTGTTACTTTGATCTACTATTAGTGAATATACTAATGACTATAGTTCACTGCAACAATAATTTCGGTATTGTTGTGATCACCATAATAATATACAAAATCATAAACCGTCGTATAATTAACCGTCCGTACAAAAATAACTACGTCAAGTAATAAACAAAAATATAAAAAATATCTTTCATAAATTCAGTTTTTAACTCGCAGTCATGTCTCGTACTAGTATTAAAATAATTTCTTCATGGTTAACGATGACAAGTATAAAAATAAATGTGAGTAGCACAGTCCGCTATTTAGCAATAGAAAGTTGTAATAACAATTTATTTTTAACAACAAAAACAAAATTATACACAGTAAGAAAAAAATCGCCACAATTGGACATAAAGCTTACAACAATTTACTTACGTTTTCAGGCTTCCGAACTTCTAGTCTTGAAAACTTTTTAAAGTTTTCGTTAAATGAAGTGAAAGTCAACAAAATTTAAGTAATAAAGTTTAAATAACTAACACACTTTTTAATTATTGTTTTTTTCACCCACTTGATGTGACACTTATGTTGAAGTAAATGATTAAGTATACGAGTACAGTCCGAGACACCGCCCGGAGTAGCGACCGTTTCAGGAGCTGCCGACACAATTACTGAACAGTTCTGAAAGCACTGCCTTCAGGGGTGTACGTACAACCTATGCGTATCTATATTTAAAATTATCTTGTAATTCAATAAGAATAACACTTAATTTACCAATATTAAATTAACAAAACTATTTTGAGTATTATTTACTTACAGTATCAAATAATTTTAATAGCTGTAAGATTTTCCACCCAATTTGTAATACACATAGTAGAGTTTTACTCAAAGGTTATGAGGTAGTTTAACATCAAAAGTGTGTGTAAAGACCAATTTGAAGATATTTTTCAGTATATTATCGCCTGTTGATAAGGCTTTTCTAAGCTCAAACAATACTTTTGGGCAATAATGTGAACTATATATGGCTTTCTTAACCTGAAGCACAATAATTAAACTTACAATACTAATAAATAAACTTGACAAGTGCGAATTAAACTCGCTTGTAGAAGGTTCCGTACGTTGATTATGTATTCACCGTTACTTTTCTATTTTATTGTAGGTTTTCCTGCAATATTTAAGTAAATAACTATTCTCTGTATTTTTTTCAAAATTCTCGCATCAGTAGTTTCGGAGATAGGGCGGGAATGGTCAATTTTTAGCTTTAATTTTCGTTCTTTTTTGAATAATTTTAAAACTATCCATTGTAGAACTACCAAAATATATTTGAGATCCTTACAATAACCTCTTTCATTTGACATACTTGTACAAAATTGTTTTAAACAATCCCAGTTTAGGTGACTCCAGTTTGAAGCTCGCAAATATAGTATAAGGACTATAAGGGTTCCGTTTTCGTTTTTTCGTACGGAATGTAATAGCGATTTTAGAGTTTATGATAGACCAAAGAATTTATGTAATGTTTCGTTTGTTCCATATGAAAGGATAGGGTAGTTTTAAATCTTGGTTCAACCTTTTAATGGCCTGCTACAGGGCACGAGTCTCAAAAATGTTCCAAAATTAAGAGTTTTATGTTAGTACATATTATAAGCGTACGAAGTCGTGGGGAACAGCTATTTTTTTAAATTAATGATAGAATACTTGAAACAATCAGGAAGTTGAGACAACTTTTAATTACGTAATTTTTGGGCCCATCCTAAAGCGGAATTCAATTTAAAGCTTTGAAGTATTTTATTTCATTTCCTTAAGTAGCAGTAGCGCAGTAGATTATCTCCAATCAATTTTCTTAATTTTATAACAAATATAAATATAAATAAATTAATACGATTTTAGACAACGTTTCAGTCAGTTCAATTTGTTGTATCCAACACTAAAAGTCAGTAATACATATTAAAATATAACAGTTATACTATTAGTGTTACGAATGCTATAGTATGTACTATACTACAGTATGTACATAATTGTCCCACTGCTGAGCTCGGGGTCTCCTCTCACGATGTGAGGGGTATAGGCCATAGTCTATCACGCTGGCCAAGTGCGAATTGGTAGATTTCACGCACCTTTGAGAACTGTATGGAGTCTCCATCGTGCAGGTTTCCCCACAATGTTTTCCTTCACCGAAGCAAGTAATAATTAACTTGTAACACGCACATAATATTGGAAAATTAGAGGTGCGTGCCAGGATTTGAACTTGGGGCGTCTGTTTCGGACCAGACTAATGTTATAATCGCTAGGCTATCACTGCTTTTTTGTATTTATAATACTACGAGTAACCGCCCTCGTGTTGCTTCGGTTTTCTTATTTTTTACACCTATGGTTACGTTATTGGAGTTTTATCACAGAATAAATAATAGTACTTATAATAAGTAGTTTTATTAAGGATCCCTAATTTTTTTGAAAATATAATAACCTATGTCACCCGGGGATAGTGTAGCTTCCCAACAGTGAAAGAATTTTTCAAATCGGTTCAGTAGTTTCGGAGCCTATTCAATGCAAACAAACAATCAAATCTTTCTTTATCATATTAGCATTAGTATTAGTAAAGACTTTACTTAACGCCATGTACCATGTTTAAATCGAATAAGAAGAAAAAGAAGTTCTTATGTTGTGCAAATTCTGCATGCACTATACATTTACACTTTAATTGAATTGATGCTTATTTAAAATGTTACACAACGTCCGACCCACGTAAAATTAATAGTGTAAAGTTTTAACCTTATTACGGCAGTAGCGTGAAACATGTACGTAATCTACTAAACACACACTAAACCATTCTAATCGTATGTCAACCGAGTTAAGATTTACCTACATTCTGCTACAAAATGGATAATAAACTAATTTAGTTATAGTCTGCTACGTCGATTTCAGTGATATTTTTGTAACAGATAAAATAATATTGAAAGCAATTTTATTACCAGAAACAGAAGCACAGTAACATTTTTTGTATATCTATTTTAAAATATCCATATCATTGCTTCCGTTCAAAAAAGCTATCATTAAGATTGCATAAAAAATCACTTATCAATCATAGAATTAATATTACTAGCGTATAGAAGGGACACCGCGAACATCGGGTTCGGGGGTGTGCATTGCAGCCGGCCGGCTGCATTTAATTCTGTCACTCGGCTGTCACTCGGCTGCGCTCATGGCGGCCGCATGCCAAAATTGTTTATGAAAAAACTGAAAAAATGCCGTCGTGCGTAATAAGAATGTGTCACAATTGCACGACAAAAAACAAAAAAGATAATGTTATCACTTTATCATCAGTAAGAAAACAAAATCTTAATTTAAATGAACTAAAACGAATTTAATTTAATTATTGAGCAATGTTCCCGCCATTTTGAATGAAAAAATCATAAGGAGCGTTTGAACTTGGCAAGCCACTAGCGTGTTAATGGACTAAATAAGCTTGCCGACGCGACGCTTGTGACCAATTTAAAGTGTTGGATTTTTGACACGAATAATTGGTAATTACGTTTGAAATCGTTTAAAAAAATGCTTTTGCGCGTTAAATAAAGTTGGAGTAAGAGCTTGTAAAGATTTGGAGTCGGTGACTCTTTGTCTTGGTTCGAAAAGTGTCATATACAAAGTTACTCTATGGCAAGTGTGCAAACGAGGCTTCTAGTTTGAAAAGAGAACGGAGGGCAAGCCGGCGGTGGAACACACATTTTGTTTGAGATAGCTTCTCTATGTAAAGTTGTACCTCAATGTTATCAATCGATCATTTACAAAAGGATCGTGAATTTTTTTAAATCAAAGCATCTAAAGATCTATCATCTATATCTATCTCTTCAGCGAGAAATAAAAAAAATGTTTAATTTTTTTTCTATTTATACATAGTACATACATATTATACATAGTGTTTCAACTGCCTGGCTAGTTAGCGAAAGTGCGAAACCCGCAAAGTTCAGCTATTATGTTTCAAACAGTTTCGGTCACAGGGCAGGAGAGTTACGACGGGTTTTCCTTTTCCATCTTAGCTGAAACAGCATCTTTGTACCTGTAGATATGTTGGAGATATTCATTTGGTTGTTACAACTGTTACAAGGAATACCCGCTTTTGGCCGGCAACACCAAAGTGTGACTAATGCTGCGAACATAGATACAGTCGCCGGACTTATGTCCATGGGCGACGGTGCTTTGCCATCAGACTCGTATGCTCTTTTGTCACCTATTTACGATAAGTATTTACGATTCTTCAAATAATGAATTTTTCCTCGTATTTTAATTAAACGACGGCTAATCGCCTCAGAATAATTTTTGAGAGTGGCTAGTGTTTAAAATAAGTACCTGTCCCTTTGAGATGTCAGGATGCTCTATCGGAGGAAAATATGAAACCTGAAGATTCATTCCCGAAAACTTTCGTGTCATAATCATGAATGAATGAATGAGTGAATGAATTTATTTCTAATAGTATACTCTATAGGTACTTACATTACCATACCTACAACATTTATGCAACCCCTTCTCGCAGCACGAAAAAGAAAAAGTTGGCAAATTACAGCATTACCTAATTGTAAAACATAATTATTATAAAGTCGGTTCAAATACTACGATACTATTTTTAACCGAATTCAAAAAAAGTAGGAGGTTCTCAATTCGACTGTTTTTTTTATGTTTGTTACCCCAGAACTTTCGACTGTGTGAACCGATTTTGATGATTCTTCGATCCAAAGCAGCAAGGCTATTCTGTTTTGTAACTTGACAGCGGAATCCGCGATGAGTTTCAAAATTGAAGTTCGAGTTCGAGACTCACTTCACTTCGCAAGTGCGTACTAGATGATTAAAGAATGTCATATCAAGATCTCGGACTCGAACTTCAATTTTGAAACTCATCGCGGATTCCGCTGTCGAGTTACAAAACAGAATAGCCTTGCTGGTGTTTGTCATGTGGTCCCACATTTTGAACGAGATCTGACAAGTAGTTTTTGAGTAATTTTGAAGTCGGTTATTTTTTGTTAGTAATATTTAGATTATATTATAACTAATCATCGGACTTTTCATATGAACTAGAACCATCATAATTATTTGCCCAGTTTTAAGGTTTCACGGTGCGGTGAGTTTTATTAGGTAGTTATGTATATGAATCAAACGAAGAATAATATTTCTGAGAAATACTCTATTATTATAGTCTTCTTCTGTGGTCTTCTTGTTTTTTGGCATCTCTAAATGTCATGTCTCAGTTGCCGATCAAATAATTTAAATTTGTCTAAAAATAGTACTAGGTACAATAACATCAAAATTAAATGTCACGCGTCACGCGCGTTTTAGTTGACGTTGTAACTTGTAACCAAATAAAATTTTGGGAAAATATTATTTACTTAAAAGGTTTAGGAGTGTATTGTAGTATGTAACATAGTAATATCCAATATACCTCATTATTATAGGTAGGTATTATCTTAAAAAACTTCTTAGGCATAAAATTTTAGTGTTATAAAAATTAAATGTATTGAAGGTTAGCAGTAGAAATACCCGGCGGTCCTCGGGGAAATGCGAGTCCTTTACAAGCACTCTTTGTCAAAGAAATTGTATTTTAACATAGTATTTTAATTAGATGTTCTTAATTTATTTTGAGTCGAAGTTTAAAAGTGAAAGCTCGATTGTTATTAACTAAATAAGAAAATGTTTTTTTGTCTTGAGGTTTTACTCTGAGGTTAAAGTAAATTATTTTCCTTGATTAAATCTCAAGGATTTCTTATGAAGTCATTTTATAAACATTATCAACGTAATCTAGGAATACCTACTACACCAAAGAATGTACTGTGCTTTCTGATATTTTAAGGGTTCGAAAATAATTATTTGTACCTATCATTGAGGTACTATACATAGAGAAGCTATCTCAAACAAAATGTGTGTTCCACCGCCGGCTTGCCCTCCGTTCTCTTTTCAAACTAGAAGCCTCGTTTGCGCACTTGCCATAGAGTAACTTTGTATATGACACTTGTCGAACCAAGACAAGCAGTCACCGACTCCAAATCTTTACAAGCTCTTACTCCAACTTTATTTAACGTGCAAAAGCGTTTATACGATTTCAAACGTAATTACCATTGATTCGTGTCAAAAAAGCGAACACTTTAAATTGGTCACAAGCGTCGCGTCGGCAAGCTTATTTAGTCCATTAACACGCTAGTGGCTTGCCAAGTTCAAACTCTCCTTATGATTTTTTCATTCAAAATGGCGGGAACATTGCTCAATAATTAAATTAAATTCGTTTTAGTTGATTTAAGTTAAGATTTTGTTTTCTTACTGATGATAAAGTGATAACATTAACTATCTTTTTTGTTTTTTGTCGTGCAATTGTGAGACATTCTTATTACGCACGACGGCATTTTTTCAGTTTTTTCATAAACTATTTTGGCATGCGGCCGCAATGAGCGCAGCCGAGTGACAGAATTAAATGCAGCCGGCCGGCTGCAATGCACACCCCCGAACCCAATGTTCGCGGTGTCTGTTCTATACGCTAGTAATAGTAATTCTATGGTACCTATTTGGTTTTTCATAAATCTTTCATGTTTATCTACACACTAAGCATTTTACGCTTTATATTAGCTTGACCTGTATGACCTGTATGTTGGTTTCTTTGTTTGTAACTTGTAACCGACTCCTTTGGACTTGATTTTGAACCACTGCAAACGGTCAGATTTCTTTCAAACTTCTTGGACTTATTGAGGACCGATGACAATTCAATATTTAAAGAAAAAAAGAAGAAGGTGCATGGTGTCAATTAGTAGAAGGGTTAATATTTTACTAAAATATCATTGTTAATATCTTAAAAAGCATCTCACGCTTTTTTTACAATTCCACGATTCTTAATTCAATAGTATATTTCATTACAAGTGCGGAAAGCCTGTCATTGTAAGTTGTAACGAGTTCCGACAAATGTCCACCCAAGCCGAGGCGCAGCCGAAGTTGAGGGTTGACAGTCGGAACAAGTTGCAATGACGGTTCCACACGTGTACTGAACAACTATTTTTAATACAGTTGCGAAAAAATGAAGCAATATAATAGAATAATAAAAACACAATAAACTTGAAAATAGCGCCAACCAAGAATATAAGCAGAGATTTTTTTTGTTTTCTTCACCCATTCTGGGTAGGCAAAGGGAACTATGCCCATACAGCCAAGTCTTCAGTAGATTTTTTTTATTGATATGAAATGAAAATGAAATTTAATGAGATGAAATGAAATGAAACCTAACCTAACTCATTGAATCAAATCATTAAATCTGATATTGAAACAAATTAGTAGTTTCTTTTTAGAAATATTTGCATGAATCATAAAAACTTCGTGGTTGGTTTTTTCTTTTTGATAGACATTATTTTGACAGTTGGGAAAGAGAACGCACGAATGCGGAAAAGGTAAAGAAAAAGCACGAGTGTGTCCACACCCGAACGCTATACGTCCCTGCAATACGCCACTTTTTGAGCAACTGTATTAAAAAATTATTTTCAATTTTTTTAGTTTGATTTTCTATAAAAGCGTGTTTTTTAGGTTATAACTATTTTAAATAGACATCATTATCCTGAACGGTAAAAAGATTTTCACATTTCTTGTGAAGTTTTCATTCTCCAGGCATAATATGTTATATATATGTTATATATATACACCGACTCGTATATTCTATTCATAAAGTTTTCATGAAAATGAAAAAATAATAAAAAAATATTTATTTATCCAGCAACCATCATTTAATTTTCAATAACCTCAGTGCCACTAGCTCCCACACTACCCTACTACCACATACCTTACAAAATACGGAATTAGACCCAAGTGGGGCACATAAAGGATTGTTAATAAATGTTAATTAATGATAATGGTTTCGTTCTACCGTCGCCGCGGCGCCGGCACCTTAAAATGTCCTTCTTTTATTTACATCCAAGTCTTCCATACTGCTTAGTCGTGGTAAAATTTTAATTTGTGGTCTTAGGGTTACATTTCGTCTTATGACATGATTTTCAGCAAGGTTTTTCAGAAGAATACTGTGACGCAGGTATTACGAGTAATGCGTCTTTTAATATCCGAGTTAGAATGTACCCAATATCTGAAACATATTTAGTTATTGATTTTTGATGATTATACCGCGCCCCAGTAGCGTAGCGTGGGGGGGGGGCCGGGGGCACATGAAGAGGGGGCGGCAAGCCACTCGATTTTTAAACCAGAACAAAATATATACATTAAAATTAATTTTATTTAAATTTTAATGTAAATTGCGCTATGAAAAAAACAAGGAAAGTGCATTTTTAATTAATAAAAAATAATTAAATAATATGGGGGCGGCAAAGATCACTGGGGGGGCAAATTTTCGGTCGGCCCCGGGCGGCGGAAGCCCACGCTACGCCACTGCCGCGCCCCTTAGTAAATTTTTTATTCTGGCAATTTTCACGGATGAATAATGTTAAATCGAGATTGTGGCAAATGAAAATAATTCATTTGCTTTCCTCCTTCGAGGCAAATAACCGAATTCTAATTCTGGTACAAAATTAATGAGGTCATTATTTTTCACCGTAATTTGTACTTCACCGTAATTAAGACGAGTCTTATTTGTTAAAGAATCTTGGCACAACTTTTTGGCAATAAAGGATTTGGGCAATAAATTAATATAACAATATTTAAACGTTATTACATTATAGATAGATATTAATACGTTAAATTGCTGAAACTTGTGTCAAAATAATATTATTTACCAATTGCAATGTTTATGCAAAAGTACACGCACAGTGGAATTCAATTAAAATAAAATTTATTGTTGTGAACGAAGAAAAATACCTGCGAAACATTCAAACCAGTGAGGCATCATAATATTTACATAGTGTTCATAAAATCGATACCGAATTAAATTCTTGGTGTAGTATTTATAGCAGAAAATTTTTCACAGCTGTGTAAGACAACCAACACTTTTATAAACGTTGAAAATGCTGTTTGCACCCGTCTTAGGTACCTATGTTGTATATTTTGTGTTATTGTAGGTGGTTGCTAGTCTAGTTAGATAGCAGTTAACTATTAAACAAGGTACCTACGAAGCATTGATACCTTCATTTCACACACCGAACAGATTCGGAGCATCCATTAATTATACCTACCCATAATTATTACCCATCAGTTATTTGACTTCAACCCATTAATTAATGACCCAATACTGAGCACGGATCTCTCGTGTTGTGGAGGCCTAGAGTATACTTCACCACGCTGCTCCAGTGCGGATTGGCGAAAGGGTTAGTGGCCAACTCAAGTGTGGATCGTCAGCTCGTTTGCCGGCTATTTCCATTAAAAAAAAGTGTCAGAAGTTTTCATACCGCTTGAGTGAGGGCCTCCGACGTGGCATAATGACTACACATGCCCTCTCCGAAGCACGGAAACGCTCAAGACTTTTTTTCCACTAGCGGTCACCCATCGAATCCAACTACCGACCGCGCCTGCTGTTGTTTACCTTTGTCGATCGAGTGATCGACAATCAACTCGACAAATCGCGATCAATCCGCAGGGCTATGAGCGATTAGTTGTTTACGAAAACACTAACAAACTTTTTTCTATTTTTTTTTTCATTTTATCTGCCTCTTTGTCCAGGTTAATCTCTAGAACGGCTGAACCAATTTTAATAGGAATTTCATTGGAAGATATAAGAAGTTGTAGAGCAACATAATGGCTATACTTTTTATCCCGAAATCACGTGGGTGATGTACGCGAGAAAACCTCCCACGGGAACGACGTCGTAGACTAGTACACAGTGTCCGCAAATCCAAGTCAATAAAACGTAAAAGAAGCAAAAACTCTCAAATTCAATAATTTTCTAATGAGCATATACTTCACTCGTTACAAAATTCCCTTGGCTGAATTCTGATCTGATTGATGCTGTTGAATAGAAAGCGTAATAATCTAAATTTTACTAACAAAAAATAACCGACTTCAAAGTTACTCAAAAACTACTAGTCAGATCTCGTTCAAATTTATGTGGGATTACGTGACAAGCACTTGCTTTCAATTAAAAAAAGAATCATCGAAATCGGTTGGCGTGATATTGAGTTATTCGTCCATTTGTCGCGCTTACTTAATACAAATTTAAGACTTATATGGTTTTATCATGGATGACATTGTCAGATCTCAATAAAATTTATATGGGACCACATGACAGCCACCAGCTTTCGATTAAAAAAAGAATCATCAAAATCGGTTCGCCCAGTCCAAAGTTCTGAGGTAACGAACATAAAAAACAGTCGAATTGAGAACCTCCTCCTTTTTTTGAATTCGGTTAAAAATTGTGATTTTTGGAGCCCATTCACCTCAAGGTTAGTGTTGCTAACTGTTCCGATTTTTAGAGACATTCAGATTTACACAGAGTCTCATGGAAACAAAAGGTAAGTACGACTACAGTATAGACTACTTCAAGTTTACTTCGTAAGCAAACGATCGAAGCAATATGAGTACAGTGGGATGGGGACGGGCTTTGAAGGGCACATTAAGTAGTCGGAGCTAGATAGGAGGTCTTTGAGTGAGCCGTTAAGGAGCTTTCGAGAATTACGTTGAACAGACCTCCTTGGCCAATTTAATTACCAGGGTAGGCCTGTGATTAGTTTTTACCTACCTAGATCGTTGTATAACAATGAATTTCCATCAGGTTATCATTAATTTTTATTTTCCATTTGTCAATGATAATGACGATGTGTTCTAGATATTAATGATAACTTGATAAGCGCCAATTGCAGAATTAGATGTTTCAATTAGCTGAAATTTCTTTACATTTTTTATTTAGAAAGCTTAGTTTGGTTTCAGTGATTGATTTATTGCAATAGGTTTAGGTAAGTATTTCGAAGTTCACAACAAGTTCTGTTATAGTTATGTCTGTGGTTCTGCGTAAGACTAACTGTCAAAATAGGAATGTGTCTCTTATATCCACTTTTTCACTCAATTAAACAGTTCATTAATTGACTTTGAAGAGCAAGGTAGGTATTTAGATACTACAGTATCTAAAGCTGACCCAAGCCGAAAAAACCTGTCCAAAATAGTAAAATTGCAATAAGTATTTGGGAAAAGGTGATTCGTTTGAGCGTATTGAATGTTCAGACCCTCGGCCTTTAGTACTGTACCTATTTTCGTAATTGTTTTTTCTATTTCGAAACTGCCTTTGTAACGCAAAAATAAAATAAGATGGAAATGTACTGAGTACGTACAGTGAATATTTGTATTTACTTCTTTAATAAAAATAAGTTTTCTTCAATTTCAGTAGCAGTAATATTAAAATTCAGATTAATATCAAAAAGTAATAACAAACCAGCCAATCGAAAGGTGCGAACAATATTATGTTCGAAAGGTTCGAAACATGCGAACTACGATCACTATTTTTTTTCACTTTGTCAATTTTCATTACTTTTGAAATATTGTTCAACAATGAAAGTGAATGACCGTGACTACTAATCCTGAAGTGCCGTCAAACTGCTTTTCTCTTTTTATCGGCAACACGTTAGGTACCAGTTACCACATTGGTACCTATAGTACATGACAGCTAATTCAAATCTTGCGTAATTGACTGATTTAATGATTTAATATAAGAACTTACCTACGTACATATATGGGTTTTATCACTATCATTATAATAAGTATAGGTATACATAGATACTTACTTAATACAAGTTGACGAAAAGAAAAATGTTCACCCAAGTAAAGTAAAAGTGAAGTGAAGACGTGAAAAGTCATTATATGGAGAATATGGTTGAATGGTTTGGTGACGTTTTGCCTTGTCATTTCCCATTTCCCATACTGACGTCGGGTCCAGGTTTTTTAGTCAGCACGCATCTCCAATTTTAGTTATATGCGTATTGAAATTCAATTCGCGTCGGTGAAGAAAAACATCGGCTTAAGATAAGAACCTACTTGAGAGTTTCCGTAATGTTCTCAAAGTTGAGAAACTTTATGCCCCTACCTAACCTAATCATGATACATAAGTAGGTAGTAGGTACCTACTACCAAAACAGTAGGTAGTATTATTGCCAAAATATTTTCAGATATGGACACATGGTGGACACTGTTTAGTATTGTTGTGGATACAAATGATAAGAATTGTCATCAACGTTATACAAAATTATTCTACGATCTGAGACATAGTTATTGTAGTGGGTACCTCGTATTTTCAGCTCCACTGAAACTACAGTAAACACAAGTAATATACCTAACTTGTGGCCACCGACACAGACTTTTATCGCAAAATCATTTATTTCTATTTTTCTTTTTTTTTCTTTTTATTTAAGTTGTATGTATACCAGTAATTTAGTTTAATTCTGTTGTGAAAACTGGCGAAATAAACGTTTTCTATTCTATTCTATCGAATGGTGGTCTCAAGAAGAAAGATTTAAAAAAGATCTGTCGTGTGTCTTTTGACTCAAGCTGTGGAAGCCGGCTCTAGAAGAGGGTAGCTAGCTAGTCAGGTGAACTGCACCAAAAAATGAAATAAAGAGAGTGAAAATATAAATGTCATGATAATAATAATATTGATCATATACTTAAATTCTAATGAGAAACTTGTTTAACACCAAGCTACCAGATATGTCGCCTCTTCCGACACTCTAATATGCCGGCATGGGTTTGGGCTCAGTATGCTTAGCCACCAGATAGGGCTAAAACCTATATTTATTAGAAATTAAATTTATAAATTAGGTAATTATGTAGGTCGCCGAATTGCCTGGTGGCTAATGTTGCAATGAGCCCACTATAATTATATTGGGGCTCTACAATGATGTATTAATATCTCTATTTTTATAATATCATTGGGGCTCTACCCAAAAATAGCTCAAGAATGACTATTTCCACATCTTGGCATGACACGTTGACCACGTTGGTATGACCACGTAGACAGTAGACTGATGATAAGCTCAGGAGAGGCCTGTGTAAGTACATAATTAACTGTATCTAACAAATAGTTATTCTAAATACAGAGAATATTGTATTCTAACACGTATGTAGGTATATTGTGTGTGGCGCTAAACAAATACATATAAATTGTATATGTAGGTACCTACTACCTACATTAAGTAAGTACCTATATAATCTAGCTGTTACTGAAGTGCAGTTCCATGCTACAACTTTGATCTCCGGTTATTTAG
Organism: Thymelicus sylvestris; assembly: GCA_911387775.1. Taxonomy (NCBI): domain Eukaryota; kingdom Metazoa; phylum Arthropoda; class Insecta; order Lepidoptera; family Hesperiidae; genus Thymelicus; species Thymelicus sylvestris. The sequence continues at coordinate 10,232,430 of OU426888.1, forward strand.
TGCAATGTCTTTGTCGCTGTCGTCCAACTAAACCTATCTTCTACATATTGTACACACTTGCAGATAATAATTTCAGGATTTTCATTAAGGAATTTTAGAGAGATATTCAAGATTATTATTCATGGAAACATGGTGGTTATATCGTATTGAGTACAAGGTTGCACCTATACTCAATGATTGTCATGTTGTTGTGATGCAATAAAATTTAATAATTATCTCGATATCCACACATTTACACTCACGAATCAAGAACACACACACACGCAATTTTTGTAAAATTAGTTTTTTTTCCTTTTATTTATTTGTTTTATTAGTAGAAACTATAAACCGCGATACCTGAGTTCAAATCCTGGCGAAGTGATAAATTTATTTATTGTTAAATTCGTGAACTATATTTTTTATTTTATTTTAAATTACAACATATTTAGTGAATTTCGCGCTGCTTCTGCCGTGTGCATCGCATGCTACTGCCCTCAAAAAAGTAATTTTATGTAATTAATTTTAGTTGTTTGTTTGGCACGGTCTTAAAATTATTTATTTATTGTTAATTGGGTGAATCAACTTTTAAGGTACTCCTTTCATGTCCTCATCATAGAAGTGACCATATTTTTTAAATTTCTCTTAAAATTTTTAGACTGTTAACCTTAGCACATACTACGATTTTTAATTACCACAAAAATATAATCCTTTTTTTAATTTAAAGTAAGATTTACGAGATTTTTTTTGGTAACTCAGCAGAACAAAATCATTCTTCATACTAAAAATACTTGTCCCCAAGCCTAGGTAACGAAACATTTTTTTAATTTTCTTTAAAAAAATGTATGAAAACATTGAATTTTTACGAGGAGTTTCGATTCAGAATTAAATAAGCTTTACATTTAAGTACAAAATTGGAGTTATTTTACGTAAATAGTATTTATTTGACGTCCCTAAACATTTGTCCCAAGTATTGTTAAAAATATCTGCTCTACTGCGTTATTGTAAAAAGTTGAAAACAATTTTCAAAAAAGTGCATCTAATTCAATGTCAGTCCAAGCGACAATTGTCTAATAATTCATCGGAGTGGTCTGACGAGACCAGCCTCACGCCACCCGTCCCTCAGGCCGCGGTAAGCTCTCAAGGAGTGCGCGTGGGTTTATTGCCATTCTACTGCATTACGACGGAAATCGCGGTAAGTTTTTTAAATATTTTGCTATTATTACCTTACAATGTGAGCCATGGTGTCTGATTTGAAGGTCGTGACCAATTTTTTGTTTAATTTCAATTGCGTAATTATTTTTCGTCATTTTAAGCAAAAATTTCTCCTAAGTTACTGGTTACGCTAGAGAGAACATTCTCCTGCGTTACCACTAACGCCAGAGAATGTAAGGCAGAATGGCACAGCTAATTAGGGATATTTTAAGTGTTTTCTATTTGGAAATTGATAACGCATTATTTTGTGTCAGATCTGGGCAACATAAAGGAAAATGCCGCTTAGTACAGCTGAGAAACAGAAACGCTATCGAGAAAGACTAACAATTATTAAAGAAAAGTACGAAGAAGCAAAGAAAAAGCACCGAGAACGATATCATAAGTCTAAGAGATTAGTAAAAGATATGACTCCTAAAGAAAAATATAATGCAAATGTGATATGGAGATTACGAAAACGGCAACTTAAAGGACGAAAACGGGCGTAGAGAGTTTGTTACAACAGACACCTCCAGACTCGCCTAGATCTGGCTCCAGATTGGAATACTTTGTAGAATTAAACGAAACTCCACCACCAACACATTCCCATACTATTCATCTACTAGAAACGCCACCACCAGCATCAACTACTTCCCTATGCGCATCGCTATTAACTAGATCACCATCGCTTTCAGCAAAATTAGGTCGAAAAAAATTGAAAAAGGACTGGTTGAGAGTGCATAGAGAAAACGCAAAACTGAGGCAAGATAATAACAATTTACGACGAAAGTACGAGAAATATAAGAAAAAACATAACACAAAAATCGAAACTAAAACCAACAAAGTTGAAAACAATGAAAACTTAAAGTACAGAATATTGAGTGATGCTATTAAGAAGACATTCAAAAAGACAAAATCTAGGAAAGAAAGAGAGGTAATAAAGAAGACATTTGAAACAATAGATGTCAAAGACTCACGAATGAAGAAACAGATACTTAGAGAGAATTTAGGCGTTGCCGAATTGGACGTGGAGATTTTTTGGTAGTGAAGGTGTACGTAGACACATCTATAAACAAATCATACATCATTTATGCTTGCGAAACATTGACTGATGCTGAAGAAGACGGAGAAGTAAAAGTAATGTTTTTACGAGTTGTGGACGAAAACGCCAAACATTTCCGTTTGGATGAAAAGGATATTTTTTACGTGGATCATGTAAACATTATCCAGAAATTACCGGCACCAGAAATTATCAAGAAAAGACATGGCTCGTATTGCCAATTCGAAAAATCGGTAGATATGTTTGAAAAGAAATAAGACTAATTATGTTATACTTCAATCAAGGTTCCTATTAGAATAATTCAGATAACCTGTGATCTCGTTCACTGTTAAGTTTTGTTTTAATTTCATAGATTTGTTTTAAAATAGTGTACCTTTCAAAAAACTGATTGGACAAGTTGATTTAAATTGTTATTATGATGATTATACACATCATATTGCTGTTATTGCGTTTTAGATATTCTAGAATTCTCAGGCGTTACCAATTTTTCTCTGGCGTTACCACTAGGTCCCTTAATTTGTGTAAGGATTTTTAAATGTAGCTCGTGTCAGAATGTTATTACATTGTTAAATACTTTCCACTAGCAAACCTTAGAGTTAGAATTCAACTTAGAAATATGTAATGAATGACTGATTACCTAATACAGTGATTTACCTAAAAGTATAGCATTTAATTATGAACAAAGTAACGCAGTGAACTGTCAACTGTCTTTATTTATTGTCACTGTTATTATACATTAAAGTTAATTATTTTGAAGACTGCATTTTAAGTTGAAATAAATATTTACTACTTTAGTTTTGCAGTATATTTAGTTTTATTTCAAATTTCTATACTTTCAAAAACGTAACTCAGGAGATAGTTTTATGACACGGGCACCAGCTTTTCTAAAAATACTCATGAATGCTAACTTAGATGTCGTGGCCAACTAGGTAATCTAAAAATAAGACAAATTATTGAACACATAACATTTTATTTTTGTAAGTTTTCGTTATTTTATTTTTTATTTTTACTCTTGAAAAATATTGTCAAAGGAGTACCTTAAAAGTTGATTCGCCCAATTTAGGATTTTAATTTATAATACTAAATGGTTTATTTTATTTTTCACATAACAGTTTTTTTTCGTTGGTTTTATTTTTTGTTAAAAAGCAATTATAAACTACTGTAGATATAATTTTTGTACATTTCCACCGGAGATTAGCAATGTTAATTTTTTTTATTAAAAGCGCTCCATCTAGCTGGTTTTACTCTCTTGGTAGATTAAAATTTATACAATTTATATTGAATATAATAAAATAAATTGAAAATCAATTATTAATCAGGGCGAGCGAAGCGAGTCCTAAACAATAGTCGACAATCTGTACATTTCGTTATCCCTTTTATTGAGAAACTATTACATTTACAGGTTTGATTTTTGACATAGTAATATATTTTCGTGTCTAGATATGTTATCCATGATAACAATTTATTTTGTCCACTTTAAAAAAAAATTCAGAAATTCGATTTTTATTGTACAACTAACGCCATCTATCGGAAAAGTACAAAATCACTTCAACATAACTTCTCCTTCATGTATGTAAGTTTACCTTCTGAAATTGTAGATGGCTCTGATTACATTATAATAATGGAAAAATATATTTTAATAAAATTTCTTTTAAATTACCGAATTTAAATTACTGCATTGAAAAAAAAATAGAATAAAAAAATAATTAAAATGTGTGCAATTCACACGTGGTAGAAGTGAAACCTTCAAAATCTTAATATATATAAATTACGTGTCACGTTGTTTGTCAGCGATGGACTCCTAAACTACTTATACCTTGTTCACAAATCTTAGAGACTAAAATGACAACCAATAATGTCAAAGTTCGAAATAATGATACCAGCTAAATTTGTGCGATCTACTTTTCCGGTTTTTTGAATCGTAAACTATGTCGTAAGAATAGTGACATATTAGTAGCAACACTCATATCTTCCTAGATATTTAGTATTCGGGTAAATAGTATAAAATTAGCTGTATACCGAATGTAACCATAACCAAATACTCATTCTTGTAAGCAAAATAACTTATAAATTTAGTAAGTAAGGGCAAATATATTATGGATATATGAATGATAATGGTTGCTTAAACTTGTTTTTATACTAGTTTTAGGGACTCTTCAATAATCACACAAATAGTCGACCTTCCTTATAAGTTGTGAAAATTTTTCCGATTTACTTTTCGGTTTATGGTCATCACTATTTAATTTGCACCCGAAATTGGTCACCCATGAAACGTCAATTTAGTCTCTAAGATTTGTGAACGGATTATAACCGATTTTAATCAAATTTGCACACCGTGTGCAGTTTGTTCCAACTTGAAAGATAGGATAGATTAGATCTCAAAATAATAATAAAAAAACGACAGAACGAAGTATGTCCGGGCAGCTAGTTATAGGTATTAATTTAATAACATGTATATCACTTTTAATTATCTTTAAAAAACTATATACTTCTTTGACATCATTAAATAAATATTTAACACTAGCTGTCTTGGCTGCTTTGTGTTGCCTAATAATCAATGATTCATGTACTTTGTTGTTACTTTTAACTTTTATAGTTTTGGTAGATTTAACAAATCAGAGACCATTAAATTCCTTCTCCCTCTCCCTTTCCTTCCCACTCTCTATCCCCTGCCCCTTTCCCCTCCCTTTTCCTCCTCTCTCCCCTCCCTCATCCCTGCTCCTCCCCCTCCCTCACCCCTGCCCTTCCCCCTCCCTCTCCTTCACCCCTGCCCCCTCCTCCTTCCCTCCCCTCCCCCTCCCGCTCCATCTCCCCGTGCCCCTCCCCTTCCCATAGTGAAATTAAACATCATAATAATTATGTCTCGTTCGTACGCGAAGGTCCAAACCGACTTACGGTCGCGCGACTGACGAGAGGTCATCAAAATGCCACGAACATGCACGTTAACTGACCGTAAACTTCGCGAGCCCTCATAAAGCACCGCTTTTTTGCTAGTTTATTTTAATTTCATTATTTTAAAATTTTATTTTTATGATTAAAGTGTGCATTTATCTGCACTAAGCACGTGTATATTTTGTGTGACAACATCTGCCAGCTGTCCCGTGACGGCTGACATTTTTTTAAGGTCTGCCTGCCTATGACTATAAATTAATAGAAATGACTAAGAAAACCTCACAGCTATAATGGCGCTTTTACATGCTTTGCAACTTGGTCGTATTATATTTCGAAATACAGTGAAACCAACATATATGTGAATTTAAGGACGGCACTCAACTGTTGGACGCATTTCACGCATTGGACCAGTCACTGGACGCAATTCGTGTCATTCGTGACGTAGTAAATGACGAATGAGCACCAGTGTTGCCAGATCATTTTTTCTCGAATAGCCTTGCCGGAGTGCGCGTGTAGCCCCTAGATAGATAGATAAAAAAAAAGGTAATCGGCAGTCAATTTCATATCACTTTGTTGAGAAATCCAAGCCCAATAACCTTTTTTTTCTTGTTTTAGTCCGAGCGCTGAATTATAGCACCGCGGCTACGACGCGCATGTAAATGAGCGGTTACAGTGCGCCCAAGTTATCTGTGAAATGGCGAAAATTGGAACTAATGCTGCCCCATTCATAAGTTCTTTGTGTTCATTCATAGACATTTACTACGTCTCGAATTGCGTCCAGTGATTGGTCCAATGCGTCCGACAGCGCCCTCCGTCAGTTCACAGATAAGTTGGGTGCACTGTAAATGGGATTAGAGGGATATTTTCAGGTTTTTCCTTTTCACAAAAATTACGCACTGATAGAACATTTTTTCTACCACTACTTTGTATCCTTTTTGGCAAGATAGAAGTTAAAAATTATTAGTACAAAAGAAAAATCCAAGAATATTGACAGCAGGTAATGCCAATCTAGTGGAAATGTACAATGACAGGTGTCAGAGGTAAAATAACTTTGAACGAACGCACTGTATAATTGGCTATTTGACAGTTGTCACGGTAAAATATGAAATGTGTTAAATATGGTTGCATATTGGTTAACATTAATTAAACAATACATTTTTTGCATGAAAATAAATTGTAAATATTTTTATTTTTGAAAAATAGATTTGAGTTTTTTTACCTGTGGACACGAGAACCGAAACGCGGGCGGCCATGATTGAGCATGCTATGACGTCACACTTCCAAAAATATAGCGTTGTGTACTACTAACTACATCGATTATCGTGTGCAATTTACTGAGAAAATTAATAATATATATTTTGATTTGTGCTTTTGAGAGGTTTTGTAAAATGGAGTCAGGCTATATAAAAGCTGACAGTGCAAATTTGCCTCAAGTTGATTCATTTATGGTCGCAAATTTCTTTGCGTGTAACCCTGACTTTTGCTCACAGAGTTTCAAAATGCAAAAACCTCCTTGTAAGTACTGAAATTAATAAAGTAAAATTGGTCAGTCTTGCTAAGTGGTCACAGGGGGATTTTTTTCTAAGTTTTTCCTCAACGCCCCCTTAATGACACCATATAACTAATGATTTTAAATTACTTATAGGTTATGTTTATGAACAATATTAGGTTAAGTTTAATTTGTTTTTTTAGTAAATCAGAGGCTAAGTTGATTTCTTCCAAATACTTACATCAAAGTGGTCCTCGCAAAAGAATATTGCAGATTTATCAGATGTTAACTGTTGGTCTCGACGTGCTAATTGTAACCACTGTTTTCGACGTTGAAGGCATTTAGGAACGTGTATAAACAATTTGTTAGGAAATTTAATTGTAGTACTTCTACACATAGGCACTGCACACGTCTTGTAGCTTGTCATTTTCACAATTCCAGTGAAAAAGGTGTAAGTTTTTCACATAAAATATCTTCAGAGTTAGAGCATAAACTGTTGTTATTTGAAATGTGACGTCACAGCCAGCAAGTGACAGATGGCAGACTATTTTCGCGCGAATTTCAAATTAATAGATTAAAAGTTATTTTTATTCCTACTAAATAACACTTTTTTGAAAAAATAAATATTGTAAGAGGTATAAAATAAACCTACGAAAATTTTAAAATATTTTTCCAAAAATTGTCTAATAGCCAATTATATCTATGCCTATGCTACTATCTTATAGAGTAGGTACTTAATGACAAAGTTACTCTATGCTTAAATTGCCTAATGAGGACATTGAGTCAACTGTCAAGTCAATAATTTGAGTGTGGGTGTCTCTGGTCTGGGTGTTTAGTCATTTGGCGTTTTTAGGTACCTACTTGTTGTTTGCTTTCAAGTTTTAATATTTTTTGATAAACTTACAAAGTACTCTCACTGTAATACGTTTAAGTCTATTATTATCCGTAATCAATGCCCTACATTTTGATCAGAGGTAACCTTGCATCGTACGGGCATAAAAACCCCTGGCGTGTACTTGTGTCTGGATTAAAAGGTACAAATAAATTGTGACTTCACTACACTTTATTATACTTGACATAAAACTTGCACTAACACTACGCCCACAAAAACATTAATAACAGAATATACGATAATAATTTATTGCCATTTTGAAGTGATAAATCGACGAGTATTAAATAACGCATATATAGCGAGAAAGCGATATTTTTCTGTGATTTACATACACATTACACTTTGGAAAATTAAAGATAAGATATCGTGTTTTAAATTTCAGCTGGTGACATAGAACAATTAAAAAGATTCGCTTGTGGCGGATACTGCGACGACTCGACAATTGTCTATCTTCAACATCCTTGTGTGATTCTTAGCGCTCTAGAGGTAAATATTAACCAAATGTTTATTTATCTTTGTAATCCTGTCGTAAATAACTTATAGTGAACAATCTGTCCAGGTCCTGGGATACAAAGTTGTAGCCTCTAGTTCAACAGCAGTGAAACAAGATTATAATGAGTATATGTGGACCATGAGAAAAGAATTTTCAGAGCCAGAGCCATCAATAATTGTTGAGCAAGACAACATAACAAATTTTAGCAAAGAGGCTCTGCACTTTCAACATTCAAACAAAGACGACGAAGTTTAAACATATCACACATTGTTTTAATTTTTTTTTTAACAATATTATGGATACAAAATCCCCTCAAAGCCCTACTTTGGCCCCTTTGATGGAAGACAGTTTTGTGTATGTGGCCATCAAGGGATCATTATATGCCAATGATTGTTCTGTGTTTGGCTTGGGACAAGAAGAAATAAAGGCATTGATAAAGAAATATCCGGGCTCGGGACCTGATGTTGTAAATGGTGTCACTGTCAAGACTAATGTAGTGCAAGTTATAAATTCATTGGCACTACTTGGCTACAAAGTAATTTCAAGCACAGGAGAGGTAGAAATCACTTGGACATTACAACGTGAAATTTAATTATATAACAGCACAAATAATAATATTTTTATAATATGGATCACCTTGGATGTGATCATACTAACTGTACTGCCAGTAGTTCTAACCCATCAGTAACTCAAACATTGGATGAAATGGATTGGGAGAGAAGTTTATGGAATGCTGGTAATAATCTATAACAATTTTACTACGTTTTTCTTTATACACATTGCATTGTCATATGAAGTTGAGCCATATCATTAAGTAGAATACTACTTTGATATAATATTATCTTTATATATTAAAATTTCATCTTTAATATAAAATACTTGCAGCTTTCTCAGGGGAAAAAGAAAGGGTAAGAAACTTGATTGCTAGATCAAGAGAACCCAAAGAAGCTGTTAACGCCATAGACAAATCTGGCTATACACCTCTGCACTATGCAGCTAGAAGTGGCCAAGTGGACATTTGCAGAATACTATTGCATAATGGAGCATCCATAAACGCTCAAACTAGATGTGGTAAAGCCACACCATTACATAAAGCTGCTGCTGCAGGTGAGTAAATCTTGGCATTATTTAATTTACCTTAGTTTAGAAAATAGATTAATAGTAAACAGAAATTAGTTTCAATAGCATTAAATGATATTTTTTCTTAAATTAAATTAAATTTTTAAATGTGTCTATTTGCTTCAACCCATTAATGGCCCACTACTGGGCACGGGTCTCTCCTCTTGAGGAGGCCTAGAGCATACTCCACCACGCTGCTCCAGTGCGGATTGGTGGAGGGGTTAGTGGCCAACCCGAGTGTCGGAAGTTTTCAAACCGCCCGAGGGCCTCCGACATGGCTTAACGACTGTTATCTTATGATAACAACCGGGACCGACGGCTTTACGTGCCCTCCGAAGCACGGAAACGCTCAAGAAATTTTTGCCACTAGCGGTCACCCATCCAACTACCGACCGCGCCCGCTGTTGCTTAACTTTGTTGATCACATAGGATCGACACAAGCCGCCGGGCTATGAGCGCTTCACAATGTGTCTATTATTTTATTTTATTTTATTAGCAACACAAAAGTTCTGTAGAAACTGGACAAGTATGAGTGTCAATTACAGGCGTGAACAGCCTTCTTTAGTATATTTATCAACAAAAATAAAAAGGCAAGTCTTGAAACTGTTTGCGACAATTTCAACCGGATAGCGTTTTGCAATAATTATTAGGTACCTTCGTCTGTAAGCGAAATAGTTGAAAATGTTAAAATTGTCGCAAACAAGCCTCGATTCGTGCTATTAGGCTAAATTAAGTTGCTTAAGTGCTAAATTTTTTTTCTTATGTCTACAAATTAATATTAGAAGTTTTATTCCAGCTGAGGTTTGAATGCCAGCTCTTTATTTCTTCTCACATCTTTCTTGGCTGACAAATTGGTAAAGCCTGTGGTGTTACGGATGTCAATGGATGACAGTGACCTCTTAACATCAGGAGGTTCATCAAATTATAATTAGTCAAACTATAGTCAGGTTAACAATTTTCTGTGATTCATTAATGTAGCATTAAAATCTAAATGAGGTTTCTGAGCCTTAATTTCTCTTCTATAGGATATATTAGTATATAGTACAGCATTATTAACAAAGCTTATCTAATATTTTTTAGGTAAAGCATTGACAATAAAGTTCTTAATAGAGTCTGGAGCTAATTTGGAAATGCAAGATGCAGATGGTAAGACAGCTCTTCACAAATTGACAGAAAATCAACATTTTGACTTGGTAAATATATTGGTAGAGGCCTGTCCCCGCATCAACGATATTATGGACTTCGAAGGCAACCCAGCAATTTTTATTTAGCTTTTAACTTCTAACTACTTGAACTTGTCACATAAAACACCTTTAATGTTAAACACATCCACCATTGTATTTTTCTTTTGCATTGTAAGAACTGACGTTAATGAAGTTAATCAAATCATGTATAATTCAGATATCTTTAAGTACTTGCCTACTTTTCAGATCATTATATCAATCCTAGTTTAAATGATTACGTTATCTATACTTCTATAAGAAATAATACTTGATGTAAATAAATATATTATACCTATACCTACTATCGATAACTCATAGTTTTAAGGCTTATATTCCACATGCTAAAATAAAACAAATATTTTTTATGTAACTAATTTATATGTTATCTTATCTCTAAACATTCTAAATATGTCTGAATTAATACTAAAAGACCCTGTTTAAAAATAAAAGAAAATACATTTATGCAAAATATTCAGTAAAATGTACAAGTTTTTGTAAAATGGGATGAATAAAGTTGTAGCATAATCTTCTACTATCCTATTCTACTTTTGCGACTTCGGACTATTGCATTATAATTTACTTATTTATTGATGATTGCATTGACCCTTTTTTATACGATAAATCCCCTTCGGAGCATAATGTACAAAACGCAAAATGAACACAAGTCGCAAAATGTACAATTCGCAAAATGTACAAAACGCAAAATGTACAAAACGCAAAATGTACACAATACGCAAAATGTACAACAAGCACTAAGGCCTCTTTCACGGCGACACGGAACTTAAGTTTCTGAAGGGCTTTTCTTTTTGATGTTACCAAATGTAAAATTCGAACTTTTATTGCCCGTGGTCCGATCGCCGAGTTCTACTGGTCGATCCATGGGCAATTTTTGCTTGTGGTTCTATCAATCGGACCATCGTTATTTATAAAAATATAAAATTGTATTGGTTATAGACCGGATTGGTACTGGAAGAGTAGTACCAAGATAAATATTTTTACCCATGATACTATTAAGTGCCCTACCTCACCAGGACGCCATGGCGACGGGAGGGGGAGGGGGAGGGGAGGGGTTTGAGGGTAGGGGCAGCGGGAGAGAAAGTAGGAGGGCGAGAGAATTTAATGATGTCAAAGAAGTAGAACTTCTCACTCGCGAACATAAGTACACGTTTATGTTTTTTGACGTGATAACGTCTATTAAAACGATGAGCGCCGGGCGCATCTATGAAAAAATGTAGCGTTCCGCGAGCGAGAGAGCGGCAAAAGCTAGAGAGAGGCACTATCGGCTACGATCGGCGTATCGTAGCCGATGCTGTAGGCGAGCCGTAGGCCATCGTAGTTGAGTGGCGCGGAGCGGAGTGGGGCGGGGCGGAGCGGAGCTTTGACATGACGTTGTCACGTTAAACTACCGTCCGTAAACCGACTTTACACACAACCATTTTTATTTTACTTGTGGAGTTTAAGACTTTTTTTTCATGCATCATTTCCCTCCGGCATATAATGACTGCATTTATGCAGATAAAGCTATAGCGACTTGATAGTTGATAGTGATTTTTATTTTAGTTAAGTAGGTGATATTTCGATTAACCAATATAGAACCAACTTTGTTATGAGTAAAATGTGTATAAGGGAAAATATTTTGTGGAATAAATATGAATTATTTTATCCCTAGTTTGTATTTCAATTGAAAAAAATCAGATGTGAACGTGGGCTATCTTGCACATTTTGCGATTTGTACATTTTGCGAGTTGTGTACATTTTGCGTTTTGTACATTTTGCGTTTTGTACATTTTGCGTTTTGTACATTTTGCGAATTGTACATTTTGCGACTTGTGTTCATTTTGCGTTTTGTACATTATGCTCCGAAGGGGATAAATCCATTATAAAATATACAGTTATGAGATTTTCTAGATGACTTATACATGAGTTTTAAGGTGTGGCTAATTGAATAGCGGTGCCATGGAAGAATGCAATATTATAATGTTTTTAACTAAATAAAAAAATGACACTCCTTTTAATTATTTAATATGCACTGCATTTTATCGATAATATACTTACAAAATAACTTAATTGCACAAGTGTTATTAATAATTTATAATGTGGATTTACAAAACCCTGTATTTATTAATTTGTAAGTTACACGGTTCTAAGATTTTTAAAACAGTTTGATTTATGTTATTTCGTTTTAAATTATATTTATTTATTGAATTGAATTTGTGTAAATAAAAGTATTTTTGGGAACACTTTTATAAGATATGACATGCAAACGTAGGAGACATTTTGTTAAGTAATTATTGTTTATGCTTAGGTAGATATATGAAAATATGATACATACATTACAAACGATTATAGGAAATATTGTAAGAACATAATTATAAAAAACCGAGTTTTATTAATATATCACAAAATAAATGTAGTTTATTTTTATTCTTAATGTCATAATATTGTTCACCAATGTACCTTTGTACGACTTTATGTATTTGATGTTTCAATAAAATAATACTTATATGAATTTTGTCTTTCACTCAATTCAAATATTTTAGATATAGTTAAGCGAATTATTCATCTGATAGGAGCTTTTGATTTTGTATTTCACTATAAGTATGAAAAACGTTTCGAATTTGTGACTAGTGTTCAAAAACATGCTAACACAACGATATTTCCGCTGAATGTGAATGGGCTAGCAATTAATTCTTTTGCGCGAGAAATATCGAAGTTATGCATATGCGGCATAATAAATACTTGAGCATATTTAATGTCGCAAGAAAATAGCTTTAATTTTAATACCAGCTATATCTAAATTTGGGCCCAAATTTATTTCTACTTATGACTAGATTATTAGGCCTCAATCTATTGAATTTTTTATGTAAACTTTTGTGAGATTTATTTCTAACTTCTTATCAGTTAGTGTACCAGTAGTGAATTCGTCATAATTTACTTACTAAACGTAGGAAAATATCGTATAACACAGAATACTGTGAAAAAACAATAAATAATATGTGTTGATATATGTTTGTGGTGATATATGTATGTACTAAATAGGGTTTGTTCATGTAAATTGATTACTAATTTCTCCTTGAACACTACATTATCTATAATATCCAGGGTTAGTTTATAATTATACAGATTCATCTTCTATCATGAGAAACTTCTTTAAACTGCTCGGTAGAGGCAAGGCTGCTATATGACAGAACATAGGCATATTTTTACACGATGATCTTATACGAATCCTACATAGGTCAGCTAATCTAAATGGATTTCTACAGGCATCAAAGACCCAAAGCGCTGTACTTTCTGGTTTGAGAGGTAATGTAGAATCACACATCATAGGGCTATGGCCAGCTTTCAATAGCATGGAAGCAAGATTATGTGTTCGTCTCTTAGTTGCGATACACAAATTATCTATTCCTCGCGAGTGGAGGTCGCCAGCATTGACATCCGCGCCATGTCGTATTAACATCATAGCGGCATGGTCTCTGTAACAATTTAATAAAAAAAAAAATATATTATATGTACTCATTTAATGCAGCAGCTGTACATCCTAGTTTTACAGCTGCTCCATTAAATGAGTTCTGTTTTTAACTAACTTAAAAAAGGAAGAGGTTTTCAATTTGGTTGTACATATTTTTTTAATTTCTGTTACTGTACCTCAGAAGTTCGTCATTAATATACCAAAAATATTAACCTTACCTCCAATATTATAAAGAGAAAACTCATTAAAATATACAGTGGTATTGGTCCGTAATAGGTCACTGTTTTATTAAGGGAGCGAAAAATTATTTCACCAATAGGATGCTCTATTGTTTTTGAGTAACATGGGCTATATTTTATTTTAATAAATTAGATACGAAAACCAAAACAAAGCGAGGGCGGTTACTAGTATATTATAATATCTACAATGCAATTTCAGAAACATAATTTAAATAATAGTAATTGTGTACCTATGTAACAGAAGCGCTCTGTTTAGAGCAGTGTCTCCAGTGAGGGATGTAGCATTCATATCGATATTATGTTTCAGCAAGAAAACAAGCACCTCTTCAAACTCTTCAGGAGTGTCTATACTCTCGACGAGAACATGCAACGCGTTGATTCCAGTGAAACTGTTGCACGTGTTTATATTTGCCCCTGAAACGAACATGCGATTTTTGATAACGGATAATGTATTCATTTAAAGTAATAACGAAGAGAACATTTAAAAGAATATTGTGTTTTAAATCGGCACTTTACATTTTTTTGCAGTAAGAACATGTTTTGTTTTGTCTGACTTAGGCGGATCTGACCAAATATCATGTTATAACAATATCAGAGTTACTGTCTCTTGAAAAACTGACCAATGAATGATGTATGAACATGTAACATTTTATGTGCGTTTATATAGATGCCGGATTATAAAGATGTTACCATGTCAATATTTTAACGAAGGATAAGACATCTTATTCGCAGGGCAACACTTGTTACGAGTTTGGTCAAATCCGCCTTACTGCCGTCCTCAAGCTAAAAGGCGGCTAAATGTCATCTGGTAAATTTTTACTTTATTAACAGTTTTGATATTTTTTTGACCTTTAGTAATATTTAAGTTCAAAAAAAATATATATCTTTTGAGTTTGACATAGTATGACAACATTAACAATTGTTTTATAGAGAATCACTAGCACGATTTCAAAATAATCCTGCGTTTTTTGGCTCTACCTCAAAAACAGTTTTTGTCACTTAACCGCCTTTTAGTTTGAGGACGGCAGCTTAGGCAAGTGACCTCAGACAGCACAGACGTGCGTGCGTAGTTACGCCAACCAATCCTATTGTTACAGTTTTGGTTACGTCTCACGCTTTACTGTGACTCAAAATTGCCGTAGCAACAGATACAATACTATTTTCGTACTAGCAAATTTTAAAGCATTAAAATAATTGTTCTTACCTCGTGATACTAATGTGTAAATAATATTTGGTTGTGACAATCTCGCGGCTAATAGTAATGGCGTGTCACCATTATCGTTGGTCAAATTTATACCTCCAGCTAGATCCGCGAACAGTTTCACTATTTGCTCCTGAAACAGTTTGTTTAATACAAATTCAGTTAATTATTTGTTCTTCACCATGCAACCTATTCCAAATCCTAGACTCCTACAATCAATATAATTATACTATCTCCTCATGCATTAAAAGTATCCAGGCTACAAATCGTTTGCTTTCACAGAACAGAACTTGGCACCCATTTAGATCTCAATTCTTTTTTTTTAATTGGCTCTCATTTCACCTTTATGTTTTTGATGAGATAATTTATACAGTTACCAGAAGTTTCACGGTGTCGAATAAATCCGAGTATAAGTTGGTATAATACGAGTAACATAATACCTGTCTTTGGATTATTGCATTGTGCAACAACTTGTGCGAATGAGTGACTCTCGCTCCCGCGTGCAGTAACACCTCCACAATGTCTGCACATCTTTGCCAAACTGCTTCACATAGTGGAGTATAGCCTAAAAATAGTTTTTTTTTTTACACAAATAAGTTAATGCTTGACCACAATCCCACCTGATGGTAAGTGGAGATGTGGTGAGCACATTAACTTAGTAAAAGGTACCGTTAAGTAGGAAAATAGCATGGAAAAGAAAATATCAATATCATATTCTAATTCTAAGGGTGGCCACTCACGGTCGCGTCATTTGGCGTGGCTCCAAATGACATATGTCAAAATGGCGCGATTGGACATACAAATTTTTTATATCACGCCATCAGTTTTTCACATTCACGATCAAATTTTGGCTGTATATCACGCCATTTGACGCGATGGACTGACCGTGAGTGACCACCATTAATAAAAAGTAGATCTCTACCATGTATTTCTTCACCATTGACATTAGCTCCAGCACAAATAAGAGATTTCACCACCTCAACGTGACCTCTGCCTGCTGCCAAATACAAAGGGGTCCTTTCATTTGTATCCCTTGCTTCTATGTATGCTCCATTGTTTACTAAAATCTTAACCTGTAGAAATTTCAAAATATTTAAATATTGTCAAATACCCACGTCTCACAACATAATACATAACTCTACTACACAGCACTATATAATACACAATACATACTAAAAACTCGATTTTCTACAAAAAAAATAATGGATTTACCAGCTCTAAGAATCCTCTAGATGCAGCTAGATGCAATGGTGTAATTTTCTCATGTGTTTTATAGTTCACCTGACTGCCAGATTGAAGAAGACACTTCACTATTTCTGTGTGATTTCTTGTCACTGCTACATGCAAAGAAGTTAACCCATCTGCTGCAGTTATATCAATTTTACATCCTAAAACATTTAAAATAACATTTTAAAAAATTCATGCTAAAGTTTTTCTTAAAAGTTGTTCAGAAAGCATAGTAATTTCCAAAAATTGTTACTTAAACAAATATTTAACTTAAAATAAATATAAAATTCAAATAAGAGTTTTAAGGAAACTGAAAAGAAATCTGAAAATATACCTTCATGTGTGCTGTTATTCAATCTGATACACAAAAATACAATGTTTCTAAAACTACACAATTACCAGCATCTATCAAGAGCTTTACAACATCTATGTGGCCTTGTTCTGATGCATAGTGCAGGGCTGTTCTCAAAAAGGCATCTTGCTGGTCAACTCCATTCGTCACAACTGATGCTGCTGCTATAGCCTCACCAGTGTTTTCTAGTATGGCAGCATACCACCTAAATATATTTCATCTTATTTAAACTTATGCATTTATATGTGTTAATAAAAATTAATAATTTATTACACATGTACTACTTGTGATATAAATTTACTTGTAAATATTACATCTATACTAATATTATAAAGAGAGAAAATTGGTTTAGTATGTTTATTTGTACCAAATAGGCTCAAAAACTATTGGATTGATTTTAAAAAAAATTTCACCAATAGAATGTTCTATTCTTTCTGAGTAACATGGGCTTTATATTTAAAAAAAAATAGGGATCTGTACATAAACCAAAGCAATGCAAGGGTACTAGTCTGTTGTAAGCCTATTTTTATAAATGAATGTTTAGCGACCCTACATTTGTACATTGTAGATGAGCAACCCTATATTGGTTGCCATAGTATTTGAGAATAACACCATTGTCATTCATTGTCAAGCTAGAAAAATAGCAAAATAATGTATTAATGTAAATATTGAAAATATAAACTTGCAATGAGAAGGAATATAATTGTATTTTATTGTAAATAATCTGAGATCCCTGGAGGCTATCCATACTATATAGTCTTAAAACTGCAGAAAAATTACCTATACATAGATGACCAAGTTTCATCCTCACTAGTTGTAGGAGCAACAGTTCCTATATCTTCATCCCACTCTAGTTCAGCTTGAGGGGATATTACAAGGGACTGTGGACTTAAAGGTGACTTCACATTAATCATTTTACTTTCATCACTTGATCCATCACTGTGAATAAACACAAAGTATCCTTGGTTCCTATCAGCTTTTTGATCAACATTTGTTAAAGAATTATTACACTCTAATGTACCCTTAGAAATCTTTAATGTTCTGTCATTTAAACTCTTACATTTAATCACAGTTTCATCGTTTTGACCACAACTTTTAAATTTTCTCTTCTGTGTTCTAAAATGCCTCTTTTTTGGAATGTTTGCAGTGTCCACTGTTTTATATGAGAATTTGTCAGTTTTGCTAGCATCAATTAATAACTTTACAATGTTATTATTTCCCAATCTGGCTGCTTCTCCTAAACTTGTTTTCCCAAGACGAGTTATTTTATTAGGATTAGCACCTGAAAAAACAAATACTTACTGTGTATTATTGATTCTGCTAGATTTTGTGTTTGGAAAAATATATTCTGAGTTAAATGTATCACATCCAATGATATAAGAATCATTTCAATATCAGCAAGGCCCTAACTTCGGTTTCTTTCACAATATACAGTACATCAATAAAATTAGTTTTGTCGTACCTTTTGAAAGCAATTCCAAAATTCCACTATGATCTTCTTCAATTATTTTTTGAAAGAGACTGTCTTCCAGCGATGTCTCCATGTTGAGTTATATGATAACATACAAGATAACACATTCACTGTTTTTATCTTTATGAAATGAATTTTATTTTAATTTTAATTTGTAATGAAATGAGTTATAACCATAATATGAATTCGTTACATTGAAATCATGATCTTAGTTGTAAATATATTTTATTGCTACGGTCTCAAAATGATTTAATTGGAGTAGCAAGTAGTAGCAACTTTGCATAGCAGCATAGTATATAACTATATAATAAGTATTAAATCACACCATCGATTTATTTATATTTTTTATTTTTTATTTAGAGTTGTCACGTCTTGTCACTTGTCAGAAATCAAATCAAACGTCTGTCAATTCTGAATTACAGAGTACAACAACAAGTATAGACTATAGTCCGTTCAAAGTTATTTTACCTCTGGAGCGGCTATTATTAAACTCCTATTTAAATGCTGCCAAAATTATAGCCAAGTGCAGATTTAGGTGAAATGCACTAATATTACGTGCAAATTAAGGTAATAAATACCTACTTACCTACTAATATTATAAATGTGAAAGTGTGTTTGTTTGTTTGTCCGTCTTTCACGTCGCAACGAAGTTGTTATATATGGTATGGTTTTTTGTGTGTGGAGATAATAAAGAGGGTGGAGAGTAACGTAGGCTACTTTTTACCGCGGTAAAACATCCCCATGGGCCGGGGAGCCCGGGGAGATCGATATTTTGTTAATTGCTAAATATTTAGTTCCGGATTTTGTTAATAGCTGGCGTTAAAAATTCATTTGCAAGTTCTACATAAATCACGCTATCAAATGATACATGTAAATTACTTATGTCATAGGCAACTAAATCTAACTAAGTAAAAGTAAGTAGGATTTTTAAAAAATCGATCTCTGCCGCGGGCGGAGCTGCGGGAAAAAGCTAGTTCAGTCATAAAACAAACAAACATTACAGTACAAATTCAAAAAGCTGAGACCCAGAGACTGACGAAGGTAAAAAGCGATTTTGTTATACTCGTATAGACCACAAATCAATCAAAGAAATAAAATATCCAATCTGTATTGTCTTTGGTAATGTCAAATGTCAATAGAAAATGACATTTTTGTCATGACAAAAATTATGTTTTTTATCTGTTGTATGTATTTATTTTTGGAAGACCGTGACTGAAGCGGATATAATTTTGTACGCAGAAAATCTACTTTAATTCGTAATTTTTTTGATATTTACTCCAGTTAACCTTTTATGTATGTATCTTTATTCTATTATGCCGTACTAGATGTATTAAATTGTGGAATGTGCCCACACATCCGCCTACTAAATGGAGTTATATCTAGCCTTAGATCCTAAAATATTTCGGTTTTCCTGTCGAATATGGCTATTAACGAAGTCATCTAAGTGTCCCTGAAAAGAGATTTATCATTTTATCTTATTATCTGTCAAGTAATCGTCCAAGTCTTGTGAAAAATAAAGCTTCCAGATAGAAATTTGAATGCACTAAACCCTATATCCGCTTACATGTTTTTCCTAATAACATGGTTCTTTTGCTATAAATGTTAAGGTGCAATGTTGATTAATATATTATTCACTTTTTAGGAAACATGAAGAATAGTAATTTATTGAAATAAGATGTCAAGTGATAATTGCTTAGTAAAAGCAATATATTCATTCAAAGGTAAAAACAATGATGAGCTATGTTTCAAGAAAGGTGACATTATTACTGTCACTCAAAAGGAGGAAGGAGGATGGTGGGAGGGAACCTTGGGTGAGACTACCGGGTGGTTCCCAAGCAACTATGTGACAGAGTATAAAGGTATGTTGTTATTCATTTATAAAATATGTTGATGTGTCATTTAGGAAAATTACAAAATAGGGTGGCTTTTATAGTGAGTCACACTTTCGGAGAAATATTGACTAAAATTTCTTATGAATGAGTAGTCTTATTTTTGAAATATCTCAGTGTATTTCAATGCTTTCTAATTATAAGTTTGAGGGAAATCAAAGGTATTGATGATACTAAAGCACTAGTTTTATCCTATCACCATGCTATGAGCCTGTCAGGCATGAAAAGCAGAACACTACTATGGTCACTGTAACTATGTTATATTTTCCTCAACAACTTTGATGCTCTTTGCACGGAATGTGATTACATTAGGTCAGTGAAAACATGGTTTAGTGGGAATAATGTCATACTTCTAATACAAAAAATATTTTTTTACCGGACACAATCCTAGCATTGTCATGATGGAATGGAATGTGGACAGACTCCACACACTACACTACACATAACAAAAAAACTGCTTTCATGCATTGCATCTATCACAGATATAAGTGAATTCTGGTCATAATAAAATATACATTCTCAACTATTTTGATACTTACAATTTTATTACACAGACATTATCTTTTTTTGTAGACACTTCTGGATCCCTTACAACATCACCTATTAGAGCAGCTTCAGAAATCCAAGCATTTCGAAATGTTGTCCTTAAAGACATCATTGACTCGGAAAAAGCGCATGTTGCAGAAATGCAGGGCTTGGTCAGCAATTTTTTGCAACCATTGGAAAAAAGTGATATGTAAGTATTCTTCAATATTTAGAATTCAATCATTAGACCAACTGTGATCTACACCTATTTAATAAAGCAGAAAAAAAAACCACTTTAAATTCTACTAAGTAAATTAATTTATGTTATTATTGCTACTAGTTTGTTGAGGAGGCCAAGTTATATTAGATAATTAAAATATGTGTGAACTTATAATATACCTAATTGTTGTAGGGTCATGTAACTAATACTTTAGTTGTATAACACTTTTTTTTATATTTTAGGCTTACAAAAGATGAATTTAAACAGTTAACAGGCAATATAAATGAGGTGCTACAAACCCACGAACAGTTTCTCAGTTTACTTGAAGAATGTGCCACAAAGACTGGCCCGGATCAAAGGGTAGGGGGTCTTTTTCTCCAGTGGGCACCCAAAATAAAGGCAGTGCATCAAACATATTGTGCTGGCCACCCCAAAGCAGTGTGTATTTTAGACAAGTATAAGTGAGTAAAGTTTTTTTATGTAGTGTTATTATGATAGCACACAAGTTTATTTTTATTTCAAAATATTATTCTACAATGCCTACTTCTATAATATACAGTGTCTATGCTGTATATCTTATTGTATTGACAAATAAGACACCTTTAATACTTTCTTGGGGCATTACTGGCAGTGCCCCTGCCAATTCAAGTGTCATTATATTACTTCTGTAGGTTACAATAATAGGCTTAATAATTAGGTAGATAAATGACTGTTTTAAATTGTGAGTTGTTTCTGATTATTGTTTAGTTGTATGTGTTCAAACCATACAGTATCCAAACAATTGCTAGTTCAATTGGCTATTTGACAGTTGTCACGGTAAAATATGAAATGTGTTAAATATGGTTGCATATTGGTTAACATTAATTAAACAATACATTTTTTGCATGAAAATAAATTGTAAATATTTTTATTTTTGAAAAATAGATTTGAGTTTTTTTACCTGTGGACACGAGAACCGAAACGCGGGCGGCCATGATTGAGCATGCTATGACGTCACACTTCCAAAAATATAGCGTTGTGTACTACTAACTACATCGATTATCGTGTGCAATTTACTGAGAAAATTAATAATATATATTTTGATTTGTGCTTTTGAGAGGTTTTGTAAAATGGAGTCAGGCTATACAAAAGCTGACAGTGCGAATTTGCCTCAAGTTGATTCATTGATGGTCGCTTTCTTTGCGTGTAACCCTGACTTTTGCTCTACCGAGTTTCGGAATGCAAAAACCTCCTTGTAAGTACTGAAATTAATAAAGTAAAATTGGTCAGTCTTGCTAAGTGGTCACAGGGAGATTTTTTTGTAAGTTTTTCCTCAACGTCCCCTTAAAGACACCATATTAATTTATTACTAATGATTTTAAATTACTTATAGGTTATGTTTATGAACAATATTAGGTTAGGTTTAATTTGTTTTTTTAGTAAATCAGAGGCTAAGTTGATTTCTTCCAAATACTTACATCAAAGTGGTCCTCGCAAAAGAATATTGCAGATTTATCAGATGTTAACTGTTGGTCTAGACGTGCTAATTGTAACCACTGTTTTCGACGTTGAAGGCATTTAGGAACGTGTATAAACAATTTGTTAGGAAATTTAATTGTAGTACTTCTACACATAGGCACTGCACATGTCTTGTAGCTTGTCATTTTCACAATTCCAGTGAAAAAGGTGTAAGTTTTTCACATAAAATATATTCAGAGTTAGAGCATAAACTGTTGTTATTTGAAATGTGACGTCACAGCCAGCAAGTGACAGATGGCAGACTATTTTCGCGCGAATTTCAAATTAATGGATTAAAAGTTATTTTTATTCCTACTAAATAACACTTTTTTGAAAAAATAAATATTGTAAGAGGTATAAAATAAACCTACGAAAATTTTAAAATATTTTTCCAAAAATTGTCTAATAGCCAATTGTGTGAATAGGAGCAAGTTTCATTACATTAACATACAATATAACTAACCTGTTTGTTAACGTTTTTTTTTAGAGAGGAACTGAATACATGGATGGAGAATGCTGGTGCTGTGTGCCCTGGGGTGCTAGTTTTAACTGCAGGGCTGTCAAAGCCATTCCGACGGCTTGGCAAGTATCCTGCTATGCTTCAGGAGCTAGCCCGCCATGTCCACGAAGCTCATCCAGATAGAGGGGATACACATAGAGCATCTGTTGTTTATAAGGATATAGCAGTAAGTATCTCTTCTTAATATTTTGTTTATTTAGAGAGTTTTACGGGATTTTGGTTTTCTATAAATACATCTAGGTTTTATTTTGAAAGTACATGAAAATAATATAATTGTTTTTTCTCATTTTACTTCACAAAATATTACAAATGAAATTATATTTTCATAAAATTTATACTAATTGTAATGTCATACTTCAAAACATTTTTTATTAACTCTAACAATAGTTATATTTTTAACGATAGAGCAGTATCACTTAGCACTAAGTTGACTTGACATTAATCATTGAAATATTATATTGCAGAGTGGTTGTGCAGCTTTAAGGCGTCAAAAGGAACTGGAACTTCAAGTAGTAACCGGAGAGGTCAGGGGCTGGCCTGGTGGAGAGTTAACATCGCTAGGTGATGTGTTGCACATGGGGAGTGTGGCGGTGGGACCGTCACATCAAGATAGATATCTCGTATTGTTTCCTTCAGCGTTACTGTTGCTGTCCGTGAGCAAGAGAGTTTCAGCTTTTGTTTATGAGGTACTTTCAATTTTTTTGTGTTTGTTAGTCAATTAGGCAAAACTGGCTGAACAGATTTCAATAAAATTTAAGCTGGCTGATAGATGGTAGAAGTAACCATACTGTTAATATATAGGATACATATTGGATTAACATAATATCGGATAATTCTTATCCTGATATTATTTTTGGTCATGACTCTGAAGTCCATGCATATGAAGCCGCAGGCAGTATTAAATGTTATAATAAATTGAGACTATATGACAAACATAACTATAAGAGACAAGAAATCAGTTTTTGAAGAAGCGATAATACACATTGCTTTTTATTACTTTTTAGGGATGTCTACCCTTAACTGGGATCACAGTTTGCAAGTTGGAAGACACAGATACGCGAAAAAATGCATTTGAAATTAGTGGGCCTATGATCGACACTATAGTAGCAGTTTGTCAAACAAGAGCAGAGGCTGACAATTGGGTCAGCTTATTGCAAAAGCATTCAAACACGAGCAGTCCCGCTCACGAGCCAGGACAGCCACATTCTTTGCCTCATGTGAGTATTCGCTTGAGCAATTTTTTACACCTTAGTATTACTATTATTTTACTCTTTTGAAATCGTATATTAGTTTATTTCAAACAGTACAATCATATGTTATTAATTTCTTACATAGCTGACCCGCTCTCCTTCTGAAGGGGCGTTGTCTAGCATCAACTCTAGTCGACGCAGCCTTTATCATGTGACGTTGCCGCCGCCTAGTTACCCTTCTGCGTCTCCTTATTATTCTTTGACAAAATACTTCGCGAGGTTAGTTAAGAAAAAAGTTATAACGAGACAGATGTTACGTAAACTTTTACATGAAAGGACTTGGGCGAAAGCGTTTGAATTGACCGGCTTGCCTGTTATGCGAAGGCATAAGAATCATATAAGGCTTAGAATAGAAAACGATGGCACAATAGGCACTGAAACAGAATGTTCTGATAGCGATGATAGTGACAGGGAAACGGACAGCACTGAATCCTATTCAAATTCAAGTTTTACTGATGCTGAAGTTGCTAGTTCGAGGATGTTACGTCAGAATGCTATGGACGCGAGTCTCTCTAGAACAATTTCATCAACGTATAGCAGCAGTTGGGGGAGTAACTTTGGTTACGTGAGATACTTCGATACTTCTGCGGAAATACAACATGATATGCCGCAAATAATTAAAGGAGACTGTACAAGAAACTTATTTATTCAGACATCTAATGACTCATGCGATCCCAATTTCGTACGCGATGATGATTTACAACAGACATCTAAAGGTCTGATCAAGCCACTCATTCAACATTCCGGTAGCACTGAAAATTCTAGTTATGAGGCGAGACCTTACATGGCTTGTGAAGATTTGAGTAACATGGACCAAAACACGCAAATTGATATGCTTGGAAGTGACTTGACAGATTTTATTCCTACTAGGCGAA
The DNA here is from genome assembly GCA_911387775.1 of Thymelicus sylvestris. Classification (NCBI taxonomy): domain Eukaryota; kingdom Metazoa; phylum Arthropoda; class Insecta; order Lepidoptera; family Hesperiidae; genus Thymelicus; species Thymelicus sylvestris. Next base: position 10,257,500 of record OU426888.1, read on the forward strand.
GTTTCCCAAACATAAGCGGCAAAAATGATGGAATACCTAAGTTGTGGAAGTCTACAGAGGAGCAATATAGTCAACAGGATACGGATGACAATAGTACTGTAGATTCAGGAGTGGTTAAAAGCTTAGATCCTCCGTCTCCAAAGCAATCAAGAGATTACTTGGTGGATTCTATCATACTCGATCCTCCGCCTATGTTTCGCAACGAAGATGAAGATTTGAAAATAATAAACGTTAATCTTAACGCTAATATACCTTTCCGAAAACACTCCTTAAATTCGGATAAAAGAATTCGGAGATCCATGTCCAAATCAATGGTAGAAACAGATAATCCGAAGAGAAATAATGATTTAAATTTGCAGAGGATGAGCTCACAATCCGAAACACAAAAGATATGCAGAAAATGTGAATGTTGCAACCGTTCTCTTTGTCCTAGTCCGAGGTCTTCGGATTCTGGTGTAGCGGGAAGCTGTAACTTAGCATCACCAGAACTGAATATGCATGAATACTCCAGCACGGGAAATACTGGACATGATTCTGATACCCATGACAAAGGGTCAGATCACTGCAAAAGTTCTATCAACAATTTGTCCCAAGACACATTCAATTTGGATCATAGAAATTTAACCCTTTCCGAAATCGAGGCAGCTGCATACGAGGACCAGTGCAGATGCACGTCGCCTTTTGGCTCCACGGCTAGAACGTCATGCGTCACAAGCGTGACGTCAGAGACGAGCCTCGACGTACTAGACTCGTCTAACACTTCAGTGAAGCCAACGTTTGTCACGAACCCGCCTTTATCGGCAGCGCAAATAAAGCGAACATCTATCAGAAGAAACATTGATAAGTATGTGCCGGAAATCAAAATCAAGCCTGAAGTGCCTCCTCGGGTTTATCGCAAGCCGAGCACCCATTTGGAGGTTCCTAAAAACGTTCGCCATCCCATGCCGTGTCAGTGGAGCACGCTGAATATAACAGAGCGTACTAAACCTAGTTTACACTACCACATGCGCATATACAGAGAGAAGCCCGAGGAGTCATCAAACAGACCATCACGACGAGACCAGTCTCGTAATTGCGATGTTTTCGAAAAGGATAAGAAACAGAGAGAGAGTGTTTATAGCCAAACGCAGTCCAGGTCGCGAAGTGAAGATCTGTCTAAACTGCAGAAGGGTTTGACGGAGGCACGGACTGGCTTCGTGGTGTATCGTTCAGATTTATATGCCCACTGGTGGATGAAAGCCAAATTGCCCATAACCGTGGTCACCGACTCAGGCAAGGATTATTTTTTTGTAAAGAGATACTGTTTTGTGTATCACTGGTTTGAAGATAATACTGCCTTGAAGTTGTAACCACTAGATTAATACTGTCACTAGATTTGCCCCAGTATTCCAGTGCTTTACTTGATCATCCTTGCCTGTGTTTATTCATGTACTAACTAATAAAAACAATCATTGCAATAAGATCATTTACTAACCGATTAAGAAAACATGTATTTATTGCATGGAAAAGCTTCGTACCAATGTCTACATTTATCTGTGACTTTATATATTTTTTTAAACAAAACCCAATTAAAAAGGGTGCGTTAAAACAAGGAAGCTTTGTTTGTTCTTACAAGTGTTCTGTTTAGTGCTCAAACCTGATATTTATATTAAAATTTATTGAAATAATTTAAACGTGAAAATTATGTGAACATAATAATAATATGGTTTTGATAGTAGATAATACATAGTACAAACAAAATGATCTAAAAAAGATAGTGCCTTTATGCTTAGTATAAACTGCGAATAGAAAAGACAGGAAAAGTGTGAATTTAGTTGAAACTTTTAATTGATAAAGGAGATCGAGCCCTGCAATTAAAAATTCTAATACTGATTATGTAACACACTCTAGATATTTTATCATGTTTGTAAGTTTGTACCGATAATAGAATACGAAGTTTTATTCCAGATGGCCACGAGCGACAGTAACAGCGACATCTCATCCGGTCTCACAAGCCACAAGCGATCACATTCATTCAACAATCATCAAAGCTACACACAACATACTCAGCAAAGTCAAAAGAACAAGCAAAAGAATCAGTCGGCGCACTGGCTCCTCAACTCCTGCGATTCCCTCGACCAGTCGCCTACCAAAGCAAACAAAAGCCCAATTGGCAAGAAATTCTCTTCTGTAGATTTTATAGATACGGCTGGATCTAATTACAGCACCAAAGGTAATTTAATATTAAGATGTATTTCTTACGCCCCAACTCAAGAGTCACTCACGGTTACTTTAATCGCTCCTTAGTAAAGTATCACCATATTAATTCTGTACTAAGGCGCGATTTAAGTAACCGTTAGTGACTCTGAGTTGGGGCGTTAAACATACATTATTTTTAGGTAACACACGTTTTCCTTATGCGGAAATCTATCCCTTTTCTACTACTAAGTACTACAGGGGTTTAGTAAACATACATGATATCAATAAAGGACAGTAAAGCCCAATGCATATGTAATGGGTTTTTTCCCGTAACGGGATTCCGCTGCGTGTGCACTATCGTATACATTTTCTATGAAACGATGTTTCCAAAACTTCACATCCCGTCCCGTACGGGAAAAACCCCGTTACGTATGCATTGGGCTTAAGGCCGGAATTCTTCCTCCGTTTACCTGCCTCACTCGTCAGCGCGCGTAGTTCACTGGACTGACCCGCTAATGTTGTAGTAGTTTACTTTACAGTCGATGTTTTTCAATGACTGACTTTTTGAATGTTGATTTAAACGAGTACTATTGCGACTCTTGCAAAAAAGCATACGGAGAAACAAATGGTAAGCGGTCACTACCAACAAAATATTGCTGAGACTTTAATTTTTTTTATGATATTTCCGAAGGATACTTAATACCAGTTAATTATATAGTCTCAAATATTGAAGGTTGGAGCATAACATGTTTGCGGCCAGCGCCTCCGCTCCGGCCGCAGTCGTTCACCGTGGGTTCGGACGAGAACATCGGTCCCACGCACCCGTACGCACCGCATCAAAGGAAATCTAACTCTTACGAAGAAGACGCTCTCATCCTCAAGGTCATCGAGGCTTACTGCACTTCGGCGCGTTGTAGGAACGCCGTGAGTTCTGGTGAGTATGTCCAAAAGTATTACTCGACTGATAAATAACTGTGAGCGTTACAATAATATATGTATTTGTATGTACTCCTGCCAAATGTGCTTTCGGGTTCATTCGTACCTTGTTACGTCCATTAAGTATTAGTTTGATATAGAGGGGGCCACCTTAAAATACATAGATGGCGTTTTAAAATTAGATAACGTTCACCTATGTTGCCGAAGATACGTTTTCATTTCTTACAATAAGCGCATTATCGTTATAAATTGAATATTATTATTTCTTTGAATCATCAATCGTCTAAATTTTTAAAATCCCAGACGTATAAACCGTAAAAGATTTCCGAGCCGGAGAGAATTTGATTGTTAAGCTAAGACGTAAAATATTCTGTAAATGCGCTTATGCTAGTGGTGCGCTGGTGTGGCGAAAACATCAGGTCCGCTTTATACACGATAAAATAAAATTAGACATATTAAATTGGAGTTATGCATTTAGACACAAAATAGGTAGACAAGAGAAGTAAAACTGTATACACAGCGCAGCATACGCACACATAGACACAGTTCACGGACACAGAAAATAAATGTGAACGGCCTCAATACTGAGCCTATCGATGTCAATATTGGTATCTATGTGTGCATTGCTTGAGCACGCCTGTTGTATGGTGGTATTCTTCTGTGTGAATCTATTTTGTGATTTATATATTTGCGAAAAGTAGACTGTTATTAATCACTACCTCATTTTGATGACACACTCATGTTATTTCGTCATCGTGTCTTCAACATACCGTTGCCAGATTCGTTAACTATTTATTTCTTCCTGAAATGGTCTGGCCCCAATATTTTAAAGCAAATTGGTAATTAGTTTTTACGTGAACAATAAACACAAACGATCTCATCTTCCACCCATCCTTAAAGTCGGTATTCCTTGCAACCTTTAGCACTAACTGAAGACTGAAGAACGAAAGAAAACAATTGCAGATTTTATTCTATCTCAGTGATTCTGTCATGTTTTAATTTAGAATTTAACGTAAAGTAGGCTAAATTTAAAATCATGTCTTAAGCTTTTCAATCTATTGGACATGTTTACATTTTATCAAACGACACTTGAAAGCGTCTGCATCTTTCTTTTTTTTAGTTTTTACTATCTATCTATCAACTATTCATAACTTGCCATTGTAATTCTATTGGTACCGAAAAATAGTCATAATATCGATAGTATTTCAAACTATAGATAATATTGGTCATCATAAATCGATTTTTTTACATAGATTATTTTGATAGTATTGTGAAAATTCGATACTATAGAGAGTCCTATCGATATTATGCCTAATTTTCAAGGTTGACTATCGATACATCAAGTATTCATATTTAATCAAGTAATCATATCTTCGTCAAAATGGACAGAGTGACATAAGTTATCCATTTTTCATTTTTGTCATCCACGTTTTAAAGTAATCCAATTTCAAAATCAAAAGATCATCATTTCCTTAGGGGCCCAGGACTGAAACTAGTAAGTACGTGTCCTTGTCACAGAGTACGCAATTATTTGCAAGTTAATACACTACATATTATGACGATTGATGAGCTAGCCCAGATCAATGTACGCTTGTTTGAAACTATGTAAGATAATCTGAATTTTACCAAGAAAAAATAACCGACTTCAAAATAGCTCAAAAATTACTCGTCAGATCTAGTTCAAATTTAAGTGGGACCACATGAAAAACACCAGCTTTCGATCAAAAAAAGAATCACCAAAATCGGTTAACCCAGTCGAAAGTTCTAAGGCAACAAACAAACATAAAAAAATACAGTCGAATTGAATACCTCCTCCTTTTTTGAAGTACGTTAAAAAGAGAATCAGTGACCAGTGTTCAATATGAAGTTTCATTTGGGCTGAACTTTTTTTCAACAGCAGTTCGAGACTTGGCACCGTAGTAAAAGTTGTAAAATGTAAAAAAAACTTTGCAATGATATATTGAACGTCATTGCTCTGGGCTGCATACATTTTTGCCGGTCCTCTTTTTGTGGAATCACTGATTTATTTATTTTGTGTCTAATAGTCTAACATAGTTAAGCTGTCATCTCGACTCGATCGTTAAAATTGTAATTTCCAAATCCAGCAAGCGTGTTGACTATTGAAAACTTTTTATTATAATATGTTTCTAAATTTTTAAGTATAGTGTACACATACCTGACTAAGACCCAATACATTTTATATATGTATCTCCTTCGCCCTGTTATCACAGTCATCTCATAAAAGTAATTTGACGATATTAATCTTCGAATAAGGATGAGTTTGAGTACATAATCATTTACAACTTGGTTTTATCACGTTTTTGATAAATAAAAATATTACTGCAATTTATTTGGTGACGTATCTTCGGGTGTATAAGTGTTTTATTCACTTCATTTGTTATTTTTGTGTAATCTATTTGTTATTGTAATTGTATTGTTATATGAATACCCATATCCTATATCCAAATAACATTATCTATGTATTTTATGTGATGTTCCTGTTTGTTCGAAATTCGAATACACATGGATGAATTCAGTTAATTGATAACATGCTACATTACACTTATTGGAACGAAAGCGTCGAAGCTACGCCGATAGATAGATAGAATCTTGAGGTTAGGGAAAACGTATTACTTATTAGTGTAACGATAAGTATATTTGAATGGACATAACTGATGATCGCAGTGTTCAGTTTGAATACTAACAATTATAAGTATCTATTTGACATAATAATATTGAAACAGTGGAATGCGTATTACTCGTATAACTCGTAAGCTGATATTCCCTTGCTAGATAGTTTATAACTATACATGCTTTACGTTATATTAGGTAAAGGTGTCTACTAACATAGCTTTAATTATTATGCAGTACCCAATATTCCCCTGGAGATATTCGAGTCGACAAGGAGGCGACACGCGAAGTCAAGACACCGTATTATCAGTTGGTTATTAGAATGAGATACCTGTATTTTTAATATTATTAAAACCAAATAATTGACTAATCATGTTAAGTGTAGCGCTTGGTAATTAAACAATCTTTGTTAAATATTTATGTTGGTGTCACCAATGTCATGATAACTCTTGTATCGATGTTATTTACATAATAATACTCAGTTATGTACTCGTATTAATATTATGTTGGATATTTGTATAGGCATCCGATGCAAATGCATGATGATAATGGCATGCTTTATTATACATAATATTATAATATCATACTTATATAGTTCGCCGTATACAAAGTTTATAGTAGATCTGAAAATAGTTTTATAGTTCAAATGATCTTGACAATTTTATTATTTAATTATTTATTATAGTAAAGGTGTTTTTGATTTAGTACAAAGTAGCTAGTCATGGTAACAGTATAGTATGATCATTGATGGCGTATAGTTTATATTAGTATTCAATTCGGGTTTTATTATTTATCTAAAGTTGGTAATGCTTCAGTAATGTTAGTTCAATACAGAGTATAGAATTTGCTTCTTATTTTATTAAATTAAAGGCGCATTATTAAATATCCTCTTTATGCATATGTGTGGTAACGAGGCAAGCGCGGACTTGCTTTACACGCCGCTACTAACAACTTATATTAACCATGCATTTCGATATACTCATACAACTGCAATGTCTATCCTTTTACTCGAATACATCAATATAAGGAAGTACCGTACAACCCTAATGCTCTACCCAGTAGTCTGAAACTGTGTATTTTGTTACATGCGGCTGCCTTTATATCGCACCTGCAGTGGACTGCGGCCACTTTTCTCTCGGTAAAGTACAAAACCACGCACTCGCTACTAACATCCCTCATCATAACTATACCAAGCTGCCGGTAGTCCGAAGGAGTGACTCGCCGGAATACGCCGGCTGCGGCAGGTCGTCGAAGGTCAAGCGAAACAAAAGCTCCTCGGCGGCCGACTCGCACCTGTACCGGGCACCGGAGACGCGGCGGTTGCTCTCCGAGCGCAAGTTTCAGCTGAACCGGTCCAACCCCAACCTGTGGGAGGGTACGGAGGAGCGGCGGCAGCGGCTGGCCGGCGGCCGCGAGCGTCGCAGCGGCTCGCACCCCAGCCTGGCGGCCGGCCCGCGCCGCCCCGCGCCCCCCGTGCACTTCGGCTCCCCCGCGCACCTCGCGCACCCCGCGCCCGCCGCGCGCTCCTCCACCTGGTGCTGCGGCACCTTCATCAAGCATCTCACTAAGTCCCATCATTTCGATTGACCTCGATGACCGACGACACCGGAATACCGTCCACTCGCCCCCCTCGCCGCTCACCCTTCGATTTCGTCGTTGCCATAACAAAATTACTTTCATATCGGGTGTGCGTGATTGATCATTAGCGTTCTCGTTTAAATTCCGAACCCTTCACTAACAAATCTAAATGTCCCGTGCGCCGTTAACAGCTTTTGTAAAGAGTGTTATATTTTCATTGCGATGCATGTAGTGTTTGTAATTTTTGCAAAAGCTATTTTTACTCAAATGGAATCCCAATATCGCTTGAAACGTTGTTATCTATGTGAACATGGATTGATTTACGTGTAGTGTATGTGTGCGCAGTATTATTTAGATTGTATTCCTACTTATTTAAAACGAACGTATTGCTTAAATATTATAATCATCAAAGGTGCATTAAAATAATGATTTTGAATAAGAATGCATGTTTTTCTAATAAATTATAATTATTATTCAATTACTAACTATATGTGTATCTTATTTTGTATTTGTATATTATAAAAATGGTTCTTAGTCTATGTATAAATGTATACGTATATAGTAATAATAAGATTTGCAGATTATTATACATCAGAAGTAAATGTATGAAAAAAAAAACATGTTATGCAATTAGTACTATATAACACCAATAAATGTTGATTAAACATGCAAGTGAATTTTCAGGAAACAAAAAATCATGGTGTACAAATAGATGAAATTTCGAAATGCGTATTTTTTAAATTCAAATTAGCATTTTACGACCGCCTCGTAGTTATTGAAATGAAAGTACAACATTAATTTAATTTATTGCTTGAATATAATTGCTAGCGTGTTGAATATAATTGCGTCCAACTGCTCGGATAAGATTTGCATAGAAAAATGTTTGAGGCATGCCTTTTCTTGTATAGTTAAGTAATAGCGGTATATCAGTAGAAAGTATACCTGAAATTTAATGTTTGAGCTTTGTGTACTTAAAATTTGAACCCCATTTTTAACAATTTTAATTTTTTCTTCACGTATTTCTACATATCAATACTATTCTGTGTATATTTACGTAATCTTTCACATTAAAACTTGACAATTGACATTAAAATTAAACATTAAAATTGACATTGAAATTGTTCTCCCATTTTAATGTGCATACTCTCATTAACACTTTACAATAGAACACCAACACTGGTGTATGTAAAAGTCATTCTGCTGAAACACAACCAAAGTGCACGGCCGTGGCCCAGATTGATGGCTGGTGTACCAGGAAACATCATTCAATTAGTCACAAAATTATATTTCGCGCAACGTCGAAAAGCTAATTTATTCGAATGTGTATGAAATTCTGTGAAATATAGGCATGAAGCAAAATGCAATTATGCATATTTCACTTGAGTTATTACATTTTGCATGAAGACCCATACGTAGGAAGATTTTATTGTAGTAATTTATACAACGATTTCATTAACAACTAAAGTTGTGAGCTATATTAACCGATGCATTATTGAGCATAATGTCTCAATTGATTTGTGTCATTGGGTCAATGAATAGTAGGTAGGTATATGCGCAATTGTAAATAAATATATGTGTTTACGTTGTGTGAAGAGACGGAGACAAAAGGGTGCCGTAAATTTTGTATTAATAAAAAGTCTAGGTGAACTGGGAGTTAATCGTTTAATATAACTTGCTATCTACTTGATGACATATATATAAACGCATTTCGAAATTGCATCTATTTAAAGAGCCTAAAAATAATTTAGTCTCATTATTTAAAAACGGAAAACTTTTGTTGCTGTTATTTAAATATTTGGTAGATTATTATGATAAGTTTAAAATTATACGTTCAGTATACATTTATTTTTGGCAGTTGCAGAAATAGTGTGGCGGTAAAACATGAATAGTAATACTAATAATAAATTTGGGAGCTTGGGGGAGCTGATCCCTCACGCCAAGAAAAATACAATCTACGCAGCTGAAATGGAAGGGTGTGAACCCTTTTTTAATTACCAAAAACCCACCCTTTTTTAATTACCAAAAAAAGGAACCCCGCGTAGCTGTAACCGTAACGTAATCACAGTATTATGACGTTACTCGTGTGTTTACAATTTCCATGATTATGTTACATGCTACATATTAATTTTACTGCTCAATTATTTATTTCATTAACCCATTTAAATATTTATTATGACTCACTTAAGTTTAAATTACTGCTCATTTTTTACTACCGAACTTGAATTAACATGCATTTCATAGTTGTTTCTTACCAAACGTACATACAGGCATATACACGTACATACAAACGAACAGTAATATGTATAACTACTGCTTTAAATGAGTGCCATAAAAGTTCACTCCTTATAATAATTATATTGATTAAGATTCGACCCATTCGAACGAGAGAGTGTTTCTTAAACATCATAATAATTGATAGCTGATTTATTTTCAACTTTATAGGCAATGTTCCAGAATAGAATAAAACAAAGTTCGAGGTAACTAACTAAGCCTAGTGTCTGCTTACGTCCTAATGTGCTAGAAAATGTTTTTCTAACCATTTTATTTAAGTAATATGTAATCAAGTTAATATTATTTACAATTTGTCTTTCATAATATGGTGCGTATGTTGTTATTGTATTTAATACAATTTGATTAATCTCAGTATCCATTTAGTATACCTATTCAATTTATAATTATATACATCTTACCATATTGTTTTATAGTGTTGTGAGCGTGATGTTGACGTATGAATCTCTTACATGTCTCGGAATAATGTCATGCAAAACTTTTGATTAATTTCAAACTTATCTTGTCTTTAGTGAAACTCTTAGCTAAGGCTCTATCCGTTTGTTTCTGTAATATCTAGCAAACCCTAAATATTATTGTGTATTGCATTAGAGAATAAAACTGTGTAATTTTAGGAATACGTGCCCTTTTATATATGCACAATACACGTTATATTTTCAGTGGCCAAATCCATTTTTCTCAATTTTACATTAATGCAACAATTAGTTTTGATATTGATGGAGTTATTGGGTATATCCTCGATATTTGTTGCACTTCGCTCCCTTATGCACACTTATTAATGAGTTATAGACATACATATGAACATACCACCACTTGCCTGTGCATGAGACCCGTACCTATTATTTTTGAGAAGTGTGTTGTTTTTGTATTTCGTTCCTGTTATATATCTATATGTATTTATTTTATTCGTTTTTGGTTTCTTTCTTTTTTTCAAGTTTCTTTGGTGGGAGATTAAGATGTGCAACGAATATCTAAATTATACTAACATGCATATTTATAAAATTGTGTAACTTAACAATAAAATTTAAAACAATACCAAAGAGCGTTCAGTGAACATTGTACACTATACCAATGACAGTTAAATCCTCCATTACTCCAATTACTTCTATGACAATGAAAACTTACCTTTTAAATGTAGCCAAAAACGTAATACCCACTGAATGTAAATGGAGGTGTCGAAGCCAGTTTGCATATGGTTCATATAAAGATAACGCCGAAGCATTTACATGTCTTTGTCTTTATTGAAAACAGTCGTGCCAAATTGAAGTGCCACTTTATCGGAACTTAGGCTTAAGTTAGCTTTAACACGGATAGTAGTTACATCTGAACATTATTATCACAAAAGATAATTCGCAATGGTACTGTTATCAGAATAAAGTAAACATAATTTAATCTTTTCTCCAAAAAATCATTACAACATTACAGTGAAGTTTTGCGTTAATTTCGAAAGCTCAAAACTACTACATGAATATTTTATGCGGTTTTTGCGCGCGTTACAAATAAGTGTATGTAGATTGTACAATTTGTGCAAATGTATGTACATTTGTACTATCTACATAGATTTATATGTAGTTATTACATTAAAATTCCTAATAAAACAGAGTATCTACCTACGTCATACATATGTCAATATATTATTTTGCCTAAAAATTATTTCTGATAACGTTATTGAAATATGTACATGAACTGTAAAAATATTACACACATTAAATCGTATAAAAAAGTAATATTTATATAACTTTTAAATAATTACGTGTTATGCTCTTCGACTTCTGTTTGCACAATCAAATCGTCGGTTAATCTCTTCCCCGTGGCATAATTTTATCCAAAATATTTATTTATTTACTTAGTATTTATAGAAAAACGTAATTTCTAAAAAGTTCAAAAACGGAAAATCATTATTTTTTTGTTGGCTGCGTTTGCGAACTTATAACAGAAGTACGAGGAAGAGTTTTATAGTAGGTATTCTGTATGTTATATAAATATTAACTAATTAATTCAGCAAGGCGGCTACGTGTTCATAATGTTTAATTAATTGTTAACCTTTGATCTCTAAATGTATCCCCATATGTATTTTATGGTTGATTCGTCTACCTTCAACTTTTGGGGAAACAAATTAAATTTCCTATTTGATGTTGAATTTGCAGCGTTAAAGAACTCATTAATTTAGTAAAAAAGATATGTTGTGCATAATAAATATAATAAATAATATCGCTGCCTAGTTTAGGTCTGAACTAATGACTATACTATAGTTAGGCGTCTTTAAGGGAAATTAGGCTTTTACTGAGATAGTTTTATCATTCAATATTGGTTCAAAGGGTGATTAAGTAATGCATACCTAATTAAAATCCACTTGCTAATGAAATTCTCCCAGGATTGATTTATGCGATTAGCTGCGATGTGACGTATTCCAGTTTAAACCTTCATTCAAGCATTCAATTCGTTTTTTAATCCCAGAACTTGGAAAGAACTCTACTGAAGTTCGTATACTTTGTATTCATACAAATTTGCTTTCCGCAAACTGCTACACTTCTACACTGCCGCCAAATTAAAGTGAAACCGGATACATGTGGTTGGTACTCACGTTGAAAACAACTCCGCGTGAAAAGTCTTATTTTTTATCCACAACTTTTACTATGAAACCGACGATATTTACGAGAGTAGTTTAATCCTCTGTATTCACGTAAATTCAGAGTATTTTTTTTTCGTTTTATCTCTCTCTGTGAGTTAGAGCTTATTACTCACATTAAACCATCGTTACACAGTTTTATTCTCTCTCATTTACTCGTACTTTCTGGCATTTTACGTATTGTATTGTATTATACCATTCTTCATTAAAAATCTGGAGTAAATTCTTCAACCGTTCAAAGCCAAAGATTTGTATACCGGTTTTATTATTTTACGATTGAGATAAATGTGTAAAGAGACAAATAAAATCTTTTTAGATTTTTATATAGGCTTTAATTTGTATTTAAATTATACTAAAATTTCTGCTTTAGCTTAGCTTGAGCAGATTTTTTTATTAAATTGTAAATGGGACTTGTTCCTCACTTCGTCATTTTAACACTAGTAAAAGTGATTCACGTAATATACATATTTTTGAAACATGAAAATCAGTATATAATTGTGAACATACCATTTCACGGTACTAGTCATCTATGGTAGCAACGAATATGTAACTAATATCTAAATCAATGCTCGATGAATGAGGATCACGTCACTAAATAAATCATTAAATTTTGTTTTTAAATTGTGCATTATTCTAGTGTGTGTTATTCAATATTATATTTATCATGTTTATTTTTTTAACGAATTTTATTGTAGAAGATGATATTCATAAGTATTTTTAAATAAATATTATCTGATTGATCAGTCTATTTAATATTATTTATGTAAAGGAAACATTAACCTTATATTAATAGTTTATGTTTCATTGATCCCTTTATGTTTCATTGATAAAATATAATATATTACATCACAGGAGACATATCTCTTTAGGTACTTATTTACGTGTGTATATTACATATGTAGTAATTACGTATAACACACAAACACAATTTATTCAGTTTCTATTATTTAATATTTTTAACAAACATTTAGTTCAGTTGATTGTAAACAAGGTCTTGGGTTTGATTCCTGGTTGGGGCTGACATAATATATATGTCAGATGAATGTTTGTTCAACAATTAATGTGGGTAATGTCTGTATGTATGTCCATGCTACCGTATTACAAGTAATACGAGAGGAAAATGGTGGATGTGTGCGTTTATGACATTATTTATTTAAAATTTTATTATTGTGTTACTACACCCAGGTGTAGTTGTACACCAGTTTGCCAGCAAACTGCATATAAGATAATCATAAACTACATATGTAAATACTACACGTAAGTTTACACTCATTCAAGAGAGATTAGTATATGTTTAAAATACGAACTTAGCATGATTGCCCTTCAAGTGAAAAATCCCCTGGGTTTCTTGGTTAGGTTAGGTTAGGAAAGCTTCGCCTGTGTTCTCGGGTGGTGAGTTAGTAGTTAGTAATGTATATCCATCCCCACTCGTGATGCAGGGATTCCTAGTAAAAGGTGATAATCAGTGAGTGTGTGAGAGTATATTTATTTACCTTTTTGTTGGACAGTTTCTTTGTCGTTAGAGTATGTGTTCTCGCACCTACGACTGCGTGTGAGCGATTAAACTAAATTATTATCAAATCACATAATCCCTACTGGCAGAATGAACGCTTGTCTGTGGCTTGAAATTGCCGTCTGGCGTCGTAACGAATACCGTAGCAATGGTCACCGTAGCAACGGTCACCGTAGCAACGGATGGCGTAGCAATAAATACCGTAGCAACACATATCATAACGGATACCGTAGCAATGGTCACCGTAGCAACGGATGTCGTAGCAAAGAATACCGGAGCAACACATATCATAACAACGGATACCGTAGCAACGAAAGTAGCAGCTTGGCCAAATTGTAGATCAATCCAAAACGCTTGTTTGCCTTAGCGTTTGCGTATTTATAGTTGCCTTTTTATTTATATTTTTACCAGAATATACATAGCTTTACTATATTATATCTGTATTTTTTGTGATTTTGATGTTACGATAACAATGAAATAGGAAGACAGAGAAAGGAGACCTACGAAAATTTTAAAATTCTCCGAACGTTAATTTTTTCTCTACTCTAGTGATGACGTACTTAAATCTTACAATGACCACTGGGCCATTGTTTAATGTACCCTCCGATGCACAAAGACACGAATTATTTGTCTTCAATCTCTGTTTTTGCTTAACTTGAGTGACCATTTAGATGTGGAGCCATATTGTGTGCTTCAATACATTTATAAAGGGGACGGGTTCCAAAATTCATCTGATTTTCCCTCAAATGCCGATAGGTATTTATTTTCATACTATTCTTATTTACACAGGAGTGTTTACGTTCCTAAGATAGGGTTCTCTGCACTGTAAACCTTGTATTTTTTTTAAAGTACCGATAAAATGTTTTAACCAGAAAAAAAATTTGTTCAAAGAGTTTTCAATGTTTTTGTCACAGAAGTAAAGCTTGCTTGTTACTCCCGATCAAGGTGGGTACAAAATGCGGCAAATAAATATAAAGTTTTTTAAAATAATTTTTATATACATAATAGTTTTGTTTACAGAATGCGACGATGAAAATCCGCTGTCAATAGAGGCGTTGGTAAGATCGCCATCGCTCCCAATACATTCTATGTCGAACCACGGATCTCCGAGTCTCTGGGCGATCGTTATGCGGCTACAAAATGAAGTCAAAACATTGAAGTTCGATGTTAAGAACTTGCAGCTCCAGTTGAACGAAGAAAAACAAGAAAGGACTCTTGCCATTGCTGCCTTGCAATCGAAAAATATTTTGAAAGATGTCAAGGAAAGCAAGTGCTGATTTAGTATTAAGTACAATGAGTATTAGCATAATTAAGGGTGTAACTTATAGTCTTTGCTATTGAATGATTATATTTTTACAATGTACCATTAACTTATAACGTTACTTGACAGTTTTGCTAATTACCTATTATTGGTAATAAAATAATTTACTATTAATCATTGGTTGCGTTTAATTTCACTACTATGTTGCTATATCTACCGACCATCGTGACTAGTTATTTTTACGGCATTTTATTTTAGCCTAAATCACACCAATTTAAATCGACGAATTTATTCGGAAAATAAAAATAAAAACTAAGTTAAAACATTCTGGATTTTGCAGCACACTTTTTTGCAAGTTGTGGAATATAAATGACTGCTCTAAAGTTTGCTTATATTTTATCTACTTCTACTTGAGCCGCACGCTTCGATAGTACATATTATATACATTCTGTCAGTATGGTTTAAAGGACACCATGCAAGGTCTAAATCTAGTTCTAAGACATTATTCACAAGTTAACACTGTTCTATTGCGATGCCGAAAGCAATTGAATCGAACTATGTACAAATACGTAACACATAAGCGCCCGCAATACTACTCGGGTTAATGGGATTTCGACCTTACGTCTTTGTTTGAAGATGCCTTTCCTCAGCGCAGCAGTACGATTTCATTGTAGGCTCTGAATGGGCTCGGAATGAAACTGCATTCGTCTTAGGTCGATTCATAAAGCGAAATGGGCTAGTCTGTGTGTAGCTGGAACTATATTCTGACCGAGGCGGGTCGTGACGGCTATCGCGGTTCAGTGGTTACCCATTGAGCCGGACGTACTCGCAGGAGGCATGCCAAAGGGTACTTAGGTAACAATAACGTGAACGAGATAAAAATGTCTACATTTCAGTTTGGTTCACTGGATAGTGGATACTGGCCTCTGTAATATACCTCGAGAATGTCAAACGAAGTTATCGATACTGACCTTCCTTTTAGATACACTTTTAGAACGGTATATTACCTACTTACATTTGATCAAGAGTATCTAAATTGTTATGAAAAATGTATTATCGTATATATTTCATAGCTAAAGCTAAGAAAGTGGTATATAAATATTATATTCTTCGTTTTATGCACAGAAGATTGCTTTTTCTTAGAAACGACTTGTAAATTTTCATTACGGTTATTGACGGTAAGCAGCTGCAAACACTTTCATTTAATTTGAACCAAAGCATAACTCCCGTCGTTTTTCAAGGTAAAAACGTTTAGGATAGGGCCGACACGGTTGTTACACGGATATATAAATGTGACCTTTTCTGATGAACAAAGGAACAGAGGATAAAAATGATAGTAGACCCCAACAATATCAGAAAAAATCAGCCCGTAACCTTATACACTTTTCAGGCTAAGGTATTCCAAAAATATGAAGGATGATTTTAATTAGTCATAATCAATTGCTGTTCGTTTGTCGCTAAAACTCGTGAAGTGAATGGCTGTACCGATTTGGCTAATGTTGATCTTGAAATATTTGTGGAACTTCAGGGAAGGACGGTGAGAAACATGATTATGTAACGGAAAATACTAAAAACGACAATTTAATTTTCCAATACCACAGAAGAAACAATAGTACTTATCCAATACAAAATGTTCCTAGCTGTGAAACATTTGATGTAGGTATGTATTTTAGCAAATTGTCATTTGGTTGTCAAATATTTATAGGTACGTTCAGTTTGTCTGTTCATAGCTGTAGTATGAGGTCCGATCTCTTTGAAAACTTAACAACCATATTAATTTCTAAAGTAACTTTAGCAACATTTTTTTTATAACTGACAGTCGAGAGAGAAGGGAAGGGAGAGGGGGAGTTGTTAGGCGGTATAAAGTTTGCCGGCTCAGCTAATTTAATATAATTTTGAATCTACTTAGAAAAAGAAGGTTCAATCAAATCAAAGGTTCTAAAAATACCCACCTAGGGTACAGATAACAATATATTATGTTTATAAAATAATTATTATTATCATTTACTACAGATCATGCATCGTCATGTAAAGATACAAAATATAAAGCATTCAGAAAAACATACTTTTCTTTGCGTCACAATCTTCCAAAGGAGTTACGAGTAGCAGGAACTACCCTGACTTCCGAACGTCAACCGTCGTCGACGGTTCCGCCGTTTTCAGCGCTATTCATGTTTCGCTTTCTTAGACGTCCGTTCAGTTTCTTTTATACGTATGATGTATGTAACATCATTTATACAGAAAACCAATGATAATAACATTTTTATAAAGAACCAGAGGGGGGAGGGGGGTGGGTTCTGACTCTTTCGGAACTCATTCCCGTTCTGTTACCGAATAGCCGCGAGCTCTGCCAGCAAGCAAATTTGTGAAAATGAAACTGATGAATTGAAATTTGCGGATAACATCCAATCATATAATGTGATTAAAAAGATTTGTTGGTTAAGCATTTAATAAACTTCAGTGTCTTTGAAGGTTTCGTTGCGGCATGATTATAAATAGCGAATATTTACCGAAATAGGTACATTCGTTGATAGGTAAAACAAATTTTATAATTATGACAACTTTATTTATGCGGAAGTTAAATTTATAGAGAGTTAACTTCCATATACCCTTTAGATTGAAATACACGTTCCTTTACATAGTGAGATACCAATTAAAATAGCCAATGAATATAATCTAAAAACACTGTTATAATTGTATAATTCATTAGGTTATGTTTACAATTTGAGAAGGATAATAAACGTAAAGCTTTTAGAGTTAATTGACTGCGCTCTGTTCCCGAAGACGTATCTGGTCGGATGTCAGATCCTCCTGGTATTTGTTCTGAAAGCGTCGCCGGTCGCACCAGCAGTTCACTTGGTTGCGTATTCGAGTTACATCGGCGGCGTACGTACGGCAGCACCCGCCCACATACCGCACGCCCAGGTCCAGCCATTCCATGATGAATACCTCCACTGCTTCACATTTGTCTCTGTCTATCCACCTAGATAATAGAAAAGGTAATGTAAGTAGCTGTTTTACCCTAAAAAATGTATAACGTCTAAGTATTAGGTATAGGATGAACCCTGCTCTTAATTAAAGAGAAATAAATTAAGAACGTACTCCACCAAGCTGGCCTAACAGATGTGTTGAGCGGTTAGTGACTTCTAAAGCTTGCCAGAAATCTTTTGCCTTAGCTTAACCGATAGCTATAACTACGAAACAGAAGTGTTCAAGAAATTTTGTCTAGTCATGAGCGTACGTCATATTTTCATGTATAAAATTTCATTCATTAAATTAAATGCAAGAAAAATACCTTCGGTTTCAAAATTAGGATTGATATAATTACTCGTACAGATAAAAAAAAAACAACCGTGCACCACTCGGTAATTTCTGTGCTGAAATATGCAACAAGGTAAAACAAATATCGGGAACGTAGAGCAAAATATGATAAAATAAAAATTGAAAGTAAATGCTTTTGCAATATGTTATGTGTGTATCTGCCTAATACTACTTTGGTATACAATACTAGGTAGAAACTGAAGTAAGTTTAAACAATATCAGCCATGTGATTCATATTAGAGTTTTTTAATCGCCCGGATAGCCAGGATTACATTTAGATAGCTAAAGAGGGTTCGTTTTAAAATTGACCGTAAAATGTTTTTCATGTTTGTGTCGTAGTGTCCGGAAAGCCGAAATTAATGAGGGTCCCCTGCTTTTTAAGCCGGCAAAGCATTGGTGATGCCACTGGTTTTACTGAACCATAGACAAAGCTTTTTGCTAGTCGATTCAGAGACGATAAGCATAGGAAGACCTTAAAGCGATCAATCCGAGGACCGTTAAGTAGTTTAGGTAAATATATGTATACCTATATTCTTACATATAGTTGTCCATCATCTACATTCACCGATATGATAAACTTTATTTACATACCTAGCCTAAAGTGTTGTGTCATGTGTGTTAGTTTACTTATTTACTACTGTCTGTAGATAAATGATAACTACGCAGCTACGTAGGTACTACGTAGGTAATGTGTGCATTTGCAGCATTGTATTATAATAATATGAGCAGAAAATATTTACACCCTTAAGTAAAAATTATAAATCTATTCTTACACTATACTGCCTACTGCACGAAATTATAATTTTTTATGAGTTAACTTACCCTATTTGTGGGTTATATTTTTCGCCAGAGTTGGGATAGACTATTAACGGGATTGGATCATGTGGTCTGTCGTCATTGAATCCTTTTAATAAATTTGCTACGTAGGATGGAGCGCAGCAATTCACTCCGACAGCAACGAGCTGTTCAGGATTAGCTTCCCAACATTTTTTTGCGACCTTCTGAAAACTTTCACCGTGCGCGATGCTCTGATCATCCTACCAAGAAAAAATACAAAATTATTTAAGTATCAAAATTATGTCATGTCTTTGATTTTATACAGAGTGTAGGTAGGTACATCATTATATATTGAGTAAGTATTTAAAAAAAGAAAAGCAGGGAATGCTGATCTACAATAGGTATGACTGGTATTAAAGTACCCACGCCACAGATATAATTATGTTTGTGAAGGTACCCAATACCCGAAGGAAATGAATCGTATTGTGCATGAAAATTTCACCAAATATATGTATATAATCCGTAACGAATCATACCCGTAACCGCGGGGATCAAGATTGAGAGGCCAAGTTAGGTCTCGCTTAATTCACGTGTACATTTGCTTAAATGGCACAACTCTTTTATTAGGTACAGAAATTATCAAAATTTTATGCCAGAAAGAAATTTCGTATTCCAAATATTAAAACTGCTTAATGCTTGTTCAAAATAAAATATTAAGTAATTACAGCGGAGTTTAACGCGACTTTAGAAAATTAAGTCGATGTTATTAATTAGTCAAGCGAAACAAGGCTAAAAGCAGAAAACACGTTCGAGCAATTTATTAATACAAAGCCTTTTCTTAATTTTCTCTTACCTTACAGCTAAAAGACAGCCAGGCTTTCACGTGGGGAAATTCTCGGAGTAAATCACAGAGCATTTCGGCCTCTTCTTGACAAGGTATTGTTTCCAGGGCTAATAAGTCCACTCCAGCTTTTACCAATGCCTGTATTCTTGGAAGATGCCATTCACGCATAGTCTAAAAATCAATATAATTTATGTAATATGGTTTAGTGTAATAGTTGTTCTCTCATTCGGGGCACATAGGTTCGCTAGTGCTGTACTCGTACCTACTTGCCTTTTAGGTATTTATCACAGTTATGTAGAGATTATTTAATTTAATATTATCGCCCTTCTGCGCCTCTGCCAAACCGTATAAAGTATTTTGTAAATATTTATACTTATAGGTTGTAACTAGTGTGAAGGGGTCTTCAATTTTAAATTAGAATTTATACGATTTGTACCTGCATATTTATTTGTTATCATCATCAGAACTAGTGATGTAGAATCAAAAATCAATACGAGACCGATGATGGGTCGTGTTATACAATCTGATGGTGACATTGTTAGTTATATTTTATAAAACATATTAAAGTATGTCTACTATACTATACCTACTAGCGCATTAACTAGCTACTTGGTACAGGTATGTACCCACCTACTATCTAACAGCCAGGTCACTCTTTCGTCTCTACTAATGCCCGTGGGGTAATAAACAGGCAAAGTATCATTCATCAAGCTAATTATTTAGATATAACAACTGTCTTAATATCCACTTCCATTTATTTTTGTGGATTAGAAGAAAGAAATACCTATAATTTAAGCAAACAAAAAACCGACATACCTAAAAAGCCTATCCCCTAACTAAACAAAGCTGCAGATTTCAATATCCAATACAGTCACTCTGCAAACATACGTTTGGCACGTTGGAAAACGTTTCCAATAATATTTTATTACCATCTACAAATTTTGTAGCTGGCAGATAGCGACCGTGCCGTAAACTTTTTCATTAATGCAGTTTTTCACGCTGGGTGATTTTCCGGTATCATTTTTAATGCATGTCAAGTGGATGATTCATAAGTTATGAAGTGACAGTTATTACTTGGTTAAATAATATAGTAGGTACCTACTAGCTGTTTTTATGCAGATACGAGCAGACAAACAGTCTGATAGTAAAATGGTCACCGATGCCCATGGATATCGGTAATATCATAAGCACCACCATCACCAAAGAAGCGCGAGATGATTTTTATTCTGGCTTCCTACATTGATCGAAACACGTGAAAACATTGATCGGTCGATTTGAAGATGAGGGGTGATAGCTAGCCAATATGAATACTTACCATCCGAATTCAACTGGGGAAGATCGTTTACAATAACTTCGTCTGTTTTTTAGCAGAGTGCACCATGAGCAGGGGAAGGGGATGGGCAAGGTTGGCTTGTGTAGTGTTTGTACTGCTATTATGGTTATAGCAGTAATCATGTTATCTCGAGAGCACGGGTAGTGGGGCAACACTGAGTCAGTCACGAGACAGCCGTAGACGCAGGCAGACGTGTTCCCCTACCACTGGTGACGTAACGAGCTAATGCAAGTCAACCATATCACTATATCCAAATATTACGGAGCACGTAAGTACAACAACTACTACATAATGGCGACGAGGTCAAAAGGTCAGTGCAATAAATATTTTATTTTGTGTTGATAAAGGAAGGGTTGAAGGGAAAATAACACGTCGATGCAAGAAATAATCAACAGACGAATGTTAATATTAGTGCCGAATAGTTAACTCTAGAATTTGTTTAGGTGTGCTGTAACTTTAAATAACGTATTGAGCAAAATCATCATAATTATCGAAGTTCTCTCTCTAATTAGGTATAAAAATTGCCGCCATTACCGCTACCTACACAATTCCCTTTGTTTTCTGAAAAATGGCATTGATTGACATTGTAAAAACAACTGTGCGGTGAGTAAAAAGTGGCATTTTGTGTTATAAGCGTAATTCACGCTACTGAAGTAATAATAACATAAATGACATTTTGGATATAGTGTCACTTATTTAGCTGAAAGTGATAGCGAGACAGGTTTTGTTTTTAAATAAGAAGTGATATTTAGTGTTTAGCTGTGTCGTTTTAAATATAATACACAGTATCATTGAAGTATTATTACTAGCGTATAGAACGGACACCGCGAGCACAATGTGTGTTCCAATGAATTGACGCCGCGCGGCTTCAATGTCCAATGGATTCGTTCGATTTTGGAAGGAGAACAGGGGCTCAATTTTGAAAATAGAACCTCCCGGCGGGGACACACATTTTGTTCGAGATGTCTTCTCTATGTATACTTATACCTCAATGCACAGTATCGATCTGTTGGAGGGATTGCTACATAAATGGAGTATTGCGTGTGGTGCCGCGTGTTTGGTTAAGGTTGCGTATGTGTGCCAATGAGAAAAAGTGGCATCATGCGGAACTTTTTCTGAATATATTTTTTTGAATAACTACTTATTTACTAGCATGTTTTTAGTGCCTAACTAAAAGTAGGTTGGGCGAACTGACGAGAGAGGCTAATTGCAACGATATATTTCAGTTTTCTTCATAGATAGTGATCGCAATGTTGAGTTGAAAACTTTGAATGGCTATACTGAAAAACTACTATTTTGTAAAGCGCCATTTTTTGTTTTAAATGTGCGAATGGTGTCCGGCATCCATTCTCGCGTGTGTGTGTTGCACAACAACACTTAGTACTAAAAAGGAGATAACATTATACAAATTATGAACTTAAATAAAGGAGTAGGGACTTTAAAATATTCAAGAATAAAAGGGTTCCCTAAATTAGTGAAATTTATTTAGGACTAGCTGTTTATTTAGCACTCTTCGGCTTTATAAAGTATAGATTTTACTACCATTATAGATGGCCGCACATGCAAGTTAAGTTTAATTGTTGAGAGTGAGTTTGCTTCTTCACGGCCATAAAACTATAACAGTAAGGGTAATTGTCAATAAAATTAGCTGTTTTTATGACTATTAGTTATATTCTACGCAGGTCCTGGGTTTCATTCAAACGTAGTTTTGCTTTAGTTACAAATGTTAGCAATTATAAATTATTATAATATTTTTGAGGTTGGCAATAACGACTAAAATAGATAAAATTTAATGAAGGTAGAAAAATAAAATGCTCGCTTGACATTCGACTTGTTAAAAATTAATGGCGGCCAAGCGCACTGTGTTCTTTTAATGTGAAATCTAATAAAAGAAGTGATTGTGAAGCTACTAAGTGTTGTGATTTCTTTCATGTCAGAAGTGTGTAGATTATAATCATCTACGTGCCGTCCTCTGCGGCATCCTGAGCGGAGAAATAAGGTCAGATGTTTTAAAAGTTATTTCCGATATCTCAATGTGGAGTATGAATCCAACTTCATGAAGAGTTATATAAAATAAATAAGGCTTGATTAAGCAATACTCCATCAACAATACCAAGAAGAATATGAAAACAATAAGATAAGTAATATATTATAGTCAGATATGCCTAGTGGTTTTGGGACAAGACATTCATCCAATTAAATTCGATAATTTAGTGAAGTGAAGACAAAAAGGAGAGAAAACGTACATTAATTAGTGTTAACTTCATGTAGAACTATTAATACTAGAGTGATATTATACTTACACATAATGTTGTAATAATTACTGCCTAATAAAACCAATAACACGGTTATAGTAGTTAGAAATAGGTACTTCTTTTTTCGAACTATTACGTTTGCGTTGTATTCACTTGTGATATTAATTTATTGTTTTAATATTTTCATATATTTTTAGGTTACTTTAATAAGTCATAATTATTTGTATTGTGTATTTATGCATTGTTATTTGAGTTACTCGATATTACATTTCACTTTAGGTATTATCTAGGGTTATTAAACAATGGGTAAATCTAGACGTAGGCGACGGAATTCAAGTGAGACTAACATAATATCTTCTTCTTCGAGTGACAGTGATATAGAAGCACATAGATCATTACACCGTAAGGAAACGGATCGCGATCGCGCTCGTTCGCGTAAGCATAAAAGTCATAGCCATCGTAAAAAACATAAGCGTTCTAGAAAACATCATGAACGAACATCTTCACGGAGAGACGTTACTAGACGATCTGTTCAAACACCCCCATTACCCTCTACGTCACGTTCTGAAAATGTTGCTTGCCCAAATGATATGCCCGGTAATGCATCGAATGTTTCTGAAGGACATTGTTCTCTCAGTGGATCTGTACCCACGATGAATTCTAACTTTTGGGCTCATAATAACTTTCCTGTTGCTTTTAGTGTAGTCCCCGAATTTGATCCAAATGATAATAATCAGACGATAGAAAACTGGATAAACAAAGTCAATGAGTGCGCGCAAATTTACTGTTGGAACGATCGTCAGATATGTCATTACGCATTACCTAAACTAAGCGGGTTGGCCAAAAAGTGGTACTTGGGACTACCATCTGTGCTATATACATGGGACGAATGGGTACAAAAATTAAAATTAGCTTTCCCATCTAATGAAAATTACGGTGATTTATTAACATCTATGTTAAAAATTCGATGTAGATTTGGTCACTCATTAGAACACTATTACTATGACAAAATGGCATTAATTAACAAATGTGAGATAACTGGCAGCAAAGCCGTTGGATGTCTTATACATGGTATCGACGATAAGTTTATAAGAATGGGGGCAGGAGCATGTATGTTTAGTCAACCGGAGCAAGTACTCAATTACCTGCGAACAGTATCTCAACACGAGAATAATACGCCTAATATATATAATCACAACAGAAATAACGTACAGTACGAACATACAAATAAACTAGCGAATGAACCGGTTAAAAATCTATCAGATAGCGGCAGTAACGCGATTAGATGTTTTAACTGTAATGAAGTGGGTCATATCAGTTTGAAATGTAGCAAACCGATTAAAAGATGTACTTTGTGTTTAAAGCTAGGACACGAGACTAAAGACTGTCGTAGGAAAACTTCTGATAGCAACGATGACTTTAGTAAGAAAGATGTTTAGGATAAAACAGTTATGTGTATTACCAGTAGCGAATCTAATAATGACAAATATTATAAAAACGTTAGAGTAAATGGTGTTCAGTTTAGAGGATATATTGACTTAGGTAGTAAATGTTCCCTTATTCGAGAATCTAATGCAAAGCTCATTATTATGAGTGATTGGGATGTAAGTAATTTACCGATTCTACAAGGATTTGGTAATTCTGCAGTTAAACCTATAGGAAGGATAATAGTTACATTAGAAATAGGTTTGGTTAAGGCCAGGACTGAAATTTTTATTGTGAATGATAATTTTTTTATTAACTGCTGTCTTAGTTGGACAGTCTTTTATCGAGAAACCTAATATTACTCTCCTTAAGACAAATAATGAACTGTTGTTTATGCAGAGCCCAGATATCGATGAAAGTAAATTAAAGATTAAAATTTATGTAAATAAAGACATAGTCGTTCCATGTAAAATTACAATGCCAGTTGATGTGATTGCTGAAGATGAATACTGTGGTGGATTGTATGTACAATATAGTATGAGGATCTTGCCTAATAATGAATATACCGTTTTTCCTGGTCTTTTTAAATTTGCATCTGGGAAAGGATATATAATGCTTACGAATTTATCGTCAAGAGAGCTTAAAATCAAAAATGATGATGTTAATTTAAGGTGGGTAGTTCCCAAGTCAGTAAGGTGGCAGATGGCACGTGTGAATCACGATGACGCAGGTCATTTTGCTTTTGATAAAACCATTGATAAAGTGTATTGGTTTAAAAAGATGAGACGTTTCATTAAAAAATACTGTGAATCCTGTTTGAGTTGCGCTCACAACAAAATACCGGCTGGAGCCAAAGAAGGACAACTTCACCCTATACCAATAGTCAATAAGCCATTTGATACGATTCATATGGATCATTGTGGTCCCTTTCCCGTTAGTAAAAAGAAAAATTGTCACATATTGGTCATAATAGAGTCCTTTATGAAATTTACATTATACCTGTAAAGAATCTTAAGAGTAGTACAACTATATTGGTGCTCAAGGAATATTTTTCAATTTTTGGCGTACCTCATCGCGTTATATCCGATCGCGGCACAAGTTTCACGAGTCTGGAATTTATAAAGTTCGTAACAGAAAGGGGAATTAAACACATCTTAAATGCCGTTGCATCCATGGCTTGTTTTTAATAGCGATGTAGTATCGAGTGATTCCGAGTGAAGAGTTAATGTGATTAATATGAGTACATCATCTTTAAATTTATTTAATTGTCAATGGTTAATAACCATAACGGTTATAAGTTGTGTTAGGAATTGTTTGTAGGTATTGTACAATATATTGCATAGAGATTTATGAGGGATAAATGTAAAGTATATAGTAACACTTTAAATGATATTGATAATGAATTATTAATTATTAAAATGTATTATGTATTAAAGAGAGATATTATGAAGTGAGATTAGATAAAAAGAGATAAAGAAATAGGTATATAAGTGAATACGAGTGAAATATTATTATGATATTATGTTTACCAAAAGTAAATCGATATTGTGATTATTATTATATCTATGTGTATATTAGTGAAAAATAAAATGCAAATTGATGTATAAGTGATATCAAAGCGAATGAACAAGTGAAATATTAACTTTACAATGATTATCGATTTATTAGTGATAAATTATTACAAATATTATTGAGAGAATAGAGCGAGTCGCTATAGGTGTGAGTGCCTATAGACAATAATAGTGATGTCATAAGAGTGAGTCGCTGTAGGTGTGAGTGCCTACAGACGATGTAGTGATAAGAGTGAGTCGCTGTAGGCGTGAGTGCCTACAGACGATGTAGTATTAAGAGTGAGTCGCTGTGGGTGTGAGTGCCCACAGGCGATGTAGTGATAAGAGTGAGTCGCTGTGGGTGTGAGTGCCTACAGACGATGTAGTATTAAGAGTGAGTCGCTGTGGGTGTGAGTGCCCACAGGCGATGTAGTGATAAGAGTGAGTCGCTGTGGGTGTGAGTGCCTACAGACGATGTAGTGTTAAGAGGTTTTTTTTTTTTGGAATTTTTTGTTTATTTTGTAAACGCGAGGTCGCGTTTAATGTCAGGATTAGCCGAATGTTAGCAATTATAAATTATTATAATATTTTTGAGGTTGGCAATAACGACTAAAATAGATAAAATTTAATGAAGGTAGAAAAATAAAATGCTCGCTTGACATTCGACTTGTTAAAAATTAATGGCGGCCAAGCGCACTGTGTTCTTTTAATGTGAAATCTAATAAAAGAAGTGATTGTGAAGCTACTAAGTGTTGTGATTTCTTTCACAAAGTACATGTGTAGGTATGATAAACTGAAATAATTGCAGTCGTTTTGATATGAATTCTGATAAAAAACGGAACTGAAGTTGTTTGATAAAAATTATGTTCTGTTATGAAAGTATTGCATTGGCAGTATCAAACATACATACATGCCTAGCGCCTTGGTATACATGCAGCCATGCACTTGTATTTCTTTTGAAAATAATATACATAAACTATCACAAGCTGTTGTAATACGGTTAACGTAATTTAACGTTGCGGCGCCGGGTCCCTATTTCAGCTTGTAAGTTCTTTGTGATTCTTTAGCAGTCTTTCCTTTTGGTATTTGACTATCACGGCTGCACTACACGGCTGAAAATATAATAACATAATGTGGGTAATCATAAATAAAGTCGGTTTGATGGGCGGTAGCGTAAGAAGGAAAGAAACATTTATTCCGTCATAAGAATAGCAACATCGTTAGGGTTCTATGGTGGATGTGTCACTGGCGCGCCGACGATGAGGAGCGCGGGAGCGGGTAATTGACCGTTATGGTCGTGGTCGCTCTGTTAACACATGACGCTTTTGTTGTGGTCAGAAGTGCTTGACATTTGACATACAGCGTTAGAATGCCCTCGTGTATTGTACCAATGTGATTGGTGTAGTGGAGCAAAGGATGGGCGTGTGTGTGTGTTGTGGCTCTTTTCAGAACGGAGTTCTTGGTTGGTTTATAAGGGCATAACGTATCTATATTTTGAATATCATTGCGTATTGGGAGATGATAGGAAGTTCCTATCATCGTTCCTATTAGGAACCATTATACAAGCCACGATACCGAAATTCAAATCTTCGCGATGAGACAATTTTATTTTTCTAATTTAGTTTTTGTGTTGAATTTTATAGAATCTATTGAGGCAGTGAGGGTCAAAAGCGCTTGCGAGCTAGACGCGTTCTTGTGTTGTTACTGTGATTAAACTAAGTTTTGTCACGGAAATCATATTATATATTTATTATTGAGTTATTCGTGCACAAAAGGAGTAAGTTTTTATTTTTAAATTGAGAACAATAATTGTATTTGTTCGAATGGGTGCAGCAATGTTTAAAATGTTGCTATTTATTATTGTAGCCTGAGGAAAGCGCCCTTTTGAAGACGCACGATTTGATATGCTGTAGTAAATTCATAGCCCTGGAGAAGCCGAGCCTTGGTTTTGACAGAATTCCACAAAAATCGTGAAGGAGAAACTCTCCTGACGTCCAAAAAATATTTATTAAGCTGGATGTATTTAGTTATAAATCGAGAAGTCCTCTTTAAACAGATTTGCAGATTATACCAATGCTATGACCTTAGTAATTAATAATTTTAATAGATTACAATTAAAGTTTGGTAATCTAATCTAATTAGCTATAATGGCGCTACCAATTATTGATCTACTTAGGTTGATTTCGGGGGTCATAAACTCATAATTAAGTACTTACCTGCCTGAAGGATTGTTGACGTGAGTAATTTGATGGACTTGATAGGTCATAAATTTTGGTGCATAATGTACTTATTGCAATAACTATAATGTGTGTGTTAGGTAGTACGAACCTACATGAAATTGTAAATCGTGCGTGAGTGTGTGTGTCAGGTAGTACGAACCTACATGAAATTGTAAATCGTGCATAATTGTGTGTGTCAGGTAGTACGAACCTACATGAAATTGTAAATCGTGCATAATTGTGTGTGTCAGTTAGTACGAACCTACATGAAATTGTAAATCGTGCATAATTGTGTGTGTCAGGTAGTACGAACCTACATGAAATTGTAAATCGTGCATAATTGTGTGTGTCAGGTAGTACGAACCTACATGAAATTGTAAATCGTGCATAATTGTGTGTGTCAGGTAGTACGAACCTACATGAAATTGTAAATCGTGCATAATTGTGTGTGTCAGGTAGTACGAACCTACATGAAATTGTAAATCGTGCATAATTGTGTGTGTCAGGTAGTACGAACCTACATGAAATCGTAAATCGTAAATGATTGTGTATTAGGCAGCAAATGCCTTACGATACCAATTAACGTACATACCTTTTGTGACACGGAGTACTACATGTGTGTGTATTATTATTGATGCGTGTTTTTCGGTAAGATGTTAAATAATCAAGTCCGAACTGATATATATTTAATTATCGTTTACACATATATAATAATACATGTGTAACACATAAAAATAAACTTTCAGATTAATTTTATTCTTTCAAAAAAGGCAACCCTGACATTGCCAGAGAGGATAAGCGACAGTGTTAGAAAGGAAGGCAACTCATTACGCGTTTTGATTAGCACTGTGCGATCAGAATTACACTTTATTGCGTTGGAGCCAGAGTCACTATTTATTTAAATGATTTTTCGGAATTTTTCTTAGTGCACCTTCTATAATTATTTATAAATACTATTATTTATTCTGTGTTTTTAGTTAAATTCAGAGTTAAAGAAAAAATTGTATTCAAGCTAAAGTTACAATGAAAGTAAAATTTAAAAGGCACTCTATCTCGAAGAGTCATAGAAATCAGAGTAAAATCAACCAATAATAATGAAGTTTAGTTTTGCTTAACATAAACATACGTTACTGTGTTGTGGGCAGTATGAGCCCTCATGAAATTGAAAATCATACGTTACTGTGTTGTGGGCAGTATGAGCCCTCATGAAATTGAAAATCATACGTTACTGTGTTGTGGGCAGTATGAGCCCTCATGAAATTGAAAATCATACGTTACTGTGTTGTGGGCAGTATGAGCCCTCATGAAATTGAAAATCATACGCAACTCAGTTGTCGGCAGTATGAGCCCTCATGAAATTGAAAATCATACTTTACTGAATTGAAGTGAGCTGTCGGCAATATGAGCCCTCATGAAATTGAAATCATACATTACTGAGTTGTCGGCAGTATGAGCCCTCATGAAATTGAGATTGATACATTGACTTGATGGAAGTAGTAACCTCATGAAATTTAGAATCATACATACATTACTTGACTAGACGGCAGTATAGGTCCCATGATTTGAAATCATAGTAACTAAAGTGTGTATGGACCTCTTGAAATTGAAATCATTACTGACTAGACAGCAGTATGGGCCCTCATAACTTTGAAAACCATACAAAATGTAGTTATTTTGTGAACATATTAGTTATTTGGCGTGATGGAGTTGAGATGTAGAATAAAGATAATGAATAGACGAGGTATTTCAATGAATGACTGGTGTGTGAATGATTGGTATCGGCAGTGTCTGATTCATATGTGACACCGTTGGGTCCGTTGGGATCCGTTGGATCCGTCCATTCAGGAAGGACGCCTAAATAAAGGAAATTCCTGTTGCGAGTCTAGCCATGGTTGGCGTGTTATGGTCGTCGGTGGGACCTAGCAAGTAAAACTTTAGTCTTTAAAAAACGAAAGCAGGTTGTAAGCTGTACGTAATCTGTTGTTGACAGTAAACCACTTTTAGTAATAATATAAATTTTCATCGAGTTTCTCATATTTCCTGTGTTTGTTTTACCAGTAAGTTGTCTATGTAAAGACAGAAATGACGAGGTTTGTTTGAATGTTGGTATGAAACCTAATAACTTGGCGATCTTGATCAAAGAGAGAAGAAAGAGGGAAGTATGAAAAGCTAAGAGGTGATGTAAATAATTATTATTTAATAAAGATAGAAGGAGAACGGGTGCGAATGGGAAAGGTGTAAGACGAAAAAAGTCTCAGGTGTTGTTTCAATGTTTAAAATAATTGCAGTGAAAGTATAATCTACATAAGTAATTCTATACGAAGCATGCATATGACAGTTTGAGTTTGTTGAGGCTAGTGAAGGCACCCAGAAGGCTCAAGTTTACAAACCGTAGCCTGCTTCATACATATAGTGCGTGTTACAAATGTGTTTGTCTAAGTAACTGGAATATTGAATGGTATAGACGTGGAGTGGCCTTTGAAGGCTTGAGTTGCGATCAACTGCAGAGTCGACTGTGGATCGGGCTCCATATTAAATAAAGATTTTAATAAGGAAGGGATGTAGTGTTTGTACTGCTATTATGGTTATAGCAGTAATCATGTTATCTCGAGAGCACGGGTAGTGGGGCAACACTGAGTCAGTCACGAGACAGCCGTAGACGCAGGCAGACGTGTTCCCCTACCACTGGTGACGTAACGAGCTAATGCAAGTCAACCATATCACTATATCCAAATATTACGGAGCACGTAAGTACAACAACTACTACAGCTTGGAACTCCAGATGGATGTAGTCCCTCATAAGAGTTACAACTTACAACCCAACGACACAATTTTGAAAAGAGACTTTCATTAAATTGTTTAGATATCATTGTACTCATACATTATTATAATCACATACATTTAACGATTTTGTCAATAAGACACATTCACGCAAAACTGGTAAACCTCAAAACCAGTGAGTTTATGTTATTTAGGCACAAGGCGCGCAATAACTGTCACTTTATAATTAATGAGTCATCACTGTCGACGTGCAAATGAAACGTGAACATTTCATTAAATGCTGTTATATTATACTCTTGATCGCAACATTCGAAAAGCTAAGACATGTAGGTATGTTATTATGTTCATCTAACTAAAGACAAACAAATATATTAAACACATCATAACCGCCTTGAGATGATACCCACGATTTTGTACCTCTGAATGGAATTCTACCCAATAAAATCAACAAAGCTTTTTTTTATGCCTTAAGCAGGCAAACGAGCAGAAGGGTCACCTGATGGAAAGTGATCACCGCCGCCCATGGACATTAGCAACATTAGGGGCGTCACCAAAGTACTGTTTAGCTCTATTGAGCACTCCCAATTTCCTTGCAGCTAGTTTGGCCTTACTAAGCAAGTGGTCCCGAAACTGAACTTCATTCGAAATGTCGACACCAAGGATCCCAATGCTTTTGGAGATGTTAAGAGGAGTGTTCTGGAACTGAGGTGCCATGACGAATAGGATTTTCTTAGCGGTTAACGCGCAAACCTGTGTCTTCTCGGGGTTGAACTGGGCTAAATTTAGTCTACCGGGTAGACTCTGTCACTCTACCCCATTCCGAGACCCGCTCCAGAGATATCTCGACTTCAGACACAAGTTTCATCCTCTTCTCCTCAATCTGTACCCGAGAAAGATTCGCTCGGCCTGTGTAACGAGCATCACCCGTACTGTCATCAGCATAGCAATGCAGGTATATTCTTGATGTCAAGCATATCATTGATATACATGAAGAACAATATAGGTGAGAGCACAGAGCCTTGAGGGACGCCAGCATTTATGGACTTCGTGTCCGAGCATGCTTCGTCAACAACGACCTTGATGCTCCGCTCCGATAAAAAACTGGCTATATTCCACAATTTGCCCTCGTGTGAACCCAATTAATTTAACTTTGTGCATGGAACTTATACCTAACTATTAATAAATAAAAGAAACATTCATTTTATATGGTACTGCGGTCTCTAATTCCTACAAAAATATTATATCACTTGAAGATAACGAGGATACCTACTTGCGTTAATAACCTGTCTCAAAATAAGAAAAGGCGTCAATTAATTTTAATTTGGCAGCGTACTTTGAATAAAACATATTTTCGTTTGTTCTGCTATTCATTTGTTCTAGGTTTCATTAATTAACTTGTCCACCCAAGTCAAATATTGTCGGAACAGAAAAAAGAGGATAAATGGAAAGGGAGTTTTCATATTGCCGATGTAAATTTTAATTTGCCAGCAACTTTACGACCCTCTTTACGATTTAGCAGCGGGCTTTCAACATTTACTAGACTAGGTATATTTGTATTTGAGGGTTCCGGATAAATATTCCAAATACTATTATAAATTAACCTATGTAAGTTCAGTAAAAAATATGTTCATAAAAGTGTCAGAAGTAATCTGAGCCTAACAAATTCTCGTGTGGAATGCCTCCGACATCAAAGGCTCACTAAAGTCTTACATTGTGATAATAGCTTGCGACGTTCACTAGTCAGCCTCTCTGAGTCTTTTGTGTAACTGTAATGTTCCACCAATAATATTGGCTCACTCATCAATTCTTTGCTTCAGGAATAAAAGGTATTAAGTTTCTTATCCGTGTGACCTTTGGTCTTAGCACATTGTTTGATTTAGGCTTCTTACGTAGGGGTAAGCTTACGTAGGAATAACTAATCTCCACATAAAATAAAACAAAGGCTCTGCCTATGTGTCTGAATGGATAATAACCAAGAACTGCTTGGATTTTCATGTGTTTTACCAAAAGATGGAGTTACTGGAAATAATTTAAATTAGATAAACATTAAAACATCATAAAATGTATGATATAAAATTAAGTTATCTATCTGATTTATGCGAACGTAAGGGTAAATAAATAGCCTGAAGCAAAGTTACTAATAGTTACCTAATAAATAAATAAGTAATTATTACTAATTATGCTCGTTATGAGTGTCTTATTTAGTTTTCAGATTTATTGTTTCGCAAGATATTATTATTCAGGGCACTTAAGATAATATTTTGTTTATAAAAGTAACGTTCAAGCACCCATAATATATGAGCAATAATCTTCAAATAGAGCATAGCGAACGCTATTAGGTAGGTACTTTGTGATAAAAATTAATGGAACATTTATTGCCAAGTTTTATCGCTTCTTTGTAAGATATTTATAAACATTTATTTATATACATGTAGATAATTTCATGTAAGCAGTGATAGCCTAGCGGTAGAACGTTGGTCTCCCGAACGAAGGGGTCCGAGTTCAAACCCTGGCACGCACCTCTAATTTTCAAATATTATGTGCGTATTACAAGATAATTATCACTTGCTTCGGTGAAGGAAAACATCGTGAGGAAACCTGCACACCGGAGAGTTCTCCATAAAGTTCTCGAAGGTGTGTGAAGTCTACCAATCCGCACTTGGCCAGCGTGGTAGACTATGGCCTAATACCCCTCACATTGTGAGAGGAGACCCCGAGCCCAGCAGTGGGACAATTATGGGTTGTTGCTAGATAATTTCATGAGGATTTTCAATGCACTTAGTTTTACATTTTGGAATGATTGTGGTCAAGCAATAACTTATTTGTGTAAAAAAACATATTTTTAAGCAGCCATGGAAGGATTTGTTTTAAACGGAGCTGCACCATAGACTAGCAAATTAAGTGCTCAACTGCTCAAGCTTTAGTTTAGTTCTATTTTTGTCTTGGTAAGTTTAAATAAGTACGATTAAATCATCAAAATCACCAGTACGTAACAACTCCAATTTAAACCCATTTAATCATTTGCATTACACATAAGCATTTCTTTTCTTTTAGGTTTGAATCATTATTCCGGAAATCCAACACAATTTTCATCAAAACATGCAATTTCCAAGAACAATTTAGAGTTAGTACCTACCTACTATATTGTTGAGTGTTATTCTCCAACGTTAACATGATTACGTTCGCGAATCACGTTTTGATTAAAATGATAGTGCACGATAAAGCAAAAGAAAACAAAACAATTAAAATGTGTTTATACAGGGTGGTCAAGTGAAGTTAATAAATATTTCACCCCCCCCCTTCACCTCGTGATTCTCTGCCCGAATAAACAAAGAAATAATAAAAACATCCATAAATCACAGAGATAATAATATCAAACTAAATACGAAAAATCTCAAAACGTGTGGACGCCTTAGCAATGCGTTGAACTCACGTTATCAGCAAGGCTATTCTGTTTTGTAACTTGACAGCGGAGTTTCAAAATTGAAGTTCAAGTTCGAGACTCACTTCACTTCGCAAGTGCGTAATAGATGATTAGAGAATGACATGTCAATATGATGCAAGTTCGCTTTTGTTTTGTAACTTGACAGCGGAATCCAAGATGAGTTTCAAAATTGTAGTTAGAATTCGAGACTCCCTTCACTTCGCAAGTGCGTACCAGATGATTAGAGAATCACATATCAAGATCTCGGTTTCGAAATTCAATTTTGAAACTCATCGCGGATTCCGCTGTCGAGTTACAAAACAGAATAGCCTTGCTGGTCACTAGGTGAATGACCTGTTATGTTCAGTTTACATTAAGTAGTTAGGGATGTTCGATCCGATCCAATACTTTTTTGGATCGATACAGTGGGATACGATCCGCTCGATTTTTGTATCGATAGAATGACAATCGATCCACAGGCGGATCGAAACACATGTAAGTTGGATCGGATCATTCGGACCGAATTAAGGAGATATGTAATGTTTCAAATTTAGAAATTAGCTGATCGATTATTTGACAAATCTGTAAAGAGGATTGAATAAACATAATTATGAAGTAAAGTAATTGTTTTAATCTTAGAGTTAGACAAAATACTATTAATTGACAGACGATACACATGACACGTGGCTCGGATCGGAAATATGGAGTTGGCTAATTGTTTTAAACTTAGAGCTAAACAAAATATCTACTTCGTTATTGGCGGGATCAATGCAGTAAGGAGGATCGGATTGAAATATGGAGATAGTAGTAGTTTTAAATTAGAGGTAAACAAAATAAATGTAGGGAAAGTATTGGCGGATCGATACTTAAAGGTGGATAGAATTGAAATCGAAATTTTGAGTTCGGATTAGGTAAAGAATACAAAATGTTTTTTATCTTCAAATATTTGATTCGATCCGGATTGATCCAAAAAATCGTATCAAAGCAAATCGATACCTGGTTCGAACATCCCTAGACAAAGGCGAGCGTTTGCGGCGTGTCCTTGCGACGTGCCGACAAAGCGGTGCGGCGGCGGTGCGACTTTTAGGCCGGGTACACATTGGGCGCTTTCAAAAGGGCGCTTTACTAACACGAGTTTTGAGAATCAGGAGTTCTATTGAAGTGTACACATGCAAGCGCGCGCTTCTGGTCAAGCGTGCGTCAAACGCGCGTTCACATATTGTCATACGAACGCGCGTTACGCGGGCGTCAGCTGCGCGCTTCGAGATACATGAGCCGCCATCTTGTTGTACATTTAATCGCGCGCTTTGGTGTAGAGTAGAGTACGTTAGCACGTTGAAAATGGAGACCGAACATTTCAATACTCGTTTCTTTATTGACGAAATCCATAAGCGACCAGCTATTTGGGACCTGAAAACACACAAGTAATCACTTTGACATCCATTTTCGAACTGAGCTAGAAATGCTCATCCTACTTAACGCTCACTGAACGCCGTGCCGAAAGCGATGTATCTACGACGCTATCAACGCGCGCACAGCGCAGTGCAGAACGCCCAATGTGTACCAGGCCTTAGGCGGCATGATTCATTGGAAAAAAGCGAGCGTTTGCGGCGCGGCGTGCCTTTGCAGTGTGACTGACCGACTGAGAGGCGGTGTTCTTTTGCCAATATGTAGGTTACTAGGTCACCGCTTTCTCGAGCGGTGTCTATGATTAATGTATTTTAAAGGATAATTTGGGTAAAAATTAAGGTCAGATTTTTTTTACGTATTCGGGCAGAGAATCACGAGGTGAAGGGGGGGGTGAAATATTTATTAACTTCACTTGACCACCCTGTATATCGCCTAAATTGAATTCTCAGTAACATAGGTAAATCAATAATTATTCGCGATAAAGATATAAGAGTATCTACCACATTTTAATTTTTACCTATTTACGGATGTTTTCTATTAGGCAAGTACATTCTATATCAATCTAGCCCTTACTATGGAAATGAGATCATAACGTAAAAAGTTACACCGCCGAAAAAAATAGTAAGTTTTTTGGGAACCGCCTCTATGATACCTACCAAACATTTTTTTTTTATTTCTACAAATCAATACTTCGTTCACTAATTCACAGTGGAGCAGCGTGGAAGACTATATGAGAGAGAGTATATATATATATATATATATATATATATATATATACTACCTCAAATACGAGTGTTCTTCAATCAATTACTCAATTAAATGTGCCTTTCGTTAGGCCGCTAATGGATTGAGGCGAAAAATCCCTCAATCGGGGCATATTTCAAATCAATAGCCAAATCTCCTCAACAGCGAATAACATAAAATTGTTCAGCGTATCGAAATTCAGCGCTCAATTTTATGAGATGTTTTATTTTCTGCGAATCATAAATTCATTGAGAAGCTTTAGTAGATAGGTACGAGTACTATGCGAAAAGTTGATATTATTATTTAGGCACGCTTGATAATCACTATCTGTTAACCGGTCGTACATACCTACCCTCTGTAAAAATATTGCATAATAGTAGTAAGTAGGTAAAAGTAATCCATAAATTGAGCTTTGTCATGGAAGAATTGCGAGGAACCCAGATAGAAATATCACAATACAATAAACAAAAATAAAATTTCTCATTCAGAATTTAGAGGTTTAATTCGAGTGAAAATTTAATTTAAAATCGATCAGTGACGGCAACCAGGCGCTTAAAAGCACCCGGCGGTTTACAAATAGAAATGGCGACTAGCTAAGCTTAGTTGAGGTTAGTTTATTACAAAACCTAATTTGAGTGACCTGGATCTCTATTTGGTATACTTAATGCATTTCGTTCTTTGATATATGGTATTGCTACATAATTATAATAGCAACAACTACATATATAGCTCTACATTCTTATCAGCATATCAGGATTCCGCGTTGTGGGACTTATACAACATACAAAGACAAGAACAGAAATTTAAATGTGGGTATCTTTCTGCCTCGTTGGGAATTGAACCCAGGATTCTTGAACAGCGTGGCGCGGCGGTCCGTCAATGTAAAAACCTCAATAGGTCCAAATCGACCTGTGCCCACGTTATACTTTATTGCACAACGGACGAGGTTATAGCGTCAGGCTCCTATTGGAGGTCGCTGGACTGTATCAAATTTAAACACGATAGTATTTGTGCATAGTAGTAGGGTATTTAGCCTGTCCGACTAGGTACCACACATGAGTGTGGTAAGTGTAGTAAACTGTGTACAGTTTTAGAACTATGCAATGTTCTTAACTAGTTTCGGTTGCAGTGTTGGAGAACCTAATAAGCAATATAATACCTGGTCTACGTCTGTGATCTGTGATGGCGTTAGTATCACGGATATTCCATTAGCAGGCTCCACCAATCGTGGTGGAGTATGCTCTAGGCTTCCTCATAACGAGAAGCCCATGCTCATTGGTGGGCTATTAATAGGTTGATTCAAAGCCTTGACCAGTACCATCAGATGGTCTATCTGCTGCTCGGTTAACAGCGTTAGTGAAATGCAGATGTTTCTTTAAAATACAATAAGTATATTTACCTGAATAGAAGTGGTGTCCGCATAACTACCGTCGTATTCCGACCCATCGTGGAGATGGGCCCCATAAGGTCCAACTGATCCAACCACAAGGGGTATGTGATCTTCAAAGAAAGAAAATCTTTGTTTGTAGTCGCGCATTAGTCCTCTCGATAGTACTGCTAGTGTCTACTTAGGTACTACTATCGTATCATGGTGTGGTCGTAAATAATAATTTATTAATGCAACCTACTAAGTATCTCAGTTCTCAATAGTTGCAACGCGTCTGAGAAAAACTTCAAAAAGTTTATTTAATATAAAAATTAAGGTTTTAGAAATACGTTAGCTACACAGGCCATCAACTTTATATCGATTTTCACATTTATATATCAATTTTCAGGATACGTATGTAAAATTTTATATGTAAAAAACATTAGTTTCTCACAGTTCCTTACAATTAGTTGCAGAAATACAAACATCCATTATTAACTCACCACTTTGAATGTAGTCTTGATACTCGTCGAGGTACATGGTGCGCGCACGCTTCGCCAGGTCAACAGCATTCATGATGAGCTCGTAGCCTTGTTCCGGAGTTACTCCGAGATGCTCCACAAACCCTTCTACTGACGCTTGATATGTGTTCGTAATTATCACATTGGCACCAGCTGCAATGTTTCGTTACAAAATCAATCTCCAACTTCTTACAACAATCATCATTCTAACACAATGCAGTAATGAAAACAAATGGATCCCAAGATTAATGCTCTGAGCCGTTTTAACAATGTCTACGCCGCTTTCCTATACACAATAATTTTACTCTACAAAGCTTATATTAGGAAACTAACTCCATAAATATTGCTGAACTTGTGCGGCGTTACTATTATTAAGTGAGCAGGGTGCGGCGAAGAGACGTAAACAATTAATGTTATTAAAACTTACTAATGCAACGAACTCGACAAGTTCGATAGGAACCTGTTCAGCGAAAGGATATTTGTTAGGTCGAAGAAATTAATTATGTAATAGAAGACTTCGCACAGCCTACGAATGGAAACGTATTAGACAGACGAAGTGATTAATGACAACAGCGTCATGTATCCAGCTCGAGCTCCGCCGTTGTTCCACTCGATTTTCGCGCCTCCGGTCTTTACTATGCAAATCTGAGGTAGTTAGGATACACGGGAAACAATAATTGCGTTTCTTGGCAACCTACTAAGCGAGTCATTACTATAGAAATATATTCTGGCGCTTAAATATCTTATTAACCATATTAATCTACAGTTATATTAGCTTATTCATCCTCTTCGCGCGTCGTTTCCATATTTTGTGGTCTATATTCAAGTTAAGGTTACTCAAATGTGTCAGCGGAATAATAATATTCCTACAATACTCGAAGCCATTTTTTATGTTTATTCATATCATTCCTTCTATAGGAAGCGGCAAAGCAAGGCAGTAGTAAGCTTTTCGCCTCCAGGGAGTTATTTGCTTGCAGACACTTTTCAGCTTTTTCTTATGAAAAGAAACGGTCCGTTTTGTGGTGAAGAAAAGCGCTTTCAGAGGACGATGACACGAGACGAGGTCGCACTCTCGCCGTCAGATGCAAGGAAATGACGAGCCAAAAGCGACCTAACGTGTAATTCGTCAAAACACCCATGCCCCACAACTCGCGCTTCTACATAACACTTGATGATGCGGCGATATACGCCGTCGATTGTCTACGAGACTAGATATATCATAGTTCACTCTGCATCTTCGATACGGGAACAACGCAATTACTTCGTGCTTTAGATAGCATAAACTGTGCCACTATACGTAATCAAATTTGGAATCCATCTACTGCGTTAGTTTGTGCAACGCTGAACTGGTGTTTCCAAACAAAATTGCAAATGGTGAAACGTTAACTGAGTTGATTTACTGAGTTGATTATAAGAATGATA
The DNA here is from genome assembly GCA_911387775.1 of Thymelicus sylvestris. Lineage (NCBI taxonomy): Eukaryota > Metazoa > Arthropoda > Insecta > Lepidoptera > Hesperiidae > Thymelicus > Thymelicus sylvestris. The sequence goes on from OU426888.1 coordinate 10,297,907, forward strand.
TTCATCATATGCAAATTTTATATAAGACTATCTTCATAGTTAGGTAATAAAAAAACTGGGTTTGAATTAAGTAAATTGCAAACTGACACGTAATCTGTCTGTCTGTCGTCTGTAACGTAACGTGTAACGTTTTTGAAGTGAAAACTTCTTTAGCATCGTTGTGATTTGAAAGTCGATGAAACGAAAAAGCGACATAGTCCAGTCATCTTAGGAATTCACTGCGGAATGAGAGATACCCAGCTGATTTTTTTGTATAAAGTTGTATTTTGGCATTCTAAAATTTGTCTCAAAACCTGCATATGGTAGGGTGACCGCGTCTATTAAAAATTTGAGGACAAAGGTCACAAAAATCGGTTTTTTGCAAATTTCCTATGAGTTTTTCGCTATTTGTATCTTCATCAATATTGTAGAAAATTAAATTCCCTACAACTTTTGTCTCAAAAAAAATGTTATACGTTGAATCGTTTTCGAGATAGAGGGCGGAGAGCGCGCGGTTAGAGCACAATGTTAGGTCAACCGGTACAGTCCAGGTCAAAACATGCTATATTAAGTTTATTAATTCTATCCATCTAACAGCCTTTTAAAGTCCACTGCTGGACATAGGCCTCCCTAATTGGCGCCACTCCGACCGGCTGAATCCATCGGCTTCCTGCTGTCTTCTTTAGGTCATCAGTCCACCTGGTCGGGGAGCGACCAGTGCTCCTTTTACCGAGACGTGGCCGCCATTCGAGGACTTTGCAACCCCATTGGTTATCTGTCCTTCGAACGATGTGGACCCAGGACCGGTCGGAGTGGCGCCAATTAGGGAGGCCTATGTCCAGCAGTGGACTTTAAAAGGCTGTTAGATGGATAGAATTAGTAAACTTAATATAGCATGTTTTGACCTGGACTGTACCGGTTGACCTAACATTGTGCTCTAACCGCGCGCTCTCCGCCCTCTATCTCGAAAACGATTCAACGTATAACATTTTTTTTGAGACAAAAGTTGTAGGGAATTTAATCCTCTACAATATTGATGAAGATACAAATAGCGAAAAACTCATAGGAAATGAGATATTTGCAAAAAACCGATTTTTGTGACCTTTGTCCTCAAATTTTTAATAGACGCGGTCACCCTACCATATGCAGGTTTTGAGACAAGTTTTAGAATGCCAAAATACAACTTTATACAAAAAAATCAGCTGGGTATCTCTCATTCCGCAATTCTTACCTAATTTTGACTAAAATGACTGGGCTAACAGTAAAAAGAGACAGACACATAAATTCATAAGATTTAACGTGAGAGAAAATGACATAGGAAGCATTATACAGTGTTTCTTATGTTCGTGGTTCTCTTTGTGTTACTTTAAAAAGTGCTAAGTTGTATTCATAGATCGCGCGAGGAACAAGATAGAAGATTTGTTTTATTGCTGGATAGATGGCGCTAGCTGCTCATTTTACTCTTAATATTATATTAAGAGATGACGTTAGTTACAACTGTTTTCTTTGCGTCACTATGATCATTACTTAAACCTACAATTATTATCCTCCCGAAATTTTACATTCGTCTCATTATCTTGAAAACAAAATTTTTGAAGGTTTCACTTCTACCACGTGTGATCCTCTTGAAGATCAGTTTTTTAATCATAAAAAACTAATCTTCACGCTCACGCTGGAAATTTTGAAAGCTTAAAAGTGTCATCGATAACGATCTAACAATATCAATAACCATTTACCCTTTAGATTTTCAAGGAATAGGTATATATTAAATCATTGAAATATACTTCCAAAATGTTACTTATTATATACTAGCATATATAAGAAATAAGAATAAGAATATATTAGAATATACAAGGATAATATACAAGAAAGCAGAATAAGATTTTGTATCTATATTGCTGTGTTAACTAATTGAAAATCGACAGTAAAATATTATACAACAATTAGATACTTTAAGCCTTAGACTGCAAGGAAAGAGGACATGCAAGGGTGGGTTTCGTTACGTGCATAAGTACCTAGTGAGCGAGGTGTAAGCCGAGTACTACCCGAGTAGTTGCATCGCCGCCACACTTTACGTCTGCTCTACTTCTGTCTTTCAATGCGAAAATTTAAACTGAATTATCCAAGCAAGATAATTTTAACAAAAACACCCTTGTTAGTTATGTGTTATTGTTAAATCTCGTACAGCCGTTTTCTTAACAAGATGTTATGAGAATAGGGTAATTGATGAACACGTCTATAACACACTGCAAAGATACCATATCTTGTCTGAAAATAAACAATGCTCAGAGAGAGAATTTAACCAAAAGCGTGAAGTAACCCAATTGCCGTTAATTTATTGTAGTTTTATTGGTTTCAAATGCGCTTGCAATTTATTATTTAAAGATAAAATTACGTACCTCTCAGAAAATCTAGATGAGTGTTGACAACTTCGTTGGGATGTGTGTGAAGAAAGCGTGCACTCCAGAGAGGATCCCCATCGATGACATGCCCCACATGGCAGGAGAGTTGCGTAGAAAACCCGCCGTCCAACACCACTATGTGAGGAGGCTCCGACCCTCCGCTTGGAGGCATCATTCTCTCGTTAAATTAATCTACAAAGTTCATACAAGCAACGTTTATTAGAACGAACAATGTGGAACAGAAGACTTAAGCTGTCGGGCCCGGGATTAAATTCTCGTGTTATACGAATACCCAACTTGAGACCTGTATGAGTGTACGATACCGGTATGCTTTGTCGGTTATAGGACGCTTATAATCGTTCGATTTTTGGGAAATTCATCGTCCATTATTCTTGTATCTTGTAATTTTGGGAACCTTTCGGTTATTTTTAGAGAGGAGACAGCTATTAATTTCGTGGTAAAACTACTATTATAAGTACTATTATGTCTTCTGTGGTAAAACCTAAATTCGACTATTATTTTACATTCATTTAGTAGCCCCTGCCCGCTACTTCTTCTTGTGGAGTTAAAGATTCAAGTCTAGGGAGAAATAAAAAGTATGTGATAAAGAAAAAAAGAATTGTGTGTTTTTATGAAACCATGATGCAAGTGAAACTTTTTTTCGGTTTTTAGGCATTGCATAGCTTTTATCGCGGGCTTGACTACCGAATCATGAAATTTCCGTAATGAAATAAAAGGTGACACCGCCCACTTGCAGTCAGTACTAGGATAGCAAAAACATGCAAGCGAGTGTGCCAAAACAAAGCTGGGGTATTAAATTTCTCATCGTGTTTGTTCTCCCAGTTGCAATTAATTAAAGCGAGTACTAGGCGACCAGAAATTATCTTCGAGAATGCGACATCAGTGATACTGTAAAACCGTAGTAGGTATGTGGCTGTCTTATTTACTCTTCGGTAAAATAAATAAAATAAAAAACGCTGTACTAATTTTTTTTCAGATTATAAAATCGTAGAACAATGTTAGTGAAACGAGTTTTGTAGAACAGAATATTCTGAAAAAATAAGCGAAATATTTGAATCCAGTTCTGTTGAAGCCTACATTTTATTTCTATTCATAGTTACTCAGCTTAATCGCTGTTTTGTCGGTACGAAATAAATTCTTGCGAAATTGTTTTTTGGCATTGATATATTCGTCGTTACTGGTAAAGTTAGATGTAGTTTGGAGCTTTTGATAGCAAGTTGCAACTGTCGGTAAATGTTTCTACGTGAAGTTAATGGAGGACGCCTCGGAGAGAATACCATTTTTTTTAAAGTGGCCATTTGACCTATATTGAAAAATCGATTGTTTGCTTCAAACTATATCGGCTCAGTACAAGGCTCTTTATTGAGGAGGTCTGGTGCCTCTACAGTCTCTACACCACTAGGTACTTCATGCGAATTGGCCTGTGAGGGGGGGGGGACCCATGTGTTGGAGACTGTCATAAGTACTGAAGGATTAATTGGCTTGACGTTAATTCATTCAATTTCAATTATCTACTCTCAACACAATTAAAAAATATATTTTATCAAGTAGGTAGGTATATCAATATATAGCTAGACTTCAAGCTATTAGGGTCCAAAACAAAGCACATTTCTCTTTTCGTAATTGAGAAGAACAATACTACAATGTCCAATATAATAAATACAACAGTATAGCTAATGTAAAATACAATTAATTTAAAATACAATTTATATAATAACCCTTTAAAAATACCCTTTATTAAGAAATGAAAAATATGTTGGGTAGGATTAAAAACTACAAGTATATCTATGTGATCGAAAATAAGTATGACAGATACTAATCTTAAATTAACTGAGAATAGCTATTCAGTCGTAGGCCTTTGACAAAAGATTGCGGAAAGAATAGTAGTAGTTTGATTAATGAGCTTCATTAAGAAGGACTGCGGTCCACTAAAAATATAGTTACTCGGCGAGTTTTCTCTTGGAATTTAATATTGTAGGTTTGGGTTACATAAATAGCTCTATTTTATTTATTGTCAATTCAAGGGTTTCCTACTTTTGAGTAACGGATCGGTGTACGGATGTAAATCTTTAAGATTTTCAGGGATAGTCATCATTTCCTGTTTACAATTAATTTTAGAGGTAAGAAATAATTTTTCATTTTTCCGGTTATATTAATATAGGTATAAAACCTATATTAATACCGTAGGGTTATAATATAACGAATGAGTGCCTTGACAACAGATTTTCCTTTCAAATATTATTTCCTATCCACATCTCTGTTTGCTAATTACGGTGGAAGTAGGTTAAGTTTGCTTCCCTGTGCTGCTTGGTCGATATCATACGTGCACTCCGGATAAGGTGGAAAAACTGCTTTGTCTGGTTTATTAACCTTTTGACATAAACAAAGGTACAACAAGTTCTTTGTTGTTGCAATTTTTTCTAAAGTACAACCTAACTAAAGTTTTAAAAAGTAGCCCTTCATTGCTAATGTGGATAAAGTGAGCTTTCTGCTGTTTCCACATGGTTGCCTTTGGCTTTCGTAATATTCGTTTTATCACGTTCTCAGTGAGGCACGCAGAAGGTATTGGATAATATAATGTACGGAATTGATGTGACGAAATGCTACGAGATCTAGCGTTACTCTCCTGGCCCTGCTCAATAAGTTGACCCCAAATAATATCGTACCTTTTATATTATCGCGGCGCGAGTTTCACGATAACCACTTTGTTTGTAGGAAACATAACATTTGGTTTCTCCATTACAAGGGCATTCAGATATCGATGGTGCACTGCGTCCGATTTGAATTTGGTAGATATTTGTCTGATAAATATTCATCAGATAAATGTTAAAGACTGCGAAAATTCATTTCTTAATCATGGTATACAAATAGAAATATACGTATAATATGTGTACAAATATTTATTTACTTTATTAAAAACTCAGACTTTTCTAATAATTTACATTCGAACAATATCTAGCAAACATAAGGCTTTTCCTAAAACTTAGACTTTAGACCTGACTAAACCCACTCACCCAATGAGTGAAAGTGCCTACCCTTATCGATTACAAAGAAAGAGCCTACATTGAAATGTAAATACTGTAGAGGTTTCAAGCCATTAAAAATGAAAAATGTATGAATTTTAACTCAACTCATTGCGGATTGTGTGCATTATACGTGTGACCCACGATATACATTTCGTATTATAGCAGTCCAGCTATGATGAAGAACTTTGGAACTTGGTCGAAATATCGGCATACTGAATAGGTACCTACTCATCGCCAAACATATTATAGTGAAATAAAAAGGTAGTTGTGACTTTCAATTTAAGAGAATGCAAATAAACGCCCCTTATTATCCAACTCGACTTCCCATTGAGTCGGAAAATTCCATTCATTACAATGCCTTATCTACAATATGACTGAGAATGTAGGTATCTCATTTTGTGTTTCGTAAAAATAATGAGAAACCTCAAAGTAATTTTACATTCTACGACTGACAGATGACGATCGTTTAATTTCTAATCTCTTTAGTTAGTAATATGATAATATAAGTACTCGCTTTGTTTTATCTATCGTCTGCATGTACGCTCTTATCTACCATTGCAGCATTGGTTAATGTGGAGTTTAATCATCAACGTATACTCGAATATAATAAAAAAATCCCAACCATGTGTGAAGTATAGGGTAAAAAATGTCATTGCTAGTACTAAATCCTTAAATCAGAATAGTTTTCAATCTTTGCCACTAAATATAATAATATATTATATTACATTAAAAATGACATCGTTTAACTTACATTGATTATCTCGGTTTATCTACCTTCTGGCCTCATCATGAGCCCAATTCATCATTGGCTTTTGATTTACAAATTCAGCTCAAAAGAACACCGGGAACACACAAATGCAAAATAATATGATAAAAGACACATGTATAAAATTAGCTACGTAAAGTTTGTTTTGGATGCATTGTATTCACAAAAGAACGATTAGCAAGTAGAACAAGAGTGGGTAGGTAACTATAATTTCGTTAAATTTCCGTACCACTAAACTATTGGTAAAAAAGTAGAGTTTAGTAGAGAAAAATGTAATTGAAGAAAATATGTGAATTACAGGTGAGATAATTACCATAAATTAAAGAAGACATTTACGCATCTCATAAGCCAGCTCGTGTCGGAGTATTTACGACATCGTTGCTGGAGCTGAATGTTAGATAATATAGAATTATATGATAGTTGTCTGTTTAAATTTTAATTAAAATCTAACTGACAAAATATTTGTCATTATTAGGTTATACCTATTTTGGTCTAGTGGTTGTATTTTTCAACTATTCATATTTTTTTCAACGGATGCCATTCTAAAAATAAAAAAAAACCCGACAGTTACATTTTCACTAAACATAACTAAAGCCCATCTCCATCACGTCAGCTTTCAAACAAAAATAACGCATCAAAATCGTTCCACTCGTTTAGGACATGGAGGATAGAGTAGAAGGAGGGCCATCTCATATGAAGGGAAAGTTGAAAAAGTGTCCAGCTGTTTACTGAAAATATAGGTTCAAATAATGGCCATTCCAGAATGGCGCTAGTGTCTGAGAAATAAGAAGAAGGCTAGCTCGACTTGCAAAGAAAATGTAGGTACATAGCTCGTTACAGAATCAACTGTCTCAATACAGATAAACGCTTACACGCTTACAGACATGCCCCAGCAGTAGGTTTTTACTTATGTCGCGGGTGGTATGGACGACTCATATAACACATGAAACACATCACAGTAACACCCATGACCCGAGTACAAATATTTTCTGTCACATAAATATCTGCCCCGGCCAGGAATCGAACCCGGAACCCCTCGCTTCGCAGGCAGGGTGGCTACCAACTAGTCTAAAGGATCTTCAGATCTAGACACGCGGTACCAACACGCCAAGCGTGGTGACTATTGGATTAACCTCCTCATGACAGCCAAAAATAAGCTTCGGCCCCCAGTCCCTGGCAGCTCCGCTATTCCTGTCTACGGTAGCGGCCATGGTAACGGCGGGGCAGAGGGTGCTAAGAATCACTGGCAGAGACCGGGCTACCAATGATAAAAACAACGACTTCTGCACCTGGCAACATATAACAAGACAAGACAAGATAAAAGAGTTGGAAGTGGAGATAGACAAGTTAAATTACAATGCAAATCGTGTAAAAAACACAATTGAGCAAAACTGAGGCTCCAAAGTGTTCCCCAGAGATCTGTCTATTGGGCAAAGTCAGCTTACGAGGTTAAAGCTTGGCACCATAGATTCGTCGAAACCCGAAGTTCTGATACGGAAAGATACTACGGACAGTTGTATGCCTCCACTCAAGCTCCAGCTCCTCTTGAAGAGAGCGATAAGTGAGCCAAACTAACCCGACACTACACAAGATATGCCGGTCGTCAGCCTATATGAGATTAGTAGTATGAGACCTGGGCAGTATTAAATTCTCTTCAGTGGTGCCGGATCGACTACCTGTATATCGAGCTATTGATATGTTTATACACATGAGCCACCATGTCCGTCAGAGTACATAACACAGCAAAGAACGGCGTCCAACTGCAGAGAGGTGTCAGACAAGGGGACCTCATATCTCCAAAACCGTTCACCGCTGCGTTGGAAGACGTGTTCAAGTGGAAACGACGTGTCATTAATATAAATGGCGAACGGCATATTTTATCACACACCTTCAATATGTCAATGATATAGTCATCTTCGCGGGATCCCTTGAGGAACTGTATACAATGTTCGGGGACTTGAACAGCTCCTCACAACGGGTGGACAAGACGAAAATCATGTCAATGCCACACCCGTACCGGTTGTTGTTGACGACGCTACTGTTATGTACTGTAAGTTGTAGACAAATACTGGGAGATAATTTACCTGGGACAAGTGATCCAAATGGGTAAGTCCAACTTCGAGAAAGAAGTCGCAGAATCCAACTTGGATGGGCTGTGTTTTGGGCAACTGAGTTATATCTTGTCGTCCAAAAGATTACCTCAGTGCCTGAAGTGAACGAGCTATGCTCGGTATTTCTCTACGCGATCGAATCAGAAATGATGAAATCCGTAGACGAACGAGGGTGACCGACATAGCTCGGAGAATTAGCTGGCTGAAGTGGCAATGGACTGGCCACATAGTTCGAAGGACCGATAACCGTTTATAGAAATGTTAGTTTCGAGTAATGTTGGTGAAAATGTAAAACAGAGCTCCAAGTAAATTTGCTACAGATGTAAATTATGGACACAGATTTTTACTGAGCAAACCGCATTAATATGCTCCCATATTAATTAAATGCTCCCTTAAAAATAAAAGTATTTAAAGATTCAAAATTAATTGAATATACCTATTTATTATTGAATATTTAATGTGTAAATTGTAATTTACTATATCTTCATTTTACAAAACGTTGAAAAATCCTTAACTGTATGCGTGTAGTGTAGTGGATAAAATGTTAATATTTAGTAACAATAGCGAAGGTCACTCAAATAATCTGACTCCATCGCCAGTGCATCTTTATAAAATAAATTGATTAACTGTTCTATTAACAACTGACCAAATTTCCCTCGTCTTCTGTAACTGAAAAATTAAGAAATTAAATAATTTTCTTATTCCCAGCCTTCCTTCCTTTAGAACAAGCGTTAAGAAAAACTAACACCACAGAAGACATAACACATCCAAAATCCTATCAACTGGAACACTAATTAGACATAAATCTAACATGAAAACTTGAAGACTTGAAGAGCAGTAAAGGAGATGAGGATTTTTACAGCTAAAGAAATATCGTTTTCAGTGACAACAATATTTTACAAGGCTCGACATCCACCTGAGCTCGGAGGGCGCCGAAATGAAATATGATGCTAGCACTATACACATTGGCATTGCAATTAGCATGTCTCTTACGTCGCAAACACGTCTTTTTCTACGAGTGTAGAACCTCCCCGTCAATGCAAGAATATTTATCATTAAATTCTAGTGTGGGTTGTTTGTGGTCTGTTTTAAAAATAGATGATCTCATCTTTTTCGACCTATTGCAGTAGTAAAATATAAAGCACTACAAAATAATCATATTACATTATAATTTTGACGAATCTTGGTACATTTTTGGCTCAAATAAATAATTTACATCTCGGAAAATGGGTCCATTTCCCCGGAACTAGAGGTATACTTTAGTATGGAGCTACTGTTACGAGATGATTAATTAATGTTTTAACTGCTTCCATAATTATTATATCGCAATTAATCAAGTATCCCTTGCAATTGATAAAATTATATGATAAAGCGAGGAAACATTAAACTTGCTCATTGCCTGAAAGAAGTGAATAGCAAGTATTCTGGTGCCGATGGTTCCAATTTTTCGGATACTAAAATAATAAATTTTATGTGCGAAGCAAGGGCTGGTTACAAGTCAGATATAAATACAAATCATGATTCACATTTTATGTACTCTCCATATATGTACAACTATATATTAGATTGATCGAAGCTGTTATGAAGACACAAACGATAAATAAATGCGGTTCACCTTGTTATTCCCATGATATTATGTGATGATCATACTATCACGCGGTTAACAAGTGTTCTTAATACACATTTAGAGCTGCGTGGGCGTGAAGGTTAAACCATCATCAACCAACAAGATATACATTTAGCATTATATACTTTTTGAAATACTTACGAATGTTTAACGGCGCTTATTTAAGTTTGTTTACACAAACACTCGTGGAACAATAAAAATTGACGAGTGATTAGAGAGCCATCTTTATTAAGAGACGCGCAAACTAGAACTACAACTCGTATCGTACGATGTACCTACAAATCGCCACCAAACACTGTGTTCCAATGATTATTTTTTTAGAAAAAATATAAAATATTTCTTATTTTACTTTTGATAAAAAATACAAAAATAACATACTTTAGAGTCTTTCACAAATGGCGACTGTTCCTTGTCAAGACGCGCTAGATACTAAATGGGTAGTTAAGATAATACAGAGCTCCATTGGGTTATTATGAATACAACAAATTAGGTAAAAGTTAAATATTAGATATTAGCTAATTATCGTCATTAATCGCAGACAATTACGAGCTTCTATGTGTCATATATTTCAAACAAATATTTAAGATTGATGATTGTGTGGTTTTATAATATAGTTAAAATGGTAATTTTTATGATACATTTAACCATATAAATAAGGCTGAGATGAACCCAAACAAGCTGAAGTAATAGAAAACTTTACGTATCCAAAATTATACCATGCATTTATCTACGTACAACATTTTTTTAAATAATCTATTTAAAATATCACAGTTTTTGTCCAACTCGTGTAACAATCGATCCACTGGGATGTGTATGTTAACGGCTGGCTATTGGCTCGTGGCACTCGGTTCACGAGTCGAGATAGATATTAATAGTTATCAGCTTGGAGCAACGTACTCGAAAACACTCACTAAAATTGAAATCATACATAATAACAACTTCTCAATAAAACTGTTTGATTAATAAGAAACCTAGAGCTCCCCTATATTCTGTAAGCATGTTGGGCCTATGGGCCTAATGTAAATATAGGAATAAAAGTAAATACACAATGCTAATAGCGCTATTATAATAGTATGTATTACATGAAGAAGCTAAAGTTAAAAAAAGAGAAACTTCCAATTGTTTTATTTAATTTATAATTTTTACATTTACAATAGTCACATTAATTTACTACTCAACAACAGATAGGTAATTATTATAATGCTTAGTTCCTCCTTAAATACGAGCAGTTCAAAGAGTCGAGTCTCCACTCGGTAAGAAAAGGCTTAAAGCTTCAGATGATCAAGTAAGCGTTTTATGCAAAATAAATAAAAACAAAAATTTTATTCTTGTGTACTAGCTGAAAACTCTTAAGTTATTGTCATTGTAAACAAGGAGAAACAGCAAAAAAGAAATACGATAAGAAAGGCGACCTACCTACTGTCCCGACTGAAGAGCCTCTTAGTAATCTTAGTTTTATTTCTGCACAACTTTGTATATGCTACGAAATACGAAAATTGTATAAAACAAATAACAATGTCATTTTTTCATCGTTTTTTCGATGCTCAGTATAGGATGAATGCATACCTATTCATATTTTTCAAACAAAATTTTAGGTTTCTAGCCGTCCTTCCTTTTTAGTGGATGGTATTTAGTCAACTAGGGAATAATAATAATAATTTATGTTACCGAATACCTTATGCAACATACCTAAAAAATCTAATGGACAAAATGAGGTAGTCCACGTTTAAAATGATTGTGATAAGTTTAAAACTTAATAATGTATTAATGAAAATTAAAAAATACCGTGTTTTCCTTTGCATTATAATAATAATATAATGCATACCTTCACATTAGTTGCATAAAAATACCAAACATTTCAATCAGGCTTTAAATTCTTAGTCATTGTGAAATATTTTATATTACAAATTTTTTGCTATTAATGTGAAGCTGTTTTTAGCTTTGTGTAATATTGTATCATTGAACTTATATAGCAACGCACTCGAAATTTTATTGTCAGATAGTTTTGCACCCTGTGGCGTTGCAGCAATAACTTTTCGTTTGCGTTATTTTTATGGTTTTACATACTTTTATTTAAATGTGTGTAGAAGACCAAAATAAATAAATACCATTAAAACACATAAGTTTACAACAACCTCGTAACATCTTTGATGTATAAATTTTTATACACGTTAACAGTTTCTACGGTAATAACTAAACAAAAGTGTCTCCTCTTCACCATCATTGATGAGTTGCATTGAAGTCATGGCTAGTAATAGCTTCGATCAACAATAATTGATCGAAGGGTAATAGATAATACGCGATCTTGTATATATAACGTGTAGTATATAGTCTTGTAGATATAACGTGTATAAAACACGGATATATGTAAACTTTAATACTATTCGAGATTACAGGTTAATTCTAAAAGTATTACTACTACCTATATCAGAACTTGTCTGGCATGTTAACAATTTTGGATTATGAATATTGGTGGCAATGTACAAATATGACGCTGAAGCTTGTTACGTGATGTTTCACTTTATTAACAACTAATACACGTTTGGTAAATTTTGCAACAGTTTGTCAATTGCTAAAATTGTGTATCACTTAATAACATTGCAGTGATAGCCTAGCGGTAGAACGTTGGTCTCCCGAACGAAGGGGCCCGAGTTCAAAACCCTGGCACGCACCTCTAATTTTCAAATATTATGTGCGTATTACAAGTTAATTATCACTTGCTTCGGTGAAGGAAAACATCGTGAGGAAACCTGCACACCGAAAAGTTCTCTATAAAAGTTCTCGAAGGTGTGTGAAGTCTACCAATCCGCACTTGGCCAGCGTGGTAGACTATGGCCTAATACCCCTCACATTGTGAGAGGAGACCCCGAGCCCAGCAGTGGGACAATTATGGGTTGTTGCTTTGCTGCTTTAATAACATTAAAATTTACAAAAATAAAACAACTAATACCTAGATACCTATAAATAAATTGTTCATTCTCAAAAGAGGAACTTGGACAAATGTTTCCAACATTCCAAATGAAATCTTGGGCGGTTTTTTTTTCCTATTTAAATTCAAACGCTTATAAATTCCAATCGATGTTAATCATTTTATAAATGAGTATTTTCAGTAGTTGCCTGGCGGAATAAATCTGATAATCTACTAATAATTATCCAATAATACAGCTGGTAGTTACTAACAGACAACTATATTAAATACAATACACTATCGGTCATTCACTGGCTAGCTGGCACTACAACGTCTACAAGCATACCATATGATTTTGCACGATAAAAAAATCACGTACAAAATTAAATACATACAGTACGTTATCATCGTAATAATATTCTACTACTTGGCACGCATTCAAAACTTCACATATTCACAGACAGTAGTTCTTCGCAGTTCAATACTACGTTGTATTTACTCAAGGAGAAAATTAGAAAATTGACGTCATTTATCGTACAAATACCTACCTATTTTAAAATTGTTAGTGTACAGAAATTTTCTTGTTTCTTTACGTGAATCGTAAACATAACAATAGGTCAGTAATTAAATGACAATATTTAATTAGTTTTTTCACAAACGTTTTTAGTTAAGTTTTTCAAGATTCAAGTGTTTAGTAACGCGGGTGAATTTAAAAAGTATTGTACATCCATAAACAATTAAGTAATATATTTAAGTATATAATTTAATTTTTAATTATGCAATATTAAAAATGTTAAATGGCTGGCACGAGTCACACCTGAGGAGGCTCAGAGCATACCTACTCTACTTGTTTATTAATAGCTCTACAAAATTAAAGTTTTCTATTAGTTTTGTAATAGTATTGACAGATAAGATAAGAAAAACAACAGGAGTTATGGTAGACTGAAGATATCATTCTTAATGTGGACGAAATAGATTTAGACTGAAAGAAAACAGCTCTGTTAAACTTGATTGATTTGTTTGCCGTAGCAAGATATAATCAGTTTAGCGAAAATCGCATGTTTTACCATTACATTCCTAACGAAGTTCGGTCAACCAGTTACCTACTTTCCTTGCTTCAGGCTTCTGAAGAACGAAATTATTGAAAAAAAGGAAACTCTCTTATTATTTATTCTCTTTACAAACCTAACGCATATTTACAATGATAGATAGATCTGTCGTATTTCATTCAGCAGCTTTATGTCACGTGAAAATTATTTGTTATATGGATTTAGAGCCAGTGTATTCGCGCTTTCATGATATAAAACATACGATGGTACAGTGTAGGACCATAAATTATGCTCAGCGGAGGACAATAATTTATGGTTTATATTCACACAATTTCATATTGTTTCGAAGGTCACGGCACTGAAGTTTCCTTTTCGATTAAACTGTCTCTGACTCGGAACAGCAACATACGTATCTGCAAAAAATAAGTAGGTGCGTGTACTTATTTCAAGCAAAAGTGACACTTCCTAGTATACTTATACTTTTTACCTATTTTACTATTTTATTTCCTATTTATATAACATCTCAATATTTACAAGAAGATAAACATTGTATATCTAAATTGTTTTAGTACCTACTACCTATCATGTCTTTCATGGTCATTCCAATCAAAATAAAACACGACACGTGTTGTCTATTTCAAACCAAGCGTCGCAATTGGAACAGTTATTTTTTCTGTAAAGTAATTTGTTTTTCACACAATTATCCACTTCCAAATAAATAACACTGGTTATATGAAATGAATGAATAGTAAATTAGTACGTAATAAATTAATATACTCGTACTGTCAATGCAAGTTAGGCATAGTATAGAAGTAATCAATAACATTAACTCACTAGTGTTTTTAATTTTTTTATCACTTTTAATATCACACATACACTCTTGTTTAAGTAAGAAATCATCATTGAACAGATCATCATCATCATATCAGCATAATTATTATATTATTATGCCTCTTCCAAGGCGTCACAATTCTCGGCCTCTCCGCTGATCTCATCCAGCCACTATCACCCGCCCTCTTATGGTCGTCGGTCCATCGGTCTGGTTGGTGGACAGTCCACTCAGCGACTGTAGGTTCATTGAATAGACGTTTATAAGCGTATAATATCTATTCGTGTGGTCGCACTACATACTACTATATAAGGTATTCACACGAGAGACCAGTTTATGATTTGAAATCACTATGCACATTCTGACTGGTATTCAGCATCAATAACATTGAAAATTTGTGTGTGTATATCATAACTTTTTAAAATATTAATCACGTTCATGTTTGCACAACCAAGTCAATATTTAGTGTTGTTTTGTCATTATCTACTATGTACAAAAGCCAGATTTTCATGTGTTGATTGCTATCAA
The DNA here is from genome assembly GCA_911387775.1 of Thymelicus sylvestris. Classification (NCBI taxonomy): domain Eukaryota; kingdom Metazoa; phylum Arthropoda; class Insecta; order Lepidoptera; family Hesperiidae; genus Thymelicus; species Thymelicus sylvestris. The sequence continues at coordinate 10,313,153 of OU426888.1, forward strand.
CTACATCATAGTCTATTTCACTCATGTTTATTTATTAGGTACCTACCTGATTTCATAGATGGTATCTGATTTCAAATGAAGCGGCATGAATGGAAAATAAAACCATGTGATAACATCCTAATTATGTATTTTAATTACGGGCCCAATAATCAAACTTTTCATTAATGTTGACATGATGGGTATACGATCGTAACATGATTTGACCACTACTTTACTTTCTTTTGAAGAGCCAGTTAATCATTATCTTACTTATCTCCTTTTTCTTGGCCGCAACGGTTACCAAGTTACCATTAGGTTGCTCAACTGCTCGTATTCACATACAAAATAGCGAGTTATTATGATTGTTAATGATTATGTCGTTTAAAAGTTAGATAATTTATTTATATTTTATTTATTTATTTAAACTTTCTTGAACCATACATGAAGTTAAAAGTATCGCTGCATTCATTGATTGTTAGGCGATACGAAGTTCACCGGGTCAGCTAGTAATAGATAAAAGATTAACGTTCAGACAAACATACATACATACAACCACAAAAGAAATAATAGTACTTATATGCTATAACTATGTAAGGGTTATTGTATTATCTATTCCGTGTTGTTGCCCTACTACAACTTATTCTTTCAACAGCATTTTAAATACGCAGTAATTTCATATTATTGTTGCTATGCTACATATTGTTATTATTTGACTTAATTATACAGTATTTATCGCTATAATAAAATAAACATTGATGTTAACTATCGTGACCTGTGCTATGCCATTTTTAGGGCTCCGAAGTCAAATCGGAACCCTAAAGTTTCGTCATGTCCGTCCGTTCGTCTGTCCGTCTGTACGTCCGTCTGTCAGAAGCCAAGCCCTTAGTGCTAGAAAGCTGTGGTTTGGCATAGAAATACATATTTATTAAAACTTCAGAATCGTAGAATAAAATAATGAAAAACATGTTTTTTTCAGGGTACCTCCCCTACAGTTAACGTGAGATTGAATTTTTTATTCGTCGCGTACCCTATAGTGTGGGATATCGTTGAAAAGGTCTTTCAAAAATATTATGGGTCTTCTAAGACCAGTTTTGGAATTAAGGGCCCGTTTGTGAAATATTTGGCTTTAAAGTGCTAATTTTATTATGGTTAAAGTCAAGTGTCCCTCCCCCTGCCGGCTAAACGGTTGGAGTTGGACAAGTGAAAAAATTCTCAAAAATAGGTTATAACTGTGATAAATTTCCAAAAAAAACTATTACGGCTATGTTAGCATAAGTAGTTGATGAGTATTAGTCGATAAACGTACTACTTCGGAACCCTACATTGCGCGTGGCCTGACACGCACTTGCCCGATTTTTTTATTAGTCCTGACTATGTAAAGAAAATAATTTCTTCATTTACGAGAGCAGATCGATCATCAGGCAGAATGACATATTGTCATTCAATTTCCATTCACTCTCCTAAACTCTAAAAAGTAACACTCTAAGGACTCCCGTGGAGCCTTTCATTTTACTCATTCACTGGTTATTTGGGATAGGTACTTTTCATCCAGAAAAATGGATCTGGTCTCACAGTACTTATTGTTACCAGAGACGATACTAACCAATTCCTCTCATGTCTCATACATACATACAGAGCTTGTATGGAAGTTCTGACAAGAAACTTGTTAAAAACTAATTCGGCTTATTCATGTTTTGCTTGTTTATTTTGCATGAATGTTTTTAAATTTATGAAACAATTAAACAAGACCCTTATAACGATATAGTGGGGTAAACGTGATATTAATAGTTGGTCATGGGTATAGATTTCCATAAACAAAGTGAGAGCGGCTTACCAGTACCTAACGTATGTATACGTAGTAACGTAGGTCACTCGATAAGTTTTGAGATACTTGTAATTCTAAAATGGAACGCATCTGTCTTATACGTATCTTAATATATATAAATTACGTGTCACGTTGTTTGTCCGCGACGGACTCCTAAACTACTGAACCGATTTTAATCAAATTTGCACACCGTGTGCAGTTTGATCCAACTTAAAAGATAGGATAGCTTACATTTCAATTTATAGTCGCAATATTATTTTATTGCAAATTTTTTGACAGAACGAAGTCTGTCTGGGCAGCTAGTATATTTATAAAAAAAGCTTCTAAACTTCAAATCACAACAACGCCTCATGCAAGTGAATTATGTCTATCTGCCGCCACGTTTGCTATCTGATCTGACGGATGCAATATGAATTTAGTAGCAGCGAGTTACAGTTTCAGCCAAAATGTAAGATGATTATTCGTATTCCGCAGTGAAATTGTGTTTTATACGTAACTCAGTTATTTTGTTTCTAGCACACTATGTAACTCTAAATACAATATCTGTTACTTCTGTTAGGGTATAATAGCTGTAATAGGTACAAGATAATGTACATACCTACCTACTAGTATTGTCTCGCCAGATACCGCTATCTCTAATTCTATTTATCTAGTGCATTAAGTAATAATATCGTAAGAATTTATAGAGTGACATTATTTGAACTTTAGTCTGACTTGATTAATAATCGTATCTATAGAGGTACAATTTGTGTCTACCTAAAGCAAAGCAAAAGCAAAGCACATCCTAGGGGTATATTTAATTTATATTATTGTGTAATATAACATAAAACTACATTATTTGTTCCAAGTTAGTTTTGAACGGAACGTGGCCCGTACGGGAAAAAGCCCGTTACGTATGCTTTAGGGTATAAATAAATCTTTACCATGAGTGATCCAGTAAGAAGCGGCAAGAAATTCTTAAAGAGTTTTTCTTACATACTGGATTGCCCAATCTTCCTGTTTTTGCCCAATGAAAAAGCAAAATTGAGTATTCAGATCATTACATTTAAACTGATTTTGCTTAACATTGGTCAAATTCATATTCAGTAGGTAGGTACAACATACAAAATAAGAATATAGGGGAAAGTCGGGTATAATGGACCGCTGGCTAATTTGGACCATCATCAAAAATTGGTGTAGTAGTTATTAAATGTATAAAATGGCGACACCAAAATATGCTCAACTAACTTCATTGTTCATTGGCCACTTTTAATCCGGCATGAAATGAGACGACTTTTTTTGTTTGAAAAAAAAAATTGTAATGTTTTCAATGTAATTTTTGAGCGGTTGTGCTAAGAGTGTAGTTAAATAAAAGGTAAGCTTTTAATGTCTTATATTTTGTTAGAACATCCGTTATTTACATGCATTCAACTGGTGATTAACGTTTGACGGCAGGTTGCGTTTTAGTTTTGAGTGTTTTCTTTTCGTGGAAAATTGTTCGGTTCGTTAAAATGGACCACATATACCTAGTTTGACAAAATGGACCGGGCCAATTTACCTTACTATTGTTCTTAAGAACTATCGTATAATAACTTTCTTGTGTGATTACACAACTACATAGAATCCTTGATTAAATTTCGTATCTGATCTACTTGTGTATAGACATAAATCATTAAGAAATAAATACCTACGATGTGGTTATATTATTTACATTGTATAAATTATGTTGTATGTTATAGTACAATTAAGATAAGCATTCATGATAAATTATGAAAATAGCTACTACTGATGTTGCTGTATGTTAGGTATAAACACCGTTACATAGGTATATTTTTTGAAGTATTTTTTATTGACACGGATCTAGGAGACAGGTCATTGCAGGCTGCATTACCTGCTTATAACCATTCATTAATCTTAGTTTCTAAAAATATTACAACAATCAGTAGTATAGAGGGAAAGAAAGCCAGAATCGCTGCTCACTTATTTTTTTACAGGCACTATTATAAAATATTATATTTCCATCTATTTATGGACTCCAGGAACACTATTTACATAGGTGGTACCCATTTTGCTTATGAGTGTGTGTTAGCATCGGTGACCATTTACCTTCAGGTGGACCTTTCCCTTTTTAACCGACTTCAAAAAAAGGAGGAGGTTCTCAATTCGACTGTTTTTTTTTTTTTATGTTTGTTACCTCAGAACTTTGGACTGGGCGAACCGATTTTGATGATTCTTTTTTTAATCGAAAGCTGATGGCTGTCATGTGGTCCCACATAAATTTTATTGAGATCTGACAATGGCATCCATGAGAAAACTACATAAGTCGTAAATTTGTGTAAAGATGTGCGCGACAAATTGACGAATAACTCAATATCACGTCAACCGATTTCGATGATTCTTTTTTTAATAGAAAGCTGGTGCTTGTCATGTGGTCCCACATAAATTTGAACGAGATCTGACAAGTAGTTTTTGAGAATTTGAAGTCGGTTATTTTTTGTTAGTAAAATTTAGATTATGTTAGCTATTAACAAAAAATAATAATTGATTGCAGATGATGATGTTGATTGACGATGATTAAATACGTAAACATGAAGATGATGCAACTCTATAATAATTATTATCATTACACAGGTAACGTGGAGAATAGGCGCCTTGTGAAATGCCAAGTTACTCAGTGGAATCAATCTGGATGACAGAGTAAATTATAAATATTAAGCTAATAAGTAAATATCTACTACACTGTTTTAGAAATTAATATTATGAATTTTGGGCTGACGTACCCTACGGTGTATTTTAAGCTACAGAACCTTATATTACCTACATTAAATTTGTAGTAACAATAGTTTGTAGTGAAATTTTATCAGGACGGTAGGTTAAGTATATTAATAAATATTTATTCATAGAGGTAGTGAATAAATAATTAAACGTCATGATAAATACCTACTTTATATAATTTGCCAAACAATTAAGTAATTGGAATGGACCACGGACCACAGACACAAGCTGTGTTCCGTGGAATGGACATTACATAAGTTGATAATAAATTAAACGTGTAAAGATAATTACATTGTTTTGTTCCTAAAAATTCTGACCAAACAATTTCCGCGTAGCTTTGTGCGGACAATGTAGGTATGTATTGTATAATATATCTACACTTATAATTATCTAAAACCTTTATCCGGGCTTAGACCGAAATTTGATTTTGGATTAATTAATGTACTTTTATACAGGTCTGTGTATAAAAGTAATTTGTTGAATTTTATCCGGATTTTGCACATTTACACCCTTATGATTCTCTGTGCAGTGAGTAAAGTACCTACTTATTGTCCTAAGCTTGATTTTTTCACAACTCCAAGGGATTGCTCAGACCTGAATATTAAATATTAAATCCAACTTAACCCAGAGATAAGGAGTCAAAGTTTTCTTATGAGGGTTCCGCTTTTTCCTTTTGACGTACGGAACCCTAAAAACAATGTATGTAATCACGAACAATAAAGTCTCAAAAACTGTAAAGTAGGTACATTATCTTTTACATACAAGTTAACTTTAGCAGAGTACAAACAAGGGAGAACAAACGCATATAGACAAACATTCTAAAAGTAATGTATGCGTGTTGTTCTCGCGTGGTTCTCGCATTAATTCTAATTGGTTAATTACTTTAAATTACAAAGCATGATGTGAACGATAAAGGATTGTATTGTTTTAACGGGCTGCGGGGTTGAATTGGGGCATGATTACGCAACCTGCCTCTTGGTTTAATGATGTTATAATATAAAGTATCTACCTGCGTCGTTTTATCGAGAAATACTTTACCTACACCTACTTACTTAGCGTGTTGTTATTTGAGGCGTCTATGGATCTTAATTATTAATAAGCTGTTTTGGTCAATCAATCTGCATTCGTTTGTTATTTAAATACCCATAAAATTAATTGAAATACCCATAATTTTTATTTATTCATTATCATGTGACTTTTGTGGTTTTTTTAATTAAACCTACCTATCTAGTACTTTCCGTAGGTGTGTGTTTACAAAATCATTGAAGGCCACAAAAAAATAATGAAAAATAATGAAGATTTGTACCAATTTGTGTATCGCATTTATTTATTTAACCTTTATTGACCACAATAATAATTACTTTTTAACAAAAAAAATAATTACTTTTTAACAAAAAATAAAACCAACGAAAAAAAAAACTGAAAAGCAAAAAATAAAATAAACCATTTAGTATTACAAACAACCAAAATTAATTACATAAAATTCATAGTATTCTGAGGGCAGCGCGGCAGCGGCATGCGAAGCACACGGCAGCAGCAGCGCGGCGCACATCTTTTCGCCGTTTGTTTTTTCATTGGTTTGGCACCGCCTCAAAATTATTTATTTACTGTTAATTTCGGATCTTAATTTATAATACTAAATGGTTTATTTTATTTTTTGCTTTTCAGTTTTTTTTTCGTTGGTTTTATTTTTTGTTAAAAAGTAATTATTTTTTAATTTTTAGTTGCTATAATACTTATAATTAATAATAAATTATTGATTTTATGAATTATAGATTCAGTTACCAGGTAAAAATGTAGTAGATGAAATATCAATCATCCCCTATTTTCGGACCTATAGGGGTAAAATTTTGTTTCGAAATTTAAACAAGAGTAACCTCAAGGTACACACTATTCAATAAAAAAAGAATCATCGAAATCGGATCATCCAGTACAAAGTTATTGGGGTTAACATGTAAAAATTCCGGGTAAAAAACGGGTGAATAATCAATCATTCCCTATTTTCGTACCTTTAGGGTGGGAATAAAATTTTCAAAAAAATATGGGACCAACTTCAGGACATACCCTATCCAATAAAAAAAGAATCATCCAAATCGGATCACCCTGTGCCGATTGCTGCGTACAAATGAATGCTGAATACGCGCCTCATGGCATACCTAGAACGGAACGATCTCCTTAGTGATCGACAGTACGGTTTTCGCCGAAATCGATCGACTGGAGATCTTCTAGCGTATGCCACACACATATGGGTCGAGGCCCTAGAGAAAAACGGGGAGGCACTTGCCGTTTCTCTCGATGTCTCGAAGGCCTTCGATAGGGTCTGGCACGCAAGCCTTTTAAGCAAGCTTTCAGGTTATGGCATATCCCCTGGCCTTATCGGGTGGGTTAAGGACTTCCTGAGTGAAAGATTTCTACGCGTTGTTGTCGATGGTAGATCATCGCAATTGATGGCTACGAACGCTGGAGTTCCTCAGGGGTCCGTTCTCTCCGCCACTCTATTCCTGCTGCACATTAATGATCTGCTTATGCCCGGTATTTATGGGTACGCAGATGACAGCACAGTAGTGGAGAGATACCTGCCCAGTGCTCGAGCCAGTTGGGACGAAATACAGTCTGAAAGAGAGGCTATGTTGGATCGTGTGAATCTCGCACTCCGGGCAGTGTCCGATTGGGGCGATGCCAATCTTGTGAGATTCAACGCCACTAAAACGCAGACGTGTCTGTTCACCGCAAAACGGAGCCCGTTCACCTTGGCTCCCACTTTCCGAAATGTATCCCTGGAATGCACCGACCGCCTACAGTTATTGGGAGTCGAAGTTTCCTCGAACCTTAACTATGGGCGGTTCATCGAATCCAAGGCTAAAGCGGCTGCAAGAAAACTCGGGGTCCTTGCAAGAGTGCGGCAGTACTTCACATCGAGGCAGATTTTAACACTGTATAAAGCTCAGGTTCGCCCATGTGTGGACTACTGCTGTCACATTTGGGCCGGTGCCGCAAAATGTCACCTTTCAGCCTTGGATTCGATGGAGAGGCGTGCAATGAGGCTCATTGACGACCCAGACATGGTGGTAACCAACCTACAAAGCCTCGCACACAGGCGCAGAATAGCCAGCCTCTCGGCATTCTACAGGATGCATTTTGGAGAGTGTGCTCAGGAATTGCACGAACTAATTCCCCCATCCCCGTTCCTCCATCGAACAACCCGTCGTACGGCAAGCATCCATCCATACGTCGTGAATATCCCACCGCTGCGAACCAGGCGATTCGCCTCATCTTTCATAGTGCGTGCCGCGAAGGACTGGAATAGCTTGCCTGCGTGGGTGTTCCCGTCCACCTACAATGTAGGTGTCTTCAAGAGAAGAGTGAATAGGCATTTATTAAGTTAGTGCGTTCACCATCTTGGACTCCATCGCCACTTACCATCAGGTGGGATCGTTGTCAAGCACTAACTTATCTTATGTAAAAAAAAAAAATTATAATATAAAAAATTATAATATACGTGTCGAATTGAGAACCTCCTCCTTTTTTTTTCGTCGGTTAAAAATATTACGGTACAAATTAACCAAAACCGGGCAAGTGCGTGTCAGGCCACGCGCAATGTATAGTTCCGAAGTAGTATATTTATCAACTGTTACTCATTAACTCATGAAGCGCTCATAGCCCGGCGGCTTGCGTCGATCCTATGTGATCGACAAAGTTAAGCAACAGCGGGCGCGGTCGGTAGTTGGATGGGTGACCGCTAGTGGCAAAAATTTCTTGAGCGTTTCCGTGCTTCGGAGGGCACGAAAAGCCGTCGGTCCCGGTTGTTATCATAAAATAACAGTCGTCAAGCCATGTCGGAGGCCCTCGGGCGGTTTGAAAACTTCCGACACTCGGGTTGGCCACTAACCCCTCCACCAATCCGCACTGGAGCAGCGTGGTGTAGTATGCTCTAGGCCTCCTCAAGAGGAGAGACCCGTGCCCAGTAGTGGGCCATTAATGGGTTGAAGCCAGCCAGCCAAGCCACTCATTAACTAATGCTAACATAGCCGTGATAGTTTTCCTTGTAAAATCATCATAAAATCTATTTTTGAGAATTTTTCACTTGTCCAACTCCAACCGTTTAGCCGGCACTTGGGCACTTGACTCTAACCAAAATCAGCACTTTCAAGCCAAACATTTCACAAACGGACCCCTAATTCCAAAAATGATCTTAGAAGACCTATAATATTTTTGAAAGACCTTTTCAACGATACCACACAATAGGGTGAACGACGAATAAAAAATTCATGAGGTAACGTAAGGACGTTACATGTAGGGGACGTACCCTGAAAAAAAATGTTCTCGGTGCTTTGCTTCGGACAGCAGGACGGACGGACGGACATGAAGAAACTATAAGGATTCCGATTTTACTTCGGAACCCTAAAAACGGCTTGAAAGGATTTTAAGCCAATAATAGTAAAATAGGAGACCAACGGAATTGTTTTAGTTAATTACTTCCTGTTGGTTTCATGAATGCCGAGGGGACCAGACCAAAACTTTTTAAACTTCAAAATTATGCAAATGAATTCTGTTTTACTTTTCCTCCTTGATTTACTTTTCCTTTCCCCACGCTAATGACTTCGTGAGCCAGTGCAATGTCCATAAAATCTAATATAATAAATATAAATCTACTAAGTATAATAATTTATTTATATTTACAATTTATTATACCCTTAAAGCTAACTGGTGCAAAAGGTGAACTTAATGCTATAAGCATTTTCTGCCAGTCGACCTTTGGTTTTTAGGGTTCCGTAGCCGAATGGTAAAAAACGGAACCCTTATGGATTCGGCATGTCTGTCTATCTGTCTGTCCGTCCGTATGTCACAGCCACTGTTTTCCGAAACTATAAGAGCTATAACATTGAAACTTGGTAAGTAGATGTATTCTGTGAACCGCATTAAGATTTTCACACAAAAATATAAAAAAAAAACAATAAAAATTAATTAATTTTATTTTAATTTTTTACATAGAACTGAAACTCAAAAATGTTTTTTTCATCAAACCCGTCAAATACGTGTGGGGTATCTATGGATAGGTCTCCAAAAATGATATTGAGGTTTCTAATATCATTTTTTTCTAAACTGAATAGTTTGCGCGAGAGACACTTCCAAAGTGGTAAAATGTGTACAGGAAGCTTGCACCAATTAGGGATTGCAATCCGGAAAACCGGATCCGGTAATCGTAATAAATGTACTCGTTTACAACTTCGAGAGCAGTGCCGTTAACAACAACCGTACCGGGTGTGACATGGAAATTCGACATGATTTTCGTATAGATAATTGTCTTTAGGTGCTACCTGACTTGACCTGTGCGAGTATTTATTTTGGCTCTATATTTTATTTGACATTCCTGGCGTTCCTTTATAATCAAAAAAAAAAATTTTACCTCAAAAGCAGTATATATTAGAACGAGAAAGAAAAATTCTGATCACGTGACCAATCCGACCGGATTGGTGAAAATCCGGTAAAATCCGGCCGGATTGAAAATTACACCGGATTGCAATCCCTAGCACCAATGCTGGATGTAGTGTTCAGAAACTCTAAATTTGAAGCTCTACTTACTGCAAGATCTTCTTAGGTTGTCTGGAAGGGAGTTCCAAAGCCTAATTGCTTGCACTGCAAAAGAGTTAGAGACAAAACCAGAGCGGAGAGAAGAAATTGATAATGTGAGAGAATCGGTAGATCGCAGTTGGCGATCGTGGGATTCACAAAGGTAGTGAAACTGTTCTTTTAATTAGGTAATCAGGAGAGAGAGATTCGGAGAGAACAGAGTATAGAGTTTTGAGTGATCTTATCTGCCTACGCTCACGAATTGGAAGCCATTTAAGCTGGCAAATATAGGATGAAATGTGAATGATAGGATGAAATACTTATGCCGGAGTAACATACCTCAGCATAATCTATGACATTTTCTGTATTCGTAACCATCTTTAATTTAGACGTGCCTTCTTTACTTTTAACTAAGCTACTCGTACAACGTTCAGAAAGGTAGGCACTCAGCAACTATGGCAGGGTAGTTCGTAAATAAGCGTCATAACGACTGCATAATCTGTCGAGAGTCGAGACTTGAGCCGGGAAGTACCATCAATACAGCTATTTGCGGTAAAGTAACTCTTGTGAATTGTGTTCACATGTGAATGCGCTTAAACTGGGACGTGAAGTTTTTGGGAACGAGGGCTATGCATTGTGTGAACACCATTTCTTACCTGCTCGGCTGTAACTATAACCTGTAAAAAAATCTGTGTCAACCAAATTTACTTCCAAAAAGAATGTGCTGTACTTATCAGTTCAGCGTTTTAATGTGTAAAAAAGCTTTTATTTAACTTGAAATGTTTGTTACCTTGTTACTAAGTTTGTTTGAGTCAAATATTACAAGCTGAAAAGAGAAGTCATTCGGATGACAGTGTATTTTTGTAATAAGCATGACCTGATACTATTCTCAGGTTTGGTTCCAGACGAAGGAACGAACACCGACTTTAAATTCATATACGTATTAAATTACTAAAGCTCTATCTCACTCTAAGCCCGACTTCCACTCTCAACGTTAGCTACAGACAGGTGAACTCATCTAAGACTCATCTAAGATCCAAAAGAGGCGTCCTTCACCCCTCTGCTTACCGGATAAAAAGTATTTTTTATCAAATATCATATGTAAAGAATGGTAGCGGTGAATGGGTTGTCTTAGAAATATACAGTTCATTATTATCATTAATCTATATACAGAGTGAAAAATAATAATGGTTGGAGGAAAACATAGATTACCCCCGAGGAAAAGTACCCTGAATATTAATGTTGGCAAATTTTACTGAAATCAAATCAAATCAAAGGTTTTTATTCAAAATTGGTTTGGTTTACAAACCCTTTTTGAAAGTCATGCAAGCTACGCCAATGCTTCAACAAGACCCTACTGTGAGAGGGCCCGGGAGAAGAAGCAGCAAGAAACTTCCGGGGTTTTTTTTTCCTGCTCACAGTTACAGATAGCACTTATCATCTACTACAATCTATATTTATAAAACTCATGTCCAAGCAGACTTGTAAAATAATCATCTAATTTGTAATATCCTTTCTTCATAACAATGCTTTTAATATGAGTTTTAAATTTAAGGTAAGGCATTTCTGTAATTTTAGATGGAATTTTATTATAAATCTTTACACATGTACCCATGCACGAGCCACCAGTTTTACATAGTCTAAAATTTGGTACAATAAGTTTAGCCTTGTTTCTCGTATTAATATTGTCGATGTCACTCTTCTTAAGAAAACTATTGTAATATTTCTTAACATACAAAACGTTATCCTATATATATATTGTGACACCACAGTTAGAATATTAATTTCCTTAAAGAGATCCTTAAGTGAAGGAAACATTCCTTTATTTTCACAAATAAGTAAATCTGCATTCAAAGATGTTTGATATATCACCTGCTTGAGCCGGGAATCGAACCTGTAAAATGTAAAAAACCGCCCTAGCCTTGAGCATATTTTTAGGCAACTAACAAAAAACAAAATTTGCGATACTTTTATTTATAAATGATATATTTTTTATCCGGTAAGCAGATGGGAGAAGGACACCTCTAATTCTGATCCTGTATTATCAACGGTGAATCACTCATATTTTTTGCTTTGAAACAGTGGTCTTAGTGTTTTATTTATTAAAAAAAAAAAGATTAATTCGACTCAAACTACTGATACGATATATAATCTCCATCTGCAACTAATTACTTGTAATTTTAAGATTGAAAATAAGCAATATTGCATTTAGATCCTATCGAACGAGCACTGAAACGATAAAATCAAATATTGAAAAAGCGTTGTAAAAATCCATTCTGAAAACGAATCTTGAGATTTCCAAAGTGGAGATATTGAATAATATATAGTATTTACGATGATGATTGGAAGTTATGTAATCCCAGTACGCTGCGCACTGCAGACAACATTTCGTTACATATACTAGGCATAAATACCACACAAAGCCATGCATATGCAAGCTAACATTTCAACCAGCGACCACGAATACACCACAACGTACCTGTTTCATTGTTAATAACTTACAAATAGTTGAATAGCTGTGTAATTGGAACTAAAGTTAAATTCTCGGGCACTTTGAATTTTGCGCTTAAAATTTTTCGGAAACTACTAAGATACTTGCGCCAGTAATGGACAATTTTTATGTTTTCCCTGCTGCTGGTCATTACAAGAGTAAGATACGTAGAAAATAAAAAAATTAAAATCTGTAAACTCATTACTTTTATTTAATCATATTTTAATATCTATATTTAAATAATACCTTCTTTCATAGCACGCACTCCGCATCGACATAAGTATTAGCACAAAAGAAATAATACCTAGTACTTTGGTATTAGTAGTAATTTTGCTTATTGATTTTTTTATATCGTTTGATCCCATTCATTGTACCTACATGTCATCTAATAAAATAAATTTTATATTACAAATTGCCCCTCAATATTAACATACCTAGAAAATTGCCTAGAATTCATTATTTACGGTAGGTTTACTTTCTTAATAGGATCAGTGAATTCTCTTTATCAAAAAACTCATCCATCTTACGGATTCCACAAAATAAGGTCTGACAGAAACACAAAGGTACTGTCTCTGTATCTGTGTGTCACACGTGTGAAACTAGTGACTGTAAAGTTCCGTTTTCGATCAGATGTACGGAATTCTAAAAAATAAAAAGACTGAACTAGTCTATACCTCCAATTCCAGTTACGTTCGTCTACGTACTACGAGTAGCTACTATCATTTCATGCCCAACGGCGCTCGGTAATAAAAATACAAATCGAATACCCGCTTTAAAATTCCAAAATTTACAACTCGATTTAAATAACGTTATTCACGTTTTACGATTTTTTACAAATCGTTGGTATTTTAATCGATGCTACGCTGTTGTTTCATACTTCAGTTCCCGGACTGAGCTTTTCTTTGTCTCTGTCATAAATTATTGAAATTTATCCATAATAATATAATTTTTAATCATACGAAAAGGTAACGTTCACGCTGTTCTTATGAAAACAAATAAATGTCCTTGAAGTTTCCAGTAGATAATAACTGATAAATCACTATGTATTACGTAATTTATCAGCTAATGAGGAAAAATTCCATGTGCGATATATTAGAATATACAACTTTTATAACTAATGTTCCAACGATTCAAATATGAATATTCGACATACATAAATAGAAATACCTACTTATTTTCAATAAAATTGAATATGACCTCAACCTGTAAAGTCATTCAAGAATTATAGTCATAGATGCAACAACGATTGTAATAAATGAAGATAACTAGTTATTAATTCGATTTTACTAGTGGTAGATTAAAAAAACCGGGCAAGTGCGTGTCAGGCCACGCGCAATGTAGGGTTCCGAAGTAGTAAGTTTATTATTACTCATTACTACTTATGCTAACATAGCCGTGATAGTTTTCCTTTTAAATTCATCATATAACCTCTTTTTGAGAATTTTTTCACTTGTCCAACATCAACCGTTTAGCCGGCAGGGGGGGGGACACTTGACTCTAACCAAAATTAGCACTTTAAAGTCAAATATTTCGCAAACGGACCCCTAATTCCAAAAATGGTTTTAGAAGACCCATAATATTTTTGAAAGACCTTTTCAACGATATCCCACACTATAGGTTACCTGTAGGGGAAGTACCCTGAACAAAATGTTTTTCAATATTTTATTCTACGATTCTAGACTTTTAATAAATATGTATATCCATACCGAATTACAGCTTTCTATCATTAAGGGTCTTGGAGTTTTGCTTCGGACAGACGGACGGACATGACGAAACTGTAAGGGTTCCAATTTTACTTCGGAACCCTAAAAATACGAGCATCAGTGATACATTATTTGAGTAAATGATTTTGAAATGTTCATATGTATACGTCCTTCTACCTGTGCCTGAAATCGTTAGGGGGCAAGAAAGTCGTAAAACTTAAGTATAGTAATATCACAGAAGAAATAATAGTACTTATGTTATACTTAATTCAGTTTGAAATGGAAATCCTACTTATTAATGTCAGAAACTCACAAAGGGGATACGTATTTTGTTTCGATATTATAACTTTAAAACATTTAATTGGCATTTAGGAAAAAAATAAAGAGAAACCTAGCCCGCAGTTTTTTATTCAAAGTAATCTATGTATGTATGTAGTACTGTTTACACGATATCTAGCCAGAATGTGAAAATATTTTGAAAAGTGTTCCAAGGTCTAGAAGGCCGTGACTTGCGGGCAAACGATCCATTGTGCGATTGAGTAGCTCGTAAGCAGTCTTTCGTCTCGGTGACTCAAAGAGCCCATTAAAATGTTGTTCCGAGTTGTCGATGCAACACTACTATTGTCGTGCAAATCAGAAACCTTTTTGAACTCCCATATGTAAAGTTTAGCTTTGTGACCGAGGTTCTAAGGTCGAAAAATGGAGAACTTTTTGAATACCATCTATACTTTTGGTCAGGACGTTTTCAATACTCAATTATTAGTAGATGTACATACATGTAATGTGACTGTTGGTCAAAATAAATATTTTACCGTCAAAATGACTACAGTGTATGAACATTAAGATAACACGCATTGTTTATCAACGCCCTGAATTCGTAACATCAACAAAACATTTAAACATTTTGTGAATTTCCAAACAAATACAAATCAAAGATAAAATAAAGGCAGAACACTATTAATAAAGTTGAATCAATCAGTGTTATTAAATCGTAGAATTTTTTTGTTTCAAAGAAAACTGATTTTAAAATTAAATTCAACTGAATAAGGTTCACGTCAGAGGAACTATAGATCACATTATTGGGGTTCACCAGAAATCCATGTAGCATGCTTGAGTCAGTGCAGCGACGAAGAGCTTGGCTACTGCCGACCGCGACGGTGGCACGGTGCAATTCATTCAAATTACTGCTCAAATGATAAAATCGCTTACATTTACATTCGTTACGTTTTCGGCACTGAGCATTTTAAAGTCATGAAGCTCTTAATACTCTTTTAAGTCTTTGTTTGCGTTGTTTGGACCTGAACTAAAAGGGAAAGCTAGAATAAAATATCCTTTTCTAAATAATTATTACAAGATAAAACTACAAGCATGTACTATGTATGTATTTAACAGACTACATGTACAGACTACGTGTATGTATTTCTCGTATAGGCACATAATACATAATAGTATCTATTAGTAGTAGATATAGGTATAGCAGGTGGCTAAGATATAGTTATTATAATTATTTATATGTGTCAAAATGTATGTCCTAAAATGGGTCTTTTACCCATTTGATAAATTTACCGAAAATAAAACATCCTTACTAACGAACCTCTTGCCTAAATTCTCTCTTGACTTAAATTATGTTTTTAATATTCTCAGTCATAAAAGTGTAATTGTACAAAAAAGTCCTAATGAAAAAGACAAAAGAATAAACTCGTCGTCACACTAAATTTACACTTTCATAAAAGGCGAGACTCATCTTAAAGTAGGCATAAAAACCTCTGGATTGTCTGACACGAACATGAGTCTCTGTACTACGCCGGATTATATAAGCGTTTGTAAACATGAAAGAGTGAAGTTGCTATTTGTACAATAACAGGAGAATGTTTATTTGCATATGTGCAGTTATTGTCGTACTTGACGTAGTTGGTTTAAACAGAGCTGTCTGGGCACACACTCGTAACATAACAACGTGTGAAGAGTTTGAAATTGGCGCCCAATTCGATCCAAATAATGTCGTTGACTCCATGTGGAAGATTTTCTACTTTTGGTCAAACACGACAGAAATGAATCCGATCATTTTCTCGTTACCTTCTAAAAAGGTAAGATGAAACACCCATCTACTTAAAAATTTTAATTGAATTGCAAAACTTTTGCCTTCTTTTCATGTGCAGTTTCTCTTTGACTCGTAACTGTAACTGTTTGTGAAGTATTGAAACTTTCTTTTGTAATTTCAAACAATATAACAGTTTGAAAGGGTAATTGAAAACAGCTGTGGGGCAACAACAGCAGCAGCTTGTATTGTAGCTGGCGCGAAATCACTATTGAGTTGCATCCAGCCAGAACATCAGATAAGGTATCGGTTGGAAAATATACTTAACAAATGTAAATATTGTATTAATTATAATTCATGAACTACATGTGTAACTATAGTCTGTCAATTTAATGTGATTATTATTATACCATTTAATAAATAAATGAATCTTTTAAAATCGGATATGGCAACACTCGTATCTGTAGTAATAGCAGTGTTCACAGATGTTTGTTACGAGTACAAACCAATTTTGAGTACCATTTTAATATCACTAGCATGAGGTTAAATACAATGGATAAGATGAAACAAATAGATAGTCTAATGAATATCAAAATATTTATTATAATTATGACAAATAGTCTTAATAATTTAATCAAAAATATTTTACGTTGTTTTTGAAATACGGAAAACTTATCAGAAACATCAAATAAGGACAGTTCCCCAGAGTACGTCACATTGTACCCCAGATATGGGACAGTCTCTAATAAATGGCGGATCTCAAGAAAGTTCCGTTTAACTCAGACTACGACGCGTAGGAAAATTGTCATCAAATGTGTTTTATGTGTTTTAGTGGTATGTCTAAATATATACTGAGCCGAGAACACGAAAACAACTTTTTATTAGTCAGCATGACAAATATGTAGTCCTATTCCTCTCTCGTAAACATAAGAGACGATATTAAAATCACGCATTTGTAATGGAAAATTTTACTAAACATAGGATAATAGTGTCACTTTTAATAGTATTGTGCTACAAAATCCCTATTTAATTAGCTAATATTATTCATATATGCGCCGGTTATAACGCCGGCGTACTCTGTAATTACTTCATTTATATCGTATCCTGCTGATGACTAGACGTACCTACACATTAAATCAAAACACGTTTCATTATTATAAACAGCAATTTAGTTTTATGTCACATTGTATAATAATGAACTTTCAGAAAATCGCAAATTCTGTTCATATTTGAATTATAGCTTTAGATATCGTTGTTATAGAATATACATATAGATGATTGCGATTAAGTAGGTAATTATTAATTAATAGCCTGAGATTATCTTTTTTTAATAAATACATAGCATTTTGGCAATTAGTGCATAGTTTTTTAGCAGCGTGAGAGTAATAGAGTTTGGAAGTGTTACAATATTAAGTTTTTTGCTCAACATCCCACATTTTTATGTGTCGCATAACAATACAAAATAGTCTATTGATAGAAAACCCATCTAGGTCAGTGAATATAACTAATAAATTTTACTACCTAAAATCTAAAACAGAGACTGAAAAGGATTAAGGAGGTAATTGACGCCATAGACAACAGGCTGGGGCTGGAGTGGCACAAAGTGACGTTGTTGATGGAGCCAAGGCCTGGGGTGATGGTGCTCCTCATGCACGCAGGTACCCCGGGAGCCTTCCGCGCACTCGTCAAGCAAGAACAGCGCGATAAAGGTGCGACGACAACCGACCCATATTACCCTCCGGATACTTACCCTCTCGCCCGCCATTTCCGCTCCTAACTTTCCCGACTCCAGTCATAATGATAATAAACAGCTCGCTTTAAACGTTTTTTCTCTTCACGATCGCCCGCTAATGAAGGTAGCGGGTTCACTCGTTACAAGAATATTACTTGTACATAAACAATTTATGTTTTGTTCCGTAAAAAGCTACAAGTGCTTTGCAGGAGGTATGGCTAAGCTTTTATGTTAATGTTATTTTATGTTGGTAGACACAATCATAATATTTTTGCATTTTTTTAAAGTTTATTCAACAAGAAAATAATATTATCGAAGATTGGTTTGGCTACAAAATACGATTATTCCAGCCAAATCTGAACAGACAGTGCTAGAATAGCCAGCTCTCTCTTCCGAACAATGCGATTCTACTCAGTCTCTATAGTTCAAACTGACTACAGATAAGACTGCAGTAATATTTGAGGACGTCTAATAGTATATAGATATTCACATTGTGTTAAACACAGTAACATTTGTATAATAATTCAATCATTTACAACGGCAAGAGTAGGTAAACTGTTGCGTCCGTAAACATAAAATTTGTAATTTACAATAAGCATCGGTAAGTTACCTCTATAAATTCTGCCATAAAACAACTTTGTATTTCAGTTTAAAGGTGTTCAGCACAGATTAATACTCTATAGAGAGTTTAAGGTTGTGACATTTAATTTTATAAATGATGCATTCCGATAAAGCTCTCTAAGGTACATTCAGATATTGAAATGCAGATTGCTTACCGTGACCGTTCTCATATCTATGCCTGTATTATGTGACATAGAAATAAATACGATTTAGATAATGAAGAATCTGGTCAGAAATTTTAAACATTTTATTTCACAACGATTATTTTAATATGCTACAACACGTACATTATGTAACCTAATATACTTACCTGTATTGACTCGAAAGCATGAGCGTACCGAAGGGGAGGAGTTCAGGGGAAGGTAGCTCACTCGTCCTCATTACTTTATCCTGAGTGCCATAGACGTACAATAATGACATTGCAGCCAAAACACGATAATCAAACCTATAATTACGAGTATGTACCTATGATATTTAAAATATTTTTTGCAGTGAGACCTAATCCAGAGCCATTATTAAAATTCGCGGACCTAAGACTCAAGACCAAAGGAAGATACATAGGCATGATGTGCTGCGAGGATCTAACAGCATTCGCATTAGCGAGAATGGATGAAATGCCTAAAACCGAAGAAGAGTGCGAAACCGCCGCCGCTACATTAGGTTTAAAAGGTCCTGGCGGACGTTCCTACTTTTATCTCAGCAAAAAGCAAACAGACACCGAACTTTAGAACTGCTCCACTAAGTGCTACTAAACTTAAGCCTTAATACTGCTTACATATGGAGCGGAGTTGCCGAACACCCGCCTAAACCGTATGCAGATTAAACTAACATATCAGGATGCTCGCAAAATCTCAGGAACTGTTACTTAAGAGGGTTAATAGATACGAAACTTGTGTTTGGATACTGAAATTGTTAATAGCCGTATATTTTATTTAATAAATGTACAGATAATGCAGAAAGTATAAAAGAAGGCTATAATTAAAATTTCAAAAGGTTCATTAATAAATTCAATAATGTAGAGGCGAAATTATTTTAAATTGTCGAATAGTAGTTAAACAGCTTTTTAAAATACTGATTTTAAATTAATTGATACGATTAGTTATTTATCGTAAAAATATGTTAAACATAAGTAGATTATGTAATATCAATTCAATCTTGTGTGAGTAGAGTTGAAAAAGTGGGTTATATTTCACAAGCCCCGCCAGCGCTCCCTTTACGGTGTCGTGATGTTTTTGAATAATGTACAAAACGAAGTAACGCGTGGTCCCAATATCACAATAAATCTGCTATCTGCATATGTGAACTTCACCTATTTTCAAGCTCAATAAATATTTTACTTCCTCTATTTACCTATTAATGACGAGTAACCGTCCTCGCTTTGCTTCGGTTTTCTTATTTTATTACACATTGGATTAAAATATTGGAGTTTTATTAAGGATCCCTATTTTTTTGAAAATATAATATTATAGCCTATGTCACCCGGGGATAGTGTAGCTTCCCAACAGTAAAAGAATTTTTCAAATCGGTTCAGTAGTTTCGGAGCCTATTCAATGCAAACAATCAAGTCTTTCCTCTTTATAATATTAGTATAGATTACTTGAATAAATAAATTAAGAGGTTGTTTTACAGTATCCACTTTAACTATTATTTTATTATGGGCATGAAATAACCTCGCCTACTATGTAGCCTCTGTAGTACGTCTGCATAATCTGTTTAGGTAATCTAGCATAGGTATACGAGTATAGTTATTATTAGATATTTCTTAAATAAATATTTGGAAACAGAGCCTAAATTATTGTTTCTTGTAATACATTTATTTTAAAATAAATTGACGTAACCACTTACATACCTAATTGTAATAGTGCATCTGTAGTAATGTAATTAAAATTATTAATAGGAGAAGTAAGAATTGTAGGATTTCAAATATATATTTTTATGGAAATAGCCGACAAACGAGCTGACGATCCACCTGATGGTCAGTGGCTATCGCCGCCCATGGACATCAGCGTCACCAAAGGCATCATCGGTTGGCCTATTAATATGACAAAAACAATATAATTTCTAGTAGGTACCTATATTGATACGTAAACTAAAACTATTATCTTGGTTTATCTTCACTATAATCACTTATAAGTCTACAGAGGTATTATGAGTTTAACGCGCCTGACCATTTCATTCGTAATTTATAGCTGCGCAGCTATAATGTGATCGCAAGAAGTTTTGGAACAAAGCTAGGCTAACTACAATGAGCGTTAATAATTAAAAAGTTTTCACGAGCTGCATCTGATAGCCTATTGTGATTAAAGTTTGGTTCGGACTCATTTCAAATTCCGCCCCCACCCACTGGCTGCGAAAGTGACGTTGCTAGATAGCCACCTAAATTATCCACGTATATATTACTGCCAAGATCTACATTCAATAAGATATTGTTGGCTGGTACCTTAAGGCTTTCCATATCCACAAGAACAAATTTATTTTCCTCCGCAGCACACTAGACGTCAACAAATAAGGTTATTTTTCAATAGAGGGATTTTATTCATTGTTTTGCAGATGGTATAAAACTCGAGTCAACAGAGCTTCTCGATACTCTATTATTTTATAATATTCCCTGTGTTCTAACATAATTAATCATTTTGGAACGACCATACTAAATATATTTTACTAAATATATTTCGTACATAAAGTATATATCGTTTAATTCATTATTACTTCCTGAGATATGTATGCCAAACATATACTTGTAATTTGTATAATCGTTAGGGGAGTTACCTACATTTAAGAAATGATTGTTTTTAATTTATAAGTCCTTCTGAAATTTTCAAATTATGTTTAAAGGCCTATTCGTATTGGCCGATTGTCCGTATTGCGACGGCATAGAATACTAACCCCAATCCCACGCCGGATGGATGTTCTGAGGCGACTGAAGTCGACCTCCAGGTGGGGATAAAATTGTTTTTAAAAGTTAATTAATTAATAATTACCATTATAAATTATGCTATCATTAATTTATCTAATTATATTAATATTAATTTACATATGTATAATATTTCCTTGGGTTCCACCTAAGTTGGATCTACCATCCTTTTCCATATGTCATACACCAAATGACTCGTCGTGTTCCGGCTGCGGGCTTCAGAGCCTGCTATTTCTTTCTTTTTCTTCTATCTTTATTGGTTGGCAACGCATCAGTGATACCTTTAGCTTCGCTGATGTCCATGGGCGACGATAACCACTTACCATCAGGTAGATCGCCAGCTCGTTTGTCTGCTATTTCCATAAAAAAAGAACAGCCGTCATGAGACGGCTGGCAGATGTGAAACATCGAAATTATTTTATACAACTAATAGGCATAAAAGTACAGATTATGACACGAACTAAATATGGCATGATGAAAAAATACAATATTACGAATTTTCTCCAGAAAATGATCACAGTTTATTTATATAATAAACATTTATTTTCTTCATATACAAAATTTTTTAATTCAAAAATTTCTTTAAAATCGCAACAACTCAATTGTTATCATCAGAAATTATCGATGTCAGACATATTATCTTATTGTTAAAAAAACTAAATTATAAGAATAAAATTATCACTTCGCCAGGATTTGAACTCAGGTAGGTATAGTGGTTTGGTTTATAGTTTCAACAATATCCCAATAGGCCACCGTTTCTTGGTTTGAAGTTTCGAATTTGTCCTACCGTATGCTACAGCCAATCAAACCAAGGATATTTATGATTACCCACATTTTGTTATTATTATTTTTTTCATATTGCCGGCGATGCGTCCCCACGGCCTATATCACCATGCCAAAAATCAGGTTTACCCCTCGCGTAAAGATGTTTCACATCAAAAAAGTTAACCCATAAAAGTAAGTTTATGGGTGAAATAAGCTTTGGTATTTTCTATCTACCTATGGCATGAAAAATGGAGACACTATGTTATCGAGGTTATTTCTACGCTGGCGCGTCTGCAACGCTTTTATTAACGCTTTGTTGGCCGAGAAGGAAACCTCTCTTGCATCTCAACCAAAACCCGTTATAACATTTGAATGGATGGTGATTGGTGAGCCATCCAGGCCGACAAATGACTCTATCATAATGTCGGAGTACCTACCGTTGGGATTATTTTGTTATATTAGAACTCCCCATATTGAAATTCTCATACCAAAATGTTATGAGTACGAAAATATTAATATTTTAGTACCTAAAGATTGTATTTTTTTTTATTTTGTTATCTTAACGTGTTACTTATGAATGATCAATGGATAATGGATGTCATATTCAGATATATTGTAATCGGAACGATGGACCTATGCCCAATACCTGTACTTAGATTCGACTGTAGGTACGAACAGTAGACAAATTATCAAAAGTGTAATTATATTCATAAATCTAAATTATTCATATTTAAATTTTAGAACAATGTCTGCAGGCCAGCAGGTTTTTATTATAAAATACATTAAAAGACAAGCCCGTAGAGCATTATGTTGTCAAAACTTTTGTTCTTCCAGCTGTACCATTGACCTGGGCAGCCCTTTTGTAAAATGAAAACAAATATTTTCTCACTAAAAAGTTACGCAGCATTCCATTTATTCTTTGTTGTGGCTTTGTTTTAAAACTTTTTTACGTGATTTTTTTATCGCGTTGGCTGTATTGATCATGTCGCGAGTTATGTATGCTTTAATCAAACTTTAAAATTTTCAATGGAGTATCATGCTAAAAACTAGTTATGAATTCTACAGAATGGATTCAATTCATATGGGAAAGCACCATTCCCGTATATCAGTTTTAAAGGATATATTTTGGTAATTAGGTAGTAAAATCAGTTCACGATGTTCAGTCCGCGATGAGTAGTTTAAAGCAAATAGTTTCAACAATTCAGCCCTATTCCATGACCATACAACCTTAAATACATGTACCTAGAACAGTAGCAGTATTTTGTTTACATTAATACTCATCATTGTCATCACAAAAAATAATAACCGTCCTACTGCCTTGCTCAGGTATTTACCCCTGCCTTACTATAATATAGGTGTTTTATAATGTTATTTTCAAAAACTTTTGTCATAATTCAACACATAAATGCTAATGTATCTTACACATGATCTTTTAAATTATTCGATATTTAACTCCTACCAGTTTGTTGTCATAGCAGTGAATTCGACAGTTTCAATATTATACAAACACTAAGCTCGTTCCGAATTCTACTCATATCCTTTCACCCACCGCGATGCCTTCATCAAAAAGGTTTTCACCTAAAGCCACTGAGTCCAAGAACGGCACAAAAATAATACGAATCAGATAATATTGTCCCCCGCACGTCTTTCCATTTACAGTATTCGGGAAAGAATTCCTATTAGAAAACGTACTTTCCTGTCCGACGCGGCAGTAAAAAAGATCTTTGTTAAATGAATGCTTCCTGATCCCTCCAAAAACAAAACGCTTAGGTTCAATGTTTGAAAAGGCTATAAAAACAAACGGAGCCAATTTTTATGGGCACCATTTAATAAAATACAGTAATTAAAATGCTTTTCGATCGAAAAAGGGAGGGCTCCGTTTTTTCCGATCGCGGTAGACAAGTATAAACCTTTAGTTAGGTAGATAAATAGATATAATACCTATACTAGCTGTTGCCCGCAGCTTCGCACGCGGAAATTATGCTTATCATAATATTTGTACCCCTTACAGAAGAAAATTTAAAAACAGGGTCATCTATATTGAAGTATTTATATTTAGGAATTAACATACTGAAACCTACGATACAATCACAGATCGTTCCTCCGGGAGTGGGTTTCGAATAATAAACAACAATAACATTAATTTTTTTTTCTTATTCATGAAAATTTTTGAAAAACTTGAAATCATGTATTTCATCAATTAAAGGAGGAAAGTTTGCTGCAAATTTAAAGCAAATCGTTGATATTTTAAAAATATTCCATACAAAGCTTCATGTTGTTTCCGGGGAAAACTTTTAATTTTTTCGTGACGAAAAGTTTTCTAAAACATGACCCAAAGTATAAGGAACAACTTAACAAATTTCCGTCGAATCAGTTCAAGGGTTTTCATGTGATGCCCGGACAGACAAACAGATAGACAGGCAGACAATAATTTTAAACAGTAAAAAATATCTTGAAAACGGTTGTTGTTTCCATCCATTTAAAAGTTAAATATACTCTCTCTCTCTCGTCCCTCTCCGTATCTCTCTCTCTCTCCCTCCTCCTCTTCCTCTCCCGCTGCCTGTCCCTCTCCCGCCCGCACCCGGTCCCTCTCCTGCTTTCTGTCCCTCTCGATCTCCCTCTCCCGCTCCCTGTCCCTCTCCCTCTTCCGCTCCTGCTTCCTCTCCCGATCCAGTCCCTCTCTCACTTCCTGTCCCTCTCCCCTCCTGTCCGTAAAGTTCTCTACTCAAAATTTTTGTTTCTCACTATAAGCCTACATATTAATTTTCACATTACTGAGTTCAAAAATGATGTAGTTTCTTAAATATTTACAACCCATTAGTTTAACTCCTTATGGGGATGAATTTCGAGAAAACCGTGAAACAGTTATTTTTTGTGTCTAACTATAAGCTCATATACAAAATTTCACCCTTCTTACTTCAAAATTGACGAAGTTGCCATACTAACTTGCGCCCTCCTAATTAACCCTTTAAGGGATGATTTTCCAAAAAAACATAATACTTACTTGTTTTTAATCTGGAGCTAATATGTAAATTTTCATGTTTTTAACTTCAAAAATGACGAAGTTGCTTACTAAGTGCCATCCATTAAATTAACCCTTTAAGTGATGATTTTCCAAAAAAAATGTGAAAGTTAACTTTTGTTTCTTACTATAACCTTACATAAAAAAATTCATATTTATAACTATAAAACTGATGAAGTTGATTTGTAGGTAAATGACCTCCAACCCCTATTTGTAGGGGATGAATTTTGAGAAAACAGTGATACAGTTATTTTTTGTGTCTTACTATAAGCTTATATACAAATTTTCACCCTTCTTACTTCAAAACTGACGAAGTTGCCATACTAACTTTCGCCCTCTTAATTAACCCTTTAGGGGATGATTTTCCAAAAAAGCAATACTTACAAATTTTGTTTCTAGTCTGGAGCTAATATGTCAATTTTCATGTTTTTAACTTCAAAAAGGGCGAAGTTGCCTACTAAGTACCATCCATTAAATTAACCCTTTAAGGGATGATTTTTCAAAAAAATGCGTTAAAGTTAACTTTTGTTTATTACTATAAACTTACTTAAAAAAATTCATTTTTATAACTCTAAAACTGACTAAGTTGGTTTGTATGAAAATGACCTATATCCCGTATTTTTACCCCTTATAGCTGGAGAGCTATTGAACCATTTGACTAACCCATTTCCCACAAAGCTAGAATTTTTTTAAATGATATTTTATTATCAGCCAATTAAGAAAGTACCGTTCTGGCAGGCATCTCGCGGGTGCATCATGGCCCATAAATTTTTTGAAAATGCAAAAAATATATTTTTTTTATCCCACTCCCACAAGGCTACAATTTTAATATGTTGTAATTTACATATGTTTAAGTGTAAAAAAAAAATTGCCAGAACATTTTGAGGGTTGCAAATATGTGCCAGAACAGAGCAAAGTTGTCATCGGGATTGCAATTCTATCTTTCTATGTATAATTTCAGGCTCTAGTCTGATTTGATATCATTCAAATGTATAAGGCGATTGTTGGTTCTCACAGATAGTACAACATTGGTGGAAATAAATTTCAGTACTGCCATACAAAAAATAATAATTTTCATACAAATGTATCCTTCTATTCATAAATTCAAGCTCTAGCCTGCTTTTGATGTCATTTAAATGTATAGGACTATTCTTGGATCTTACAGATCGTACACTTTAGTGGAAAAAAAATTCGGTATTGCCATACAAAATATAATAATTTTCATACAAATGTATCCTTCTATGCATAATTTCAAGCTCTAGCCTGCTTTTGATGTCATTTAAATGTACAGTACTATCGTTGGATCTTACAGATCGTACACTATGGTGGAAAAAAAATTCGGTATTGCCATACAAAAAAGAATAATTTTCATACAAATGTATCCTTCTATGCATAATTTCAAGCACTAGCCTGTTTTTGATGTCATTTTAATGTACATTACTATTGTTGGATCTTACAGATAGTACACTTTGGTGGAAAGAAATTTCGGTATTGCCATACAAAAAAGTATAATTTTCATACAAATGTATCCTTCTATGCATAATTTCAAGCACTAGCCTGCTTTTGATGTCATTTTAATGTATAGGACTATCGTTGGATCTTACAGATCGTACACTTTGGTGGATAAAAAATTCGGTATTGCCATACAAAATATAATAATTTTCATACAAATGTATCCTTCTATGCATAATTTCAAGCTCTAGCCTGCTTTTGATGTCATTTTAATGTATGGGACTATCGTTGGATCTTACAGATCGTACACTTTGGTGGAAAAAAAATTCAGTATTGCCATACAAAATATAATAATTATCATACAAATGTATCCTTCTATGCATAATTTCAAGCTCTAGCCTATTTTTGATGTCATTTTAATGTACAGGACTATTGTTGGATCTTACAGATCGTACACTTTGGTGGAAAAACATTTCGGTATTGCCATACAAAATATAATAATTTTCATACAAATGTATCCTTCTATGCATAATTTCAAGCTCTAGCCTGCTTTTGATGTCATTTAAATGTACAGGACTATCGTTGGATCTCACAGATTGTACACTTTGGTGGAGAAAAAACAGTGTTACCCTACAAAAAAAAAATTAATGTGGCAAAATCAGCGAGTTCAATTCCTGGCTAATAATATTAATTTTTCAAAAATCTAATTATGCCGTTTTGGTTTTCGTCAAAATCAGCCCTGAGACTCCTTTTACCACTTTTCGCTATTCCTCATAGTTTTGAATTTGTCCATCCACGCTCACTTGAAAAATTCACCCTGTATACTCTTCTGGCAGATACTTGCAACCGCTAGAATGTTCTGGCTGTTTACATATATTTTTTAAACAATTGAAAGAATGTTCCCTGAAAATTTAGGCCTTGTGCGAGTAGGTTATGAATTGCTATCCCGATGACAACTTTGCTATGTTCTGGCACATACTTGCAACCCTCAAAATGTTCTGGCAATTTTTTTTTTACACTTAAACATATGTAAATTACAACATATTAAAATTGTAGCCTTGTGGGAGTGGGATGAAAAAATAATATTTTTTGCATTTTCAAAAATTTAAGGGACCATGACGCAACTGCGAGATGCCTGCCAGAACGGTACTTTCTTAATTGACTGATAATAAAATATCATTTAATAAATTTCTAGCTTTGTGGGGAGTGGGATAGTCAAATGGTTCAATAGCTCTAGGGCTATTAGGGGAAGAATTTCAATAAACCGTTCTTAGCTGACGTCTCCTTAGCATAAGCTATCTCCCTGCGAAATTTCATCATAATCGGTTCGGTAGTTTCTGAGATTCAGTGTATCTTTTTTCAATTTTATATACAGGGTTTTTTTGAGGTTGTGCACAAACTTTATCAAATGATTCTATAGCATTTACTAAACATATCTTATACAGGTACTAGTGCATTATAAAGCTTAGTTTTTAAGTTATTGGTAATTCCATTTAATATGGGTGTACATTGTAAAAGGGTCTTTATTTGTGCTATGTTGCCGCTCAGTACGGTCATAATCATCCAAACTATACTTGTTTCATTTTAAATGTCATGTCATTATTGGCTTGACTTGTCAATAACCATTTAGACGGAGAGCGTCTCGTCTCGAAGAAGCCACGATCGAATTAATAAAAAAATCTTTCTTACATTTACACCTCTCGCTATTTGACGACAATTTCCTCGCAATGGAATATTGATTGTAAACTTAACTCCAATGACAAATCTCGCACTCAAAACGTTTTCAACCGTCTTGTATGATACACGTTTGATACAATTTGAAAAATGTAAGTCGAATACAAGTCGAGATTGTTGTAAGTAATCTTACGTACAATGTGTACCTAAATAGACGTAGGAAATTATCGCCTTGATCGATAAGTTACGAATGTCATATGAGATAATCGTAGGTGAGAATTTAGTTCTTTCCTGTATGTAAACATTTGATACGGTAATGTTATGGCGATTATTACTAGTGATAGTAGTGTACGATAGATACTAGAAAGTCTCCGTCTAAATGGACCTTAAAGTAAACAAACATGGTAAAACTTTTTGAACCCGTATTATTAAATATTTGGTTTTCAAAAGAGCACTGGCCGCACAGACTGGCCGCACAGAACGAGAAAGAGATTACACATTAGGCAATTTACGTTCAAGTATTTAGTTTGTATGAAAATGAAAAATAATAAAAAAAAATTCAATAATGAATCCATAACGAAAGATGACCAATTTAATGGGCTGAATATCAGGCCGAAGTTTGTGCACAAAGTCAGGAACACGGTGTATATGTATAGATTTAAAATGTTAGCCAAAATAATATCTTATGACCAATTGGTTGTAAGGTATTTTTTAAATAAAGTATTAAGATAATAAAATATATTATCCTACATTATGTTATTCAAACGTATAAATAATTATATGTTATATTTTGGAGTTATAAATTTTAAAAGCTGATTATTGGGCATGACAAAAAAAAAGTGAAAAAATATTAAATACCTCAATTGTTCAATTCATTAAAAAAAATGTGTGCAATTCACATCAAAAATTTTTGTTATCAAGACGAATGTAAAATTTCGGGAAGATGATAATTGTAGGTTTTAGTCCTCACCTCCCTCCTTCCCTCCCCCTTACCTTTCCCTTCCCCTTACCTTTCCCTCCCGCTCCTCCTCACCTCCCCCTCCCCCTCACCTCCCGCTCCCTCTTCCCCAGCCCCTCCCCTCACTCCTCTCCCCTTCACCCTCCCCTACCTCTTCCCTCCTCTCCCCTCCCCTCCCCCTTCCCTCCCCTTCCTCCACGAATATACTGTAGTATGTTCACTGCCGGGGACAGTAATGGCGTGACCGCCGACCGGTAAATTTGCGATAGTATTGCATGCTTTAGCACAGATAAATAGTTATATTAGGTATGGTTATCTAACAAGTTGATATTGATTCATTCTTTAATGAATGTATATTTTTTATATCGAATACAAAATCTGTAATAAGTGTTACATTGAAGATTTTTCAAAAATGAAGAAATACCTAAATAAATAAAATATAATCCTACATATACAGGGTGTCCCGTAAGTAGTGGATCAACCGAAGGTGGCAGATAGCTTGAAAGATGACCAATCATATGTCATAAAATTACCTCTGTAAAAGTGTCACCGTTTTCGAGATATTGACCATTTTTTAAAATTTAGAAAGTTCGACTCCTTTACCCTACTTTTTCCTGTTGAGTCCACAAATGAGCAGATATTTTGATAAATTTTTTTCCTAAAGCTCTCAGATAGTTGCTTTATAATTATCAGTATGTAATATTGTTGAAATTATTGGGGAACGCTGAGAAAATAGCGTCAACTTTGGATATTTTTGTTTTTGATTTTCTTCGACACAACTTTGATGCGAGGTGGTTGAAAAAAAATGTACTGGGCAAGTATGCCCCGGTATTTTAAAAACTTGTCTGTTTAATGCAGATTTTAAAAAGGTACAATACATGCTACTTTGATAGGGAAAATTTTCAAGTAAAAGCCATTTCAGTGCCAAAGGGGTGAATTTAAATCAAAAGTTATTTTCTTGTTTACCGTTATTAGATGAAAATTTTCAATGGTTTTTGCTTAATATTACGTTACGTTAAATTATTGCTCTAATAAATATTTAAAATAATGATTATTTTCCGATATTCCAACCTTATAAAGAAATTACAAATTATTTGAAAAATATTGTTTATTTCAAAAATAATGCTATGATTTACTGTTTTTTTAATACTAGATGATCAGGAAGCCTTTTAAATTATTGTTTTAATATTATTTTTGTATGAATATTCAACAAAAAAAAAGAATGAGAAAAATATGTAAGTAAAATATTTATTTTTGTTTATTTTATCGTACAAAAATAATCTCACAGCAATAATTGAGAAGTTTTGCTGATCATCTAGTATTAAAAAACAGTAAATAATAGCATTATTTTTTGAATAAACAATATTTTTCAAGTAATTCTTAGGTAATTTGAAATTTCTTTTAAAGGTTGGAATATCGGAAAGTAATCATTATTTTAAATATTTATTAGAGCAATAATTTAACGTAACGTAATATTAATCAAAAACCATTGAAAAACTTCATCTCATAACAGTAAACAATAAAATAACTTTTGATTCAAATTCACCCCTTTGACACTGAAATGGCTTTTACTTGAAAATTTTCCCTATCAAAGTAGCCTGTATTGTACCTTTTTAAAATCTGCATTAAGCAGACAAGTTTTTTAAATACCGGGGCATACTTGCCCAGTACATTTTTTTCCAACCACCTCGCATCAAAGTTGTATCGAAGAAATTCAAAAACAAAAATATCTAAAGTAGACGCTATTTTCTCAGCGTTTCCTAATAATTTCAACAACATTACATACTGACAATAATAAAGCAACTATCTGAGAGCTTTAGGAAAAAAAAATTATCAAAATATCTGCTCATTTGTGGACTCAACAGGAAAAAGTAGGGTAAAGGAGCCGAATTTTCTAAATTTTAAAAAATGGTCAATATCTCGAAAACGGTGGTACTTTTACTAAGGTAATTTTTTGACATATGATAGGTCAACCTTCAAGCTATCTGCCACCTTCGGTTGATCCACTACTTACGGGACACCCTGTATAAACTCGTAATAATAATCCTACATACCAGGTTTAGATGAACTAACTATATATGCTACGAACGCGTAGTAAAATTCATTTCAAAATTTCCACATCGCGCAGACATTAACATATTCATAAACAAATTCGCGCTAACCTCAACAGGATTGTTGGTGGCACAGCACAATACATCATTGACGTACGCATGATATTAAGCAACATTGAAGAGCGGCTGTCAGATAGATATATAATCGTTAAACACAACATAGATGCAATATTCTCAGTAGATTTACTGGTAAGCTTAAGGGATTAAGGTAACTGTTACAGATATCTACCCGATAAAATAATGCTTCATCTTAACACAATTGCCACATGCTCCCGAACACAAGTGTTACAGTGATTACGTAATGAACTCTACGCAATTTTGGCAATATCTATGCATGCTCTTTAAATTAATTACTTACCTGAAAGATTTATGAGAACGTTATAAGTACGACAGCCATGAAATTTTATACTCATAGTAAAATAGGAAAATATGGTTAGCAAACAATGAACTTAATTAATTAAGCGAATTCCGTAAAATATTCTTTACTAGCTTTTGCCCGCAGCTTCGCCCGCGGTAGAGATCGATTTTTTACAAATCCTACTTACTTTTACTTAGTTAGATTTAGTTGCCTATGACTTATGTAAACATGTATCATTTGATAGCGTGATTCAGAACTTGCAAATGAATTTTACTAACGCCATCTATTAACAACACCCGGAACTAAATATTTAGCAACTAACAAAATATCGATCTTCCCATGGGGATGTTTTAACGCGGTAAAAAGTAGCCTACGTTACTCTCCACCCTACTCACTATCTCCACACACAAAAACCATACCATATAACAGCTTCGTTGCGACGTGAAAGACGGACAAACAAACACACTTTCACATTTATAATATTAGTATGGATAGTATGCTGAAACCACTACTATGCACATAACTCAGTATTTTGACAATTCTTGAGCCTAGACTAACCATCATTCAGCGAGGATTTTGTTGAATGGATTCATGTCAGAAATTGTTAGCGAATTAAATACTATTCTAAAGATTTTAATCTGCCTTCCCACTTGCAGAGAGAGAGACCTCTTCTTCCGTCCGGACTGAGCCGCGAATTTTACATGGTTTGGTATTATCAGACAGACAAAATTAACAAGCAGTTTTGTTTCAGTGATTGCTTTAATTTTACACATTTGCGGTGATGACAATTGACTATATTTGCAACGGTACTGCTAAGCTCTTTGAACTATCAAATTTAGAGTGGACAAACTCTAAACATCTTTCAGTATTATGGAGAGGTACGAAACTTTCCCTACTCTGTACATTCCACCGAACAAGGTAGCAAGTAATAATTCACTTATAGTGCACACATAAATTATTTCGATGCCTGGGGCTTTATGGGAATAGAAAGCCGATTTTCTATCACTATGTTACCATTACTGAATTTGCGTATTATTGTGTAATCGATTTAAGTAAATAAAAATCGCACATTTTACATCGTTAATAATTTTTATTGTACAAATACTAATTAAAAAGATTTTAGAACAAGAAAACCACTCTGGAGAAGAGTTAATCAAAGCCGATGATATCTTTGTTTTTATGCGCTAATGTCTCGTCAAACCGCGAGACGGAATTAATGCTGGTTTCATTATCTGACGATACGCTCTGTGGCTCTACCTAGCAAGGTATCATTGTTCCAGAAACACTCGTGTACTTACATACCTATACGTATCTTGACATACATGTTTTACTATTCAACACTGATTAATGGAGCAGAGAATTAATTAAAGGTATTAAGTGTTGTTGAATTGAATGACAATGTTGGTTACAAGAACAGTAACAATATAGCTTGAAATTAAAGCTTGAAGAGCAAAGAAGTAGTGATTGCGTGAATGACGAGAAGAATAATACACTAGTTTTAGATATTATAAACATACACAACATAGTGTAGAACAAAGTATATGCCTGTCTATCTGAATGCCATAATCTCAAAAACTTATTTAACTTATTGTAAGTAAAATAATGTGTCTATCATCGCCCATGGACATCAGCAACACCACAGGCATCACTGATGCGTTGCCGGCCAAGAAAAAGAGAAGAAAAAGAAAGAAGGAAAGCGCTCATACCCTGATACCTATGTGATCGAGAAAGTTAAACAACAGCGGGCGCGGTCGGTAGTTGGATGTTGACCACTAAAAACAAAAAAATTAAAGAACAATATTTAAAAAAAACATAAAAAAAAATAAAAAAAATTTTTCTAAAAGACACTATAATAAATATATTAATAATCATTTTTTCATAACGCGCGTTTTTAAAAACGCGCGTGACGTTTATCGTTACCGTCGTATTTGTGTCACCGTCCATGTTACAAATCATAAAATTTCACTCTCATCATTTTTTCCATTTATTTCATAACGCCCCTAAAAAGTATAACTTCAAAAATATCTATTCTGATTATTAGATGAAATCTCATCTAATTTATCAGAAGTTTTTTTCTTTATCAGAATAGATAATCATCTATTCTGATAAAGAAAAAAACTTATTTTTGGGGTGTACGAAGCTCCATTCATATTGTGTCCAAAATCCAACCTACCCTGCTCGTGGTGCACCGCTCTGACCACCGAAGGAGGAGACGGCAAACTCATGTTGGAGATCGCTGGGGTCTTTCTCCCATTTTAATCCCAACAGGACTCATAGATAGTGGTACTGATATCGATGGGCGAAGGTGACTAGTGGGATAGACCCGCTTATTTAGGTACTTCAAAATGTAGTTAATTGAAACTTTGTCAGATTTTAATTTGCTTTTAATAACATATTAAAAGGAAAAAAAATGTTGTCTCGCACCAGATTAAAATGTTCCATCATATATTTTAAAAATCATATTATTCCATGTAAAGAGCATATTATAATTTGTTTAAAAATGATTCGCATTTTTTACTTCAGACCTGTATCCAATGACCAACTTTTAATGACGATGAAAAATTTAATTGAGGCCAGCCGTCCGCTTCACGAAACTACTCGCAAAAATTCAAATATAACTTTTCGTTCTTCGCGTCTACCTTCCGTCTATTTTCAGCTCGAAACAAATATAAAATGTGCCAAAATACCACTATTCAAATCCAACGTTCAAGTTTTACTTCTATGCAAAGTTTTACCATCTAAAAGTACTTTTGAAACTCTAATTGAATAAAAAACTTTGGAGTTTGACTTTAAACGCCAGTCGAAAAGACTGTAAGACTGTAACAGATAGGTTTCAATCAGATTTCCGACTTGTGGATGTAATAAATCAGCAAGATTCTTTACCTTAGCATAAAAGATTTACCTATCCGGTAATAAGCTTCCGTATTTAAGAATATAAAACATGATCAGTAAGAAAAATATATTATTCCGCTGCTATGTCTATTTAATTGTACAAAAAGCTTTTCGAATTTCCAAACCCTTTAAGAAAATTTAGTTATAGACTCTTCTCTTACTCCTTTTCCTCTTGAGGAGGCCTAGAACATATTCCACGCTGCTCCAGGGTCGATTCGTGGAGGAGTTAGTGGCCAACCCATGTGTCAGTGGTTTTCATGTCGCCCGTGGGTCTCCGACATGGCTTTACGACTACTAAGGCTTCTATTGAGATGTACTTATTGATTCGATTGCTACAATGTTCGAGTGTTTCCCAGTGGTCTGATTGATGGTCAGACTAGTCTGGCCAACGGGAATTTTTTTCCCGTTGTTCAGATCAGCTCGTAATTTAGTAAAGTACTGTTGAATACAAAAATACGAAGACGTTATTATTTACTACAATTGATGAAGATCTATCAACACATACCTAACGCCTACGTATTAACCCATATAAGGCCATGAGGATATGATATTAAGGATAACAAATAATAATATTATTGAATGGAGCGTAGGTAATGTTATATGTAGTATCTCGCGCGGCCGCGGCCGGCCACGAAATGATGTTAAGTCCTTTCATTTGGATTTCACTAAGCTCTGTACCATCAGGTTATACATATAATTATACATCATACTAATATTGTAAATGTGAATGTAAGTTTGTTTGTTACGCTTTCACGCGAAAATTACTTAACCGATTTGGCTAAAATTTGGAAAGGAGATAGCCCTGGATTAAAATATAGGCTACTTTTTATCCCGGAAAAGTTCAGGGTTCCCGCGAGATTTGTAAAAATCGATCTCTATCGCGGGTGAAGCCCCGGGCAACAGCTAGTATTTACATCTATACAATAGAAATTGCCTCTCTGTACACCAATTTTTAGGGTTCCGTAGCCGAATGGCAAAAAACGGAACCCTTATGGATTCGTCATGTCTGTCTGTCTGTCCGTCCGTATGTCACAGCCACTTTTTTCCGAAACTATAAGAGCTATACCATTGAAACTTGGTAAGTAGATGTATTCTGTGATCCGCATTAAGATTTTCACACAAAAATAGAAAAAAAACCAATAAATTTTGGGGGTTCCCCATACATAGAACTGAAACTCAAAAATGTTTTTTTCATCAAACCCATACGTGTGGTATCTATGGATAGGTCTTCAAAAATGATATTGAGGTTTCTAATATCATTTTTTTCTAAACTGAATAGTTTGCGCGAGAGACACTTCCAAAGTGGTAAAATGTGTGTCCCCCCCCCCCCGTAACTTCTAAAATAAGGGAATGATAAAACTGAAAAAAATATATGATGTACATATCGGAGCAGCAGGTATTATTAGTACCAATTTCTGACAATTATAGTCAGGAATGAGAGCTGAACCCCCCCGGTGGCCTCCAACCTCCCCTTAATCAGCCACCCCAAGCCTCGCATAACCCCTGGTCCGATTCTGTTATTAAAACTTCTTCTGTTTGATTTTTTTATATAATAATAATTATGAATCCTGAAAATAGTTAAATTATTATAAACTGTTTAAATAAACCGATATTCTTGAGGCGTGAACCATGTCACGTTTAGACGTCCGTACGGTTCGGCCGCTCAAATCGAAGTGAGCTCTCGGCAGTCTCGCAGCTGTCAGTCTGATTCATCGAATGATCTTACTAAGGTGATATCGAGTATCGAGTATCTTATCGAGTAAACAAATGTAAGTAAATTCGTAATCGAATTATAATGAAATATCGACTTACGCGCCGATATACATTATTAAGCAAACTTCCAACGAAAATTGGTTTGAATGAGATCTAGTAAGTAGTTTTTTTTTAATACGTCATAAATCCAAACCGCAAAAAACATTGATCAAAGTTACAACGAACTACAAGAACTTTTATATTATGTTACTTGCTGCTACGGAACCCTTCATGGGCGAGTCCGACTCGCACTTGGCCGCTTTTTTAACGTTTTGAGTCATTCGGTAGGTATAAATAGATGTTAATTATAATAATTTTTAGGAAAAAGTTAATTTATTGTATAATTATTTAACTATCTCTCTCATTACTATTCTATACTATTTCTACGTTTTACATATTTCAAATATTCTACAACTCTTAAAATAGGGTATGCAAACGATTATGTTTTATTGTGATATATTATCAAAGTTATATAGGTATTTCAAAGATGAATTACCCGGAATGTCACATTTATATATATTGAATGAACATTCTAAAGAGGGCAGAAAACCCGTATAAACGTTCACATTAGTTGATACAGCTAAAATCTTTTACCGTAATCTCGGGAGGCCCAACCGCCTTACGTGTCAACCAACTTACGTATAGCTTTTTTCTCAGCAGAAGTCGGTTAAAGGCACTTTAGGTTCATCGTTCACTATGACCGTTTTTCGTTGTAACATTTTATGCCAGTGTCAGGGTTGGGATCGGGCATTCATTCGGCCGTTCTTTCAACTTTTGATCCATAAAAGAATTTACAACCTTGTCCGATTTTTATTACGTGTATTTGCCCTTTGTAAGAAGATATAAAACATTTTACAAGGAACACGACATAATAATCAAGTTCCATATACAAGAGTTGTAAATCATTGTGTAAAGCCATTATGATACAAAGGATGGTCAATAAACACACATACTGAGCGCATACATTCGCGTTCGGTACAAAATAAATGTCTGCCTCTATATTGCCTACTATTGTTGTGGAATTTGTGGATGCTTCATTCAAGACCCTTTATGTACAAAAACTCGTCCAAAATGAAATGTTATTTCCGCCGTCGACCACACCTACCTAATGCACCGACTAATAAGCCGGTCACGTTGACGTTATTTATTGTTATCGCAACAACACAGAATATCCTCGCCCTCCAATCTTTTTTGATGTCTCAAGTGTTTTGCGGAGTCGTGATTCTGAAGATATATTGAAAGAATTTTCGAAATATCTGTTCATCCGTTGTGATTGAGATTATTCTCTGTATATGGAGATGTTTATTATTTATTTTTATATGGTAGTGAGTTAAATTTTATAAAATAAAATTTTCAACGGTTCATTGTTTGATTAAATTATGATGTATTATAGTGGATTTCTTAATAAAATTATATTATTAGAGTACACAAAAAGTGAAGTATAAAAATGTATCGATATTAAAATCATACGATGTAGGTATTGATCTAATTTACATTTAAATGTTAGTAAAATTACAATAAGTAACTAAACCCAAATGAATGGAAAAAGAACCCAACCATAAAGGAATTTGAAATAGTGCGGATAATTTAATATGAGCGAACCCTCTTTTTATGGTTCAGTTGTTAGAAAAGCATAGGCAGACCTGTCAGCAGTTGTTCAGTCCATTCACTCTAAGGTGATTAATGGTAGTTGTATTAGCGAAAACTTTTTACATAGTTAAGGATAGATCGTTCCTCGCTTGTCCAGAGTTGCGTTTCATTTCTAACTTAACTTGTATTTTCCTAGTGTATTAAAGATGTTTGTTCGCTGGTTAATGAAATTAAATTTTATTAATTAATAACATCGAAATTTGAAATTATGATTTTAATTCGGTGAGGTAAACAAGGCCCAGCGGAGCCGGCCGGAGCTGGTTGCTCGACCGCCCTCCGGTCCGGTAAATAAAGCCGCCTCGCCTCTCGGGTATGGATTATTCGCAGCAAGCGGCAAGCGGAACCCGAGCCAGCCAGTGCGACCCACGCGCTCCCCGCGGTCGCTCGCCCAGCCGGTCGTAACACTCCACGTAGCGACGCGTAGCTCGTAGATCGTCGACCGCGTATCTCGTAGCGCTTGCCTCGCTACGCTATGTAACCTTTTGCCCGTAGCATCGGGCATCTCTTCGACGTAGCTATTTAAAAGCATGCGATTATTATGTACTACATTGTGTTCACATGACGACACTAATAAAATATTATTTTTTTATGAAAGCAAACTGTGGAAAGATTAATGTTTGTGTATTTTAATTAATTCAGTGTTTGTCTAATCTTGGGTCTTCGTAAGTATACATTTTGAGTATAATAAAAACCTTTCAGTAACAAGACACGTACGCTTAAAATGTAATTAATATTATGTTCAACAACTTATCACAAGTAGTAACAACTTTAGATAATAATATAATAAATAACTTTTATGCCCAAAATATACCCTTAAATATCTTAGGTATAACATAAATGAAACTATATTTACAATTAATTTTAAAAACATTGTATTTTTGTTTTCAACTAATATTGTACTTTTTTGTTACATTTAGCAATAAGACGCGCTGTTTTGCTTTGTTCAAACCCGCCGTATGTTTTATCATTGATATAATTTTTTTTTCGTGGCTTTTAATTAATATGCATGCACAAAGATTCAGTAATTTAATCAACCGTGTAGAGCAGTTGAGCTTCCTATAAATATACATCCATTTCATATATTCTTGGTGAGATTGCTACTTGACGGTTTTAACATATTTTCATGAAATTTTACTCAGGTAAGCATGCAAAACGAATGCTGAGAGAATTCAGATTAAAGTTAAATGTTGGTAATTAAACACATTATGCCGCGCTTATTTTAAAACTTTTTTCCTCATACTGTGTATTATGCTTAATTATATGCAAAACAGTAAGTTCATGTAATGTGCAGGTATTACAAAAAGCGGTTGAGAGTGTATGGATATTTCTTTATTACACGGTATAATTTCAGGTGATATCATACCTATTCCTTTTGTGCTGCTTTAATTTAGTACAAAATACTGCACGTATTCAGCGCGACCACACGTCCGCAATCATTTTTCATGCAACGAAAATGCCTCAATTTTCTCTCTATGCCAAATACCGTGGCATATGATATTGACATAGCTATTAACTTTTCTGAAGAACTTACAAACATAATCATACATAAAACGCTTAGTGCTAAGAGTTTCTGTTATTATACGTATATCCGGGGCAATATGCTGTTGTGTCATAATGAACTACAGAGCAGTATATAAAGTAACTATATACGCTAATATTGTCACTTTAAAAGCTGACACAAAAACCTGCGTCTGTGCAGTGCAATCACGCGTCCGCATTCATTCTCCGTGCGCCGTGAATCCCTCTGATGTCTCTCAAACAACGGAACACTGAATGAATCTGCTTTGAATATAGCATAAATCTTACTTACGTTTCGTATGTGCCGTGAAGTACTTTGCCATAGTTTTAGCGGTATAGTGCGTCGGATGGGAATACATGTCAAATATTAATGAACACTAAAAGTCATATAGGACAACACTGATTAAACAAATACACACACTACCTACTGCAAATGTTTGTAACATCATATTTGAAAGAGTTTATTAAAATTCGATATGTTTTCACAATCATCCGACAAACTATGCTTGTTCTGTTAACGAGGCATCATTTCAGCTGTCTTATGGCTGGGTACAAGATCCGTACCCATCTTAAAACTGTTTTGTATTTTAAAATCTGCAAACTGCTGCTTCATGGACTTGGCCTAAGACTTCTTAGGAACTTTCCTGCGCTTAAAAAATGAAATTATATATGTATAATGAATAAATATGTTATAATTAAAGCAATTCTTAATACCTATATACTCTTAGTATGAAATATACATAGTTACATTCATACATCTTCTATACTAGGTGTAATCGATAAGTATCGTAATTTTACAAATGTAAAAGAGTTTTGACTTGATTTACCAAAATATTTTTTTTTAAATTGACAGATAATTATCGTATTTTTAGAAGTTATTAAATAAAAATTCAGTAAATTATCGAGGTCAACGTGACTGCTATTTAAAAAAATATGGGAGAGTCAAACGTAAAAAACGTTTTGAAGAGTTTTCTATTTTATTATAATCAAAATAGTAATACCTATATTCATATTGCGATAAAATCACCCCGTAACTTGTAATTCTTACACCCTATGAATAATCTAATATCTATAGTATGACAATATTATTTACTATCCTAGGCATGCATTACTGGTCACGTATCGGTTCATGTTAGAATGCCACTACGGCCAATAACTGACCACGATCGATTGATGAATCGTTTTCGAAACATAAGTGACGTTGAGTTATGAATGCTTTATTCAAGATTTATTTTTCGTATACTGCGGCTTTTATAGGGGATTAGCCGGAGCTAAAATAAACGTGTAGATAAATATTAATTTTGTTGACATTTTGTTCAAATAGCTAGATGTTGGGCACATTAAAATAATTTTAAAATTTGTATACAAATGCGTAACGTAAATAAAATGGAGACGATATTCATTGATGACATTTAGCAATAATGAAGGTTTCCTATTTAAAAGCATTTCATTTCGAGAGGAACGTCGTCAAAATCCGTCTTAATTGCGTTTCTCTTAACTTGCCCCTAATCTAAATTTACTCATTCATTTTACCTTATATTACGAATTCAATTCAATAATATTTTACTCCGAAGGCCGAGTGTTGCGATATAATGCTGTTTAATGGTTCGTCAAAATTTCATTTCGTTCAGCAAATAGGTTCCTAAATTTGTAATAACGGAGAGATATGCATCTTCATTTTTAGGGTTCTGAAGTAAAATCGGAAACTTTATAGTTTCGTCATGTCCATCCGTCCGTCTGTCAGTCCCTCCGTCCGTCCGTCCGCCTCCTGTCAGAAACAAAGCGCGTGCTAGAAAGCTGAAATTTGGGATGGATATACATATTTATTAAAACTCTACAAACGTAGAATAGAATATTGAAAAACATTTTTTTTCAGGGTACCTCCCCTACAGGTAACGTGAGGATGAAATTTTTATTCGTCGCGTAGTGTTGGGTATCGTTAGAAAAATCTTCCAAAAATATTGTCGATCTTCTACGACCATTTTTGGAATTAGGGGCCCGTCTGTGAAATTTTTGCTTTAAAGTGCTAATTTTGGTTTGAGTCAAGTGTCCCCCCCTCCATACTGCTGGCTAAACGGTTAGAGTTGGACAAGTGAAAAAATTCTCAAAAATAGATTATATGATGAATTGACAAGGAAAACTATCACGGCTATGTTAGCATATAAGTAGTTAATGAGTAACAGTCGATAAACTACTTCGGAACCTTACATTGCGCGTGGCCTGACACGCACTTGCCCAGTTTTTTTATAATAGGCAGGTAGTTACTTCATAAAATAAGAATACATTTGAAACTGAAATTTATGTACATGTAGGTATAATAATTGAGACTTTTTTCATATGATAGTGCTTCGCAGTTTGGCAGACATGTAAAGCATGAAATTGTACTTGTTTGTTTAAATAAATAAATAAATAAGCAATATCTACAGCGCTTATAATTAGACATTATTTATTTTACATTATAATATAATAATGTATTATAATTATGTATAGCTATATAGTATATTATGTTTATATATAAAATATATATAAAGATCAAAATTGCATATTCATATTTAAATATATTTATTACACAAACTAACACTACACCACACACACACACACACACACACACGAACACTCTTCTACACACACACACATACAAACACACATTCATACGGCATCAACCCTATAAGCTACTCAATATAATAATATGTTTATCTTAATAGTATTACCTAATTGTAAGTTATTTTTTGTTACCATACTCACCTCGCATATCAGATACGATTGTTGTTCTGTTTTTGTATTATAATTTATGATCTAAATATATGCTACCTTACAAGAGGTTGGGGCCTGGTGTCTTGTAACACAGGTATTTAAATACCTAGCTCAAGCACCAGCTCCCACAAACATCAGTTGTAAAATCTTCCTATATGTATGATCCACTTTGTATTTTTCCTGTTTGTGGTGAGAAGTAAATAAAGTTTATTATTATTATTATTTTAATTTTCATCTTCTTATATATAATTTCCTACTTATATTTAATGTCCTTAACGCTCGTGCGAGCAAATCAGTTAATTATCCATACTAATATTATAAATACGAAAGTGTGTTTGTTTGTTTGTTTGTTTGTCCGTGATTCACGTCGTAACGGAGCGATGTTATGGTAAGATTTTTTGTGTGGAGATAGGTAGGAGGCTGGAGAGTAACGTAGGCTACTTTTTACCGCAGTAAAACCACTCTTTCCCATGGAAAGATCCATTATGATGCGTATTTGTCCATACTTCTATACTTCCATATCCATCCATACTATCCATACTCCCAAACTTCCATACTTAATATTATAAACTAGCTATTACCCGCGGCTTCGCCCGCGTGTTCAAAGGGAAGTAACAATGAGTTTTTTAACATGCATGATTTATTCCTAGATATAACAACATACTAATATCCATACTAATATTATAAATACGAAAGTGTGTTTGTTTGTTTGTTTGTTTGTTTGTCCGTGATTCACGTCGTAACGGAGCGATGTTATGGTAAGATTTTTTGTGTGGAGATAGGTAGGAGGCTGGAGGCTATAGTGACCATATCAATATTGAAAATCTTTTATGTTTTAAATAAATAGATCGACTTGACCATCGCATGAAAACACAATGTATCTCACAAGTAATATCTACCTACATATTATATTTGTTTAGTGCGATTGCCAAGTCAATCTATTTATTTAAAACATAAAAGATTTTCAATATTGATATGGTCAATAAAAGATGTTGTTACTTGTTAGGTTAGCTAATTACGTAATAACTTAAGACAGAAGGAACCTTAAGTAGGAACTGAATAAATTAACCGACTTGGTATTACATGGATCTCACAAGTTTTTACGGTAGAAGAACTGAGTTGCGAGACTTGGGTTTTTTTACAAGTTATGTTTTTGATGGCATCTCATTTCTTTTTGTAGATAGTCCTACTTTTTTTCCTTTTACAAGTTATCTTTGAACATAATTATATCTAGGTACCTATCTACAC
Source organism: Thymelicus sylvestris (assembly GCA_911387775.1). Classification (NCBI taxonomy): domain Eukaryota; kingdom Metazoa; phylum Arthropoda; class Insecta; order Lepidoptera; family Hesperiidae; genus Thymelicus; species Thymelicus sylvestris. The sequence continues at coordinate 10,356,935 of OU426888.1, forward strand.
CTATTATTCCATTATATCTAGGTACCTATCTACACATATTATATACATGTACACTGATTCATTCACTGCAAATATAACTTTGTTATACAGGTACAGTGATTCATTAACTGCAAATGTAACTTTGTAATCCTATACCTTTATATAGGATTACAAAGTTATTTATGCAGTTGATATATCTAGAAAACTGGAGTGAAATTGCAAAATATTTTAGTTTTTCCTTGATCTATACACTAAACACTAATTGTGTTCCAAATTTGAAGCTTCTATGTCTGCTAGAAGTGCCTTAGAGTTTTGATGATCGGTCAGTCAGTCAGTGAGTGACGAAATTAAGCAACTTTGACTAGTTATAATTCTAAAACTACTGAATCAAATTGAATGAAATTTGAAATATAGCGTGTTTATACCATGACTGCTTGGTAGCTGAAAATTCAGACTTCTAGCTTTATCCACAAGGAAGTTATAGGGGGTCGAAAATGGCCTGAATTGCTTCGAGAAAAGGATGGTACGGCCGTGCCGCTTTTTTGCTCGACTTGGCGGGGGCACTGCCGTGCCCCCAGATTTTTGTGTGTTCTGATATAAAACATACTTAAGAGTATTAGTAAAAAATAGAAATAGGTATGTATGGATTCGGTAGGGCTAAATAGTTTACAAGGTTCTATAGATAGTCCAGATTAAGACTGCATAGGATATGCGAAAAAAAAATAAACCAGGAACTTTAAAACGTTTTATGAGCATTTAAATGTTTTAACTGTAACTTTGTATTTCAACGAACTTCAAACATAGTAGAGCACGTTAAAAAGCACTTACAAAGGAAAACGACTCTAAAGTACGCAACATTAATTTTTTTCTACGATTCGGGATTAAATGTGGAAAATAAATTTATGAATCACTTTCACGATGTAATTACTTCCGAACCGAAAAATAATACTGATTTGTACTAGATATGCTTTTTTAGCTTACAAGTAAAGAAAGATATGGATTAGAAATTGCTATAATAATATTATACTTTTGACCTAAATGGAACACATACCTAGTTCTGAAATATACTTTAAACCCCCGGATATAAGGAAAACAAAAAGTCAACTCCTCAGAGCAACCGAAAAAATCTCGATTTTTGAGCACTTCCGCGTGAAACAACAAAAACTTTTTCACTAAGACACGACAAAGATACAGTTCATTTTCGTTACTTAATTTTTTTCAGGATCCCTCAAGAATATGAGAAATATCAAAACAGACAAAAAACCTGAAATATTGGTTCTTTTATAACTAGAGCAAAATTTTAAATTGATCGGAAATTGGTATCATGGAAGATTATTAAATTACACATATCTAAAACACACAGGTAATCAATCATAAACTGATGCTTTAAAGCAAAATATGACGTTCATAAATAAATTTAGTGAAATAAATGTGTTTCAGCGTATATAATTATAATAGTCCAGTGCCGATAATTTTTGAAACGAAAAAAAATTATAGTAGAATGAAACCTATTGTAAAAGGAAGAGAATATAACGAAGATTATAGGAAAAATAAATTACGGGCGATCTGAGGTCGGGAAGGGGGGGGAGGGGGGGTTTAAGGGAAAAAAATGGTTTATCTCGATTTCCGGAAAAACTACAAGTCCTATTGAAAAAAGTTGAATGGCAAAGTTGTAGGTAATAAAAAGATCTACAACTTTTGTATATACACTTTTTTACATAACCTCAAAATTTATGTGAAAAATTCATAAAACCACGTTTTTGGTTTTTTATTTTTATCTTTTACAAAAAATATTTATATTATATTATATATATTATAGTCCTCTTGTTCGTCGAAATCTTTACTTTCTAATGGTATATAAAAACCTATACACTACTATGGTAAATGTTCTCAGAAAATGCAATAAAACGACTACTATTTTCGCATGTTTTTTGCCATCTCATATGCAATCAATGAAATCCGAAATTTTTTTGCGAAAATCTCTACTTTCTAATGGTATATAAAAACCTATACACTAATATGGTAAATGTTCTCAGAAAATGCAATGAAAAGACTACTATTTTCGCATGTTTTTTGCAATCTTATATGCAATCAATGGAATCCGAATTCTTTTTGCGAAAATAGTTGTCGTTTCATTGCATTTTCTAAGAATATTTACCATAGTAGTGTATAAGTTTTTATATACCATTAGAAAGTAGAGATTCCAACGAACAAGAGGACTACCGACTTTTAAAAAAAATCAGATATTTTGACGTGAGATTTTTCGACTGAAAATAAGGTTGTTTTTTTGATTTAAGGTCAAAATAAGGTGGAAAAAAATATTTTTTTGAATCAAAAAAATTACAGTATGTTTAGGACATACAAAGGTAAGTTTTCACCAAATTTCGTGAAAAAAAAATATTTTTTGTAAAATATAAAAATAAAAAACCAAAAACGTGGTTTTTTGAATTTTTCACATAAATTTTGAGGTTATGTAAAAGAGTGTAAATACAAAAGTTGTAGATGTTTTTATTGCCTACAACTTTTCTATTCAACTTTTTTCAATAGAACTTGTAGTTTTTCCGGAAATCGAGATAAACCATTTTTTTCCCTTAAACCCCCCCTCCCCCCCCCCTTCTCGACCTCAGATCGCCCGTAATTTATTTTTCCTATAATCTTCGTTATATTCTCTTCCTTTTGCAATAGGTTTCATTCTACTATAATTTTCTTCCACTTTTTACCGTTTTTAGAGCTATCGGCACTGGGCTATAACTAACATCTATACGTTTGAGTTTGTTCATTCTAGTGCGAATAACATGTCACAGTTATGATTTATTGTGATGTTTGTAGGGTAAAAGTGGTCCGAGTCCCATGAGAGGGTAACATTTTAGATAAGGAAATATTGATTGGAAAAACATGAATGAAATGATTATAATGTAACTGTACTCTAATAATTGACTTGTCTTTAAAAAATATTTAGTTTGTGTGCCTAAATATTCAGCAAACAGGGTATTGTAAATAAATTGTTATAGAATACTAAATAATTATAGTTTATATTTAATTTTCTGAAGTTATTCCGAAGTCAGCGTATAATGGCGGTAACAGGAACAGTTACGTTAAGTAAAGTTATGGATGAAACTATACTCCGCTGTTACTTTACTTTGTATAGCATAGTAATAGTATAGGAAATTTTAAAAATTAATCTTAAATTAACCTAGTTACGGCAGAGCTAAAAGGAAATATTATTGTATCATTATTCAACAAATGAGGTATCGTTAAAAGCGTCTTGATGTTTTATTTTACACTAGCTGTGCCCCACGCTTTCACCCTCGTTAATTTGTGGAAAAAACTAACTACTAAAATATATGACTATCAAACACAAAAATAATTTTCCAATTCGAACCACTAGTTCCTGAGATTAGCGCGTTCAACCAAACAAACAAACTTCAGTTTTATAATATTAGTATAGATATTTCACACTTCGGTTTTACTCGTCCAATAAAAATGAAAATACTTTTCCCAGGTTTGATTCGACTCTCGTGTTCGAAAAAAACTTCTCTCTAATCTTTCCCGATTTGAAATACGAGTACAATAAATCACAAAAAGCTCAGTCAAGGTGGTTGAGTGGTGGCTCCTTCTTTGGTCATCTTTATCTTTTACCCCTTTTAAATTCAAAAATCCACCGATAAATTATTTCACAAGATGGAGCTGAATCTCCGAAGATTGATTGCAACTATTGTAAAACTAATTGTTCGGATAAACCAAATTTAAAACCCTAATAGATCATAGCGAGCAAATGTTGGCGGTAAAGCTCCATCGTTTTAAATAAAAGGCGTGGGAAGCGTTGCAGCAAAGTTATTAGAATATTGTTCTTTTTAAAAATTTGAGCAAAGACTACTGGATAATCTGAGCTTATTTTTAAATAAAGTTGCTTTATTGTTTCTTAAAACCATGTAGAGCCCCTTAAAACTTATTGAGTGACCTACGAATGACACTGTTCTAAAGACTATATTTTCATGTGCTAAATTAGCACATTAACTTAGTAGTAACATTCTGGCTACCACAAACCAAGTTAGTAGGGTGGCGGTTGGGAACATAGCCTGCAAAACTAGCAAACTGTACAAAATAATAATACTACATTGCTTACTTAGTACCTATAATTCAAATCACAAAATACATAATTATGCTCGTATTTCGTTAATATGTTTAGTATATATTTATTCTTGTCCTATCAAAGCACTAACTGAAAAATATAATGTAGATACTCGTGTGCATAACTCACTTCTGAATTGAGATTATTATTCGGTCTCTCGGAGATATTACTACTCGGTCTTCGTGGTTTTAAAATGAAATAAATGCGCATGTACTTTCAGAGTATACTTTCGTTGTTGGGACAATTTTTCCCATTCTCTTTTAAGAATACAAATATATCTCCGCGACATTTGCTAATAAAGCCATCCGCGTAAGTAAGGTAACGCCAATCTAGAAGTGAACAGTGAAGACATGTCCAATTGTAATAAACTCTTTAAAATTTTATAGGGCAACACTTATATTTAACATAGAACGCACAATTTGACATAATTATATTATATGACGTTTGCAAATTATAGTATAAAATTCAAATTTCTGCCCCGTTGGGAATCGAACCTAGAACCCTTCGAACGGAGATACGTTTTGCCTCTCAGTATAATCCACCCAATAGTAGGTACCTAATTCTATGTCAGGTGAACATCCACCCAATACTCCCAATAGTAGGTAATTCTATGCCAGTTGAACACTCCGTCATGTTTCATTAAAATTTAAAGCTGAAGAACAGAAAGCTCACTGAATAGTATGATTAATTGAATTAAATAGTGATTATAAAATAAATCATATCAGTGGAAGAAAATTTAACATGAATGACTTCAATAGCATCCAAGACCTAAGAAGTATTGAGTATGAAAAGTAATGCCTAATAGTTACTAATGAACGCCTACGTATTTCACAGTTTAATCATTATCTTTCTTATCAAGCTTACAAATTTTTCTTTCCCGCATAAAATTTCGGTTAAATATAATTAGGTGTTATTATGAAAACAATATTACCACGGCCATGATACTGATTTTCCGTTCCAATCTTCGAGCTTTTCCGGTTTTTATAACAAGCAACAACCGCCTCTTTTAATGTGGAGACTTTTTATTTAGTTTCGCAATCTCCAGTCTTATTCTGAATACGATAGTATTGTTTCATAGCGTCTATATTATCTCGTCGTGATCTAGTTTCGCATTATATAATACACGTGGAATAAACAAATTAATTAAAACTCAAATATTATAACACGCTAATATCACGCTTAGCTGTTGTTTATTGAAAAAAAATATCTGTCTCTTCGAGCATCACGTAGGAACAATGAACTAGAAACCATTGAATACATATAAAGGACTCGGTATATTTAGCGGTCTCTCCCTAGAGTACTTTTCATCCCAGAAAACGGAATTTGGTCCCACAGGGTAACAGATTAAAGTTACGTAGTATGCCGTTTCAGTAAAAAGATTATTAAATTAATGGTTAGACAAAGTTCTCCAACTACTGAAATCAATGGATTTTTTTCTAATTTAGATATAACACAACACATTTGTCCCCAAAATCGATATAATGAATGTTTTATTTATATGAGCCTGGAATAAATATATAGGAGCAACTCGATAAGCTTGAGCAGCTTTAAGATATATTTTTACGGTTCATATACGACTGTTAATATACATTTCTGAATTCCGCAATAAACTCAAGTGACTCTAATCCGCTTTCACCGGAATACCTACTCATATTATTTCTGCTCTCTACTGCTAAAAAGAGCTGTTCCGTTTCATTTGCTGCACACAACACACGACAAACTCATTTTTAGGGTTCCGTAGCCAAATGGCAAAAAACGGAACCCTTATAGATTCGTCATGTCTGTCTGTCTGTCTGTCTGTCTGTCTGTCCGTCCGTATGTCACAGCCACTTTTTTCCGAAACTATAGGAACTATACTGTTGAAACTTGGTAAGTAGATGTATTCTGTGAACCGCATTAAGATTTTCATACAAAAATAGAAAATAAACAATAAATTTTGGGGGTTCCCCATACTTAGAACTGAAACTCAAAAAAATTTTTTTCATCAAACCCATGCGTGTGGGGTGGGGTATCTATGAATAGGTCTTCAAAAATGATATTGAGGTTTCTAATATCATTTTTTTCTAAACTGCTTTTTGCTTGCTGCATTTTTTTCTAAAAAGTTTGCGCGAGAGACACATCCAAAGTGGCAAAATGTGTGTCCCCCCCCCCCCCCCCGTAACTTCTAAAATAAGAGAATGATAAAACTAAAAAAAAATATGATGTACATTACCATGCAAACTTCCAACGAAAATTGTTTTGAACGAGATCTAGTAAGTAGTTTTTTTTAATACGTCATAAATCGTAAACCACAATTTACCTCGATCAAAGTTACAACGAACTTCAAGAATTTTTATATTATGTTATTTGCTACTACGGAACCCTTCATGGGCGAGTCCGACTCGCACTTGGCCGCTTTTTGAACCTCAATAACCTTTCTTGACCACTTCTATCCACTCTTCCAATTTCTAATAAGTCGATTTCGGGCATTGCTGTGAAACGTTACAACTCTTTACCTGTTAGTATTAGAGAAGCTACTACCTTAGAATCCTGTAAGAAATAAGTATGTGGTTTTGTTCACTTTCTTCTTAATATTCTCACATAATAATTAATATTTGTACACCTTTTAACGCACCTGCTGTTGCACCAGATTGCAGGGGCAAATTTATTTTCAAAAATAAATCTAAATAAAGCCATTTTTTTCTTGTGTTACATTCTCATTAATTATCTTCATACACACAGATCTAATTCATTCAGAGCCTTTTTAGGGTTCCGAAGTAAAATCGGAACCCTTATAGTTTCGTCATGTCCGTGCGTCTGTCTGAAGCAAAGCACCTAGCCTAGTGCTAGAAAGCTATAATTTGGCATGGACATACATATTTATTAAAACTCCAGAATCGTAGAATAAATTATTGAAAATATTTTTTTAGGAGTGCCTCCCCTACAGGTAACGTGAGTCTTTCAAAGTTAATTATGATTCTTCTAATTGTAAGACTATTTTTGGAATTAGGAGTCCGTTTGCGTAATATTTGGCTTTAATGCTAGTGCTAATTTTGGTTATAGTCAAGCTATGTAGTCAAGTGTCCCGAATTTTTCGAAATACAGATTATACAGATATTTCATTCCACCCCAACTAAAAATTATTTATAAGAAATTAAACTAAGCCGAATAACATTTTATTTATGTTTATGTGTTTTAAGACATACTAAGTGTATCGATTTTATACTATTCCGTGTTATTTTAAACTATTGCAAAATTAATAATATAGAGTTTGAAAGATCGAATTTATAAAGAGTGGAACGGAACGCAGCTTGCCGGTTTTGCTGGTCTTGCCGAGTGGACTTACTTCAATGATACCAACATTATACCGAACTGCAGATTTAGTTCAAACGCACTTTATTTCGACAAAAAACACTCTGTCGCATTGGGTTTGTAACCTGTAATGATAGATGTGTGTGATGAATAAATAAATAAATAAAATAAAAAAGTGTCATGCACCTGTTTGTTTTTTGGTGCTAGGCAACAGTTTATTTACATCGAGTCCAAACCGAATGTGACTGGAGTATATAGTACATATATGTAATTACTGTGAGTTTGGAGGGTGCAATCACTTGGAAACCCTAATTAGGTTAGAGCTTACAATGTACCCTTAGCGAGGTTGAAGGATGTGTGTTCCGAAGCCACCAGGAGCTTACCGTTCTCGATTATTTTTTCTGGACGAGTGAGCATTTTTCTCGACCGCTTACAAATGACCGCTTAGTGAAGAAATCTCTCTCCTACATTTTATTTTCCCTCCCGTAGATACATCCATTATTTTGTTAATGGAACGGTGTTGAGATGCCCAAACAATGAGAGTCTAGGATCGTTACATATGTTCGTATACCTACTTAGTTTATATAAATATACTAGCCCACAAGTGATAGCAATAATAAATAAAATAAACTTAAAAAGAAAATGATCAGTTGTAAACAACGGAAGTGATATCACAATAACTCTGCTGTCGCTCGTTCCCAGGAGCTTGGAGTGAGCTGAAACAAAAATAAATTCCTTAGGTAAAGACGGCATTGCGGTTTTTAAGATTGCACCTTCTTTGTACCTATGTAATATTAAACTTAGAAATATAACCCTACAGCGTTTTTGTACACAATTCTCTTGGTTTTAAAAACTATACTTCATAGCTAGGATAGCTTTTTAGTTTTCAGAATCAAAATCGGAACCCTTATTGTTTCATCATATCTGTCCGTCCGTCTATCCGTCCGTCCATCCGTCCGTCCATCCGTCCGTCCATCCGTCCGTCTGTCCGAAGCAAAGCGCTTACCCCTTACCCCCGTATTCAAGAACAATACTTGAATAAGTAAAGAAGCAATACTAGTTATGCGAAGTAAGGCATTTCTCAGTGCGTTCATCATGGCAAGTCTTCTATTTCATAGTTGACACTTAAGTATTACTTGACTGGCGAACGCATTGTGCTGTATACAGCCCTGTAATTGGTCAATTTGATGTGGCTAACTTCACCCTAGTCATTGGACAAAGGTAAAAGGCAAAGACAGCAGTACAAACAATCTATCCTTTCTTTCTATTTTGATAGAAGTTAAACCAACACTATGCGTTCGGTAAAATAGCTCGTCAGGCACTTTATCGATTTTGACAAACGCATAGCGATGAATTCCACTCAAGTATTGTATATGAAGCAGAAGGGGTATTCTACGGTGTTGGTTATTCAATAATATTCATTTTACTTTACTCCATGATATATTTCCAGTTTTCCTAACGTTCACATCAATAACAATCTGTGCTAGTCCGTGATCCATAGAATGCCGTGATCACTCCTCGAATCCCATAGAATGTCCCACACGTATTGTTCTAAATGGATTGACACATTCCTTATTCTAAATATTTAGTTTTCTTCATGACATGACAGCTTCTGCATCGGCCGATCATTGTAGAACCAAAGAGGCCGCTCGCCGTCATATATGAACTGGTTTTAATGCTACTATGCACTCGCAAACACTGTGAGACCTCACAGTGCGGTTCTTGAATACGGGCGTTAGTGCTAAAAAGGTGTACATTTGTCATGGATATACATATTTATTAAAACTCCAGAAACGTACAATAAATATTATAAAATTGATTTTTTTTTTTTGGGTACCGTAACAGGTAACGTGAGGATGAATTTATTATTCGTCGCGCACCCTATACTGTGGGGTATCGTTGAAAAGGTCTTTCAAAAATATTATGGGTCTTCTAACACCATTTTTAGAATTAGCGGTCAGTTTGCTAAATATTTGGCTTTAAAGTGCTAATTTTGGTTAGTGTCAAGTGTCCCCCCCCCCCCCCCCCCCTCTGGGTAAACGGTTGGAGTTGGACACGTGAAGAAATTCTAAAAAAATAGGTTATATGATGAATTTACTACGAAAACTATCACGGCTATGTTAGCTCACTACTTCGGAACCCTACATGCGCGTGGCCTGACACGCACTTCTTTCTTTTTTTATTTACAACAGTAACCACTAAGCAGTGGCGTAGCTAGCCCTTCCGGGGCCCCGTATCAAAATTTGGCCGGGGGCCCCCTCTCGACTCGAGGGTAAAGATCTTTCTCAAAATAAATAAATAAGCTAGCGTAAATTAAAACAAATATATTATACTTACATCGATTAATAAACTACATACAATCAATACTCTAAAATTTTAATCTGGAGGCAGCTCTGTTTCGTTTTGGGAGATCCGAACGCGAGCGCAGACTCAGTAGCTGATGTGGTACGACAGGGCAGGGGATTTTTTATTCGTAACTCATATTCATCGGTGGTAAAAACCAGCTCTGGTATAGCAGTCCCTGTATCTCGGCATCTAACCAAAAGCATGCCGCTTACCAGTCCTGGCCATCCCCGTGCACGCTTATAGATCTAGACCCAGGGCTTAATACAAAGTTCAACGCTACCTCCTGGTTAGCAAAGAAGCAAATGGCTAAAAGGAAGGCAATCAAGGCAAGGAAGTTCATCGGCAGAATTGGCAAGCGAATGGTCGATTACACCTCTGGTAGTCGAGAATTCGGGTCGATAGCTCAAGCTGCTGAGAGTAACTTCTGTCGGTCATCTCTTCCACAGCTGCGTAAATCGGACGACTCCGTGGTCCATACTGCCTAAAACCCTGTGAGAGCTCGTTGAATGATATTATATAATTTTCTCAAAAGTCTGTCAGAGAGCTCTTTATAACCCCTTGATGCCAAGAAGTTGAGAGGATCAGACGGTATTCACGCAGTGGTGTTAAAGATGTGTGCTCCCGAATTGATTCCAGCCACGGATCTAGGGGCAAACCAGGGCACCCACCGCGGGCAGCAATTCACGGGGCACCAAAATCATAATATAGTATGATTAAAAATAAAAAACTTGCTACACAAGGCGCCTAATAAGCATACTGAAGCCTGGTTGGGAGAACAAATAACATTTGTTAAAAAAGAGTTCTTATTGTCTTATTCACGAAAAATGCCAACTATTATTTATTTGTGAGTTTTTTTTATCTTATCTTTATCACTATCAAGTTTCTCCCCAGTTCAAAAAAATCATAGATCCGGGGCTGGTTGATTCCCCGTCTTACATGCTTATTCTCGCTATCTTATGCCACATGATACGTCTTCGTGGAAAGTTACCCTTTTTCATCCCATAATGGGCGATCTCACTGACCCGGCTAACACAGGCCTATAGCGATAAGCCTATAGCCTCCCTGCTTGCAACAGTAATGGAGCGCGAGATTAACATGCAGCTCCTGGAATATCTGGAAGATCATCAGCTGATCTATGATCAACAATATGATTTTCGCAACGGTCGTTCAGTTGGTGATCATCAAAATCTTACGCACCTGTAGGCACCGTCAGGCTCTTGATAGCAACGGGGAAGCACTGGCAGTCAGCCTAGATTTCGCTAAGGCCTGTGACCGGGACTGGCACAGGGGGGTCTAACGAAGTTAACATCTTATGGTCACTGTGAGAGGTTATACAGTTGGGTAGCCAGCTTTCTATCTGATTGACATATCAAGGATGTACCTAGTAGAAGGTTGTTGGTCAGATATGAAACCTATAAAATGTTGGTGTTCCCCAAGGGTCTGTGGTATCTCCTACGCTGTTCATTCTGCATATCAATGACATGGCATGAGTTGCAACTGTTGCTATGCAGATGACAGCACAGAGGATGCCTACTACACAGCCTCCCTAAAATCCCCTCAATTACAAAACTTCTAAGTGGCGGATAGCAGGCTTCAACTTGTGTCTGAAGTCGAAAACTCTCTGGAGCAAGTCGTGGAATGGGGTTGACTTAATTTAGTCGAGTTCAACCCCACGAACACACAAGTTGGCGCGTTTAGATACCCCAAGAAAACCCCATTTTTCATAGTGCCTAAATTCCAGGGTACCGCGCTCACCGTCACTAAAAGTGTTGTGAGAGTAAGATTCTGGGAGTTGACATCTCGAGTGATGTGTAGTATCAGCGTCATTTGGAAGCCAAGGCTAAGTTGGCTTCCAAAAAGCTTGATGTTCTAAACCGGGCTAAGGAGTACTTCACTGCGAGGGAGGCACATCCGCGCCTGCTCATGCTTTACAAAGCTCATGGTCGAATTGAATTTTCATTCACTTCGATGGATCTCGTGTAGAACTGCTACGGTCACATTCTCCCGATCATTTTTACCACGCACGTGCTAACTGTAGAATGAGCTGTACTACGTGTAGAATGAGCTTCCTCTTGAGGTATTCCCGGAGCGCAGTGTCATTGGGTTGCCGCCGGCATGGCCGCGCAGCACTCAGTGCCGGAGAGCATCATGGGTCGTGTAGAACGTATTTTTTTGTACATTAAATATTTTGTTTAAATTTTAATTAGGGCATATAAATAACTGATTAGAAGTTTTTTAATGCCTTTAAGTTTTTTTCTGTAATGCCTGTTTGTCTTCAATTCGTCGAGTTTCCAGATTTAGAATCATGGCCTCTTAAAATCTTAAATTGCATGATGCTAAAGTATTAATTACTGTAATAGGATGAAAGATGGTCCAAAAAGTAATTTTATTGTTGATTTCACTTTACGATGAAGTATCGATGCTTTCCGGACCATTTATCGAATAATAATTATTGATTTCCGGATCAGTTTACGATTTTTTTCTAAGGCGCATAGGGGGCCCCCTCAGCCTCGGGGCCCCGTATAATTGATACGGCTGATACGGCGGTAGCTACGCCCCTGCCACTAAGGGACAAGACTAGATCGATGAATTTTACCAATACAACTTCTTCTACTTCTTCAAGATAATAGAGTTTCAACTTCAGGTTATAAAAAGATTAGTATTCACAATTCATTCATTATTCATCATTTTACTATTCATTAATTACAGAGCATTGAGTTTTACGAAGTCGTTTTTATTATAATCTACATATCTCACAATCCTCCACTGTAAACCATTGTTTAAATAAGCGAAATGAGAAAAGAGCGAAAGCTTGATTAACATTAATAAACTCATAACAGAGTTTTGCTTCCAGGCGCATTGTATTTGTAAAACAATGAATTTTCTTTCATGGAGCTTCGTTAGTTTTCCGGCATGTAAGATTTTACGTACGTCTCGTATCTATTCAGACAATGAAGAACATTTTTATTTTCCTATCTTAAGTCATACCAAGGCCATTCGTTGCTTTAATAACACCAGATAACTATTGTTATTGTAATATTATACGAAATATTGTATGAATGCAACTTTGAACACTGTACATAAAAGTCAGACTGCACATTTCTTACGTACTTCTTCGTACTAAAACGTAAATCAAAATAACTTACTGCCTTTCGTTAAAACCGCAATGTCGCTCGAATATCTCATCTCATTCCCCTCGTCCAGAATGTAGACGAATTTTTATTTTCTAAACTCCTGTAACATACATAATATGTTACAATGACTGTACGTAATAGTTAAGGGTCATAATAAGTCAGGTATCGCCTTAATTCTTATATTTCCCTGCGTGATTTTGTGACAACAAGACAAAGATAACAACAGTTTATAATCGTTAACAGTATTAGATACTTTCAGATTAAAATACCTTGTATTTTAAATATTCAAGCAATATTTAAAAACAATAACAATTGCTCATTACTAAGTTCACGAACGATAACTTAATTTTCTTAATTCGCGATTCATTTTGTTTTAAAGCTTTCGAGCTTTCCTCCTTTATATTATTTTATTCATTACCATTTTACATTGCACTCTTTCTGATTAGTTAATAAGGAAAGATTGTAATATATGCTCTATATTGTATAATTGTGTGTTTACAGAAGAAGGTCATAAGTGCGGCTGGTTTTTATGCTTTTTGAAATAGGTACTGCACTTCTGATTGCTATTGTACGTACTCGTACATGCATATTTTACAATTAAGAGTTACTGAGCCTACTGAGAACCGCTGGTGGACAGATGTATGGACTAGACAAGGCCAAATAACATTGATTGTTAACTACTGAACATGAAACAAACAAAATATGACTATAAACGTCATATTTTGGTCATACATATTTTGGTCAAATATTCACATAGAATTTTACCATCAAACCAATTAAAAAACAGGTGCTTGATAATTCTATTTGTGGGTTTTGTTATACAAATACAGCAACAACAACATGATTTACATACAACACCATGTGTCGTAGCCATTTAAGCTGTTCATGCTATGAAATAAAATATAAGACCTTGTAACTATTCTTACCTGTCATAAGGTACATACATTACCTTTTGAAAGGCAGGACAAAGTTGCCTCGTCTGTTGTTTCTAGAATGTCCCGCAAGGAAGGAGGTTTGCTGGGACTCTAGAATGGATGGTATACTTACCTTAATATAATGGTTGTAATTGATTGATATATACATATATGATCTAACTAAATAGTATTATCTGGCATACCATAGGTTAGGGAATTTCAAAGGGGGAATCCCAAATAGATGAACATCGCTTTAATAGAATAAGTCAATAACTTAATAGGACCTCATACGATGACAATCAGACGTAATAGCGATTTTATTTGGTATTCCTTGTTGTTACTTACAAGTACAACGCATAAACAATAATGTGAGCCCAGGCATATTTATAATAAATCCCCTTTATATCATTTATGTAGCGTTTGTTTACTATAACTTAATCGGCAAGTTTAATGCTTGGGAGTTTCCGTCCGGACCTTTGTTACCAAGGGCTGACATTTCGGATAGATAAATTGAAATTAACGGCTACTTGTACTGAACCCTGAACCAAAATTTACAATAACAAAGTTGTATTCCTGTGACAATAGTCCCATAAATAACATCATTATTTTATTATCCCTGTCGAATACTTCTACCATGTGACTATCACGATTTTCACTTAAAGCCAAATAAAAACGTCTGAAAGCTTTCAAACATAAAGAGATATAATAAAGCACTCTAAAAATTTTATTAATCTTACACAATTTCCCACTCACTTCGTATCTACTAACTATAAACAACGGTGGTAGCTTTGCACTGAATGACACTTCGTAATAAAATTTTATCATAAATAATACATTAAGTATCGCGTTATTAATATTAGCGCGAGTCAAGCACATAACTGAATCTGTTTAAGGTGTTCTAGCATAAAGTAACTCCGTGAATATTAAAAAACTTAAGTTTGAAGTGGACTTGCGTATGTTAGGATATCGCGTGGTTCATGTTCCTGGAATATTTTTGCGTATTATACATATCCCGCAGAATTTAAGGATTCATGTATTCCCTATTTATTAAAACCGGCCATGTGCGTGTCAGGCCACGCGCAATGTAGGGTTCCTCAGGTGTAAGTTTATCGATGCCCACTAAGTACTTACGCTAACATAGTCGTGATAATTTTCCTTGTAAATTCATTATAATTCATGATGTTTGTGCGGAACCTTAGCAACGTAAGTTTTATGTCACAACATAGTTTTAAATTGTGTAATTTGTATCTTAAACTGGGGCTCAAACTGAACAACAGATTAGTGCTTAAGCAGTAGGTAAATGCAAAGCTTCCAACGACAACAACTCGTTAATAACATTTAGTGTGTCTCTCTGGCGTCCATTTGGTTGCTCGACGCTGTACACTCTGTCACAGGTACTTGTCTGTCTGAGCTTTTCATGAATTTTTAAATAAACTCCACATCTGTGCTTTCTCGCAAACTCAGTGAAAGTAGGTGATAATTACTTCTCCGAGGAGTTTACCTTCTGTCTGCGAGAAATGTCTGTCAGCTGTAAATTTCTGCTACGTCCCGTCTTGTTTGTTTATTACTACATTATGATTTAATTTTGTAACAGTGGAAAATTTCATTATAATGTTATTATGGAAGTATGTAGCATCCGAATATTTTAATTAAGCATGGCCCAGGGGAATTTGAAATACTTGTAAAATAACTATTTCTTATTGAGCACTGCGACACAAGTACACAACTTTATTAGTTAGTTTATTAGTCGACCCGGCAGACGTTGTTCTGCAACATGTTTTATATTGTAACAGCCATATTAAATATCCTGTATCTTCACTTTCACTAGTATTATTTTGATTCACTTTTGCCCCACCTTTAGTAATTTTAGTAAGTATACTCATCATATTAAATAACATTAACTAAGACGGCATTTAATTACCTAACTCTAATATTTTGGTTGATCCCTTGGAGTTTCTCATAAGGAAGCTCCGACCTTCAATTTGCATACCTTTGGTAAATGATCATCACATTGAATAACTTTCGCTACGTCTGCATTTCAATAACTTTAATAGTTTGGCTGATTCCTTTTTAAATCAATTCTGTGTGGTCGGGAAGGTTAAGAAATAAACGCTAAATTAGGTTTTAATACATGACGCTGTAGAGCTATGATAATATTAGTGTAAATACCGACATAATTCATATTTAAATGCATTGCAGAACAATGTCAATCAAACAGCGCTTGATACTTTGATCTACATACTTTGTATAAATTCTTGATATGATACTATTTACGAATAGAAAAGGCAACAAGGTTATTCACTTTTTATCCTTACAAAAAACAAATTATGAGTAGTAGTTAGCCTAAAACTATTCCATGCTGCGATTAATTTGATAATTAAAATATGACCTTACTTTCAAATTCAACCCATCTCTTGAAAGATCTTCACAGCTTTAGATGTGTCATTTGTACCCTCTGCAAACAAAGAACGTTTGCTCTTACAACAAAATAGCGACAAATTGTTGAACCTCACACACATTCTCTTTTCCGTGGTTTAGAATTAATGCTATTCATGGAATTTTAATTTGGCTGACTGAGCTTAACCGAGATCTAGAGGGTGAAAAATTGTTTATATTGTTTTCGATAGTAAATAAAATAAAACCAATTTCAATACATAGACAAAAGGAATTAATATTTTTAGTAATTTAACTTGAAAGCTTTATACATACTGTAGTTGAAAGATGATTATGCTTATCTGCTTTTACGAAGACATTAAAATACATTAAGTGTACCCTTTGGCCAGATTAATCCAATGTTGCTCCTATAACAATTTACTGAACGTATCTGACCCAGATGTACCAATGAGATTAGACAAACTGACTTCGCTTTCTATTTAAGTTCATGCAATTCTAAGTGTTGATGTATAGTTTATTTGTAGAGACAAAAACACATTGTGTTTTTTATTGTAAAGTCAGTAATCTAAAATATCATCTCAGTCAGTCTTCATATAAAATAACAACTAATATAATAATTATTATAACAACTAATGCTTCCTATTACTTACGACTTATTATTACAAACAAGGGTTAATAACAACTAGAGTTATAGCCAAAGTTCATTACACTAATCAAGTGCAGGTTCACAGAGTTCACACATCGTGCAGAATATTATGAAAGTCTGATAAGCAAGAAGATTATCTCACAATGTATAATGACTGATTTCTAATATTACTTCGTTCCATTAAAATACATGCAAGGTTCGAAATCAGACCACCGAAATTAGATACAACTTTCAAGTACTTTAGTTTTAAAAGATACATTAAAAATTCTGTTTCAGAATCAAAGAAGCAGTCACGCTACACGACTGGATCTCTCGACAATGATTCAATTGGATAATTTCAAGCGGCCTTCTCCATCACCATCCCACTGTTCAATCCGCAGCGATAGTCGAGTGTTTCGACAGCCACGTGTCATTCAAGTGAACCGCGATGCTGCCACCATGATGGATGACGAATCGAATGAAACCAGTGGCAACGTGGCTGGAACTGATGCCGGACTGGTATCTGACTTTGAATCGCAACTCGGACAGCACTCAGCTCATTTCCGGTCACGTACATTCAGCGATGGATTTATCAGAAATACAAGTCTAGAACTTCTTCTTGGGGTCGACTGCGAAGCTTGCCTCGCATTGGCTGCTCAGAGACAATGTCTTACCAAACACATATCAGATCATGACTTCGACTTAGTGTGCAACTGCAACGTTCAACAAAACAATTACTTAAACTGCCAGCGAGACGTCTTAAAACCCAGAGGACACACATTAAACATTTATGATTTAGAAAGAATGAAACGAGACACGATACGAAACAACCTCGCTATCGGATCACATCGGAGTCTAGACAGAAGACATAATAAAAGTAAAACAATAGGGGTATCGAGTTACATTTCGAAGCAGCTTATCGCGTACGACCATACTAATACATTGGTTCAAAAAATTAAAAAGAAACTGTGTAATTTGAAGAAGATCGGGGGCGAAGCGATTTCCAAGAAACATCACAATGCAGTCCAACTTGCAGAGATAACGGCAGGTTCTACAAGTTCTCTCAAGAAACTGTCGATGTTATCGCTAGTGGATAAGTCGCAACGGAAAGTCGATAGCCAAAGTTGCATTTTCTCCTCTTCAACTGTCCAAAGTAAAGACGACCTAAAAGACAACGTTACAACTTATGCAAACTTTTCATCAAACGTTGATCAATGTTTCGACAGAATTGGAAATTGCACCATGAGCGCTGATACTAGTAGAAATACGTCGCAAAAAATGAGAATTTTCGAAAATAGCGATGAGATTTTATCTCGATCCTCCCCACCAAGACAAATGATGAAATTTTCGACGTTGGATAATCGTAGCCGTTGCAGAGGTATAAGGAGACAGATGTCTTATAATGATTTCCCAAGCGACCGATATAGAGATCGCATAGCGCAGTCGTGGTCTCAAGAAGATGGCATCTATGATTCGAGGAGCACTCGAACTGACACAGTTGACGACGATTCCCATACATTCATTGATGCTGATAGAATAATACACTCGAACCCTAGAACTACTCAAGCACACTGCACCTGCGACTCGACACGTACGGACCAAATTCCTTCTATATTCTATGACACGCGTGTAAGTTTTTCCTAGTACATTAATATTTTATTAGAACTGTAGCAAATTACAATAAAGGACCAGATTAGTGTTCAGTCTGTAAAGAATTTTGATATACATTGAAGCTTAGATATGGGTGGAAAACATTAGTAGTTTTCTATATCTATCAACTAGTTTTAATGACATTAGATAGGTATGTACTTAACCTCGTTACATGAGATCCAGTTACGCGAAATGTCCTGATCGTGAAATTACCATATTATCAATGAATTACAATTAGATACATAATTATAGACGTATGTAGCTCCGTGTGTATGTTGCATGGATTCATTAAAGACTGTAATTATACATATAAAAGCAAAGCAACAACCCATAATTGTCCCACTGCTGGGCTCGGGGTCTCCTCTCAGAATGTGAGGGTTAGGCCATAGTCTACCACGCTGGCCAACTGCGAATTGGTAGACTTCACACACCTTCGAGAACTTTTATGGAGAACTCTCCGGTGTGCAGGTTTCCTCACGATGTTTTCCTTCACCGAAGCAAGTGATAATTAACATGTAATACGCACATAATCCGTATGAAGCGCTCATAGCCCGGCGGCTTGCGTCGATCCTATGTGATCGACAAAGTTAAGCAACAGCGGGCGCGGTCGGTAGTTGGATGGGTGACCGCTAGTGGCAAAAATTTCTTGAGCGTTTCCGTGCTTCGGAGGGCACGTAAAGCCGTCGGTCCCGGTTGTTATCATAAGATAACAGTCGTTAAGCCATGTCGGAGGCCCTCGGGCGGTTTGAAAACTTCCGACACTTGGTTTGGCCACTAACCCCTCCACCAATACGCACTGGAGCAGCGTGGTGGAGTATGCTCTAGGCCTCCTCAAGAGGAGAGACCCGTGCCCAGTAGTGGTCCGTTAATGGGTTGAAGCCAACGCACATAATATTTGAAAATTAGAGGTGCGTGCCAGGATTTGAACTCGGGCCCCTTCGTTCGGGAGACCAACGTTCTACCGCTAGGCTATCACTGCTTTATATATACTAAACAGTAATTTATAAAAGTCTAGACCGAGAGCATACTCCACCACGCTGCTTCAGTGCAGATTGGTGTAGGGATTAGTAGCGAACCCAAGTGCCGGAAGTTTTCATTCCGTCTTGACTTAACGCTTGTTACCTCACAATAACAACCGGGATCGTCGTCTTAACGTTCCCTCTGAAGCACGGAATCACTCAGAATTTTTTGTCACTAGTGGTCACCCATTCATCTACCGACAAACATTTCGTAGACAATAAGGGATTGGTACAGTATATTTTTGACAGGGCAAGAAGCGTGCGACTCCCGCCCCCGATGTGACCGACCGAGCACAAGGCCGAGTAGTGGCGTGCTCCGCGTGCAAGTCTCCGCAGTGGCTGCCTGCCACTGCCACCTCCACCACCAGCCATAGCTCTACTGCCACTGGAAACTCTTCACGTAAGCATCATAATTATCGTACATCATACTAATATTATAAAATGTGAAGATAAGTTTGTTTGTTACGCTTTCACGCGAAAAACACTTCACCGATTTGGCTGAAATTTAGAATGGAGATAGCCTATAGCCCGGATTAAAACAAAGACTTACTTTTTATCCTGGAAAAGTTCAGAGTTCCCGCGGGATTTGTAAAAATCGATTTCTACCGCGGGCAAAGCCGTACAACAGCTAGTACATAATAACATTGTAACTGATCTTTGTTCCAATTAATCTCAGAAATGGCCTAATCGATGCAATTTTCACTAATGTGTTAGTGTAGTAGTTTGGTTTTACTGTTTATTTTTTGATCGGCTTGCAAATAAAAAAATAAGAATCCTGCCTTAAAATTATCTCGAGTGTGTGTACTAAGTCAGTGGTTTTCATGTACTCGTAACTCAAACATAATCAATAAATATTATCACAATTGTATCCCAACTAGAAGTACGATTTATTCAATCTGGATTATGTTATTGTATCGAGTACTCATTCAAAATGTTCCGTATTTTCTTAAGCATATATGCCGAATGCCAAGGGATTTCAATTTTGACGCCATAATGTGATCATATCTCGGCAATGTAAATACAACACAATAAAATTTCACCTCGATAGTTGGACTGGAAACAATTTCTTGTGAACAATTCATCTTTCAGCCTGAGGGGTTAAGTCTTGAACCGGATCCAAATAGAAGAATTTGGTGTATATAATTTTTTATGTAAAGTAAATTAGTTTCGGATCTTGTCTCTGGATTTAAATAAAAGTTAAGATCTCTTGATAATTTAACCACATTTATTGAACAGTCTTTCCTTCAGATAGTTTAGTATTATTCAGATAACTAGTATTTATGTTCTTTAGAGACGTATTAAATAAAGAAGCACAATAAAGATCCCCATTGAGGGAATTTAAAAAAAATACTGACCCAATTAAACCAACCTCGGAACTTGAGCCCTGCATTAATATTACAAAATCCAAAACTGATCGTTCTAAGTCATAAGCCCATCATTAACCTAAAAATACTCGTAGTAATCACTACACAATTAAGCCTTATTATACCTTATACTTACTAATATCCAATTTTTGAAATTAGAATGAGAATTACAAATACATATGTTATTTTCTGTTGAATTATTTATCTAAAAAGTAACATCTTGGTCGTTCACATATTCATCAATAATTTGTTATTGCAAAGCCGGGCCAGCCGTGTGCTTGACAGCAAGATTATCGGACGTGTCGTAACGCGCGATTGCTATGACCCAAATTGATTCCGATATCGAAGTATATATAACATTGTTATCCAATGTATGGTTTCGACAAGTTTCATGCTTCACTTTGAGGTTTTATTGTTGCTTGCTTTAAAAAATTTATCGGTATATTTCTGCTACAGGTGCAAACATAATAGGGACCTTAGCGTTAGTAAGTAGTCGGTTTGGAGCTTTGTCCTATTCGCCTCGCTAGGCGAATAAGGTGTGGGTACGCTAACCCACACTTGTGATTTGTACTGTTAGCTGTTTTTCATTTTGAAAGATGTTGAACCGAACCATTTAATTGATTAAACGTCTGCAATCATCGTATATTTGCTTTTCAGTAAGAAGAACATACAAATCAAGGATGACCGATAGCCATTCCAAAAACTAGTCGGTACTAAACTGTTATCATATTAAAGGCTTATCGGCATGGCATCGGCGTTGGTGTTGCGTGGCCATCCTCGTGTTGGTGGCGGGCACGGCGTGCGTCGCCGGTCCCCTGGCCCTGCGCGCCCCACCCGGAGCCCCGCTGCACGAGAGACTTCGCCTCGCAGAAAGACTACTTCATGACACTCCCCTCGTAGACGGACACAACGACTTGCCTTGGAATATCAGAAAGTTCTTGCACAACCGAATTAAAGACTTCAGGTAATTAGTTTTGCAAGCAATAATTTTATCGGCACAAAAGGTCGACGTCGATTAATAGCTATCAAATATGAAACATTAGGGTTTCAGATGTCCATGGGTGGCGACAACCACTTACGAACACGTAACCACTTACCATCAGGTGGATCATCAACTCAAGTTTATGCTTATTTAACAGGTTCGACGAAGACTTAAGGACAATTTCACCGTGGGCCACCAGCTCATGGAGTCACACTGACCTACCGCGGCTTAAGCAAGGCAGAGTAGCAGCACAGGTAGGAATTTCTAATTTTTTTTACCCACCTACCTAGTCATGAATAAATAAGTACATGTAATTAATCTTGAGCACTCAATAATTCATGAAAATAGTTTTTAAACTGTATCTTAGCATTTTTTATTAGCCTTGCGAGGAAATATATTATAATACTTAGAAACTGCCTTTGACCCTCGCCCAACCCTCGCCTCGACCCGCGCACTTTGAAATGGAATTTCATACAAAACACTTCGGTGTCAGTCTTAAGATGGGTCCACTACTTGTATTGATTGAACTAGTTATATTTGATGTGCAAGTCCACATATTCAAACGTCATCATACACAATACACATAAAATGATATCGGTCCCGTTAGCCATCATGCTATGTCAGAGGCCATCGAATGGCATAAAACTTTCCGTCGTTTGGGTTCCGCACTATAGCAACTTGGTGGAATACCTATGCTCTAGGCCTCCTCATAAAAAACCCGTGCCCTGTGCACCACATCCGTTAATGGGTTAATAGGTAAAACCAATGCTCAAAATTTATTGGAGAACGACATCTGCTAGCACTAACAATAAACTATTATATTTGGTCTATCTATCGATACCTGAAGAGTAAAGGTGTATTTTCGTAGCAACAAACCCGCTCTTCAGGCTCGGGTCTTATCGTTATATTTCAACACAATGAGTACCATTTGAGCGTAAACTATCAAGACAAGCTTGTTAATTTAACAGAATTGATAAATTACTTTCAACTTCACAGAACAATTCACTGAAATGGAATTGCACATAAATAAAACCAAAATGATCTGTACCTTTGACTCTTGAACGCGATTAAACAGAATATAGAGCACAATATATTTTGTTTAACCGCTGGAGTTACCTCACGTTTCCTATTACATGTCAGTGCGTACATTGAATACGAATGACGCGCTCTGAAAGCGCAGCTTGCAAGTCGTGCATGACATTTAATCAACTGTGTGTCAAAGTGATGTTCTGAAATCAGTTCTGGGCTGCATACGTGCCGTGCGACGCACAACACCGGGACGCCGTGCAACTTACTTTCGAGCAAATAGACCTGATACAGAGGCTCACCGACAAGTACCACCCTCAACTCACACTGTGCACTTCATCCGAAGGTAAGTTTTTGTAATTTAATATCATCTATTCATCCATCCCAGCCCTTGGAGGTCCACTGCTGGACATGGGCCTCCCCTAACTTGCGCCACTCTGACCGGTCCTGTGCCTTCTGAATCCAGCGGATGCCCGCTGTCCTTCTTAGGTCTTCAGTCAACCTATTCAGGGGGCATCCTATACTCCGTTTACCGAGACGTGGGCGCCATTCGAGAACCATTCATCCCCAATACTGGTTGTCAGTCCTTCGAACGCTATTGCTACATCAGCCAACTTATTCGGCATATTAAAAAAATTGTAGCATTAGGTATATTGAATTCATCATAAAACTGAAAAAACAAAGTTTTTATTGTTAAAAAGAAAACTTTAGCTGCGTTTTAGACCGGACATCAATTACGCGCCGCGCCGATGTTTTTTGGCGTGCTTTGACACAGACTTTTACATAAAATCATATGTTAAAATATAATAAAACACAAATAAGTATTAGAGTTTAAAGTTTGTAAAAGGAAAAGATGTAGTACGACCCTGTAGCCGTTTAGCCGAGGGGTTCTGGATTCGAATCCCGGCCGGGGCAGATATTTATGTGACAGATAAATATTTATACTCAGATCATGGGTTATATGTTATGGTATATGTAGTTATAATGATGTATAAATTTTGTTGTCCATACCACCCGCGACACAGGCAAACCTATTATGGGGGTATGAGTATGTAAGCGTTTTTATGGTTCCGAAGTAAAATCAGAACCCTTATAGTTTCGTCATGTCCATCCGTCCGTTCGTCTGTCCAAAACATAGCACCGAAACCCTTCGTGCTAGAAAGCTGTACTTGGCATGGTTATATACATATGACGAAGAAGGGGTATTCTACGGTGTTGGTTATTCAATAATATTCCTTTTACTTTGCTCCATGATATTATATTTCCATTTCTCGTAACGTTCACATCAAATCTCTACAACTCCGTGATCGCTATCCGAATCCCCCACCATGTCCCACACGTATTGTTCTCCATAGATTGACACATTCTTTATTCTAAATATTATTTAGTTTTCTTCATGACTTCTAGTATGACAGACCAAAGAGGTCGCTCGCCGTCACGGCTATCCTGACGTGCGCTCGTCCTCGAGCGCTTCCGCTCCCATGTCTCCAGTGGACCCCTTTGTTCGCTGGGTGCTCGTCATGGACTCCACCGAACGCCTTTACTTCTGCTGTGGCTGCACACCGACACGGCCTCACGTGTCGTTACTCTGCAAGGAAATATCTTACGGCAGTACTTGTTCGCTCGGCCGTTCCTGACCTCGACGGGGCAATACTTTACAACTTTATGATGTTATTACCTTGAGCCATGTACCATAGTCGTTTCATTTAATTTTCGACGTAACAACAACAACAAATCTTGAGTAAGTCTCTTAAACCACAGGAGTGCACCGCTACTAAGAAGCCTGATTACACTCCCCTTCTATTCTCATTCGACGTCATTTCACCACAACAAGTTTCTTACTCAAGTTCTCATCTCCAATCCAATTCAACACAAATCACATCTTATCACAGTTAATATCCGCTTCGACTGGTACATGACTTACAGGCATTCATGAAAACCTCAAACAGATTTTATGGACCTTTATATCTCTTTTTCATTTGGAAACTCAATTCAACAATTTGCAAAAGCTCACTATTATTTATATCACTCAAGACAGTAATGACAGCTCTCAAACGTTTCTTTATCATTTAACAAATTCACAAAATCACCTTTCTAAATACGCCTGAAGATGGTTGTACACCGAATACATCAGCACGTCGCTCTCTCCCGGCCGCGTTCATGCTGCCGTCACCTGGACTGCCACCGCTTGAATGCTAGTTCGCTTGTTTTGTGATGGCACGTCGTTATATCGTTTTCCACAACTGAAAAATACAAGGAAAGTTACACGTACGATGTCACAATTTACATTTCAAACTACACTACTCGTAGAGCTACTTATCTGCGATCCGCACACCTTCGGCCATCGTGACCATATCAACACGACCTCGTGTTGTGTAGGTAGTCAAACCCAGACGCGAACAGTGTGCATCTCAAGTCTGCACATTTTACTCCGCAATGGTTTTGCATTTTCCACGTTGATCATATTATAAACTTCCATGATTCTCGCTTCATCGCGTTTTGGATTGTTTCATTTCTCATTGCAAAATTTTCTTCAAATGTCATCCGAACTAGTGTCATTCCTCATTTCTTTTCCGACTTTTCCGATGTTTTGGCCTTTTATTCCTTCATCTGAGATGGGCGCCTCAGTTCTTCCAACACTTCTGATGACGCAGAAAGGGTTGGTTATTCAATAATATTCCTTTTACTTTGCTCCATGATATTATATTTCCATTTCTCGTAACGTTCACATCAATAACAATCTCTACAACTCCGTGATCGCTATCCGAATCCCCCACCATGTCCCACACGTATTGTTCTCCATAGATTGACACATTCTTTATTCTAAATATTATTTAGTTTTCTTCATGACTTCTAGTATGACAGACCAAAGAGGTCGCTCGCCGTCACATACATATTTAGATATTAAAACTCCAAAATCGTAGAATAAATTATATTGAATTTGAAAAATATTTTTTTAAGGTATCTCCCCTACAGGTAACGTGAAGATGATTTTTTTCTTTGTGTGTGGTATTGTTGAAAAGGTCTTTCAAAAATATTATAGGTCTTCTAAGAACATTTTTGAATATTTTAGGGGTTTGTTTGCGTAATAGTGCTAATTTTGGTAAGAGTCAAGTGTCTCCCCCCCCCCCTGCTGGCTAAACGGTTGGAGTTTGACAAGTGAAAAAAATCTCAAAAGTAAGTGATGAATGAATAAAAAATATGATGAATTTACAAGTAAAACTATCACGGCTATGTTAGCATAAATAGTCGATAAACTTACTTCTTCGGAACCCTACATTGCGCGTGGCCTGACACGCACTTGCCCGGGTTTTATTTATTTATCAGATCTCTACCAAATATAAACTTTGGATAACAATTAAAAAGTACGTACCTACTTTGTCCAAATATGTATCTATTTCATTTTACTGAATATGACAAAACAATTAACCATTTTAAAATAATAAGCACTCATATTAACTATATGAACTGAACAGTTTTTAAGGCGGCCTATTTGATGCCTGATATTACCAAATTCACATTTCCTGTGAATTTAGCATTATGAATTTTCCTTTCTTTGATATAGAACCAGTTCGATATAGATTCAGGTTGCCGCAGGCTTGCAATTAAGCAGATTTGAGATTGACGTTTATTTGTGAAATGTGTAGGTACTACGTTTCTCCCAGAATTAAACCTCATATTAACTAAAGTGTATCTACCCAATAAACTAATAATTTTTGGATTTAAGTATTTAAAGGAAAAAAAAGGTGAAATTAATTTTATTTATCATCAAATATTTGACCATTACAAGTTTTTTCAAAGGTACAAATAAAACAAAAGTATACCGGGGAAACTTACAGCTTTTTTCAAAGAAAAAATATGAAATTTGATGAATTGGCTCGCCCAACCTTCCTTTAAAAATGATTTCTTTCTATACTTACAAGGAATATTGATTAGGTACTTTCCATGCTCTTTTAAACGTAAGTCACTTCGGCTAGAGGCTAACTTTCCATCAAATATATCTTTAGAATGAGACTTTCAAAGTTCTAAAGACGACAGACTTGTAGATAATTTTTGAAGAGGACATCGTATTGCCTACCGCGTGAGCATTAATGATAGATCGATTTTATTATAGTGGCAGTAATAGCGGCCAGAAAATTGACAAACAAATGTAATCTGATATTGCGCTGTTGAAGTTCCCTGTTCTCTTTTTACAATACTAATACTAAAAAATTAAGCATGTAACAATAAGATAAACATTTCTGGAGAATAATTACTGAACGATCAATACGACTGATAGGCTGTTGATGCCAATTTATTTTGGATACTTTTATAACACGAAAAGATTTTTTTAATGCTCAGTTTTAATGTAACTAGCTGACAAACAACGTCAAGAACCACTTCATAGTAAGAGGCCATGGTCGAAATATTATTCAAATTGTGTTACCATACTTAATATTATAAATGTGAATTTAAGTATGTTTGTTACGCTTTCACGCGAAAATTACCTAACCGATTTTGCTGAAATTTAGAATGGAGATAGCCTATACCCTGGAATAAAACATAGGCTACTTTTTATCCTGGAAAAGTTCAGGGTTCCCGTGGGATTTGTAAAAAATCAATGTCTACCGCGGGCGAAGCCGCGGGCACAAGCTAGTACTTGATAAACCTGTCCTTGCTACGCAATTCATTCTTTAGCTAATAACGGTATTAAAACAGCGATAAATCTCAAATTAGCATAGTCTGAATAATCTACTCCTGAATAATTTGAACGCAAATTCTTTTTTGTTATGGTAAAACTTGATCAGATTTATAAAAGCTGTAGGGACTGTTAATTATTATAAATCTATATAGTGTGTAACGTTTAAAGTTATCTATAGTTATATTCAATGAAACTTAAAAACATTTAAAGTATCATTAAACTCAAAACCAGCATAGGTTTTACAAAGTAATACTTCTCAAGTATTTTCCTTTAATCAAAGAATACAAACCTAATCATATCCTACTCTATTATCTACATATATAAGAAGCGTGGCACGGTAGGGTCACTAATATTATAATTATCATTTAAACCTATTAATTTCTTCATATTTATCCACAATAACAGCAATATCAAGTTGAACAATATAATGTAACAGATTACGTTTGTCAGATATACTAACAGCGCACGCGAATCATCGGTTGTGCTCACTGGTAGGCGTTGAGGGTGGGCATGCCATCGGCGGGTCACTGGGTGTACTACGTACTCTGTACCAAGTTGGCGTCCGCTACCTGACACTTACATCGACCTGCGACACTCCATGGGCCGAGTGTGCCTCAACAGATCGACTGGATCCCACACAACGAGGTGGACTGACGCCGTTTGGCAGAGTGAGTATTACAACTAATGGTTTCTTTTTTAACTGTGACAAGCCTGTTATTTGCAACGCTAACATCATTTTTTTATTTGTGAAATGCTCTTGTGTGTCGAACACGTCACTTTATTGCCATTGAAAAGCGGCGTTCCAATTTTATTTATCTGAATAATAGAAATGACTCGACGTAGGCGATTAATTAGCTACGATTAGGCTACCTGCTACCGTGTTTGGATAAATGATTTAAATATAGTGGTAATTAACTCATCTTCTGAAAATATTATTCAATTCGTATTACTATATTATTACCTACCCCTAAGTAGTTACAGGTTACTTCCCTCCCCGTTACATGTTACATAATCTAAATTTTACTAACAAAAAATAGCCGACTTCAAAGTTACTCAAAAACTACTAGTCAGATCTCGTTCAAATTTATGTGGGACCACATGACAAGCATCTGCTTTCGATTAAAAAAAGAATCATCGAAATCGGTTGGCGTGATATTGAGTTATTCGTTCATTTGTCGCGCACATACTTAATACAAATAAGACTTATATGGTTTTCTCATGGATGCCATTGTCAGATCTCAATAAAATTTATGTGGGACCACATGACAGGCACCAGCTTCCGACAAAAAAAGAATCATCAAAATCGGTTCGCCCAGTCCAAAGTTCTGAGGTAACGAACATAAAAAAATACAGTCGAATTGAGAACCTCCTCCATTTTTTGAAGTCTGTTAAAAATGGGGTCTCCAAACAGACTTATTTTCATGTTTTTAGTAAGTGCAACTTACCTAGTGTTTACTTTTTTGAGACCAATAAAAAAGTAAAATGTAGGTTTAGGTTTCTTGGCAGTGCTGCAGTGATCCGAAGTAAGTAATACAAGGAGGTAGGTAGGCGAAACAATACCGTAAACATTGAGACGTCGTCGAGCAGAGTGAGTGTGCCATAATCATAAACATCCTGTGCTTCGGCAATATTTCGCTTTGTGTGAACTCCGGCTGCTATGAAGCATTTTCTTTGTTTTTGATGCTACGATACTTCCCGTAATATTTTCTTTTGTTGAAACCACTCACTGCGTGCGACGCAGCGGTGCATGAGCACCAATTACGTGCATAGTAAACAGCATTTTATATCGTAGAGAAACTCCACTGCTCCACATTTCTCAATAGATGTATTTCTGCTGATGTATTTGTATTGTGACTACTGCACCTAGCATTCACAAGACGCAAAATCAATTGTTCAACAACCTAAAATAAAATTGCTCTTCAACAAACCGTTATGAAGCGACTATTTTAAGTTATGCTAAAATTTTAATTAATCTAAAAAATAGGTGTGTAGGTGCTAAAACTATTACAATTAAAATAATATTTTAAAATTATTTTTAAAAACAACTGTTTAGAATTTTGTTTTTGTACTGTTGAGCGCTAAGGAGTTCCCTCGTCTGAAGCCAAGCCTGAGCGTAGTATCAGGTCACCATTATCATAAAAATGCATTGTCATCGGAGCCAAAGCAAGCAAGAAGTTATTACCTATACCTAATTGAACTTTCAAGATTTGACCCATATATATTACGTGCTAAAAACTACCGAACAAAGCAAAGTCGGTAAAAAATAATTTTAAATGATGCTCACGTGGTTGTAGAACCTTTTTACGCCTCGCTTGAGTCAGGCTCTGATTCCGTCCTTTCCGTCCTTTAATATGGGTTTATTAGAATTTTTTAATTAATAAATAGGTTTATTAGACTTTTTGTTCGGTTGTGACCGCCACTTTTCACACTAATGGACTGTATTGTCACTCAACTTCCATATATTTCGTCGGAATCTCTTATGTGGAAATAGGATCAGCCGTTTTTCCATACGTTTATCAAATTTACGCCTACAACCTTAAAATGACGACGCGTCGAGGTACGCAAATTTTTCCCTTGAGAACCACAAATGACTTCAGATTTAGGAATAAAAAATATCCATTATCATAATCTTCGCCAACGATTCCCAATTTTATTTTTCCTAAATTAATACCTCTCCTTGGTCATTATTTTTTTGAACTGTGAAGCTATTGAAGTGTGTTAAGTACTATTTGTGATTTATATAATGTTGTGTTTTATGTAATTGTTTTAAAAGTTGTTGTGACTGACTTGAAGTATTAGGTAGGTTGGTAGTTATTTTGAATTGTATAGTACAGTAGAATACTTATTTTGAAACACTTATAATATTTATCATACATTATTATTCATAAGTCGAGTTTAAGGGCTAATGTTTATTTGCGGCAAGGCATGCCTAGGCATTTTTATGCGACGTATAAAATATAACTTAATGTTATGAAGATAAGGTTGAAATTTTGACGTTGTTCACGTAGCTACAAAACCAGTGACCGATGTACCCAGTCATGCATTTCAACCTTATCGTCATACGATTAGGCTATATCTTTTCGTCGAGTAAAAATGCCTATACTGCTAGTTGGCGCTGGCCCAAGAATACATGTCGTACAATTTAACAATTAAGTATCAAATAGACCCAGGTATCAACTGTCACCTGATCAATATAAAAATACCATGTGACAGCTTTGTTCGATATTGTATCCGGTCAGGGTCCCGAATTCATTCGACCCATTATTTGAGAAACGCTGATCTGAGCTATAACATATTCATTGGTATGCAATGCCATGCCGAATTTCGCGTAAAACATTCAGAATATTATATGGTTTTTATTTAATAAACTAAAACCAGGCAAATAACAAGTACGATAAATGACAATGGAAAGAACTATACGCAGAAGTACTATTAAGTCTTCTGTGGCAGAAGATAGAAAAGTTATATTACTGTTCAAAGACTTTAATTTACAAAAGGTGAAAGAAGGATTTGTTTTGAAAACAAAACAGTAACTAGGTATTCTCTATGTTCAATCGTTTGGATTTTTTTCTATTCTATTTGATTATTTCGTCGACAAAATAAAATCAGTAATGGAAATTAAACAAGAACTCGTATATTATTCCACTGAATTATTATCTTACTACAAATGGAAATTAAGGCGCAGTGTGATCTCAATATTAACAAAACTGGGTTTCTTTGAAGCTCGAGACCGAGGAAACCCAATGAAAATATCGCACGCAAAAAATACAGAGCATAGAAAAAGATCTAAAAAATAATTTTAACCGAATAGAATATTAAATAGTTATTTAATATTTCCAATAAAAAATCGTAATTTGCTATACAAAAATAAACTTTAGCGTCGCAGTTCTCTGTATTTTCAACGGTAACAACATATTTTTTTTGAGAATATAATAGGTATATGGTTTTATTAAAACTTGAACCGGACAGATATTGAATTTAATGTGTATATTCTGAATAATCTAAGGAAAACCCTCAAATTAAATTTTTATTCGCAGTCTAGTTACATTGTTAGCAAAAATGTGCTTTGCAATTTTGAGCCCTATTCAGCGTCACGTAAATGTAACATTAGATTAGCGCAGATATGCGGTTGTGTGCGTGAAATCAACGTTTTTAAATCGTAGTCATACCGCGCCTTAAACAATTCACTACCATAATATACGTGTTCATGTTTTATGGTTCAAATAGCTGCATAGAAGTGAAACAATTTGCACGCTTTGTAGGTCGTAATTAAGGAGATGAATCGATTGGGCATGTTGGTGGACCTGTCTCACGTGTCGGAGCGTACAATGCGGGACGCGCTTGCCGTGTCACGCTCGCCGGTGCTCTTCTCGCACTCCTCGGCACGTGCCCTCTGCAACGTCACCAGGAATGTACCGGACAGCGTGCTGCGTCTGCTAGCCGCCAACAAGGGACTCATCATGGTTAATTTCTACACGTCATTCCTCACGTGCGGCGATACCGCCACCGTTCAAGATGCTATTGGTAAGATTTTGAATTAATTTATTGCAGCTGATGCCTTTTTACTAATTGTGCCTTTAGAAAATATTTATTTCAAAGTCCTATCTAGACAAAAAATAATATTTTTATACTGTTAGAATCTGTGATTAGAATAATTCATAATGTTCGTGTTCATATTCCAAGACTAAATTTTAAAAAAATATTGGTAGCCAGATTACTAGCCAGGTTAAAAAATCCCTCTTTGAAACCATGTCGCCCTCTAAAATAACAGCGGCGATCGGAATTGCCTCGTCCGTTGTATAGCAGGGTTCATCTCGAGCAGCGAATTGAAATTAAAACTCAAGGGTGGAAATCAAGGGAACCTTCACCGGAAATCGCTAATAAGTAAAAATATTTCATCGTCTAGGCCCACTAGATCAAGACGACCCTGCTCGGATTGTGCAGTGATATTTATTGTTCTAAAGAGTTGTTCATTTATTAATCCATTGTAAGCTATATTGTATATGTTTTTATATCATTGGGAACCTCTTGTACCGATTCAACAAATGAAAGTCATGAAATTATCACGTAAACTGGTATTTTTCAACAAACTCGGCTTTTCAACGAAATATAATGGGACACGACATTGATACCCCCAAAGTGGCATCTACAAAATTATTATTCCACGCCTCCTCTACGCTACCTCTACGCTACCTCTACGCTACCTCTACGCTACATCTACGCCACCTCTACGCCACTCTATGGCACCTCTACGCCACCTCTACGTGACATCTACGCCACTTCTACGCTACTACGCTACGTCACGCCAAAAGGAAATAACTCTGTATATTTATTTAAGTAACTCAAAAGCATTTATTTCCCTATATCAAGACGAATTTGATTAATCAAGGAATGGCACATTCTGTTATATAAATACATTACGTAATGTTATTTAATTTGGTGGAGATAATAGACTGGCACCTTATTAAATGTGCCTACAGTTTAACAAATTTTGTCATTCGTACTACGATCAAAATTACTATGGCTTATTTATAACAATAAGCGATCGAAGTTTAAAATACGGCTCTTATTTTCAGCTCATATAAATCATATCCGGGACATTGCCGGCGTTGACAGTGTAGGCCTGGGCGCTGGTTACGATGGAATTAATTAGTAAGTTTATCATCAATCTTCTTACGTTTATGAAAAAAACTCAGATGGAATCACTATAGATCTTGTATGATTTATTACTAGATAGAAATGTAAAATATTTGTCAACTAGAAAGGAAGACTTAATAGCTGATATTTCGCTTAATTTATCATGATATTTTTTGTGGTCTCATCTCGACTTGTGTATTCCTTGGAACTTACAATAAACAATAATTGGGTTCTCGAGAGCTCTTCTCGTACCTCTCTGCGTTGTTTTCATTTCCATCGATAATATTTAGTTATTCGACCCTTCACAAGATTATATAACTTACTTCTTGGTACCAATTAATGCGTTGATGTAATACTTTTTCAAATAAAAATTTTAACGATCATCTAACTGAAGTATTATTCTTTCAATATATTTAGTACTCCTCAAGGATTGGAAGATGTATCCTCGTATCCGCTGTTATTTGCCGAGCTCATGGAAGACGGATGGAGCATAGAAGACCTGCAGAAACTGGCTGGGCTAAACTTATTGAGAGTCCTGAGTGCTGCCAAGGAGGTGGCCCAAGAATTAGCTTCAGCGAATGTAACCCCTTACGAAGATGTCGCGCCTCGTGTCGTCGATGCACATAACTGTTCAAGTCTGGACCTTTAATCTTACTTAATTCGTCCGACTTTGTTGGAGTTCTTCAAATAAATTCAATGTGCTAGGTTTATTCAAAAGTATTGTGATGATAATCATCTTATAGCTCACAAAGCTATTGTGACATTTATTACGCCTAGCACTTTCATTAGTCTCTATTAAAAACCGAAGTTCGTAAGTCTAAAGCAGATTTATAAATCCTTGGCCTTGATAATATATAGAATTTTCTATAACGATTGTAATGATTAAGAACCATTTGTATGTTCACGTCGCTCATAATTGCGACTGTTTTTAAATTACATACACGTAATGTAATGATCCAAGCTTTAATATTTTATCATACATTAATGAAGTCTTGCTCTTTTTCTTACATAAAAACTGTTTACCTAAATGTTATTGCGTTTAAAATAAATGTATATTATACAACATAGTCTGTAGGTTTATTATATTATATAATGCCAAAACTTTGTAGGGTTAGAGTTATAAGGGAAATTGAAAATTCTCTATGAAAATTCTTAGTGTAGGTACCCTGCAGTCCCGTTATTTGTGTAATGTTTGCCAAAAAATAGTGTCGTAATTAGGGTAATTAATCACTTTCCTCTATTATATACGTGACACTTCATATAATATATATTTGCCATAATCTATTTATTTATATACCTACATGATACTCTCCATCAAGTGAATTATAAATGTAGCCAAAGAAGTAACAAAGTATCTATCTTTATTATTTTAGTAAGAAACAAAACAGATTTATTCTTAAGGTACTTACAAAAAGCACATTAAGTAACTAACAATTATTTCCGTACCTGGATAAAACACTTATACAATATTAAAAAGAATTAAATTCATAGAAATGTGTATTTAAAATGCCTATGGTTATATATTTTATCGTACTTAAACATATATAAAAAGAAATTCTGTTAATCAAATAACTATAACAGACATAAAGAGTTATAATTATAACAAACACAATCTTTAACTATAAGCATAATGAGACCTTCAGCGTGACAAATTAAGGCAAAACTTTATAACGGAGGTAATTCAGTCGGGCAATTAACGCCTCCTCATCTTCCAAGTGAACTCATAATTATTTGCCATTCAAAGAAAAACACTTTTATTTTTAACACTGTCGGTAAATTCAAAGTAGTCTTATTTGCGTGATAATCAAATGTAAAATAATTTACATACTTAAAAAATCGACTGACCTAAAATAGTATACCTACTGTACGAGTATACTATTTTAAGTTAGTCGATTTTTTTACATTTGGAATAGTCTTTCAAAACTAGAGTATAATACATATATTACAATGACAAGCAAGGAGAAACTACTGAATAAATATAACAAGGATTTTCAACCTTTCATTTCCCGGAAAAGTCGATAACGCCCAAGCATCATTACGCGGCAATATTACGCACTTCGGCTTTTTATATGTTAGTCGTATACTGGTACAAAAAAGAAATAAACACGATACATTGACTAAATAATAGAAATGCTTTTCACACAAAGCCAAATAGATTTATATTAATAATGCATTTAATGCATTTAATTTTGTGATTTGTGGAATAGTGCGGTGTGTTAATATTCTGTCGGTATGCTACACACTGGCTCTAGTGCCAAATGCCTGACTAGAGACAGGTGTTTTAAGTTTTGGTATTGATAAAATGTTAAGCAACTTAAGCTTTTTACACCTGGATGACATTTCATATCAGGAATTGTCACACTGACCTCATTTTATACAGAATTTAAAATGTTTGGCATTTCTCGTTTGTTTAAACAAATACTGCGAGATTTTTAGCTGTGGCCTGTGACTGAATTTACAAACGAGCGCGTAATCCAGCCGATGCCGAAACAAAAGAAATGCACAAATGTTATTTAAATGGACGTTCATTTTATGTAATTACACTGGCTCTCGCTCACGGACTAGAGCTGAATAACATTAACAAGTGGAATTATGACATTTTTATTGTAAGCCACTTCACGCTGATGGCCTGAATATGCAAAAATATATAAAAATGAATTTTTATTTTGTCTGTAGATACTATAAAACATATTTAAAACTGACATGAAAACATGTTATTTTGAGTAAATAGTTAATAGTAAATGATTCTTCTACCTTAATCTATAGCTTTACTTATTACGACCAAAATAGAGTGAATAAATAGTATCTACTAGAAACTTAAAAGTTAATAAATAAGAACTGAATTTGTTATTAAAAAAATAATCGTAATATAATCGCAACCCTTTATGACTCCTCTTATTAAAATACTAGTGTTATAATTCTTACTACTTAATAATAAGTCGTTACATAGGTAATAATAGACGGATCTTAAGATGAAGACTGACTAAACAGTAACGAACATTATTAAGTATACAATGTATCTTACTTGCCTACTTGATATCTTAAGATGTGTTTATTATACCTTACTTAGAAGTTTCTATCTTTCGTTATGAATAAGAAGACTTGTTTATTTAATTTTAAGAAAACGATAAAGATCTGTATCTAAACATATCTATAATTGTTGCTATAAACTTTTCAAATGTCGACTTTTATGCTGGTAGTAGATGAAGAAACAATCTTAATGTCATTAGATATTATACATTTATTGTTGGTTTTGTTTATTTGTCAATTCTCTTTCGAATAGTCTAACGCCTGGTTGTAGGTATTATGTTTCATGAAAAAAAATAGACACGTAAACGTAGACAAAACAAATCACTTGGTAAATTTAATTATTAAGAATCTATGTACTAGAAAGCTTTGTAGACCTGTAAATTTTTGGTTTAGTACGAGCAAAATTTCATAGTGAATTAGAATTTTTTTCTCTGATATCGGTAAAATGGGAAGGATATTATAAGTATTCAATAATTTTAAGACCAAATGGTTACCATATCACAATAAAATTAAAGTAGGTATTTGTTAAATTTAAGTAGGTGCTTATACCTATGAACTACCGTCATATTAGTACATACAGAAATTTTCACTTATCCACCTCCATATAAAATTGCATTCTATCATTCCCAGTGGACCAATACTTTTCCCTATCATGCTACGAATATTAATACTGTTAAATTTTAGACTATTTAGCAGGTATGCTTGTTAGCTGCAACAAGGGAATCATCGCATCAAAATTCTGCTTAGGTATCAAATTCACAACGATTTCTTATAATCATTATTATTATCCAAATAAATAACCATAGTCCATTAGAATAAATGCTTTGTAAAATTAGATTTTTTAATGTCCATCGATTTCATTGAATATGTCTAAAACTTTTAAAATAACAGGTACAGATATGTATGTATTTTATACAATCGAATCAAGATACTTATTAATATCTTCGAGTAGAGATTATTCGAGTAATTGTTTGCATTCCTGATGCCTTTTGAATGTATTATAATGATGATATTTATTTTAAGCGCGTACCGTATGTTAGTTTAACGCTACTGTAATTTTGTAACAACCCAAAAATGCAATTTATAATAAACATTCATACATACGTTTACAGTGTGTGTAATTTATCATTTTTATTCTTACTCCCAATGACCTATGTACATCTACTTGTTAGCTACGAGTACAGCGTCCTCCGTAGTACGTTGCTGCAGCAATAGAAAGGTATATTTTAAATTAATCCCAGTTTGTTATTTACATTAAATACTACTACTAAACAATATTACCTGAGTGTAACAACACTAACAACCACAGCGATTTTTTCAATCAGCGTCAATATCGGAACCTCTATTTTTTTAGTCTTTCCTCAGTTAATATAAAATAAATGAAATGTCTAATAAAATACTAAGTAATTCAGTAGTAGGTATCTCACGATATCCTCGAAAACTTTAAAAATTATATATCAGGTACATTCTTTCTATACATTATAATATCATTGTGTCTACACAATAATATCAGATTATTCAAATTACAGTGCACATTAAACGAGTATCTTCATATTAAATTTTTGCTTCCATGAAGGATAATCTAACATCGTAAGGAAACCCGTCAACCTAACCAGGCGTTTGTAGGTACTGGGTCAATATCAATCAATCAAATATTTTATTTGTGAAATAAGGTACATAAAGATGGTAACATTAAAACATAGTTCGCTTATTCTGCAAATAATTGGCGTACAAAATTAATGAATATTACAAAATTAATTAATTAATATTCACGACAAAACGTAATCAACGTTGTAGGCTGTGGCCTGTATCTACTCATCACGTAATTCCCGTATAAGACATAGTTACTTTGCGCTTTTTATGTATTAAAACGAAAACTTTAAATATTATACCAAAACTTATTTTACCCAAGGCTTAAAAATTTGAGAGAAAAAACTGAAAGGTCGTCATTAAGGGGCCATTCATTAATTAATTACCTACGTAAGGACAATTTTGGCCATTTTTGCTTCCCCCCTAATAGTCTACTCGATATGTTCAAAATGGTTGAAATTAGACATACTGCTCTTAAAAATACGTGCGATAGCTCATTCTGTTCGGAATGATGTCTAGAAAAATGTTTCAGAAGCGTTTACCAGCACGTAAAAAATTGCAAAAGTTATTGACAAAATAAAGTTGAAAAAAAAAAGTATTTTGTTTTTGGTAATCACTTCGAAACTATTAATATTTAAGAAATTTTAAAACAAGATTCTTAAAGTAGAGGAAATTTCCAAACAATGACTCGCGACTCTCGGAACTCTATCTCCATTATTTATAACTTTAATTTAACGCTGAAAATGGGTCTCCACGCTGCATTTTTAGGTTGCGCGTGCGGCGTCAAAACCGAGTTCGTCACACTCAATAATTTTTTAAGGTATTAATTATTAATTTAAAAAAATAAAAAATATGGTGTATTCGAAACACTTCAAAGAATTTGCTCCCGTAGGAAATTTTGCTTAAAGTTAATTTTTCAACAAGTTAGACGATTGTTAATTAACTAAATTTTCTCGAACTTCCATTTTCATTGTACATTAAAAAAATGTTTAAGTAATTGTCCTATAAATTTTTCGCTTCGTGGAGCCCTTTTTATATACATGCTTAACGAGATCACGTCATAAAAGTTTAAAAAGTTTTAATACTTTGTGTATAATAATTTTATAAGTTGAACAAAAAATGAAAAATCCAAATAATATTATTGAAAATATTTTTTTCTCAATTTATTATTACATAATCGTTTTGGCATTTATAAAAGACATTTAATGACTTGAAAAAAAAATTCCCAATTTTTTTTATAATTTTTTTTTATAAACTAATAGACTATTTCAATGCTTTCAAGAAAAAATTTCTTAATATCTTATTCTTTACAAAACATTATGATTTTTGAAAAAAAAATTTTTTTCTTAATAATGATATTTAATTGTTTATAATTGTTTTTTAATATTTCTATTGTTTGAATAATTAGTTAATAATTTTTTTTCTTAAAAATTATAATTAACCATCTTTAATAGAAATGTAAAAAAATATTTTTTTTATCAACAATTTCATTGTTTTTTAACTTAACAATTTTTTATAAACAAATTCTCAACTTTTTTATATATTTTTTCTGAAACACCTAAAAATAAAAAAAAACAACGATGTATAACAAAGTACAGATAAAAACATTTTTAATTTTTTTAATTTCGATTCGATAAAAAAACGAAAAAATTGTTTGTTCAACTTATAAAATTATTATACACAAAGTATTAAAACTTTTTAAACTTTTATGACGTGATCTCGTTAAGCATGTATATAAGAAGGGCTCCACGAAGCGAAAAATTTATAGGACAATTACTTAAACATTTTTTTTAATGTACAATGAAAATGGAAGTTCGAGAAAATTTAGTTAATTAACAATCGTCTAACTTGTTGAAAAATTAACTTTAAGCAAAATTTCCTACGGGAGCAAATTCTTTGAAGTGTTTCGAATACACCATTTTTTTTTTTTTTTTAATTAATAATTAATACCTTAAAAAATTATTGAGTGTGACGAACTCGGTTTTGACGCCGCACGCGCAACCTAAAAATGCAGCGTGGAGACCCATTTTCAGCGTTAAATTAAAGTTATAAATAATGGAGATAGAGTTCCGAGAGTCGCGAGTCATTGTTTGGAAATTTCCTCTACTTTAAGAGTCTTGTTTTAAAATTTCTTAAATATTAATCGTTTCGAAGTGATTACCAAAAACAAAATACTTTTTTTTTCAACTTTATTTTGTCAATAACTTTTGCAATTTTTTACGTGCTGGTAAACGCTTCCGAAACATTTTTCTAGACATCATTCCGAACAGAATGAGCTATCGCACGTATTTTTAAGAGCAGTATCTCTAATTTCAACCATTTTGAACTTATCGAGTAGACTATAACCCCATGATAAAAGCTATTGGAAAAGGGCACATAAAAGATTTCTCGGTCTCCCCACCCTCACCATACGTAAAATTTTATCTGGTTTTAGAAAAGGATTAATTGCACTAAAAGTACGTATGTACGTACACGTAAATCAAAGATTGTAATTCTTTATTATTTAGGCTTTCAATGCTGTTCAAAAAATAAAGTCCGCCTGTGACAACTAAAGATCAATCGTCAAAGTTAGCTTATCATGTGGTCAGTTAAGTAAACGCCCGCACAAATGGCTTCAACTCATTATCGTTAGTGGACACTAGGTACTGAGCACGGTAGCTCGAGCACGAATATTTGCGAGAAAGTATTCGTATGGATAACGTAAGCAATTTGTATGGCATTTTTTCAAAAGCACCCCTATCGTGCGTAAATGGTACTAAAATTCCATACAAATTTGACAAATTGCTTACGTTAACCATACGAATACTTTCTCGCAAATATTCGTGCTCGAGCTACGGGTCCCTCTTCTTAAGGAAGCCTAGAGCAGAGTATACTCCACCTCGCTGCTCGAGTGCGGATTGGAGGAGCGCGCATGGGTAGGTACAGGATAAGAATAATCCGACTCGCGCCAAAATACCGACACCGTGGCAAAAACGAACGATTAGGTACTCATACCTGCTGATGACGAGCAATAAGTAAGTATATCGCCAGGTAATGATCAAATCCCGGAGATAATAACTACTCCGTTGTGTTATTTGACATTTTTCTCAGGAGAAATTCAGTGATTTCATCAATGTCCCTGAACTGCTTTATATGAAATCTTGTAGTTGCGTAAAATCTCTTGCGAAAAATTTTTTCACAACAAAAATAATTTTGCACATTGTATACCAACTCACCTTCATCATTCACAGAAAAAATGTGTGTCAAGTATCTCTCTCTCTCTCGCTCTCTCTCTCTCTCTCTCTCTCTCTCTCTCTCTCTCTCTCTCTCTCTTTCTCTCTATCCCTCTCTCTGCACAATTACATTTTTTTCATGGATAATAGATTATTATTGTAAGTTAAGTAAGATATAAACTTGGAGTAAGTGTCTTGTTACAAGACACTTACTCCAAGTTTATATCTTGGTTTTCGAAATATACAAGACTCTTGTATATTTCGAAAACCATTTTGTGGCCGTAATAATAGTGTTATTATCAAAATCATCAAAGGTAATAACGATTTATATTACGAAATAATATAAAACATTATGATGATGACGTCATCGATGACGTTATATCGGAATCGAACGTCAGGTACCTCTACAAAGTCTACATCCAGATAGTATATTACATCCATGATTGCAATCCAGTTACGGCCGGTCTCAATAATGTACTATCAGATGGAAGACTGTGGATAGGGCTACCATTAGTATGTTATCTGTCATATTTGTCAATTTTTGCCTCTGAAAAATTTACAAATATGACAGATGACAGTCCTATCCACAGTCTTCCATCCCTACGTTCCACTACACTATCACAACGATCACGCTCACGACCGCGGTTTTTCCTGTTCCACTAGGTTGTGAGCGTTACAATCATACACCCAAGTGGAACGGGTACTTCGACTCACCCCGTGAGGTGGGTTGTTTTGAGCGTGCCGTGAGCAAAATTAATGACGTCATCAATGACGTTTTCACCGCGACCATGACGACCGTGGTCGCCATATGGAACGCGTTTTGGTCGTTGTGAGCGATGTGAGCGTCTACTGGAACGCAGCCCATCTGTTAGTACATTATTGAGACCGGCCGTTAAACTTTATTATCCGTGGCTATCAATAACTGTCAAACTGTCCTGACTGTCAGTCAGCAGTGTCATGTTAGCTGTCACTGTCAGTTGTGGCTGTCATGTCAGTGCCTGACAGTTTTGACACTGCCTGTTTATCAATTTGTTTTGTTGCGTTGTGTTGTGTGCTTTCGTGAATTTCGTGATGCTAAGTGATGTTGGATTTCTGTGGACTGGACAGTGGATAGTTTGTTTTTAATAAACTGAAAGATATAATTTGAACCACATTTTGAAAACAACAAAAACATTTTTTGGCTCCGAGCCCAAAGTTAAAGCCCTAATTTAGTAGGCTTCTATGCTTTTCATGAAGATAACTGTTTAGTTTCGCCGTTAAATTGCAATATACAACAAAAATGGGGGAAAAATCAACACCCCTATTAGCTGTTTTACAGTTACTACGAAAATACAATCTAAAGGTACAAGATAAACATACCTAATTGTTAACAATCTTGCATTTTTGTTTGATTAAAAAATAGAAAAATATATATTAAATATGTTTTTTTAAAGGGCACTGAGGAGATTCTACGGAAAGAAGCCAGCTTAGGTGATGTTGAGTTAGAAACGTTGGACCTGCCTGATGTGGAATTGGCTAGCATACTCACGGCTCACCATACTGAGAGCGACCCCTACAGCTACGAGTTTGCCTATGACAGCCTAAAAAAGTTTGTTGAAAATTCTCTAGATGTTTATAAGGTAAGTTTTGGTTTTTTGGTGTATTTTATAATCATTTATAATAAACTTCTTTGTTTAGTAGCCAGCAAATTATTATAATACAAGATTGTTAAAATTAATATTATACACTCGGGTGCAATGAAATCGCACATTTGATTTTTTTCTGCAAAATACAAATTATTTTTTTTTCTGAAAGATACATATATATTTTTTTAATATGGAATTAAAGCTGGTTTCATTACCTATCCAACGATACCATACAAGCCGTTATTACTTTATCCTACTGCCAAAAAAAAACACCAATTACAAATTCATCCTTTATTAAAAGAAGTTTCCTTGACAAAACTGTGTGGGAAATGAAGGCTTAAAAAAAAAACACCCTTTTCTTACAAAAATACCTTTATTAATACGAAGTGTTACCCCCTCTTACTTGAATTACCGCTCGACACCGGTTTCCCATCGACTCTATCAAGTGATTGATAGAGTCTTGTGGGATAGCGTCCCATTCCTCCTTGAGCGCAGTTTGCAGCTCCTGGAGATTAGCTGGAGCAATATTTCGGTCTCTTATTTTCCTTTTTAAATTGTCCCAGACGTGTTCGATCGGATTAAGGTCCGGACTCCGAGCTGGCCACACCATTGTTTTGATATTCACCTCTTGAAGGTACTGCGTTACAATTTGAGCGGTATGGGGTCTTGCATTGTCATGCATAAAGAGAAAGTTCTCTCCAATGAAACCGCTA
Source organism: Thymelicus sylvestris (assembly GCA_911387775.1). NCBI lineage: Eukaryota > Metazoa > Arthropoda > Insecta > Lepidoptera > Hesperiidae > Thymelicus > Thymelicus sylvestris. Next base: position 10,400,279 of record OU426888.1, read on the forward strand.
AATGGTACGACATGTTCCTGGAGAACTTCTTCGACGTACCTCCGAGCAGTTAGTCCCCTTGTTGGACGCCTTATATTGGCCCCAGTGAGGAAGACAAGCTCAGTTTTGGCTTCCAAAGAGATTCCACCCCAGAACATACACGAACCACCGCCATATGCAACGCGTTCCGTGATGCAACACGGGGCAAATCTCTCTGTAGGCCTTCTATAGACCCGCCCTCGTCCATCATTGCCATGGAGACACATCCTAGACTCGTCTGAGAACAGAACTGTTCGCCATTGGTCGACTGTCCAGTTCACATGTTCCTGTGCAAATCGAAGACGGGCTTGGCGGTGAGCTGGCGCCAATTTAGGGCCGTTTGCTGGCCTATGCGCTGTTAGGCCGCCTTCAGCAAGTCTCCTTCTGACCGTCCACCGACTGACTTCCACTTCACGCACCTCTTGGAGATGATGTGCAAGATCAACGGTTGTCAGGCGACGATTTCGCAAAGCCGTCGTTACGAGAAATCGGTTGTCGCGCTGAGTTGTAGCTCTAGCTCGACCAGATCCTCTTCGTCGTTCATAGCCACCAGTCTCCCGATAGCGCTGGTATACACGACGAACTGAATATCGACTGATATTCAGCTGTCGAGCTACAGCACTCTGGTTCTGGCCTGCTTCAATTAGAGCAACGACTTGAGCGGCTTTTTCTGGCGTAGTATCCATTTTCTTCGATAATTATTGCAGCTGTAGTCACTGGACGTCCTTTCAGTTTGAGCGTTGAAATGCAACTGATGACATTTTACTCAAAACATGCCTTTTTATACCTGCATTAGTCTGGCAAACTACGGTAACCTAAGGGAGTTAATTTTAGGGTTTTTTTGTTGTCATTAATTCTTGGCCGTAGGGTAAAGTAATAACGGCTTGTATGGTATCGTTGGATAGGTAATGAAACCAGCTTTAATTCCATATTAAAAAAATATATATGTATCTTTCAGAAAAAAAAATAATTTGTATTTTGCAGAAAAAAATCAAATGTGCGATTTCATTGCACCCGAGTGTAGTTCCATCATTATGTTGCTAATTGTATTAGTTGGTAAACTTGTCCATAACTGACAACATATAAGAAAACACCACTATTGATTTTATAAGTAGAGTGGTTACTAATCAAGTTATTAAGACTGTCAAATACAAGTCGAGTCGAAATTATACTTAGCTTAATAAGCGCCAGCAGTGAGGTCTTACATCTTTGTTTTATCCAATGGTCAGAGAGGAACATGAGCTTGGGTAGAGTCTGTTCCATCCATATGTCATCCTTTAGGGGTCCAAGCTCCCCTAACAAGAGCCACTCTGGTCCAGGTGTAGGACACACCTTCTGAATTCAGCGGATACCAGCTGTCTTCTTCACATCTTCAGTCTACCTGTTACATCAAATTTTAAGTTGTTTCATAAATTTTAATTAATTATTTAATAACTGTAGCTAAACAAGACCATTTAAGTTGTGAAGTAAAATAATGCAAGTCAATTTTTTTCAGTACGAATTGTCTACACTTTTATACCCTGTATTTGTCCACATGTATTTGATTCTAATTCTGTATGATCACAATGAGCATGCTTATAAGTTTTTTGACAAATTTGCCGCTGAGCAAGAGGATTACTATCAGGAGGATTTGAAACGACTTTCTATTGTGAAAAATAAGGACCAAATAAAAGGAAATGAACTTGCTGAGATATACAGGTGAGCTTTTCAAATTTAATCATCCTGAAATTGGTTCTTTTCTCTTTTGTGGTTCCTAAGCTGCCACCTGTTGTTGTCCTTTTCCTGATTGTAGATAAAACACAGTGACCTACTTTGGATAATAATAATTATGCTTCAATATAAATTGTTATATTGAAGCATAATTTTATTAAGCATAATTATGCAATTATGATCACTGTGTAAATCATTGGCTTAAAGTATACAGGTTGCTTATGTGGCCAGTTACTACTGAATTGACCCTAATTACAGATAGAACAATTTGATCATTGTTAGTAACACTATTGAATGGTGTAGTAATACAGGATGTATTTTTTTTTTTTTTTCAAAATCAACAGGAACCAGGAATTGAATTCCTGGCCAGAAATATTAATTTAACCTAATAATGCCGTTTTAGTTTCATTAAAATCTGCCCCGAGACTCCTTTGACCATTATCATCATAGTTTCGAATTTGGCTGGATACCAAATGTGCATACCCACGCACATTTGAAAAATTCATCCTGTATAGTCCATTTTTTCTGGCAATTCTTATTTGGTAAACAATCTTGCTTCTACTTTTTAAAACTCTTACATACACTTTTTATTCAAGTGTTAATCAAAATTAGGTTAAAAAACTAATTAATTGTAAAAAGAAATTAGTATTGGCGTTAAATGATTTTATCTGTCCTTAAATTCTTTTCATTTTGTGTCAGCCTTATTTTTAAATTACAATAAAAAGTCTAAAAATTGTTTGGACTATACATTAACATCATTCTGCTCAATAATACTTATGTATTATAAATGTTATATTCATGCAATAATATTACACTATTTTGTTACTTAAATTTTATAATTAACAATTAAATACATTAATAATTTCAGATAAAGCTTAAAATAAATTCATCTATCAGAACTATTTTATTTTTATATGTTTTTCTTTATAGCTCCAACAAATTTGAAGTTCAACTATCAAGAGATGCATCTTCACAATTGAAACGGTTCCTACATGAGCAAAAAAACTCCACAGTTGTTATAAACATTATTAACAATCATATTCAAATTGATGTGCACGATGGTCCGGGACGTACACAAGCTCAAGTCAGGGCGGTTGCTGGTGGGATCCTTGGGGAAGCTACTCGTAATGGTAAAGATAAATATCATAATTCTATTAATATGTATAAAAACTGTTACATGTTAGGTACACTCCGCATCAGAGATGTACTGGAATAGATAGATTCTAGGTTATAAAGATCTGTTTGATTCCCTAAAATTAATTGCTTTAAAGGATAGGTTCTTTTTCTTGTACAATCTTTATTTAATCTAATATTTGTATGACAATTTTATTTTGTATAATAAATATGAGGTCTCTTTTTTGATGTATGTAAACATACAACTCTCATAACACCTATCATGTTACATTAGTAGATTTATTTGTATCTATTTCGATTTTAGTACAATCAGTAACATACAATTAGGTAAACTACCATACACATTTCAAACTAAGGATACAGATTTGATATGATTTCTCATGTGCGGAAATACGGTAATACGGAAAGTAGTGTCTAACGGCCCTGAAAGTTAGATGTTATAAAATCGTTAAATATTTTACAGAGAATCGAGCAAAGGTATTCTACGGTCTGCTAAAGGAACCTGATATTCAAGTACTTACCGCTCCTGTAGAAGACGAGGAAGAAATTGAAGAAACTCCAGATAAACCTAAGAAAAAGAAAGCTAAAAAAGATAATATATTTATGAAGAAACCTAAGTCAGATCCCAACGCTCCTCCAAATGACAGAATGCCTTTGCCAGAATTGTAAGTCTATATAATAAAATAAAATTTTGTAGCCTAAAATTTTATAGCTTCACGATTAGAACCAAAACAAAATAATTATGTTCAACCTCAGATAAATAAAAAAACCTTTTGTTGAACATAAAAGTTGACAGAAGACTACAACACTAGAAAATATAGAATGTTCGAAAAAAACGATGTAATAGGCAATTAGTAATACTTCAATATTAGTTGCGGCAATTGAAATGGCTAATTAAATTACGACAATTAATTATTATGATAATTATGAGTGTAATGTGTATGAAGCCAAATTTCTTATTACAATTATTATTTCATAACAGGAAAGAAACCGATAAGATTGAAAAAGGCAAAGCAATCAGAGAAGCGGCAAAGAGGGTACAACTCGGCCCTGAAACACTGCCATCTATTTGTTTCTACACTCTTCTGAATAGTGGAAATACTGCGCTATGTGCAGATATATGCGAAGATTCAACATTACTAGCTGTCGGTTTCAACAATTCTAACATCAAGGTAATGTAGCAAGGTAAAAAGTTTCCGTCCCGTTCTCTACTTTGGTAGAAATCTGTTTTAAGGAAGTGATGTCACATCACTTTGAAAAAACTGTTGATTAATATTATTAAGACTATTCTAGGTATGGACGCTGACTACTGCAAGGCTCAGGGGAATGAAATCTGCAGAGAAGTTGCTTGAAATTGACCGCGATGCTGGTGAGTAATATTGGTATCTTAGAAAATTATTTTAAAGGCTACTTTTGTGTACAACATTGATATCATCGGATTATTTGTAGGCGATGTGCTCGTGCGAATGATGGAAGAAAAGGACCGGGACACTTGCCGCACCCTGTTTGGCCACTCTGGCCCTGTGTACCAAGTTGGATTTGACCCCTTTAAAAATATGTTACTGTCTTGTTCAGAAGATAACACAGGTAAGTCTGTAGATAGAAATTAGAAAATATTGTAGATGACTGATTGACCACTCGTGAGACTTAAAAAATTATCGACTTTAACGAAATAGATTTCATGTATAATTATCGCGCGTGACTTCAACCTTCAACTTTACCTTGTGCTAAAGTTTAGTGAGAATACCTGGCATTAAGTATATCTCTAAGTATGAATCCAGTTCCGCGTATTTTAGAACATAATATTACGTAACCTTTCCGTAACCGTAACCTTTTGACGACCCGTGTGGCGCAATGGTTACCATGCCGGATCGCCGCACCAAGGGTTCTGGGTTCGATTCCCAGCAAGGCGGAAATTTGAATGATGAGTTTGAATTTCTGTTCTCGGTCTGGATGTGAATGTCCTTGTCTATCTTGTGTGTTGTCCATGGCACCCACGACACAGGGAATCCTAGTGTGGGGCTATGAGTGTGAAGCGTTATTTATTTATGTATTTATTTATTTCATGATTTTAAAAGATGTGCTGAGGAGTTTCTTTACGGCTTTTCTTCTCCTCCTTGACAAAGCACCTTTCCGAAAAGCTGGTAGATAAAAAAATGACGTGCATAAGTGTATCAGTGATACCTATATGAATAAAAGATTTTGATTTGATTTGATTTGAATGAGAATGGAATATTAATGATGAACTGAATGAAGTACGCTGAACCGTCGTGTTCCAGTCCGTCTGTGGTCGCTGCAATGCTGGACGTGCCTGGTGGTGTACCGCGGGCACGTGTGGCCGGTGTGGGCGGTGCGCTGGTCGCCGCACGGCCACTACTTCGTGACGGCCAGCCACGACCGCACGGCGCGGCTGTGGGCCACTGACCATCACCAGCCGCTGCGGGTGTTCGCTGGCCATGTGTCTGATGTTGATGTGAGTGATGGTTATCATTGTGTAGGAGCAAAAGGAGTCCCGAAAGGGTGGAGGGGTTTTTGAAATCTTAAAATGTCCTTATCGCATTGTATTGTCACATGTTTTATAACGTCCATCCATCAATTAAATATCAACAAAATTAAAAATTTGTAAAAATCCTGCGCTGGATGTAAACAAAAAAGGATGAATAAGTACCAATAAATTATGCGTCTAATATATCTACCATAGCCAGCAATTACAGCCTACTGCAGCGCCCCCTGGTTGTCTACCGCCATAAAATATATCTATGAACCTGCTCTTTAATGATACCTTTTGAATGCAAAAAACCGCAATGAAATCGGCCCAGTAGTTTTCTTAAAAAACTGTAACAGCCATACACAAACAAACAACTTCTAACCCCAAACGCATACGCATATACCGCCTCCTTTCCGTTTCCTCCGTCGTGGGTAAAAAATGACCTTTTTCAGATAAAAATTTGGCCAAAATTTATTGTTTACTCTTTATTGTACATATTATGTAATTAAAATTAATGATTAGCCTTGAAAAAATAAAGACATATTTCCGATGTCGATGTGAGTAACATGATAGTGATATCGCTACTTCTACATCTGTTCAACGAGCGAGAAAAGTTGGGAAATTGAGAATTAATAAATCGTTCGAGATCTTTAAAGTTTTTTTTTCACTGGCCTACCAAAAATACCTGATAATATTTTGGTAATTGTTAAGTACCTAATAATCGACCGATAGACCAAAGGCTCAAAAATGCAAGTACCTATCAATATTATTACGGAATATCGACCTCAAAAAACTAAAGTATTGCCCTCTTTGTTGTATTTATTTATTTTATGATTCACTGGGCCCGGTCGGGCGCTGTTAGAAAGTACAACTGTTAGGAAGTCGGGCGGTGAAAAGGTTAAAAATATAATGATGTGGATGGAATATACGATGCGGATTAAAAGGAATACCAAATGATGAGAGATATCAAAGCTCTGCAATTGGCAAATTTACATAGTTCCATTCGAAAAGGTTAAGATTTTATGTAGAAATATGTAGGTAGGTAATATTGTTTTTAATACAGTTGCTCAAAAAGTGGCGTATTGCAGAGACGTATAGCGTTCGGGATGTGGGCTATTACACACTCGAGCTTTTTCTTTACCTTTTCCGAACTCGTGCGTTCTCTTTCCCAACTGTAAAAATAATGTCTATTAAAAAGAAAAAACCAACCACGTTTTTATGATTCATGCAAATATTTCTAAAAAGAAGCTACTAATTTGTTTCAATATCAGATTTAATGATTTGATTCAATGAGTTAAGTTAGGTTTCATTTCATTTCATCTCATTAAATTTCATTTTCATTTCATATCAATAAAAAAAATCTACTGAAGACTTGGCTGTATGGGCATAGTACCCATAATGGGTGAAGAAAACAAAAAAATCTCTGCTTATATTCTTTCACGGTTGGTGCCATTTTCAAAAATTTTCTTTTCAAATCAAATCACTTTATTGTGGACTATAGGTAATATACAGATGTTACAAATAAACAATTGTTCGCTATGTCCTGCCTTAAAGAAAAGGTTTTCATACATTTCTTCTAACTGATAAGGTGACATTACTCATTCCAGTGTGTCCAGTTCCATCCTAATTCAAACTACGTAGCCACTGGCTCGAGCGACAGGACAGTTCGCCTGTGGGATTGCCTGACTGGAGTCCAAGTTCGCATTATGACCGGACATAAGGTAAATGATTATGGATGTAAGGGGTTGCATCTATCTTGAGTCTAAGCTGACCTTGTCTGATTGTGCACCCTGCTGAACAACGGACGAGGCTATGGCATCAAGCATCTCTTGTTAGTTATCGCTGGGCTCTATCAACCACTTTAACCCTGATGATACCAGCGTGGTGGTAGGTGATAGGTTATCAGCCTGACTAGCTACCGCCCACCTATTTCCTGTAAATGTTTCTAATGTGTTTAGGTCCAATTGTAGTATTTATACTAATGATGCATGAACCCCGTTTCTATTTCAATTGGAAAGCATTGTTGATAACTTTTCTGTTCGTATGGTAACTGGTTATGTAAAAAAGTTATGTAAAATTCAGTTAGCGGCAGTTATTAAGTAAAAAAAAATAATATCTGTGTTTCAGTCGACAATATTTACCCTGGCATTCTCGGTGTGCGGTCGTTGGCTGGCGTCTGGCGGGGGCGCGGGCGAGATGATGGTGTTCGATCTGTCCACGGGGGCGCCGGCCGCCATCATTCCCCCCTCACACACCGCCCCAGTACATGCGCTTGCCTTCAGTCGAGATGGCACCATCTTGTCATCCGGTAAGGATTATTACAATCATACCAACCATGAATAATGCTTGTGATGTGAGGGTGCGATTCCTAACCGAAGAATTCATTTATTTGATAGATAAATGTTAAGATATCTGCGACATATTCGTATTTGGTGACGTGAGAGAAGCAATACATTCATTTATTATCTTAGCAACTGACACATTATGATCTAAATTTTAATAACAAAAAATAACAGACTTACACAATAGCTACTTGTTACACAAAAGCTACTTGTTAGATCACGTTCAAATGTATGTGGGACCACATGACAAGCACCTGCTTTCGATTAAAAAAAGAATCATCAAAATCGGTTCGCCCAGTCCAAAGTTCTGAGGTAACAAACATAAAAAAAAACTCGAATTGAGAACCTCCTCCTTTTCTTGAAGTCTGTTAAAAAGTGACTAACATCAAAACATTTATTACAAGTTTGTTTTATATTTATATGTGGTAATTATTACAATTCAGTCAGATATTGTATGTGTGTAGTATTCATTAGTTTTCGGGGATAATAAGTACCCTATATGTTTTTCCAGATCACGGTCTACCTGTGTAGTAAATTTTAGTAACATCCGTTTAGTAGTTTTGCATGAAAAGGTAACAAACATCTATATATAGGACATATATGTCCTCACACACAAACACATTTTTAATATTATTAGGAAATATTTATAAATCTAACTTAAATCAATAGGATCCTTGACGTACGCGCAGTATGAAAATTCTCAGTCTCACATGCATAACCCCAGCGTCATCTAGAGCTGCCATGAAATTTAACTAACTAATGCTGTGTTACATTAATTATTGTTACAGGTTCATTAGACTGCAATATAAAACTATGGGATTTCACAGCAATTACAGATGAAGCTACTGTTGAAGAGCCTGGAGCAAATTCATCTGCTCAGAGGGAAGATAAATTCTTATTAAGATCTTTTGCAACGAAAAATTCTCCTATAAAGAGTTTACACTTTACTCGACGGAATTTGTTATTGGCTGTGGGAACTTATGAGGGAAGTTCTTAAGAAAAATCAGTTTGTTCTTTACATTTACTAAATAAATGATTCCATTTTATTAAAACTGACTTTTATTGTATTTGAAGGAGATAAGACCTCTCACTGGTAATAAACTGAACCATTAAGTTTAAAATTGACTCATTACTCCTTGCTACTTGTGCTTTCATTGCTTGTCTAAAGTCCTCTTTAACTCCTTTGTCAGCACCACGAGTGCCAATCCGCCTCTGTCCCAAGTGTTGCTGTGAGCTTGGCAATATGTCCAAAGCAATATTTTTGCCTTCATTCCAAATGTAGGTAAGTTCCTCTAAAATGTCTATGTGAATTATATAAGCTGAAAATAGATGGTAATGAAATATACCTCTTTGTTTTATAACATCTAGAATATGTATGAATATTGCTTCTTCTTGTGGCCAACCAAGTTGCATCAGCACCAGCATATGGCCATATGTTAAATCAGCTGTATTTCCTGTATTGATCAAGATTCTTATTATCAATGTGCAAAAGTAATGCATAATGGCAACTTTGGTCATTGGAAGGAAATGAAGATGTCTATGTTTACCACCAACAATAAGATCAGATTCCAACACTCCTTCAACTGAGGGTAGATGAGGTAATGCAGCCAAAATATTTTCTATACAGGCTTTGTAGCTTTTCTGGAAGAAACATATTGATACCCTCACTACACTACTTGCAAGAGAAGTAACTGTAATTGGAGGTATTGCTTCATCATATCTACCACGGTATAGAGCCAGCTCTTCAGTAAAACCTTCACACCAAGGTTTAATTTGTAGCTGTGATGTAAGCTTCAAAAACTCACGTGATATTACATCACTGCTGTGTAGAAGCTCCCAACAATTTGCAGCAGCTTGAAACTGGTGTGCTGATATACCTGACACTTCTATTTCACCTTTTTTTCTTTTTGATGGGGGCATTTCAGGATCTGAAAGAGCTTCGACAAGTATGTGGTTTCCTTTTAGTGATTTCTGATCAAAAAGTGATCTTAAGAAAAATACTACTCCACAATATAACAATTGTCGACAATCTTGGTTGCTCCTCAATAACATCAACTTTTGGAAATATGACTCTTTATTCAAACTGTTACTATAGTTAGTAAGGTATGTGTCCCACCCTAGCTGCCTTCCCAATAAGTCTAATACTCCATAGAGCCTTTGCCATGGGTCTGTAATGTCACTTTCTGCTTCATTATAGACATAGGAATTGTAAAAATCAATGGCTTTTACCAAGAGCCTTTGAAGCAGACGAGGTGATTCCAATGAACTGAGCAGAGGCAATGTTTCTACTACTAGTAAACGAGCATATCTATTATCATAGAATACTTTTTCTGTGTTTATTAAAGTTTTAACCAGACTATCCACACCTAATTGTGGAAACTTCTTCAGCAGCAATACTAACAATCGGCAATGTTCCATAGTGTCATCACTGTTCTCAACACTTGTCTTAAGTATTGTTAATTGTATATCAGGGCATATATTGTCAAACATTTGACTTAGGAAACTGGCATCATTTGATTTCAACGCATTTGCAATTGCTGATATTTCCGGTAGTAAGTTGGGTAAGTTTTGCCTTGACATGACCAGGGAACTAAAACATTCTGCTGCTTCTTGAACATTACCTGACTGTTTCTCCATCAAATAGGCTTCAAATTGTATTTTAAAATTTGTTGGGAACAAAGTTTTTGCAGTAAGCATCCAGGCTTTGGCGGAGTGTATATTATATTTTTGAGCTTCTTTCGCTCGCGTTATAATGTAATCTTCATCATCATCTGTCATTTTAATTTCTAAAGCTGGCATCCTATTTTGCGGTAATGATAACTTTATATTTATTGTATAACAGACTTCCTTTTTATTTTAAAATTCGAGATCAATGCATGTAGCCATGTAGGTGTGCATTTTCTAGTGTATGAAATAAAATTATAAATTAAAAAATTGACATCAAAAATCAAGACAAGAAATGGAGATGGAGTGACATTAATGACAAATTGACATTCATATTAATTACTCCCTACGTTCCACTAGACGATCACAACGATCACGCTCACGACCGCGGTTTTTCCTGTTCCACTAGCTTGTGAGTGTTACAATCATACACCCAAGTGGAACGGGCACTTCGACCCACCCCGTGAGGTGGGTTGTTTTGAGCGTGCCGTGAACTGCCGTGAGCGAAATTAATGACGTTTTCACCGCGACCATGACGACCGTGGTCGCCATGTGGAACGCGTTTTGATCGTTGTGAGCGATGTGAGCGTCTACTGGAACGCAGTGTAAGTCAGATCTGTCAGTCTGAGTTCTGACGTATGGTCTGACCATAGATATATACTGTAGCTCATTGATTATAGAAAAATAAGAGGATATGCCCTAATTTGCGTCTAAATTTTTTCATTATACATATATTGTGCAAATATGACCCGAAATACCAAAAATACATCTGTCCTATTCTTACACGTCACATTATGTACTTGTAGAAAGAGTAAAATACATATAGCGTATTTCTATTTTCTGGCAACATTATAAAGAAATCTATCCGAGCTCCCACTAGGTATGTTCGATTCAGGTGCATTGTATCGATACTCTGGATTGATATGGATCGAAAAGAGAAAAAAAAGAAATATGTTAATAAATAAAACATGATATTTTATGTACATACACCGTATAATTTAATAGGTACGATGTTTTGTATCGATTCATAATCGAATTAAATATTTTAAATATTGTTAAATAAACTATCGACAAGCTTAATTGAGTGGGTTTCTAAATAAAGATATATCTTTAAGCATTGGATTAAAACGATTAACCTTAATATTGATTAAGGTTAATCGTTTTAGATTTAATTTTATAATAGATTTAATTTTATTCAATATATTGTATAATTAATTAAATATTGTAAAAGTTACTTAAGGTTTTTTTAAAGAATGTGGTATGTAGTAGGAACATCATATAAATAATAATAACTCACTCGATAACACTATATTTGATTTAGAACTCTTGTGTTTTTTTAAACTAAATAATCAAATATATTCATATCAATTATATTATTTTCTTGAAATATTATATCGATATGTAAAAAATACAACACAATTTTGTGGGCGGAGTCGACGCCATATTTGAGAAACATTTGGCTTCAGATCACGTGACCTTATTTCCTATTTAATCAAAGCTGTATAGCTGGATTGACGACTTTATAGAGGTACCAGGGGGGCAATTCCATAGACATAATACTACTAGACTAGTCTAGTAATAGTCAAGCGGGCCTTCTTTGCGTCACGCTATTAGAAAGAGAAAGAGACCAAGGAGACTCGTGTAACTCGTAATTATGACAAGGATAGGTTTACCTCCTGCCTTTCTTCGCAGCGTGACGGTTTCACTTACATATGCTCAGGAGCCCAATTCTCATTTCGTAGACATACATGTCTAACAGAGATATCTCGAAAAAACATCGCCGATGTCGAATGAAACCTAACTTCCTTATTCTCGGGATGTCACATTAGTGATATCTCGGAGCCTTTTCGTACGACATGCAACGTACTTATGGTCCGGAGCATTCGAGAATGAAATGTCGCGCGTTTTGACCAATCACAGCAGGGTATAAGTTGACATTGGTTACCATGGATATAATAGTCTAACTGGACCATGGATATAATATCCTAACTGGATCCCAACCTCTACCATGGATATATTACTCTATCTGGACCATGGACTTCGTAGTGGTACCTGACGATTTTTGAACTAAATTTGATAAGAAGGACCATTTTTGTATTGTTTCCATGTTATCTATAGTCCCAGGATATATCCTGAGATAATGATACATCATTAGATTGCGTTTTTATAATGGTTTAAAAACATCTACAAAGATGAAATTTTAATATAGATGTACCATAATTGTGTACTTTAAATTGCAATAATTTAAATTCGGTTATTTTGAAAAAACATTAATAAAATGTATTATTTCAATATGTATATATTACCTACAACTATTACCTACTGTACTCAAAATTATCTAAGATGCCCATAATGATACCTGCCATTTAATAATACGAACTAACCACATACCATCAGGTGTATCATCAGCTTGTTTGCCGGCTCGGCTATTTCCATGCATACCTAGCAACTTGAGTTGTTAGGAAGAAACAATAAAATAATATTTTATTGGAATCGTACATGCATGTTGCGAATACGCAGTACAAGATAGCTCAATCGAGGTAGTAGGTAAGTATTTAGTTTACAATTTAATTATCGAATCGATTAGAAGGTCTTACAATTATGAAGAACCATATCAAAATAGGACATAATCTTTCTAAGTATGGACACCCTACAATTATGAAGGACAATCTCAATCCGTCATTCCGATATGACAGCACGTTACATACCTACTCTTTGATTGACATTTTGTCATGACAAGAATGTTTCGTTATACGGTACGCGGCTAGTCTTTTTGCCAAAAATATGCAGGAATAAAAATTTTAAGCAATATCGCATTTAAGAAATTCTAACAATACGGGGATCATTTAGAATGAATGTTAAAGTATGTTATTACACTTTCATTTGATAAATGTATTTTAAAACCTCTTTTTAAGTGTAGTCAAGTTTTGTTGACTTGGCGTTGCTGTAGTCTAGAAAACGGAACGTTTATTTCATATGTCATATGGTAATATCGAAAGATAAAATGTCGAATGTGCCCCAGAATAACTTTTTTGGATACATTCGAGATTTTGCCGACATGTCTCGCCGAGATTTAAAGATTAGTGATATGTCTAACTTCGACATTATCTCTTCAAAATGAGAATTGGGCTCCAGATACCTTGCCTAGTCTAGTAGTATTATGTCTATGGGCAATTCTCATTTCGTAGAGATACATGTCTAACAGAGATATCTCGAAAAAGCATGGCCGACCTCGAATAAAACGAGGCCAATCGGCCATGTTTTTTCGACATATCTCTGTTAGACATGTATCTCTACGAAATGAGAATTGGGCTCCTGACGTTCAATTTCGATAAAACGTCATCAATGAGTGATGACGTCATAACCTGGAGGAGCTGAAGAACCATTCGAACCAATCACAGGCCAGATTGACGTTGTCCTTCATAATTATAGCGTATCCACACTTAGAAAGATTATGTCCTATTTTGATATGGTTCTTAAAAAATGTTTTCTGTAGGTAATTTTTCTAAAGGTAAAAATTATATTTTAATAATACCTATTATTAAATTTCTTCAAAATTACCGAATTTAAAATATTGCATTAAGAGTAAAATTGAGAAGATTGCACATTCCAGCTTTTTATTAATGTAATGTAATTAGTAATATTAAATGTACAGTATTATGTTATTATTCTCCACTTTAAGTTGCTTTACGTGTCTTTAAATTTACGATAGCAAACCCACCAAATCTCTGCTGCCCATGACAATCAATACTGATTACCTTTAAACAAGACTCGGGAAGGGACTGGGAATTATTTAGTTAGGAAAGAATAATAACACGACTGTCACTGATTATCGACAACAGTACAACACCACATTTTATGCAACACAAACAAAAACCACGAGTACCTACGACAACCACAATTTTCACAAATCCCCGATGACCATAATCGCCACTCTGAAAAATTGCATTGATTTTTGGTAGAGACCGACCGAAGGTTCGGTTTCGGTTTCGGTTTCGGTTTCGGTTTCGGAAAAATTTGGCCGAAACTTTCGGCCAAACCGAAACTCTGTGTTCGTGAATTTTTGTGTGTCATTCGGTTAAGTTCGTGGCTAACCCGTGGGCGCTGACTTTTCAAGTGAAGTCATTGATTTAACATGTTTATTATATTTGTTCATTAATCTGAAGAGCGTATGACAGGGTGCTTTGGCGCTAGATTTTAGCCGTTTTTTGCTCGATATTAATAACGGTAACAAGTAGAAAAAAGGTCATAATATAGTGTCTAATGCTGTATAGATAATGATACGGAACTCATATCCAAGCATGGTAAAGTAAACTGTAACTGGAAGATATTTATGTAAAACTTTTACTAGGGGTATTAATTAGACGTTATAGATTATATAAAAAGTAGTTTTCGTCTATTTGTCTGTGCGTTTGTTCTGGCTACTCTCAGGAACGACTTAACAGATTTACCTGCGGTTTTCACTCCCTTATAACTTATAATACATACGTATACGTATTGTAGTGAGCTTTGGTTAACATTTAGTGGTTGGTTTATTTCAAACGGTTTACAAATAAATCAATTACGCTATGTCAATTTCGCCCATGCTAACATTTATTGAGTGAGGGCTTACCGAAAGGTTTACGGAAGCAAAGCGAGGGCATTCACTAGTAGTATTTTCAATTCAATTCAATTCAATTCAAAAATAATTTATTTCAAATAGGCCACTTTGTGGCACTTTTGAGTATTTTCGAAGTCTAAATCCCAAATCATCCATTACAATGAAAGGGTAACTGATCGATATGTCTGTACATGGAAGATATTTGAGAAAATCTATCACGAGCGGTATTTGTCAACGCAAAAGAGACCATAGCAATTATTTTTCGAATTTCCGTCTGTTTGTTTATGTGCGTTTGTTCAGGGTAATTTCAAAATCGGTTAAATCGATTTGCATGCGGTTTACACTGAAGTATTTTAGTAAAATGGGGCTAAGATTTAAATGATCTATTTAAATGATTTAAAACTTTATTATTTTAAATGATTTAAACTTAAATTAAAATTTAAAAAACCCCCGACAGCTTGATATACAGTACATATACACTAAACATAGCTAAGAACACACTCGATTAAGTCACCTTCATGCAAAAAAAACTAAATCAAAATCAGTTCCTCCGTTTGGGAGCTACGATGCCACAGACAGAAAGATACACAGATACACAGACACGTCAAACTTATAACACCCTTATTTTTCGTCAGAGTTTAAAAACAGCGTTCATCCATAGGTACCCACATTTTTTCGAATTTTGTCGTTTACGTAAAGATAAGTTTACCGAACTGAAGGCAGTTAATACACATAAAAATGTACAAATAAAAGTGTGTAAAAAACACGCTAGATTTCAGTACCTATACAGGATGTCCCGTAAGTAGTGGGTCAATGTTAGGGGACAGATAGCTTGAGGGTTGACCTACCTTATGTCAAAAAATGACCTTTGTAAAATTTAAAAATTTCGGCTCCTTTAACCTACTTTTTTCTGTTGAGTTCACAAATGAGCAGCTCAAAAAAATACCCTAATGGTGTAGCCAAACGAGCGTATTTTTTGAGCTGTGCGTCGCATAAAATAGCGTAAATCGTAAAATCGCGTAAAATGCACATTTCAAAGAATTGAATTAGAACTTTTGTATGAAACCAGCTCATTTCACGTGACTCACAGCACCAAAAATACGCTCGTTTGGCCTCACCCTAAGTTTCGGTTTCGGTTTCGGTTTCGGCCGAAACTGGACCTAAGGCCGAAGGTTCGGTTTCGGTTTCGGCTGAAAAACCAGTTTCGGTCGGACTCTAATTTTTGGCGCAGTGTTAAAAACTACCACACTATTACTGATTATCGACAACAGCACAAAGTACAACACCACATTTTAAGCAACACAAACAAAAACGACGTATACGACGACCACAATCTTCACAAATCCCCGATGACCATAATCACCACTCTGAAAAATTGCATTGATTTATGGCTCAGTGTTGCAAACTACCACACCATTACGGTAGAGTCTGGCCAACGAAAGTAGAAAATCAGTAAGCCCGCGAAATTTGAAAAAGTCGTAGATGGCAGCACACGAATTAGAGCTTTAACTGATGTTGATACTTGAAAAATAGAATATTACTATTTATAAATACAAGTGGTTCATATAATTATAATTATTATTAAAATTAGAGTTTCATGTGTTACATCAACCGACAAACCGAGGAATTCAAACATAGCTGTTTTAGACCGCACCCCAGCGCTGCCCGTAATTGGACGCGTTGTTACAGACACTTTTCATAAACAGAGATGGCCCTCCTTCTACCTCAATACTCCATGAACTCAAGTCTCATCTCAAATCAAAATAAAATAAAAAAAACCGGGCTATTATAGTTTCGAAGTATTTAAAGTACCTATAGGTATATTTTAATCAAACCAAGCATCACATCACTAATCCACAGACATTGACAATAAATCGACTGCCATCTGTTGTAAATTGTAAACAAAACTGTCATATTTCAGTGTTGCCAATGCTACGGCAATTACCGTGTTTTACGGCTTTCAGGCCAAAAAATCACAATATCTACGGGCTACGGCTGGAATCCTATTGCCGTAGCAAGTTCTACGGCTTTTCGCAAATTCCAGGGTCTTGTTTTTATTTTATGTTTTGCAAACATTTAACGAATGTTAAAACCCTTAAAACAGCGCCACTAGGCTAATGTTGATGTTAATGAAGGCTAATGAAAAGTATTATTTGTTTTGTGGGCATGAAATTCACTGCCGATGACTTTTTTTTTAGTTCTAGCGCTGAACCGATGGTATTGATATTGGCGTAATTGGATAGCTACGGCCCACACTTGATCTTTTCCCATATAAACACGGCTTTTTTATCTAATGTACACGGCCTTCCAAAAATTTTCATTGGCAACACTGCACAGATTTGTCAATAACAATAAATCTAACCAGAATAAACGTTCGTTGTTCGTTACTTAAGTACTCCAGTCGAATACATTTATTGAGTGTAAACTAACTCATAAATTAATTGTAAAATAAGTATAAATAATACTCCGCCTTATTATAATAAACTAAATTGAAATACAACAATGAGTAGAGTTAGATTTACCGTTCATGGTCGTGCTAGTGATCTTCCCGATCACATTTTAGAAATGATTTTTTCATATTTAAGTGTATTAGATCTTCGGCATTGTTCATTAGTGTGTAGAAAATGGTACAGGATATTGCAAGATGTAAATAGTGATGTATGGCGAATTCATTGCATGAAGAGGTTATCAGAAGAAGTTATCAAATCAGAGCTGTTGATACCTTTACCAACCTACAAAGAAAAGTTAAGAGCATTCTATCATGCATGGAGCCCTTATGATTGTTCCAGAAATATATATATCAAACCTAATGGTTTTACATTACACAGGTACATCTAAAAGGAAGTTTTTTATTGATTCCAAAAGTGTTATGTATTTTTTTTGTTTACTGTGTTGTACCAATTTTATATTTGTATAGATGTTTGTTTCTTATAGAAATCCAGTGGCACAGAGTACAGATGCATGTAGGGGTAAAATTGGATTCCAGCGAGGAAGACATTCATGGGATATTGTTTGGGACGGGCCCCTAGGGACAGTGGCAGTCATTGGTATTTCCACTAAGGAAGCTCCATTGCAATGCCAGGGTTATGTAGGTCTACTGGGATCTGATCAACACAGCTGGGGTTGGAATTTAGTTGATAATCAGTTACTACATAATGGAGAGACGAGAGGGCACTATCCTCTTTTAAACAATTGTCCTAGATATCAAGTAAGCATCACAACTTTATAAATATTGTTAAATACATTGTAAATAGTAGATTTCTATATAGAATATTAATGTAAAATGTATCGTCCATTTAAGAACCTATGCAAACTATCATATTAGGGAATTTTTATTTGATGAAAAGAAATATACCTTAAATGATGTTAAGATTGAAATGCATGACTAGACACATCTGCCAATCTGCTATAGTAGCTATGATTTCCTTCATCAAGATGTGCTTATCATTATACTCATTATCATCATAAAGTGTGTATTTCTGTTTGTCTAATAAAATGCCTTTTCATGCCATGGTGCTATTTGGCACAGGCCCTAAATGGATTTTAATCTTTGTTTTGCTCCATAATTTCTTATTTATGCTTTATTCCTTCTTTTAAAGACACTTACACATTACCAAAGGATATCTTTTTAATTTTAACATATTTTATATTCCAGGTAGGTGAACGCATAAGAGTGATATTAGATTGTGAAAAACATATTTTAGCATTTGAAAGGGGTTATGAGTTTTTGGGTGTTGCATTTAGGGGTAAGAATTATATTTAATTACTTTTTATTAATGGTATAGGTTTTTTTCAAATGGAAAGTTCTGCCTTATTGGCTTTTACAGCTTCACATGGATAGAGGAATGACTTTGGAGTGGCTAAGCGAAGACAGTCTATATATGTATAAGAATCTAATGCCCATATTCAAAAACAGCACTGTGGCCTCACAGTGTTTGCGAGAACATAGCGTCATTAAAACCAGTTCATAAACAATACTTGAGTGAAATCTATTACTGTGCGTTTGTCAAAATAGAAAGAAAGGATTGATTGTTTGTAGTCCTATCTTTGTCTTTTACCTTTGTCAAATTTGCCACATCAAATGGAACAATTACAGCCCTGTAATTGGCATAATTGCATCCTTTCAGTCAAATAATACTTGTGTCAACTGAAACAGAAGACTTGCCATAACAAACGCACTAAAAATGCCTTACTTCGTATAGTATTGCTTCTTTACTTTGTACAAGTATTGTTCTTGAATACAAGTGTAAGATATTGATATTGAAGTTTTCAAGATTATTGTATACCTAAATCAATTATTTCTGGTTACGGTGACAATAGAAATGGTTGTCTGTAAAGTCGGTTTACGGACGGTAGTTTAATGTGACAACGTCATGACAAAACATTGATGAAATGATTGCATACTTTTATAGATAAAATTGAGCGCTTGGGCCGATCGTAGCCGATCGTGCCTCTCTATTGCTTGTTCCGCGCTCTCGCTCGCGCGGAACGGGACAATGAGTCATGCTTTTTCGTCGTGCACCCGGCGTTCATCGTTTTAATAGACGTTATCACGTCAAAAATATTAAGTGACAGCCTGTATTTCTGAAATATATCACTAAGAATTACAATCACTTACAATTAGGTGGGATTGTGGTCAAGCATTAACTTATTTTTAAGTAAAAAAAATGTTTAGAATATTATTTGTTTCTAGAATGTTATAGTAATAAAATCAATTAGGTGTTTAATTTTGCTAGAATAATTTTAAATTTCTTTTTTCAGGCCTTCCACATATGAAAATTTTTCCAGCAATCTCCGCTGTATATGGTAATACAGAAGTATCTATGGTTTATGCAGGAGTGCCACTAGATGGTTGACAGTTAAAGCATTTAAAACATTTTCTAGTCATAAAATTTGTGTGATATTTATTTTGCAATTAGTAACTTACTGTTACAATTCGTATTTGTTAAAAATTTTATAGTATTTATTAATTACACTGTAGGTTTAGTATATTAAAGATCGATGCATATGTAACGTATTTTTACCCCGTACGGGACGGGGACGGAGCATATACGTGCGTGCCCCGTTCACGTCCCGTACGGGAATCCGCTGCGTATGCACTGTCGTATACATTTTCTATGAAACGATGTTTCCAAAACTTCACGTCCCGTCCCGTATGGGAAAAAACCCGTTACGTAGGTATGCATTGATCTTAAAACTTGCACTTAAAAATTACTAGTCATAAAGACCGCAATAAGAGTAAATCAAGCTTGATAAGAACTTCTGTTACCAAATAACCAAATGTTGCATTACATGTTAATTATACTTCCAACATTCCATATAAATATAGTAATAACAATACGTTTGTGCGGGTTTATGCTCCAAACGCGGTCCGAACTAGGGATCGGACCGGCCGCATGCGTCCACCTCATATTAAATTTTTGTGCGAAGCCGGAACCACGCCAGTTTGAGCGTTGGCCCTTAAATTATGATTTATTTATTTGAATATACAATATTTTTATTTTTTGAACATATTTTTATTTTTTAATTTATGATGAACATATTTTTTTGATAATAGGTATATTGCAATCGGCTACTTTTAGTAGCGCGAAATTAGCGGTACACCCACAAATTGGCGCGATATGAAAAATCCTCAACAAACATAAAATGAAGCAGGATGATGTCTTTTCCTTCTCTTTATTAGCCTTGTTTGGGAGCTCTTTTCTTCTTTTTGTTCTTGTTCTTTTTCAGTTCTAAAACATTTTTTTCGGATAGTTCAAATATTGTTTATTAGCGTATTAAGTGAACTCAATTTTTTTAATTAGTCTAAGAGTCAGGCTAAAAACTATTGAATCCTTGAGCAAGTCTTTCATTACAAAAATATGTCCTGCAACTTTATTTTCATATTATCAATTTGTTCCCGACTTTCCGATACTAAAAAGAATAGCATCCACAAATACCAAAATTAATTTTACTCCTTTAGGGCGGTAACTCACCGGGACGCCAAGGCGACGTCGCCGGCCAATCCAAACAGTTTATATTGAAATGTATGGCGGATACCTCACTTGGCGACGGTTTGGCAACGTCGCCAATTTGGAAGCGTAGACATGCTTTTGTATGGAAAAATTAGTTTCGATACAGAAAAATTTATTGTGAAAATCTATGAAGATATCCATCTGGTTAATATCATCAGGATTATAAAGGTTGATTTATAGCTTTGATGCGTTTGAATTTCTGTTCTCGGTCTGGGTGTGTGTGTGTGTGTGTTCTTGTCTTTGTGTGTTGACCACGGCACCTAACACGGTAGGGATAGTGTGAGGCTATGAGTGTGTAGCCTTATCTAAATTTAATTTTGCTTGGTTTTCAACCTTTTTTTTTCGGAGGGGAAAATGCATTACGCATACCACCCGGGCGCAGGGGGCACCCGAGTGGTTATGGACTCTCGTATAGGCTAATGAGACCCACGGTATACCCACTAAAAACCCCCCCATCTTCCACCTCGCCGCCTTGTGACTGGGTTACGGGAAGGCTTTCGCACACATCCGCGACCCCGCCGGCGGCAGCCGCCCTCAAGCGGCTCCATCGCCCTGCGATCCCTCCACGGCCGCAGAAGATAGGGAGAACGGCGCACCGTAATACCGGCACTCCTCTTCTTCTGCGGTCCCACCTCCACGCGCGTCCGCAGCGGACTTGTTCAGCCCGCTGGGAGCGCGCCCTCGCGCCTCTACTAAGCCCCCCCGCCACGACAAGGCGGGCAGCCCCCGGGGGGCTTGGTTTTCAACTTCGAGCAACTAAGTGCGCTTTAAATTGACTTTGACCATTAATTTCTTCATAATCTTAGTTTTAAACACCCATATTGCCTCAATGGGTTTCTTTTCATTTGATAAATGTCTCAACCCAGATATTATTTTTTCTTAATACTTTAATGCAAGTAAGTTCAATAAAGTTCAACGGTGCAATCTGGTCAGCTAAAAAGCAATTAATGGTGGCGTAGACCATTTCCTCGGGCTAATTGGAGGGATCGCTATCACGCTGTGAGGCACGCCACACCTGATTAGGGTGAATTTTGCCCGAAGACAACTTTTATCGGTCATCTGTTTCATCATTATTTATGCAAATGATTGAATATAGGTACCTACTGTTTGTTAAAAATTTAAGTGTTATTGTACATAATAAATTGATTGCTAACTACACTGGAATTTTCATATAAGTACCTACCCCTTTCCTGACATGAAATATCATAATAAATAAGTGTACATAGCTTATTCAAAAAAGGGATATATTACATGGATAGATGGTACCTACTACACGTCTCTAAAACCTATGCTTATAAATTGATACGAATAAGTTTGCTAATGAGTAAAGTTGAAAATGAAAAACTATGCCTATTTTTTGGATTTTACATATTGTTAGATACATAAATACTGAGCCTTAATTTATTTATTTATTCTTTATTGCACCTTAAAACATAAAGGATACAAAAGGCGGACTTAATGCTAAAAGCATTATCTGCCAGTCAACCTTAGGGCAGTGGGAGAATGAAGAAGGCTTAATGTCCCATTGCAATAATAGGGAGTCATGTCATGATGCAATGAGTAACACATGCCCCTTAGTTTAGGTAGGTATACCCATCTACATCAACCCCGGATCTACGATTTTTTCGAACTGGGGCAGAAACTTGATAGTGGCGCCTACTACGGAGTTTTGTATGCACTATGCAATAATTACTATGAATTGCAAAATCGGTTCAGGCGCTCACAAAAAAATTCATCGGGCGTCTGTCTTACATAAGCGTATAGAAAGCAAAATCGATTCAGCGCTCAGACTAAACAAAAAGGCCATCGGGTGTAAAGTTCTTTTATTTTTAATCATACTATATTATAATTTTGGCGCCCCCCATAAACTGCCGCCTGGGGCGGGTGCCCCAGTCGGCCCCCGCCTAGATCCGGCCCTGACCCACATACCTACCTACCTGCTTATAAAATAAATAATACACAGTATTTTATTTATAAAACTTTATTCTTGGTTGCTCAGTGCTTAGATTTAGGGAATAGTTACATGAATACCATATAAATTATCTATAATACTTATAGTGTTGCTAAGTTTGGGGTTACATGAATATACATATATTTTTACATAAAAAATTAAGTTCATAGTGTGATTTCATCGATAGGTAGGTACTATAATATATTATTTTCTGTAAAGAAGCAAAAAAATATTAGATGTAGGAAGATATACCTAAATATCGTAGTCGCATATTTTACATACCTACCTAAATAATTAAACACAAAACTGGAAATTGTAATATTGAATAATTACAAAGACACAAACGCTAAGTAGGGTTTGGTGCATAGTTGGTGTAATACACGACTGCGCGACGCTAGGGAGGGTAATGTGTTTATCAGTCTATGTGTACGTTCACACGGCAACATTTTTCCCGTATACCGTACACGAGATTTTATCGAATAGAGCAGTGATAATAGGAAACCTATTGAACTGTTCACACGGAGTCTATGCGGGAAAATATCGTGTTCGAGAAATATTTCTTCCCGTATACGGTCGGAATTTGTCACCACGGAGGCCCGCGTCTCGAAACGATTTTATCGAATACTAGCGGTCTGCCCCGGCTTCGCTCGGGTGTACTTTTATTTTTAAACATTTTGAGATATATTTATAATTTTATGTTTTGACGACCCGCGTGGCGCGATGGCTACCATGCCGTATCGCCGCGCCAAGAGTCCTGTGTTCGATTCCCAGCGAAGCGGAAATTTGAATGATGAGTTTGAATTTCTGTTCTCGATCTGGGTGTGACACGACACGACTGTCCTTGTCTAGTGTGTTGTCCATGGCACCCACGAAACAGGGAATCCTAGTGTGGGGCTATGAGTGTAAAACGTTATTATTATTATTTGTTTTTATTTATTATCTTTTTATAGGAAATAGGTATGTGTTTTTTCTTTAAATTTTTATTTTTTATAACATACATTTTTATTAAAATTGCTTTTTAAGTTTTATGTACTGAAGTAATTTATGTGTAATGGTTTTTTTTTACTTGATAGTCTACTCGATAAGTTCAAAATGGTTGAAATTAGAGATACTGCTCTTAAAAATACGTGCGATAGCTCATTCTGTTCGGAATGATGTCTAGAAAAATGTTTCGGAAGCGTTTACCAGCACGTAAAAAATTGCAAAAGTTATTGACAAAATAAAGTTGAAAAAAAAAAGTATTTTGTTTTTGGTAATCACTTCGAAACTATTAATATTTAAGAAATTTTAAAACAAGATTCTTAAAGTAGAGGAAATTTCCAAACAATGACTCGCGACTCTCGGAACTCTATCTCCATTATTTATAACTTTAATTTAACGCTGAAAATGGGTCTCCACGCTGCATTTTTAGGTTGCGCGTGCGGCGTCAAAACCGAGTTCGTCACACTCAATAATTTTTTAAGGTATTAATTATTAATTTAAAAAAATAAAAAAAATATGGTGTATTCGAAACACTTCAAAGAATTTGCTCCCGTAGGAAATTTTGCTTAAAGTTAATTTTTCAACAAGTTAGACGATTGTTAATTAACTAAATTTTCTCGAACTTCCATTTTCATTGTACATTAAAAAAAATGTTTAAGTAATTGTCCTATAAATTTTTCGCTTCGTGGAGCCCTTCTTATATACATGCTTAACGAGATCACGTCATAAAAGTTTAAAAAGTTTTAATACTTTGTGTATAATAATTTTATAAGTTGAACAAACAATTTTTTCGTTTTTTTATCGAATCGAAATTAAAAAATTGAAAAATGTTTTTATCTGTACTTTGTTATACATAGTTGTTTTTTTTATTTTTAGGTGTTTCAGAAAAAATATATAAAAAAGTTGAGAATTTGTTTATAAAAAATTGTTAAGTTAAAAAACAATGAAATTGTTGATAAAAAAAATATTTTTTTACATTTCTATTAAAGATGGTTAATTATAATTTTTAAGAAAAAAAAATTATTAACTAATTATTCAAACAATAGAAATATTAAAAAACAATTATAAACAGTTAAATATCATTATTAAGAAAAATTTTTTTTTTTCAAAAATCATAATGTTTTGTAAAGAATAAGATATTAAGAAATTTTTTCTTGAAAGCATTGAAATAGTCTATTTGTTTATAAAAAAAAAACTTATAAAAAAATGAGGGAATTTTTTTTTCAAGTCATTAAATGTCTTTTATGAATGCCAAAACGATTATTTAATAATAAATTGAGAAAAAAATATTTTCAATAATATTATTTGGATTTTTCATTTTTTGTTCAACTTATAAAATTATTATACACAAAGTATTAAAACTTTTTAAACTTTTATGACGTGATCTCGTTAAGCATGTATATAAGAAGGGCTCCACGAAGCGAAAAATTTATAGGACAATTACTTAAACATTTTTTTAATGTACAATGAAAATGGAAGTTCGAGAAAATTTAGTTAATTAACAATCGTCTAACTTGTTGAAAAATTAACTTTAAGCAAAATTTCCTACGGGAGCAAATTCTTTGAAGTGTTTCGAATACACCATATTTTTTTTATTTTTTTAAATTAATAATTAATACCTTAAAAAATTATTGAGTGTGACGAACTCGGTTTTGACGCCGCACGCGCAACCTAAAAATGCAGCGTGGAGACCCATTTTCAGCGTTAAATTAAAGTTATAAATAATGGAGATAGAGTTCCGAGAGTCGCGAGTCATTGTTTGGAAATTTCCTCTACTTTAAGAATCTTGTTTTAAAATTTCTTAAATATTAATAGTTTCGAAGTGATTACCAAAAACAAAATACTTTTTTTTTTCAACTTTATTTTGTCAATAACTTTTGCAATTTTTTACGTGCTGGTAAACGCTTCCGAAACATTTTTCTAGACATCATTCCGAACAGAATGAGCTATCGCACGTATTTTTAAGAGCAGTATCTCTAATTTCAACCATTTTGAACTTATCGAGTAGACTATGAACTATAACTATATTAAGGGTCGACTGTGAAACTGAAGGCTTGCCATGACCAACGCATTGAGAAATGCCTTACTTCGCATAGTATTGCTTCTTTACTTAGACAAGTATTGTTCTTGAATACGGGGGTAAGTCAAGTGGGGTATGATTAAATAGGTATTCAAAAATGTTTTAGGTTTCTTTCATCCGCCCGTGGTCCGATCGCCGAGATCATTTTTCATTTAAAGTAACAGTTCAGGATTTATGACGATTTAAAGTTGTTTAAACAACCATTCTCATTAATTTAATAACTCCCATAATGAAATGACAACACTGGGAATTTTATCGTCTTATAATCCTAACAAAGAATGATGAATCCTAACTAGTGTAAAATAAAAATAAAAATACCCGGCCGCGTATTAAAAACTAAAAAGAAAAAAATAAACCCACTATTTATAATGTTGTTCTACACCATAGAAGGATTACCTTACCAGTCGGGACCCATTTAAATTTTACACGGCTACAACTTTTTCAACGAAAATGTACCCATGTGCGAAAATTGTTCATATATTGCCACATTGCCACATCTTTTTTATTACGAACCAATTGAAATCAAACGAACACTAAATATTACCCGAAGCTTACTACTATACAACAGTGAATACCGCATCCATTTAGCTATAGGCCATTTATGAGATCAACGGGAACAATCGCATATAGACAATTAAAAATTCTAAAATTAATATATAATATTAAGGAGGTATGCGTGTTTGTAATTCCAGATAATATTACCTATAAAATTAATTACATAGAGTAAATTGTTATGGTTCTAGTCACAGAACACCTAACTAATTATTAGGTGTTCTGTGGTTCTAGTTACCTGTTTTATTGGAGGAGGAGGAGGAGGTATTCAATTCGACTGTATTTTTTTGTTTGTTACCTCAGAAGTTACGACTGGGTGAACCGACTTTGAGGATTCTTTTTTTAATCAAAAGCTAATGCTTGTCATGTAATAATAATAATAAAAGCCTTTATTCAGACACAGCATTTAACATTAATATACACTTAAACTAGTGTTGGCTCTGGTGAGTCGATGACACCGACAATTTGGTCTGTTTGCCCAACTTTGGCAAAGGCCTCCTCCATTTCTTTCCACTCAGTTCTGTTTGTCGCTTTCCTAGTCCATGCATTTCCTGCAATGGCTTTTATTTCATCCTCCCACCTCCGATATTATCTTCCTCTTTTTCTTTTTCTGTTTCTGGGGTACCAAAACATAATGGTCTTGTTCCACTTTTCAGCTCCTCTTATTATGTGGCCTGTCCATTTCCACTTAAGTTTTCTTATTTTCATTGTTACGTCTTCTACTTTTGTACGTTTCCTGATGGTTTTGTTGCTTATTATGTCTACCTTCTTTATATTAAGCATACTCCTCTCCATAGCTGCCTGACAGGTTTCCATTTTTTTGTTTTGTGTTTTAGTGAGTGCCCAAGTCTGTCAGCCATACGTTAGAACTGGTAGCACGCAGGTGTTAAACAGCTTAGATTTGATGGATATCTTAGTCTCTTTATATTTCATAATTTCTTTCAGTCGCCAATAACATTTCCATGCATTTCCGATTCTAATATCTATTTCCTTTGACATTATATTGGTGGTTGAGATTTGTTGGCCTAGATAAGTGTACTCTTTCACATACTCAATCGGCTCGCCATTTATGATGATAGTTTCTTCGATTGCGTTGGTCATGACTTTGGTTTTGGAACTGTTCATTGATAGGCCTATCATGCGACTTTCTCTTTCCAGGTCCGTGATCATGCTTTGTAGATGCTCTTTTGTTGTGGCGAATAGTATGATATCATCAGCGAATCGTAGGTGAGATAGTTTTTTTCCGTTTATATTTAGTCCATATTGGTCCCAATTAAGTTTGCGAAAGATTTCTTCTAAAACAGCTGTAAATAATTTAGGGGATAGTGGGTCTCCTTGACGTACACCTCTGTTTATTCTTATTTCTTTTCCTTTTTCTAACTTTATCTTAGCTCTACAATTAGTATACAGGTTTTTCAATAATCTAATGTATTTATGCTCGACACCTTGGTTCTTCAGAGAATGCCAGATGCTTTCGTGCTCTATTGAGTCAAATGCTTTGTTATAATCGATAAAACAGCAGTAAAATGGTACGTTATATTCTTTGTTCTTCTCAAAAAATTGTCTTACCACATGTATATGATCTAGCGTTGAGTATCCTGTCCTGAAGCCGGCCTGTTCTCTGGGCTGATTTTCATCCAGAGTTCTAGTTATTCGTCCTAAGATTACTTTCGCAAAGACTTTATAAATGTTGGACATTAAACTAATGGGTCTATAGTTGTTCATTTCATCTTTGTCCCCCTTTTTGTGTATCAGGATAATAATTGTCGATGTAGTCCATTGAGTTGGAATTACTTCGGTATGAAGTATATCATTGAAAACGAATTTTAGTAATGGTGCAATGTTGTTTTTGCATGTTATTAGCAAGTCGTTGTGAATCTCGTCTGGACCAGGTGCTTTGTCTTTCTTTTGTGTTTCGATTGCATTGATTATTTCTCCAACTAATATTGGTGGTACAGGATCATTGTTATTTAAGTCGGTATTGGCTATTCGTATCTTACTAGAGTATAGTGTTTCGTAGAATTTTGTGGCTATTGATAGTATATCTGGTCTTTTAGTCTTTGTTTTAAAGTTGCTGTCTTTCAATTTAGGTACCCAGTTTGTAGTTTCTGATAGAAATTTAAGTGCCTTCTTTATACCTCTAGAGGTATAAAGAAGGCTAGTCTTGTTGATATGTTTTTCAAAAGTTTTGAGTCTAAACCGCTCTCTTTTTTTTCTCATTTGTTTATTTATGTCTTTGCTTAATTTACTTATTTCTTCTCTGATGGTTTTCGTTTTATTTCGTGTGTTGATTAATTTGGATCTTTTCTCTAGTAGTTCGTTCGTTTCTTCTGATATGTGTCTATTTTCTTTAGGTGTGCTCGCAGTGCTGGTTTCCGGTCTTGATGTTAGTATTTTGTGTAATGTATCGTATCGTACTTCTGTTGAGTGTTCAGGTGCTGAAGAAGTGGTTCTGTCACAGAGTTGAGATTTTCATTGATGGTGGCTAATCTTGTTGTGTTGTTCACCGTTGTGATTTTAACTTTAAAAGGCCGACTTAATTTTAAAGTAGATGACATGTTCAGATGTGCTCTAAGCATTCTATGATTACTATTAAAATTTAAATTCGCGATGGTACCACAGTGGTCAAATTGTTCGTAAGAAGATAGTCTATTTCGTTTCTGTGCCGCCTATCTGGCGATATCCATGTCCAACGTCTGGAAGTTCTTTTTTTGAATTGGTTGTTTAGAATTTTCATATTGTTTTCAAAAGCCATTTCCATTATTTTTTGTCCATTTCTCGTTCTTTTCCTACTACTGTAGGGTCCTAGAACTATATCCGTTTCCGTTTCTTGGTGTTCCAACCTGTGCGTTAAAATCTCCCATAACTATGCAGTTTTTATGTGTGTGTTATTTAATTGCGGTATTATGGGACGAGTAAAAGGATTCAATTTCTGTTGTAGTAGATAGTTCCGAGTATATTTGCACAATAGACCATATTTCGTTGTTTGGTGAGATCTTAATATTTAATATAGCAATTCTTTCTGATATACCAATTATTTCTATAATAAAGTTCTTCAATCCTTTCTTAATTAAAAATCCCACTCCATGCCTTGCTGGTGTTTCGCCCTTATAATATAATATAAACTGACCATACTCGACAATAGCTTCACCATTCCTTCTTACTTCGCTCAACCCTATAATGTCCCACTTAATATTTTCTATAGAATATTAAAGTTCTTGTAATCTTTCTTCTGATCTTAGATGCTTGTCATGTGGTCCCACTTAAATTGAGCGAAATCTGACGAGTAGTTTTTGAGTTATCCCCGGCGACCGAATAAAACAGTTATCCCTAATTTTAAAGTCTGTTATTTTTTGTCAAGAATTATTTTCCACTTCAGCAACTTTGATGGTTGAACAGTATGGCGTGGAAAAGCCGAAAAGATTATGGTTCAAGAGCCCAGGGCTTTACTTATTTTCTGATGGGCAAAATATATACAATAGAGTAGTATTAGTGTATACAGTGAACGTATAAACATCCGTTAGCTTGGACTCACTTTACTTACATTCTGATGACTGATTCTTACATATTATCTTTGTAAATAATTTGAAATTAATAGTGCCAGACATTTTGTACGGGACGAGTGTTTTTCGACGAGTGTTCAATTCGTTGGTTTATCACGCATTCTAACTCTTGCTCAATTCAAGGCACGAGTCCTCCATTTGCGCACGGGTTTGCAACGCAAACTTCTTATAAACACGTTTTCATGGCTATGCATGTAACTTATGCATGAAGTTTGCGCGCAAACCTCGATGAAGGGAATCACTAGGGGCTTCACAGAGCAGAGCCCTCCGCTAAGGGGAAGGGGGCGAGGATCTCTGTAAAGGGGGGGGGGGGGGCGAAGCCCCCCGCAATGAAAAAAGTTATAGGAATCCAAAACGAAATGGGTTAGGTTTAGGTTATGTTCGTATATTTTTTGACGCGGAAATAGGGACTCTGCGAAGCGGGGTTCTGTCGACATTTATGACGAAGTGTAGTTTTGTTGCATATGAATTGAAATTGAACATTTAGTTGCCATAATCACGACAAGTATTGCCTCCTATTGAACACGCAAATAAATACGCCAGTCAGGGCTGCCTTGAGTAGGGATGTTGACAGTATCAGTAAATTAAAATAAATTTATGTTTAAATTATCAAGAACAACAAACATTTAAACACCTAAAATATTATTCTTTTGTCGAAATCAATCACAATAAATTAAATACCTATAATTATTTTAAAATGTTAAAAATAGTACTCATTGTCACGTGACCACAAACGTCGTTTTGAGCTTATGACATGACGTCATTGTTCTTATTTTATATGCAAATGTAACTAACTTCAGTCGACAGATAGTATTGAATATCGGCTAGTGACGTCACGTGACGTTTTTGGTGGGAAATTTGAAAATGATTTTTATTTATCAATTTTTGTCTTTAAATTGAAGATTATTATTTTAATAATATTTTTTTCGCGAATCTTAAGGTTCTATCTATAAAATCAAATTGAATCCTAAAATTAGTCAACATCACTATTCAGCGCCAGTTTGAAAAGAGAATTAGCGTGACAAACCCGTGCGCGTTTCGAGGCAATACTGTCTCCTATTTAACACCGAACACGTAAGCGGAAATAATTGCCAGGCGTTAAAAATGTTAAAAACTCTGGTCTCTGACGCCTGCAGCAAACCATCGAGCAAAGGTATTTCATGTGCGCATTGTTCCAGAGGCTAGCAATGTAATTTACTCGCAGGAGAATTTGCTTACAGAAGTGTCACATTACTTGTCCATCAGAAAATAAGTAAAGTCTGGCGGCCCTGGTGTCTTACAAGGAGACGGCAAGGGTGTGGGGTTCTTAAATGTAACTGTGGTTCCGCGTGTATGTAGTACTCAGTAAGTGTATCCATATCCTGAATCCGTAGAGCGCACTACTTGGTCATTGCCGAGAAAAAAAATCCTAAAGTATGAAAATATTTTTTTATAACAAATCTGTATATTCTAATTAATTTATAATCTAAATTTTACTAACAAAAAATAACCGACTTCAAATTCTCAAAATATACTTATCAGATCTCGTTCAAATTTATGTGGGACCACATGACAAGCACCAGCTTTCTATTAAAAAAAGAATCATCGAAATCGGTAGACGTGATATTGAGTTATTCGTCAATTTGTCGCGCACATCTTAACACAAATTTACGACTTATGTAGTTTTCTCATGGATGCCATTGTCAGATCTCAATAAAATTTATGTGGGACCACATGACAGCCATCAGCTTTCGATTAAAAAAAGAATCATCAAAATCGGTTCGCCCAGTCCAAAGTTCTGAGGTAACAAACATTAAAAAAAAAAATACAGTCGAATTGAGAACCTCCTCCTTTTTTTGAAGTCGGTTAAAAATTCAATAACTCGTTATAAACTATTTATTTTTGACTTTTATACAGTATTGAACAGCGAATTCAATACTGGTACTGATACACTATAAAGTAGTGTATCCACCCGTCTCCGAGCGCATCCGACCGGCTCCGAGCACATCCGACCGCATCCGCTTTCAGATCTCTTCCAGCCGGTCTATGTTAGGGTTGCCAACCTCAAATTTAAAAAACCAGGATTTGAAGTTGGAAAACCAGGACAACTCAGTTTAAAAACAGGACGCAGTAATAAAGTTGCAATTAGGCCATGTGATATCGGAAATCGGAATCGGTTGAAATTAAAAAAAAAACCGCCTGCTATCAAAATGATTTGCGGAAAACTCATCGAAAACATTTAATCGAATTACATTTCATCGAACACATTTCATCGAATTACAATAAATCGAATCGACATTTCATCGAAATCACAATTAATCGAATGATCATTTAATCGAAAACACAATTAATCGAATTAATATTTAATCGAATGTCATTTCATCGAATGACAGTTAATCGAATGACAATATATCGAATTACAATATATCGAATGGCAATATATCGAATGAGAATATATCGAATGACAATATATCGAATCACAATTGGTCGAATCGAATGATATAATTTTCATATGATCATAAATAAATATTTTTTAATTATTTCAAACGTCACACATCCTTGAAAGGCAGCACTAAGACGTAAGCAGCATGCAACATGCAGCAAGCACAGTTTCTGTCATGGCTCCGGCGCTGCGGGGCTCCGGCGGTCCCACGCGAGCTTATCGTCGCAGATGCTTTTAATGCACACCACTGCAGTTTCGGCTTGCTGGCCGGCTGCGCCGGCCAGCCTCAGCTGCTGCGGCGAGCATTAAAATCACCTGCTCCTTAGCTCGCGGGCCGCCTCGCCCCTCCGCGCCTACGCGGGTTTACATTACACTCTAGGGGTAGGGCAAACAAGACTACGTGGAGTCGGTTTTGCAGCGATTCGTTTCTGTCACTAACGTAAACGTTTTGAAAAAAAAATGATTCAAGGAAGAAAGTAAACCTAAAATTTTTATGTACAGAAAAATGTTAAATTTTTATTCATCAAAAAATAAGAAATACAAAAAAGCTATAAAAAGTATAAAATTGTTTCTGTTTATAATACAATCTTTTTAACAAGAAAAATTGCAATTCGAGGAATTGTCATTCGATGAATTGCCATTTAATGAAAGTTCATCAAATGGCAGTCCATTTGATGAATCGCCATTCGATGATTTGCCATTCGATGAAGTGACATTCGATGAAATGACATTCGATGAAATGACATTCGATGAAATGATATTCGATGAAATGACATTCGATGAAATGACATTCGACAAAATGTAATTCGATTAATTGTCATGCGATTAAATGGTTGTTCTACGTAATGCTATTCGAACAAATGTCAATCGATGACTTGGTTGTTCTACGTTTTGTTATTCGATTAAATGTTTTTTCGGTGTATTGTGTTCGGCGAATTGTAATTCGATGAAATGTTTTCGATGATTTTTCCGCAGACGATCAAAAAAGCTATTATGATACACTTTTTTGAAAACCTTATGACGAGCTCTTTAATACCCATATTGCATTGTTAACCCATATTGTTTTGTATTGTTAATGGCGCTACTCTCGAAGTTACAGATAAATACATTTACCTGGGCGGGATATATTATGATATAAATGGGTAAATCGAACTTCGAGAAATAAGTCACTCATAGAATCCAAATCGGGCTGCGTTCGGAAAACTGCGTCATATCTTGTCGTCCAAAATATTACCTCAGTGCCTGAAGTCGAAGGTATTCGAGCAGTGTGTGTTGCCAGTGATGATATACGGCTCCCGAGACGTGGTGCTTTACTGTCGTCCGAATCTACAAGCTCAAAATCACACAACATGCTATTGAGAGGGCTATGCTCTGTATTTCTAAAGAACAAGACTAACGGCCTGAAGAACAGTGGGCATCCGCTGGACTCAGAAGGCTCAGGATCGGTCATAGTGGCGCAAGTTAGAGGGGGCCTATGTCCAGCAGTTGACCTCTAAAGGCGGGTGGATGGACGGATGGATGCACAATAAAATAAATTATTTGATTAAAGTTTCATCAGATAATATGTTCATCATAGCATATTTTTGAATATTTACGGATTACAACTAAATCTTTCTGAATCAAATGCTGCTTTTGAACACGACAAAAAATTAATTTCATACAAATATTACAATTTCTTAGTCAGCTTATCTATAAAGGTAATAATGGTGGCGCTAGGGGTAATAAGGGATAGAGAGAAGGGATAAATAAACACTCGAAATATCTATTTTGTTTAGTAACAATGAATACCGGAGTTACGATATAGAAACACTCAGTTCTGGAACTGAAAAATTGTCCGAGATTCCGGAATTGCGAAATCTCGGAATTTCGGTATCCATGCTTTACTTACGAGCCGTGAGGCCACCCGTACCTACGTAAAATTTTTTACAAGATCGCGCGAATTTTAAAATTTAAAAAACCAGGACGCTGCTTAAAAACTATCCAGGACGTCCCAGGACACTACAAAAACCGGGACATGTCCTGGGAAAACAGGACGGATGGCAACCCTAGTCTATGTGAAATAGTTGGCGGCTCCGCTTCGGCCAATTACAAGCGTATACGATCCGGTCTGTGTGAAAAGAAAAGAGCAGGCCGATGCTCTCCGAGCCGGTCTGTCTGAACGGACCCTTATACTTCTTTTCCAAAATACAAAAAAAGTTTCAAGTAAGAAAAGTTTGTGGCAGTAACAAATCGATTGATATTAAAAAATTATAGATTGTTAGGAAGGAAATAAAATAGCTTCAAACAATGCCACTATTGTTTGTAGGTACCTACTAGATGCCTATTTGCCTCATGCCATGTCGTATGGTACCTACTTATATTTGAATTCATTTTAACTATATATACATAAACTCTATTGTAGTCAAAACAAGTAGTCACCTTACCTACATACCTAAATAAAGTTTAACCTCCGCTCTAGAATTTAAATTGAAATTAGTATGTAACTCTGTAGGTACTGTACCTACCTAGTACCTAGTAACTAATGATATTGACAAAATAATAATAAAAAACTGTGTCCTAGGATATCCGGTTGGAACAATGTTCTGTTCGCTATATTATACTAGAGATCCGCTCACATCACACAATAATTATAATAGATAAACGCTTTGCGTGTCAATGTTAGGACGTAGGTACATTATAATATATTAGGCTAAAGCAATAATGAGGATCCGTAACGTTTTTAGTTGAGAATGCAGATTTATAGAGCTAAGAAATCCTTAACAGACAGTGTAAAAATTTTTGTTCTACGACAAAAATTGACGAAGTTATGACCAAATTACTAGCGAAGTTCACTGCGGGCTGCCGCGGTACGCTGTGACGTCACGATCTCGGTCGCCGCCAGTTAGCCGCTGGCAGCGATACGGCGCGAAATATTTTGTTTGGATAATTTGTGACTGAAACGAATTAAGTGTCCGATTTGTGCCTAATTCACCTTTTAACTATGTATCAATATTGTATATTGCTTAAACGTTCAAACACTTCTATGAAAACGCCAAAAAAACTATTTTTTAACGTGCCGAAAAAGCCAAAACTTCGTAGAAAATGGTATTCCGTTGTAAAAAGAGATAATATAAGATTTATCTTCAATAGTAACTGAGCTGGGAACCATATCTTTAACTTATATAAATTTCGTAGTTGAATCGAATCTATCTTAATATATATAAATTACGTGTCACGTTGTTTGTCCGCGATGGACTCCTAAACTACTGAACCGATTTTAATCAAATTTACACACCGTGTGCAGTTTGATCCAAATTGAAAGATAGGATAGCTTACATCTCAAAATAAAAACAACTTTTGACAGAACGAAGTCTGTCCGGGCAGCTAGTAATATGTATAGCCAGCTGTGGTTCGGCTCAGTAACATTTTTTTTCAGTGGGAGATGGCTCCTCGCTGCGTCTATCGTAGCTCACATCAAAAATGCTACGCTATGTTTGCAGCCTCCTTTTTGAACAGCACAGTCATGGAAATCCACCTTCTCAACCGTCCAGCAGCAATACGCTTTACTTTTTAGGGTTCTGAAGTAAAATCGGAACCCTTGTAGTTTCGTCATGTCCGTCCGTCCGTCTGTAATTTGGCATGGACATACATATTTATTAAAACTCCAGAATCGTGGAATAAAATACTGAAAAACTTTTTTTTTCAGGGTACCTCCCCTACACAGGTATGAGGATGAATTTTTTATTCGTCGCGTACCCTGTAGTGTGGGATATCGTTGAAAAGGTCTTCGAAAAATAATATGGATCTTCGAGGACCATGTTTAGATTAAGGGGTGCGTTTGCGAAATATTTGCCTTTATAGTGCTAATTTTGGTCGAGCCCCTACTACTACTGAACGGATGATTTGTAACGATGAGTGAGAGGGAAATAAAAGCAGCCAAGTGCGAGTCGGACTCGCCAATGAAGGGTTCCGTAGCAGCAAGTAACATAACATTAGTTTTATTATTCTCTTATTTTAGAAGTTACGGGGGGGGGGGGGGGGGGCACACATTTTACCACTTTGGACGTGTCTCTCGCGCAAACTATTCAGTTAAGAAAAAAAATGATATTAGTAACCTCAATATCATTTTTGAAGACCTATCCATAGATAGGTTTATGACCACACATATGGGTTTGATGAAAAAAAAAAATTTTGAGTTTCAGTTTTAATGAAATTAAATGAAATAATCTTTTATCTTGTATCACTGATACACTTATGCACTTAAGTATCCAAAACCCCCAAAATTTATTGTTTTTTTTTTCTATTTTGTGTGAAAATCTTAAAGCGGTTCACAGAATACATCTACTTACCAAGTTTCAACAGTATAGTTCTTATAGTTTCGGAAAAAAGTGGCTGTGACATACGGACGGACAGACAGATATGACGAATCCATAAGGGTTCTGTTTTTTTCCATTTGGCTACGGAACCCTAAAAAAACAGCTATTGACAACTAGTGTAGTAGTAGTGTAGTGTAGTAGTAGTGTAGGGAACTATGCACTATAAAGAACAAGTAGGTTAAAAAGTCATCCGTGAAATGATCTACATACCTATACCGAAAACGACATTCGTTTATCAATAAACTATAAACACTTCATTCATAAGTTCTGAATACATCCCTGTACGTATACTTTACATTCATTCTTTCTTACCCCTACCTACTACTAACAGCTTAGAAGTTAGACCTAAAGATTCCTAATAAATACCTACCAACAGTCAGCCTCAGAAACAGCTTAACATTATAGTACTTTGTAATAGTAACTGTTTCGACGGTTTCTGAACAACATTATGACAAATTCAAGAAATATGTGACAAGGTATTAAAATGTTAAGCTACTTCTGATGATGACCGTACACGTAGATAAATAAACAGCACCTTTGTGGTTTCCAACCACGGATTTAGCGCTGGTGAACTTAGAATGATTACCTAGGTAATCAAAAACCATGAAAGAATCCACTTTTGGAAGTTTATCTGATTGAGCTTGTAACAAAATCAGCTTCAACTTTATTAGTACTTAGGTATATTATATACGTTTTATACTTAATATGAAAAAATAACAACCCTTCTTGTAATTAAATTGCCAACTGCGTCAGATCGGCTCCGTTGAATCATGAAGAAGGAGTGCCGGTAGCCGGCTGCGCTTGGTCCGACATAATGACGTCACACGGACCCGCGTAATTTGAATTTTTGCGTCCGGAACGGCAATGTTCATTACTTAATATCTTCGTAAGTAATGGTCCGATTTGGATAATTCAAAAAGATATATCATTCTTACGCCATAAAGAATCACGTGGATAATAGTTCTATTGAATTTGCTACAACTTTACTGATCCTCATTAGGGTTCGAAGTATCGGCCTCTGGTATCGATACCGAGTACTCGTGCGGTATCGGGGGTAAGGTATCGATACTACTCAGTATCGATTACTTGCGAGCATCACATTAGGCGCTAAAAAAAAAAAATATACGTGTCGAATTGAGAACCTCCTCCTTTTTTTTTCGTCGGTTAAAAAAAAAGGTCAACGGCAGTAAATTTCATATCACTTTCTTGAGAAATCGAAGCCCAATGCCTTTTTTTTTTAGTCCGAGCCCTGAACATAATGGTAGCACTGGACTCGGCCCCGGGCCCACAGTTATTACATTGTCTTGCATTGCCAACACTGAAAAGTACTCAGTATTATAAAAGTACTCGATACCGACGTTTCATATGAGTACTTGCGAGTGAGTACCAGGTAACAGTATCGAGTACTCAGTATCGGGTATCGCGAACAAAAGTATCGATACCTACTCAGTATCGAAACTATCGTTCGAACCCTAGCAATAATAATTTAAACTGTGATTGACTGCAAATTCAAATCAACACGGTTTATTTCGTTAAAAATCATTTCTATCTTACCCTATGTAAAATTACAACTCTACAGGAATTAACAGGGTAAGCTAAATGAAAGCGTTTAAAAAGAGGTTTTCCCTTCACTTAAAACTGGCAAGGAGCATACAGCCATACGCTGTGTACGGTAATACCCGCAACCGCGCGAGGTTCAACACTGGCCATGGCTTCAACCCATTAATGGCCCACTACTGGGCACGGGTCTCTCCTCTTGAGGAGGCCTAGAGCATACTCCACCACGCTGCTCCAGTGCGGATTGGTGGAGGGGTTAGTGGCCAATCCAAGTGTCGGAAGTTTTCAAACCGCCCGAGGGCCTCCGACATGGCTTAACGACTGTTATCTTATGATAACAACCGGGACCGACGGCTTTACGTGCCCTCCGAAGCACGGAAACGCTCAAGAAATTTTTGCCACTAGCTGTCACCCATCCAACTACCGACCGCGCCCGCTGTTGCTTAACTTTGTCGATCACATAGGATTAGGATCGACACAAGCCGCCGGGCTATGAGGCACTGGCCATAATGGATGAAAAATAACATACTCGTATGAAACCACAGTATCAACGAACCGGCAACGAAGCTATGAAAATTACTTTCAATAATTTCGTTACATAAGTTTTAAAATATGCAGTATAATGCAAATAAGTATCCAAAATATATCACGATAGTTCATTTGGAATACATAAGGCAATATTAAATTGTTCATCGAGTATTTCATTGCAATTCTAGTCTTGGTTACTTGAAATAAAAATTATCATTATTATTATTTTTATTAATGCTCTTCCCCTCAATCTAGCTAGATGGTATACGGGTATCTTGGTACTTAGCTAATAATTTTGAGGACAATGTTTTATGCAGTATTTGTATAATACAAACAATATCTAATCATCATTTCAACACGGTAGGTCAACGATAACTTGTAGAAATTCAATGTTCTTGTAGGTACTTACTTTATAGTTTATTATGTATCCTAACGTATATTTATAAACTTTATTATTATGTTTGATTACTTATATGGTTAAGTACAGCTCGATTATCGAAAGCTGGTACGTTCACACTATTCACAGTGCCTACACTAACAGAGTAGGTAGGTATGTTTTAAAAAATCGTATATTATTGTATTATACCTAATTAGAAATATGTTACATATGGCTTTCATATTAATATTTTAAAAAATATTTTATTTGGTTTATTTAAATGATAAAATCATCTGAAATTACCTGAAATGAATATTAGATAAAATGATTATGGAAAGTAAAATAATAAATAATTATTTTTGCAACTCTGGTAAGTTTATTCTTCTAAAGCTGATGTTCGCAGTTCTAAAGGCACTTAAATCTTTCATCGCTAGAAAAATTGTATTTCAATATCGTAACTATTCAGTTTTGGTTTGAGTTTATACATTTTCCCAAGATTGTCTTCTACATGATTTGCATGATGTAATATTTTCAGAAAATTTTTGATTTCAACGTTTTTAAAGTAAAAAAAAACATTTTTATTTATTTATTTTAAAACATTTTATTTTTTAATATTTGTCAGTTGACTTTCACTGACGGCAAAATTCTCAATCTATCTCAAGAAGAAAAAGGCCGCTGTTGCTTGTCCACTTGTATTGCATAGATAGATATTGACATGTATCTATCTATGCAATACGACTTCATTGTAAATTTTTATTGAAGAGTCTTCTTTAAAGACAGTACACAAGCGCAATTTGTAGGTACTTATCTATTTGTTTTGTACACGCTAGCTTTCGGTAATCGATCTACTTTTCCTACATTTGCTTGAAATCTCAATATCACAAAATGATTATAAATTCCAAAACATTCCAAACAAAATATAAGTACCTACCTACCTATCATGGGTTAGTAATTAGTATGCACTAATAACATTTATCATGAGCTCGAAAAAACATACCTACTGTTTCTTAGATCACCGGAACTACTTACCTATTTTTTTCTTTAATATTCTGTCTCTATTGTAATAAATAACTTGGTACGAATTTGCTTAATACTATACATTGATTTTTTATATTTGCCTATGTGGATATTTGAATCCGGGTCATATCATTTTAATAATATATAAATATAATTATGTAATTTATTTTTAAACGAAGGGACTTCGGCAGCCTTATTAACGTGCTCCAGGATCTAGCAATAACGCAACAAACAGTTATTATCTGCAAACAGCAAATTTCATTTGCTCTCAAGTCTCACCTCAACACATCAACAATTTACAAGGTCCAACGTACAGCTAACAGGACCAATAGCACACGTTCATAATATTACATTATTTATAAAATATAATACGTCTACTTTCTACAGAATGGCTATAAATTTGGACGAAAGTCATTTTGGGGTTTTAATGTCTCCTACATCGATTTATCTGTCTCAGCATTATTATTTTTTTATATAGAGTAGTTAAATTAATTATTAATTTTTTCGTTTCTAAATTAACAGCTACATTTTTGCCAGTAGTTTTCTTAATTTTCCAGGGCATAATCGCGGGCGGGTTCGACCGAATATGTTCAAGTGGTATCGTTAACGTATCCGTTGAATTTTTATAGTGGTAACGATGGTTAACACTAAGGCCAGGCAAAATTAAGTACACAATCATTACCTCCACTTTATGTTGTAAATTGTAATATATTCTTAGTTGTCTTACATGTTCATCAATTCATCACTATTCAAGGGATAGTGAGTCTGATATAAATCATTATTTGGTCGAATCTGTTCTAAATCAAGGAAGCTAACGAAAACTACATAAAGGGATCAAAATATAAACCATTTTTAAATCTCTCCCTTGTATATTCTTCAATTTTCGCTCAAGAGCAATTTCTATATACTAATAAATAAATTTGTGAAATTATTCAATCAAATTATTTCATTGTATCTGAAGATAAAATCGACAAGGTACCAATAAGTGAATTTGGGATATAATTAAAGAATATAATACTGACGAAGTAAACCCAAAGTTTATTACTTTGTTCCGTCCGATTAATGCATATTATTGTGTAGCATTTTACAGGCTTTATAAATTCTGTCAATCTAAACAACACGCATTATATGAATACTGCACTATAAAAATGTTGACTATGTGTTAGGCATTATTTAATTACGTTTCTTAATAATTAAACCTTATTGTTAATGTAAACTCTCACCGCTTTTATGGACTAGACACAGCCATACCCAATTATTTCGTTAACGAATTATTAACCCTTTGAAAGAGGCGACATTATGTTAAGTATCGGAGGGCGATCCTCAAAACAATTAGCATCTTTTCGGAGAAAATATTTCCGCGTCGCATAAACAACAAACATTATTTTTAAAACACAAGCAAAACTTCACATAATACATATAACACACTAGCGAAAGCAAAATTTTATAAATCGCATTAATGGTAGGTACTAATGGGATCGCTCTTCGTTAGGTAACATGCGGTATACATGAACACTATGCAATTTTTACCTTCAACAATCACTACTCAGTGTGATGAGGTTTATATTCTGTAAGTAATTTATCATCTAGTAAGTGATCCTTCATTTGTGGCTTGACTTTAGTCGGTGGAAACTTTGTAAGGCAAAACTCTGAGATGAGGCAAAACAGTTTGCACAGTAACGGACAGAGGATTGCTTGATGGGTCACAGCTGCGATACGGTACCATGGACCATCGAAAGGGTCCAAAATAGCTGGACAGAGCATGTGGTTCAAATTAACTTGGGCTGGCTGAAACAAGAAATATCACTGTTAATTGAAATAAGTAGGAACTTTATTTACCGGTTATGAATGTATTTAAAATAACAATGGCAACTCAATATTTTTTAGCATATTGATATGATGATATGACATACAAGGTATATTGCCCCAAAAATATGCACATGAGAAAGTAAGGGTGTTTTACACCTTATTAGATAAAATAAAAAACAAAAAAATTTGTTAAATGAGTTACAATATCACATTATCATTATTTGGTAATATGACTGGGTAACCAGACATGTTGATGAGCAACACGATACAGGTATAATTATTATGCTAATACTTCTGTTGATTTACCAATTTACACTACAGCAACAATAAAGTCAAGCCATCTCAAAAAGTTTTAAGAATCTCTTTATAAAAAGAAATGTCATCAAAAAAAATTGAGATCTAAATGGGTGCCAAGACTGCCAAGTTCTTTGTAGAAAAGCCTAAAATTTTAGTCACATGTAATTCAAGCTCTACATTTGACTTGGTTAGTTTTCACATACCTACCTAGGCTATATTATATTTGTATAATTATCTTCGTTAAGTCTGTTAAGTTGATGTTATACCTGTTACTTTTCTAAAATTTGGTTTGTTGGTGGCTAAATAGTTATTACTTTTTGTCTAGAAATTATTAGTGTTTATAGATAATGAATATACCTATTTTTATTTGTAAAATTACTCTATACAGTGGAACCGCTAATTCACTAGTTTCACTAATTATCAATAATTTTAAGTTTTTAGATTTTTCCTTTACCTACGCCTAATAGTCTATCTTGATGCCAAATTTCAAGTTTCTAGGTCATCTGGAACTGGGTTAGAGTTTTGATCTATAGGTCAATCAGTGATAAAAATGTCGATTTTTGGACGTTAATATCTAAATAACTTTTTGAAGTGTGTTTATGAAATTTGGAGCACATATGTATTTCGCATGTCTCAATAAATGAGCCAAATTTGACAGATTTATGTGGAATAGTTTTTGAGTTATGAGAGGGTCAAAAGTGGCTTCAAATGGTTCATGTAATATTACACATGGTACTGCTCGTCAGTTCTGTTAGCTTGAACTTGGCTTTACACGCTACCGCCTAGATATAACAAGCATTTAAAATTAAATTTTACTTACTATTGCTATTGGTTGTAGGATTATGAAGTGATACAACAAATTTAAACAGTAGCTGAACATTGACCAACTGAAATCCCAGAATGGTTCTACATTATACACACCTGTGAACAAATTTAATCAGAATAATACAAGTTAGTTATTGTTCATTAATTCAAGTACCTAATTAATGAAATAACATACCACCAATTCTTAATAAGTAATAAGGTATTACAAACATCATTCCATGTTGTATCCAGTACAGAGCGGCTTCTGCTAAAATCTGACAAATAAAATATTAAAGACTTAAAACATGTGAAAATATTAAATAATATTAATGCTGATATCTTACTGTTCTAGATGCAGTTTCTGGAAAGAGAAAGGCTAAAAGGGGTCCATTTAATAAATTTAA
Source organism: Thymelicus sylvestris (assembly GCA_911387775.1). Lineage (NCBI taxonomy): Eukaryota > Metazoa > Arthropoda > Insecta > Lepidoptera > Hesperiidae > Thymelicus > Thymelicus sylvestris. The sequence goes on from OU426888.1 coordinate 10,443,945, forward strand.
GTGTATCCTAAATAATGCAGTGACAGTTTTACTTGGAGGTGCTGACAATAAATATATCTGAAAACAAAGAAAAGATTAAATGAGATCGCACTATGAGTAAAGTCCTCATTAATGGTGTATTTACACTATAAACTTTTTTTCTTATATTAAATGTGACATCTGTGACAAACGTGGAATAGGATGTAGGAAGGAAGTACTATACTTGGTTAGCAGGGCCTATTAGTGTTAGGTCAGGGGCGTAGCTACCGCCGTATCAATTATACGGGGCCCCCAGCATATAGGGGCCCCTACTAACACTCCCAAAAAAAGCTTGCCAGCGGCCTACAACCACTACTGACAGTTGGCACTCCTTTTATATTTGACAGCTGACGTTGAGGGGGCCCCTAACAAACATTTATATGAGGCCTTCTTAGGGCTAGCTACGCCACTGTTTTAGGTGTTCATGTAAATATTAGTAATTATCTGTACTATTATAAGAGGACTGTGGAAGTGTGGACCAGTAGTGTAAGTTGGTGCTGATAATAAATATCAATGATATTTAAAAAAATATAGATATGTTATTCCCTTACAAATCAACCAAAAAATCTGTTCATAAGAGCTACAACACACACACGTTTATCTTTTGTTTCACTACACCAATTTATATTGGTATAATTGACAAAGTGACTACGAGCAGAATGGCCAATTGCCTGTTCTTAAGCTCTTCATCATTACATATCTATCTCTTTTTATATTATATCATTGGTAAATATTAGTATTTGATTATTAATTGTTACTTCTTCAGCTACACACAGAAGGGTTGCTATGCCTGAGGACAGATGGTCACCTCTTGTAAAAGTGAAACTAGGAACCTACACACTTCGAAACCAATAAAATTCCTCTACTCTAGGCTCTACCACCTGTCAAAAGGAATTAAAGGACAACCACAGTATCATATACACAGATAATCATAAAATGACACACTCACACACCATTTCAGCAAGGAACAAATGTTGCAGTGTGGCATGTTCATTCACAACACTCAAGGCATAGGAGTTTACTTTTTAGAGCTCAGGTTCTCAAACTTAGCTCAATTTCAAAGCGTGGTGCCCTTTGAAAGTTAACAAATATCTAAATTCCCTAAGTATAATCCGCGCGCGATGAGATTGGTATGGAACCTTGTCGAAGTAAATCAAAAACAAAAGTTCTCAAAGAGCGTTAGCAAAAAAATCCTGAAAAATTGAGATAATTATTTTTTTAGTATTACTTAGTATTAATTATAAATTATTTATTTCTAAGATCTATCATAATGGTTACCTATATATAAAAAATGTTCATGGTTGTAATCAATTCAATAAAATGTTTAGATACATTATTTAATATTTTACATTAATGCCTATTTGCTTCATGGCAATCATCATCAGAGTTTTCGTCATCTTCAGAGCTTTCACTTTCGTCAGAAGTCACCTTTTGAAAAATAGAATAAAAATGTAAACAGACTACCTAAGTAGGTACCTACTGCAGATGATGGAGATCACTATTGGGGACGTTCTACTTTAAATTATTATGCTTCGCCTATAATATAAAAGAATATATTTTAATTAAAATAGTTACCGCCTGTGTTAATTACAAAATCATATATATAGCTGTCAAATGTCATAGTGAAATCGCTACACCTGACTATTTAGTCGAATTTTAGACTGCCTCAATTTCAGCGCCCTCTTGGCACGTTTACCTTTATTATACATACAATATACATGCAAAAGCATAAAGTTCTTCAATATTTTAAATTGTGGTCAATAGAGTGTACATAAATAAATAAACAAATAAATCAGTATCATTGTTGCCGACGCTACGGCCACCTACGGCTTGCCGATGACACATAAGCGTCTCAGTTCCAAAAGGTCGCATCCCATTCTGATCGCGCGCGGATTATAAATAAAAGTGCAGGCAAATGAAAAACATTTAATTTCAATGATAGCAAAACACATAAACTTGCTTTTTTAAATGGTTTTATTTATCGTGTTTCTATAATCCTGTTTGTGTGGATCAAATCTTGCAAGCCTAATTAGACCTTCTACTTATTCTAAGGAGGTGAAATTTTACATATTGCTTTACTTTCGATGACAATTCGAATTTCGATTCGAAATTCGATGACAAGCTTGACCTGATACTATACACAGGTTTTTCTCCAGGCAAGGGCAACTCCTTAATAGTTAACAGTACAGCCTCAAATTATTTTTCTTTAATTCCTTCATTGAACATATACAACTGCATATTTAGTGTTTTAAACATTGAACTTCTTGATCAAAATGTTTGTGACTAATGTGAACAGTATTTGGTGTAAAGAGCTCAAAAGGAGGGCATTATTATCCACTTTTGAGAAAGACTGCATAAGAGATACTGTCACTATAACTATATTGTGTTTACCTTGAGAATTAATTTAATTAATTCAAAAGCCAGCTTGTTTTATGGTCAATATTAAGTGTATGATATTTTTTATATTTTTATCATGACTTAAATACCCTGCATGTCATGGAACACTGATAGGGTGTACTAGGTATGTCCACCAAGATACATTATTATGTAATAATATGTATGTGTGAGATATTTCTCACACATACATATTTATTCACATATACAATAGTAATCTAATAAACATTGACTTTTTACACAATAATTATAATGGTTACTTTTCATTTAAATAGCTAGGAGGGACTTGCAAAAAAGGGATGTTGATGTAGCTTAAAATAACTTAAAGACTGACCTGTATTAAAGTAGTAACGTGACAAGGATTAAGCAAATATATAACAGTACGTGATGCGAACTTGAATCCAATTTCCATTCCCCACAGCAATGCCAAGAGGATCACAAGCAACCTCTTTCCACCTCTATCGCTCTTAACATAATTTATATCTTGCGGTATTTGTAATTTCGGGTATGTTTTAATCTGTAAAAATAAAATCAATAAAACTTTTGTAACCTACTAAAAATAGGATTTTAAGAACGACTTTCGTATTATAATTTAATTACTCTCAATGTATGCTATTGAATGTCCTATGATAATTATAGTAAAAAATATTTTAATATTTACTTACTAATACATAAATGCAAGCTGTTGTAACTACAACGGTTTCAATAAATTGCCTTTGGGGAGATAAAAAATATGCACATTCGGGGCCCACATTGCGAGGGACGGCTTTATTTGCACCACTGTAAGCCCATTCGAACATAGTAAAAATATTTATTGTACATAAAACAAAAAAATATAATTAATTGCACTTATTTAGTAGTCGTCTTTCGATTTTCCGTAAATAAATTGAGTTTTTGTTGATTTCCCGCGATGTGACAATAGGCTTTGGCATTTGCAGTGTTGCCAGCTTTAATGTAGCCAGTAGCCACAGACTGTGTAAATACTGGTCAAATAAAATAACATCATGGATATATTACTCTATCTGGATCACGGACTTATATACCATTCACAAATCTTATACCCTGTTCACAAATCTTAGAGACTAAAATGACAACCCCTAATGTCAAAGTTTGAATTAATGATACCAGCTAAATTTGTGCGATCTACTTTTCCGGTTTTTTGAATCGTAAACTATGTCGTAAGAAGAGTGACATATTAGTAGCGACACTCATATCTACCTAGATATTTAGAATTCGGCTAAATAGTATAAAATTAGCTGTATACCGAATGTAACCATAACCAAATACTCGTTCTTGTAAGCATAATAACTTATAAATTTAGTAAGTAAGGGCAAATATATTATGGATATATGAATGACTAGCTGACCCGGCGAACTTCGTATCGCCTAAGAATGTAACAAATCAGAGATCATTAAAATCGGTACAGCCGTTCTTAACCGTTATAGTTTCCGTGTCCTCCCTCTCCCGCTCCCGCTCCCGCTCCCGCTCCCGCTACCTTCCTCTCCCTCTCCCTCTCCCCTCCCCTCCCCTCCCCTCCCCTCCCCCTCTCCCTCTCTCTCTTCCTCTCCCTCTCCCGCTCAAGCTCCCACTCCACTCCCCTCCCCTCCCCGTGTTACATAATCGGGATCCGCGGAACATGCGCGAGCTGTCCGGCCGCGCTGTACGTTCTCACGTAGTTCCTTTACTACGTAATATCTTCTGAATGGAATGTCCGATTTGAGTAATTCTAAAAGTTATCTATAGGTATTGAAACAGTTTTGAATATGAAATAATTTATTTGGATAAGGATTAATACGAAGGTATGGTTTTCATGATCTGATTTTGGTCATCTTTTTTATTAACTTTTAAAATGTAAAAAGTGGTTATAGTGACATAACGACAATAGTTGGACATATACTATCGCGAGGTTTTTTGTAGATATTGATATGTTCTATAATATTGTAGAACATTTTTTTGTTCTATCATCAATAGTTTCCGCAGCGTATGCGATGAAAGAAATTTTTAAGCAAATTTTTTCACACTTTGGTTCACGTTACTGATGTTTCAGCAAGGATCCCTAATTTTTTCTAGTAATAAATGTAGTCTATGTTATTCATGAATGATGTAGCATTCTAATAGTGAAAGAATTTTGAAAATCGGTTCAGTAGTTTTTGAGTTTATTCGTTGCAAACATACAAAAATACAAAAATATAAAAATACAAAAATATAAAAATACAAAGCTTTCCTCTTTATAATATTAGTATAGATAATGGTTGCTTAAACTTGTTTTTATACTAGTTTTAGGGACTCTTCAATAATTACACAAATACTCGACCTTCCATAAAGGCTGTGAAAAATTTTCCGATTTACTTTTCGGTTTATGGTCATCATTATTAAATTTTCACCCGAAATTGGTCACCCATGAAACGTCAATTTAGTCTCTAAGATTTGTGAACGGATTATAAAATGACAGCCACTAATGTCAAAGTTAGAAATAATGATACCAGCTGTGCGATCTACTTTTCCGGTTTTTCGAATCGTAAACTATATCGTAAGAATAGTGACATATTAGTAGCGACACTCATATCTACCTAGTTATTTAGTATTCGGCTAAATAGTATAAAATTAGCTGAATACCGAATGTAACCATAACCAAATACTCGTTCTTGTAAGCAAAATAACTTATAAATTTAGTAAGTAAGGGCAAATATATTATGGATATGGAATATATGCAAATATATAATGGTTGCTTAAACTTGTTTTTATATTAGTTTTAGGGACTCTTCAACAATCACACAAATAGTCGACCTTCCATAAAAGTTGTGAAAATTTTTCCGATTTACTTTTCGGTTTATGGTCATCACTATTTAATTTGCACCCGAAATTGGTCACCCATGAAACGTCAATTTAGTCTTTAGGATTTGTGAACGGAATTATACGGTGACGGTAATGGTCTGTGGTACCTCAGAAGAAATAATACTCGCGTTCCACTAGAGTCTAGACCATAGACATAATACTACTAGACTAGAGAAGCGGGCCTTTTTTGCGTCACGCTATTAGAAAGAGAAAGAGACCAAGGAGACTCGCGTAACTCGTAAGTAAGACAAGGATAGGTTTACCTCCTGCCTTTCTTCGCAGCGTGACGGTTTCACTTACATAATAATTATGCATTATGCTCAGATACCTTGCCTAGTCTAGTAGTATTATGTCTATGGTCTAGACGCTCACAACGCTCAAAACGACCCAATTTGCGTTCCACATGGCGACCACGGTCGTCATGATCGCGGTGAAAACGTCATCGATGACGTCATTAATTTCGCTCACGGCACGCTCAAAACAACCCACCTCCCCTACGTTCCAGTAGACGATCACAACGACCACGCTCACGACCGCGATTTTGCCGTTCCACTAGCTTGTGAGCGTTATCAATCATACACCCAAGTGGAAGTAGTGGAACGGGTATAGTGAGCGACGCGGACGTGAGCGTTCAAGCCACAGAGTATTTACACGTTTTAGCCGATGATACAAAATGTACTCTATGATGTTGAGAATAAGACAAGTCTGAAACTTAGAAGGTTATGTTATAATTTTTAAGCTATAAATAAACGTTACATAATTAATTATCAATTTTATTTTTACACTAGCAAAAAACTATATCTACAAACAAAAAATTATTTATGAAAAGACAAATTAATATAATAAAAAATTGCATAATAATTATGTTAATGAAATTGACCGACGAGGAAAAATGTATACATGGCTATATGTTTAATGAATTAAACATTAAAAATATTAAAATTATTTACATAATTTAACATATTTCTATCAACTTGTGACCCCACGTCGAGCATCTGTTGGAGAAACTACTAGTTCCACTAAAGTATTTCTTGTCGAATCGTATAAAGTTATTTTTTCCATCACCATCCTTAACTTTTATAAAATTGCGCCAAATTTCTATCACCATCCATTTCTACCCAGTGTCGCCAAGTCTAAAAACTGGCGAGAGTAACTTCGTCGTATCTGGCAACACTGCAATTCGACCACTTCGACCCACCCCGTGAGGTGGGTTGTTTTGAGCGTGCCGTGAGCGAAATTAATGACGTCATCAATGACGTTTTCCCCGCGACCATGACGACCGTGGTCGCCATACGGAACGCGTTTTGATCGTTGTGAGCGATGTGAGCTACTACTGGAACGCAGCCCTCACGGGCCCTACGTTCCACTAGACGATCACAACGACCACGCTCAGGACCGCGATTTTCCCGTTCCACTAGCTTGTGAGCGTTACAATCATACACCCTAGTGGAACGGGTATAGTGAGCGACGTGAGCGTTTAAGCCACAGAGTACTTACACGTTTTAGCCGTTGATACAAAATGTACTCTGTGAAGTTGAAAATAAGTCTGAAACTTAGATTAAAGGTTATGTTATAATTTTTAAGCTTTATTTAAACGTTACTTAGTTAATTATCAATTTTATTTATACTAGCAAAAAAGTATGTCTACAAACAAAACATTTTTTTTATGAAAATACAAATATATTCTCAATTGTAATGAAAATTGCATATTAATTAAGTTTGTTTATGGCTATATGTATAGTGAATTACACATTAAAATTATTTACATAATTTAACATAATTATATCAACTTGTGACCGCACGTCGAGCATCTGCTGGAGAAACTACTATAATCCACTAAAGTATATTGTCGAATCGTATACAGTAATTTTTTTAATCACCACCCTTATCTTTTATAAAAATTGCGCCAAATTTCTATGTATCACCATCCATTTCTACCCAGTGTCGCCAGGTCTAAAAACTGGCGAGAGTAACTTCGTCGTATCTGGCAACACTGCAATTTGACCACTTCGACCCACCCCGTGAGGTGGGTTGTTTTGAGCGTGCCGTGAGCGAAATTAATGACGTCATCAATGACGTTTTCACCGCGACCATGACGACCGTGGTCGCCATGTGGAACGCGTTTTGATCGTTGTGAGCGATGTGAGCGTCTACTGGAACGCAGCCGGGGTGGGTCGAAGTACCCGTTCCACTTGGGTGTATGATTGTAACGCTTACAAGCTAGTGGAACGGAAAAATCGCGGTCGTGTGCGTGTCGTCGTTGTAATTAGGGTTCGAACGAAACTTTCGATACTTAGTATAGCTCGATCACGAATATTTGCGAGAATGTATTCGTATGGCTAACGTAAGCAATTTGTATGGTATTTTTTCAAAAGCGCCCCTATCGTGCGTAAAAAACGCCATACAAATTTGACAAATTGCTTACGTTAACCATTCGAATACTTTCACGCAAATATTCGTGATCGAGCTATAGGTATAGATACTTTTGTTCGCGATACCCGACACTGTGTACTCGATACTCTTACCTGGTACTCACTCGTAAGTACTCATATGAAACGTCGGTATCGAGTACTTTCATGATACTGAGTACTTTTCTGTGTTTTCGATGCAAGTTTTTAGACGGTCGTGTACATTACTGTAGGCCGTGTCCAGTGCTGCCAATATATTGAGTATCGGATAAGCGGTCGGACTAAAAAAAAGGTCATCGGTCTTCAGTTTATCAACAAAGTGATACGAAATTAGCTGCCATTGACCTTTTTTTTAGCTCCTACGGTGATGCTCGCGAGTACTTGATACTGAGTAGTATCGATACTTCAGGGCCAATACTTTTTGGGTATCGATACCTTACCCTCGATACCCAACGAGTACTCGGTATCGATACCAGAGGCCGATACTTCGAACCCTAGTTGTGATCGTCTAGCTATATGGTGGAACGCAGTGATAATAAGTACAGAAGGCGCACTCCGTAAAATCATTTAATAAATAGCGACTCTTGCTCCAACGCAATAAAGTGTAATTTAGGTTGCACAGCGCTAATCTAAAATGCGTAATGAGTTGCCATTCTTTCTAACCCCGGTCACTCACATGCGCGCAAATGTTTGAAATTTTTACGAATGTTTGCACATACCTATATGTGAAGGGTGGTCAGGCAAATGGGTTCGCATATGAGTATACAAGCCCATTTCCGCTTCCTCCTACACTTTGGTCACGAATGTTCAATCTTGCTGTTGTTATTATGTTGTTGTCATTTAAATCCATTTTCAATACAGAAAATAAATGGTACTACGATTAGACGCCACGAACCACGAAAAATTAAGAGATACATCACCTTTTTAGTCGTGCGCGCAACTGGTCGCACGAATGTGTGGGAGACTACACGAAGGTTCGAGGTTCGCGTGCTTTGATGTGCGACAAAAAACCGACACAGCTTGGAAAACCCCGAATGCCTCGAAAACTTCGCATAATCATTCGCGAAGGTCGTCCCACACTTGTGAGTTCGCGTATTCGCACGCATGTGAGTGACCGGCATAACACTATCGCCCTCTCTGGCAATGTTAGGGTTGTCTTTTTTGAAAGAATAATAAATTAATCTGGAAGTTTAATGACAAGTTAAATGCCCATTGCCCATGCTACTTTTATGAAGAAATAAGAAGATGGCTATACGGTATATGTTTGTGTACATACTTTGCCTAGGAAACAAATATTATCTCTTTTAGGGGTTTAGGAAACAGAAAAAACAGTCGATCGTTAATCTCAAACATAAAATATTCTTTGAAATTTAAAAATGTATTAAGATCTAGTAGGTAATAATACTTCAATGATTAAGATAGAGTTAATTTTATTTTCAAACATACATACAACAAATAAAACCACGCAAAATATCGGATAAGAACATTTTCATAATGCCTGTGTCATAACAGCATTTTTGTGCGTTTGACGCCCCAACTCAGAGTCACTAACGGTTACTTAATATATCGCTCCTTAGTACAGAATTTGTATATTGGTGAATCTATATTAAGGAGCGATTAAAGTAACCGAGACAGAGAATTTACGTTTCTTTCAGTTTATTTTAGACAAGCAGCAATAAGCAAGGCAGGTTTTCAAATTGGACAAGTACATTATCAATCTGCCCGTAAAACTTCAAGTTAAAATTTTGTTGCGATTCGTTTTGCCACGTCTTGTCCGTTGCCATTCGTTTTTCCATTTGTCCGTTGCCATTCGTTTTTCTACTTGTTCGTTGAAGTTTCACTTCTTCTATGTGTCCCGGCACACATTTCAATTTTTAGGGTTCCGTAGCCAAATGGCAAAAAACGGAACCCTTATAGATTCGTCATGTCTGTCTGTCTGTCTGTCCGTCCGTATGTCACAGCCACTTTTTTCCGACACTATTGGAACTATACTGTTGAAACTTGGTAAGTAGATGTATTCTGTGAACCGCATTAAGATTTTCACACAAAAATAGAAAAAAAAACAATAAATTTTGGGGGTTCCCCATACTTAGAACTGAAACTAAAAAAATTTTTTTTAATCAAACCCATACGTGTGGGGTATCTATGAATAGGTCTTCAAAAATGATATTGAGGTTTCTAATATAATTTTTTTCTAAACTGAATAGTTTGCGCGAGAGACACTTCCAAAGTGGTAAAATGTGTGTCCCCCCCCTGTAACTTCTTTAATAAGAGAATGATAAAACAAAAAAATATATATGATGTACATTACCATGCAAACTTCCACCGAAAATTGGTTTGAACGAGATCTAGTAAGTAGTTTTTTTTTAATACGTCATAAATCGTAAACCGCAATTTACCTCGATCAAAGTTACAGCGAACTTCAAGAACTTTTATATTATGTTACTTGCTGCTACGGAACACTTCATGGGCGAGTCCGACTCGCACTTGGCCGCTTTTTTGAAGTTCTTTATAGGTACTTCCTAAGCGAGTGCGACTTGCAACAAGGGTGCGTTAAACGTTTAACGCTGCACTGTTGCGTTAATTGCTGGATAGATAGCGCTAGCTGCTCAATGTACTCTTCATAATTATGTTAAGAGATTGCTTTAGTTACCACTGTTTTATTTTTATTTAGTACAAAATAGTTTTTGAAAGATACACGTTATTAAATTAAATATTTATTTAATTATTTCAAAGAAGTATAACTTCTCACGCGCGTACACGCACCCTTTTTTGTCTACAGTAACGTTAGCTGTGAAATCGTAATTTTTATTAGTTTATTTTGTGCAATTTGTAGATGAGCTAGTCTTGTTTTGGTAGCGCTTCCCCAGATTCCAATGAGGTAACTACCTACAGTAAGTGCGGTTTAACTAGTGTAATAGATAGTATAGCGTAGTTTACTTCAGAACCTGGTTAGTGATGCGACGGAATTATTGTACTTCCGTTTCCGCAACTGCGGTACTGCGGCACGCTTTTTGATTTCCTTTTCCTTTTCTATTTCTGCATCTTTTAGATAAACTTACTGAGACAATGATCAAAAATTTACGATAGTTCAGGGAAGATTAATAAGAGCTCTTCAAATTAATGGTAAAAATATCTGTGGTGAACACAGAGAGCAGTTGTTTGGTGTGAGTCCAAACTTCCGATTCTGCTTGTATGACTCTTCCGTTGTATCACTAGCCAAAATAGCTACGAATTAAATTAATTCATTCCATTAATTACCAGATAATAAACCTTAGAGGTTGGGCTTTATATTATAAAACTGCAGATACCTATATTTTATTTAAAAGGTATTTAAGGCAAGGAAATAAATACGAATGAAACAGCCTGTATTATTTAATTTTTTTTTTATGTTTAATGAATTCTCCTTAAAAACCTATCTAATAAGTTTATCTATTTGGCAGTGTCTACACATAAATCTTTCGTTTTAAATTTCCAATACACTATTATGTTTACATTTTGTTACAACAAAATATTTTATTAATGCAGCATATACTTTAGGTAGGTATAATAAATGCAAAATAATGCAGTAGGTAAATTAGATATTATAGGTAGGTACATTTGCAAGGTATCATTTTACACGATTTAAATTGAAAAAGGTATAATATTTACAATAATATACTTTACTATAATATAGTGTTTGATAAATAGACTAAATGAATTTAATTCTTATTTTTTGACGTCACGTATTCTTTCATATTTTATTATCGTTCTCGATGTGACTAGGTGACAATACACGATTACCTATATTATAATTTTGATGGATGTTACTATAAACAATAAAATTAATAGTAGAAAAACTAATAACTTCATTCTATATAAAAATAAACAAAAATCACATGGATACTTAATGTACTTAAAAACTGCAGATGAAATGCATGTGAGTTTTAAATAAATCTTTCTAATATAATTATAATGTAAGTACTTAATCATAAAACTTATTTCCAAGTACCTAACTTTGGTTTAAAATCAAAACACTCGAATAAATGCTTTTGTATGTACCTAAATGATTTAGTAGGCATGTTCAAGGTACATTATTAAGATTGAACTTGTAGAAACGGCTGAATCACAAGCAAATGTACTGAATTAAGAGTTGAACGAGTGCAATAGTATTTATTAGACTATGTAGTATTTTTTATGCAAACTGCACATCTAGATACGCGCTGTAACAGCCAACCTGCTTTTAGAGTTTCCCGTTCAGGCGCGGAGAACTGTTTGTTATCGTCTATAGTTGTAAGCCAGAAACTAAGTTTATTGGCGAAGTGATGACACGTGCCAGCTTCTCCATTGCATTCTATAAATGGTGTTGACCGGAATCCTTCAAGACATGATCCTGGACTCTCTAATGCTTGACCACCTCCTTGGCCGCCAGCTCCGGTATGCTAAAAAAGAATACATACGTTGTAATTAAATATAATATCACTAGCTGCCCGGACAGACTTCGTTCTGTCAAAAGTTTTTTATTTTAAGATGTAAGCTATCCTATCTTTCAAGTTGGATCAAACTGCACATGGTGTGCAAATTTGATTAAAATCGGTTCAGTAGTTTAGGAGTTCATCGCGGACAAACAACGTGACACGTAATTTATATATATTAAGATATCAGGTATTAATTTGCTCTATTAGATATACTACGTCAGATCCGTTTAATAAACGTCCATGCCATCCGCAAAATCCGAACTCATAGAGTATGGATTTATACTAAAAACTTATGAATATTTTGCAAATATGCCATATTATAACCATCCATGACATTATCGACACTTATCATCACGTGGGATTGTAGTTAGGAAACAACAATAAAATTATTAATTAACTATTATTATTTAAAAAATGCAATATTCACACATTAGGTTGTGACCATCATAGACCTATATGTATATATACTGTGCCCATATGATTTTGAAGATGCGCGCAGTTTTAATGAAGAATGTCTGGATGCCACTCTTTACGAGCTGCGTGTGATAGATAGAAGGTTGATAGAAATGATAGATAGAAGGAACTGTTACTTAAGTTAAGTAGGCATCTACTTTGACTGTGTGCTGTTACTTTTTTGGTATAGGTATCAGCGCCAGGACTGAATCGTGTGTTTTTATGAATAGTTGTCTTTTAAACAATTACTTATAAATTATAATACAATGTACTTCGTACTCACCATTACAAAACTGTAACCAATCCATAAGGTACTCCAACTTGGAGGGCAACTTGGCGTATCAAGTGTTTGACTGTGAATGGCTATAACATTGGCAGGAACTTCGCAAACCACACATCTTGATATATATCTAGAAATTTCTTTATCTTGAACTGGCATCATAGGTATAGGTTCGTTGGTGGATAACCAATAACTTCTGTCGTTTCGGCTTGCATAGTTACATACATCGTTCAGGTCGCAGAAAAGGAATGGCATAGTACTGAATTTTCTTATACAAGAACCTGCGTAGCCCAAGTCCTGATTGTGAGCTTTCTCATTTCCATCGATGTAGAGTAAGGAATATCCGTCCCATAGTTTTATATGACCTGGTTCACATTTAGGTATAATTTCTGATTGACTATGTCTAACTAGGAGATTTCCAGTCAAATAATCAGTGGGCGCACAAGGCGTACCAGGAGGGCCTGGCAAACCCGGTGATCCAGTTCGTCCAATTTCACCTCTATCACCCTGTTCACCTTGTATTCCTTGAAGACCTATTGGACCGGGAGGACCGGGTAAGCCAGTGAAGCCACGAGCTCCCTTTTCTCCTTTAGCTCCATCTAAACCTGGTGCACCTGGCTGACCATCTCTTCCCGGCGTTCCATCAAAACCAGGAGGCCCAGGTGGACCTGTTTCGCCTTTAGGACCGATCACAATTGTAGTTTCACCTTTATCTCCCTTTTCTCCTCTGTTACCAATCATACCTTCTCTTCCTTGGAATCCTGCATCCCCCTTTATGCCTTGATTACCCTTGGGTCCAGGTAGTCCATTAAGACCATCCAATCCTCTATCGCCTTTATCGCCCTTTGCACCTTTATCTCCAGGAATACCTTGGGGTCCTTGATTTCCTTTTTCACCTGGTAAACCATAACCAGTTGCACCTTTGTCACCCTTTTCACCACGGGGGCCATTAAGTCCATTAAGACCTGGTAACCCTTGTGGTCCTTTCAAGCCAGGGGGACCCGCAAGACCTTCACGTCCTTGGTCACCCTTTTCACCCTTTCTTCCCATAACTCCAGGGGTACCAGGTCGTCCAATTGATCCAGGAAGACCTGTTAATCCTACTTCACCCTTTTGTCCAGGTAACCCCTGTAATCCACGGGCTCCGTGCTTACCAGGTAAACCAGGGAGTCCTTTTTCTCCTTTGATTGTAAGTCCGGGTATTCCAGGAGGTCCAGCAGGTCCTGTTTCTCCTAAAACAAGAAATAATATATGCATACAATTAATAATATAGAAACACACTTTTTAAAATACTGTTAGCAGTTATTAACTATATAAATTAGTTTACCTTTACTTCCTGTACTACCAAGCAGACCCATTTCTCCTTTAAGTCCTATAAAGCCGCGGTCACCTTTTTCTCCTTGTAGGCCTTGCAAACCCATTAATCCCGGTTCGCCTTTCGCTCCAGGAATACCAGGCACACCTGGTAATCCAAATTCTCCCTTTTGTCCTTTGATGTCTATTGTCAGTCCAGGAGGCCCCTGATCTCCCTTCATTCCAGGATACCCTCGAAGACCGGGAGGTCCCATTGGCCCAATTGGACCCATTTCACCTTTAGCGCCATCAAAACCATCTCGTCCTGAGAAACCAGTTTCTCCTTTGTTTCCCTTAAGTCCCTCTAAACCTGGTAGTCCTCTATCACCCGGTAATCCCGGAGTACCATTTAATCCGGGAGGTCCTGGTAGCCCTGGGAAACCAGACATTCCCTTGTCACCTTTTAATCCTGGTAAACCTTGATAGCCCCTATCACCTTTTTCTCCACGTTCCCCAGGAATACCGATGAGTCCAGGAAATCCTGCGTCACCCTTTTCACCTGGTGTTCCAGGAACTCCATAACCTGGTGAACCTACATCACCTTTGTCTCCTTTGGGACCATCCCTTCCCGGTGGACCATTTAAGCCTCTCTGTCCTGGTATACCTGGTTCACCCTTTTGACCTTTTTCTGATGACAGCCCTGGTTCTCCTTTTGGTCCAAGGTCACCCGGATAACCACGTTCTCCTTTTAGCCCTGGTAAACCTTCTCTCCCAGGGAGTCCCGGGGGTCCTGGAAGGCCTTTCTCACCATTAGGACCAGGTAACCCCACTTGTCCAGGTGGACCCATCAATCCATTTTGGCCAGGTTGCCCTGGGAAGCCTATTTCTCCTTTATCTCCCTTTAAGCCAGGGGTGCCATCTATTCCCATTGTACCAATAGGGCCGGATCGTCCGCGTGGTCCTGGGAATCCCTTAGGTCCATCAGGCCCTTGTACCCCAGGTTCTCCTTTACTTCCAGGTAATCCTATAAGACCTGGTGGTCCAATTAACCCTTGATATCCTTGCTGTCCCTTTGGTCCAGTACTACCAGGTGAACCAGGAATACCGGGTACTCCCGGTGGTCCAACAGGCCCAGAATCACCTTTTTGCCCTGGTGCACCTGGAAGACCCTGTCGTCCTGTCAATCCCCTATCTCCCTTTTCTCCCTGTAATCCACTAGGTCCCGGAGGGCCATCATTACCAGGCGTACCTGGTATACCTCTTAAGCCTGGTTCACCCTTAGGACCTCTTGCTCCTGGTTGTCCTGGTGGTCCTGGCATAGATGGACCAACTTCTCCTTTGTCTCCTTTCCGCCCTGGTAATCCAGGGAAACCTCTTAAACCACTCTGACCAGGCGTTCCTGGGAAACCCATAGACCCAGTGTCCCCCTTGTCACCCTTTGGACCCATAAGTCCACGTGGTCCCACCGTTCCAGGTTTACCCGGCAATCCAATTTCACCTTTATCACCCCTTGGACCTGGTAAACCCATATCTCCTTTATCACCCGTATCACCTGCAATAGGATTTGAAAATCATTACAAGTTTCAAGCCCATTTTATTCCATATTTTTATTAAACCAATTCAAAGAACGATTTAACCATTAAACCTATAAACTGAAAATATTTCTCAAGTCAGTTATAAAATAAACTTAGTGATTCCGAAAATTTCGTTAGATGTCCGTGATCTAACTGGTTGGACTATGGGCATTGTGGTTTACCCATGGACTTACCGGTTTGACTTCAGAATCTCAAGATTATGTAATGTAAAAAACGTATTGAAAACAGTACACTAATTTATGGCATATGCTTGTTTAGAAAAAATAATACCTTGAAGGCCTTGAGGCCCTGGTGGACCTGGAGGGCCCTTGTTGCCTTTAGTCAGTTCTTGAATGTTGGCGGGGCAATAGCCAGGCTCACCCTTAATACCGATTCTTCCAGGGAAACCTTTGTCACCCTTTGGCCCATAATCTCCGGGCATACCCTTTTGTCCTTTTAAGGAAAGTCCGTTTCGGCCTGGAATACCGGGCATTCCATCACTTCCGGGAATTCCATCAATACCTGGAGGCCCCATTCTACCTTGATCACCTTTTTGTCCAGGCATTCCATTAAGACCTCGGTCACCTTTAGGCCCATCTCGGCCCTTTTCACCTTTGGGACCCATTGAACCTTTTTCTCCACTTGCTCCTTTTTCTCCCGGAGGTCCTCGTGTTAAATTGGATGGTATCATAGCATCTTTTCCGCGCTCTCCTGGTGGACCCATAGGACCATCATCACCACGCTCGCCCTGCAAAAAGAATTGAAGTAATGAGTACCTACTCAATTCATATAAAATCAATGACTGTGTTTGTCACCGTTCTACCCTTTTTTCTTAATCTTAAAAAATATTAGGTACAAGTAGTTACCCAGTATTTACATATAAAGTACGTTACATAATTGATCTGTACTATTAAAAAACAGTATTCTTAGATCCCATTCAAAATACAACTTAACTGGTTATTTAAAGTTCATTCATTTTACTAATAGTGATTCATAGTTTTCTACACATAATGAGATATCTAAAGAACTTCTATTTTACGGCAAAACTGAAAAACATACCGTCACTACCGTCACCTACAACTTACAAGTAAGTTTCAAGTCAACAAGAAAGTGGAGGATCTACATTTATTATTAACTCCATAACTGATTCAGGTAAAAAAGTTGCACTCCAATAATGGTCAATGCACGTTTGTCCGCACCGTCCGCACTGGACGCGCCGCATTTGTATGAAATCATGAAGTGCGTTCAGCATAAATGTCCCAACGAAATCCTTCGGCATTATTTACAGTATTTATTTAAAATATCAAATGTGGCAGTTGTAATGATTTTTGTTTTTGAAATTTGTAGTTACTTACTGGGGCACCAGGAGATCCAGGTATTCCGTTAATCCCGTCAGCACCCCTTTCGCCAGGAACTCCAGTTGGACCCGTCGGTCCTCGCTCTCCACGTTCGCCAGCCGAACCATCAGCACCTCTGTCCCCTTTCCGCCCAGGTCCGCCAGGCCTGCAGTCATTGCATTGGCCACCAATGTCACCTTTTGCTCCTGGAGTACCCGGTATACCGTCCTTACCCGGACTACCTTTGTCACCCTTCTCACCTCGAGGTCCCATTTCACCTGGCATACCCGGAGTACCTCGGGTTGAATTACCGGGTTCTCCTCGTAAACCTGTGTACCCTCTTTCTCCTTTTTGACCTTTATCACCATGACGACCGGGTAGACCAGAGATACCTTTCTCACCCTAAAATATTTAAAACAATTCATTTATATCCCTATATATCATCTTAGTAATCGTAGTAATATTAAAAATGAGAAAGGTTGTGAAGATGTTCGGATGTTTTTTATGTTTGTCTTTTTTATCGCACTAATCGTTGTACGAATGATGAAACTTGGCACACAGGAAATATGTCGAAGGCAAGAAGATAGGTTACATTGAGATTCAATCTCAGTTGTATGTAGCCGTGGAATGATTAATGCGTCTTATAACTTCGATAAGCCGAAACTAGTAATATTTTAAATGTGAATGTTTCAAAAGATGTTTACATATTTGTATTTCTATCATGCGCTAAGGATAAAGGACAAAGGATAAATTTTATCTCCGTTGTAAATTCCTCTACATTTGGACGTTAACAAAACTTTGTCATTTCGTTTTATAAAACTAAAATAATCTTGAGTCGTCATGAACAAAACAAATAGAAAAAGGCATGCAAAAGGTTATATTTGTTCGCGTGATGGAAAAAAAAAAACAAACATACCGGTACTGTGAGTCCATCTTCACCTTTAAATCCTCTTGGTCCTTGAGGTCCAATTGGTCCATCGTAACCTCTGGGACCTATTTCACCTTTTGTTCCCTCTAATCCAGGCTCGCCTTTTTCTCCCTTTACACCAGATGGACCTTCTCTTCCAGGAGTACCCGGTTCACCTTGACCACCCGGTGGACCCATTGGTCCTGATTGTCCTCTCTCACCCGGCTTTCCGTCAGAACCTGGTACTCCAGGTGGTCCCGTGTAACCTCGGGGACCCACAGGTCCTGGAGGACCTCGAGCACCTGCCCGGCCTCCAGGTGCTCCTGGTAAACCTCTAAGTCCCCTTAAACCAGGAGTTCCATCCCTTCCAGGTTCTCCTTTGGTACCTGGTCTACCAGGAAGTCCCGATAAACCATCATTTCCTCGATCTCCTTTTTGTCCCATAGGCCCAGCCGGTCCAATCATTCCCTCTCTACCCTATAAACAAATGTATTTTGTTAAATATGCAACAAACCAATATTTTTAATACTTTTATAAACAGTATACTTACTCTTATTCCGGGATTTCCTCTAATACCTTTTTCTCCCTTAATGCCCATTTGACCTGGTAAACCAGGTTCACCTGTTACTCCAATATCACCTTTTTCGCCTTCTCTTCCAGGTTCTCCTTTATCTCCTTTAGGTCCCATGTCTCCTTTTGCCCCTTCGATTGCACCTTTATTTTCCCAGGCCCCAGGCAAAACTACAGGAGGGCAACCAGGCCCCCTATCTCCACGATCTCCTCTATCACCTTTGTCACCTTGTATTGCCGCTCCCTTTGTACCTTTAGCACCTTTATCACCTTTTAGTCCTTGTGGACCCTGTTGAAAATTTGGGAAAAGTTATTATTACGGTATTTAAAAATATTAAGTATAATTTATTAAAAAGAAATAAGCATTACGATTTCAATACCATTGGTCCTGTGTTTCCTTTGGGCCCTTTTAAACCAGGTAAACCAGTAGGTCCTACAGGGCCTGGCAGCCCTTGCATTCCGTCGTTTCCAGCTTCTCCCTTCTGGCCTTTGTTAGGGTAGCGACCACTGTGAGCTGCCTCTCCTTTGTCGCCTCTTTCTCCTTTTGGACCGGGATAACCGCGGGGGCCTTGCAACCCTTGTAAACCTTGCGGTCCCGGCTCACCCTACATATAAAAAATACAAGTTTTGTATACTTTTATTGAAAAAGAAAAAAAAATGGTTTTTCTGCAGACATAGTGATTAGAGGGAGCAATATGCTTGTCTTAATTTATGTATAGGTATGTATAAAAATAATGAATTTATGCTCTTAACTTAAATAATAGTCCTTAAACTTAAATAAAATATACTTTCAAACAGTAAAATTACATAATCCATATAAATTGAAAATTTTAACTTTATTTGTAGTTTGTTCAACTCTTAAATTGAATACAGTTGCCGTATTCAACAATGCAGCAATGCGATGAAATAATTATTTTAAAATAGTATTGAGTAATTAATTTAAGACTACTACAAATTTTAATGTCATATTATTATAAATATTTGGAGTACCATAAGACCATTTGTTTTATTTGTCACATTGTGCCCCTGACCTCCATGACCTTACTCTACAACAGATAAGACTGTAGCCGTACCCAATTTCAAAATGTTTATTAAAAATGTCATGTATTCACATTTAATCGCCAGTAGGGCGATTATTTTATAAGAGCTAGGTATATAACTCTGTAGTTTTCGTAATTTAGTTGTATTCATCGTTCATTTAATATGAAAATATACTTACATCAGTTCCATTACAACCATCTCGTCCTGGAATTCCTGGCGGTCCTGGTTCACCTTGAAGACCTGGAGGCCCAGCTATGCCAATAAATCCTTGAACTCCTGGTTTACCAATATCTCCCCTTGGCCCGCGTGGGCCAGTGGGACCCATTTGTCCCTTCTGACCTTTTGGGCCTTGAGGTCCTTCAACTCCTTCGTGACCAGGTAAACCTTGAATTCCTTGTAATCCAGGCATTCCTGGGAACCCCTGAAAAATATAAATAATTATAATTATCTCCAACAAAAATCTTTTTGATGCTTTATTTATTGTTTTCAAAAACTTACTCTGTTGCCCTTTTCAGCGAAACATTTAGGTACACAGCAACCCGTTGCAGTGCAGTTACGATCAAATGCTATTGTACGCTGTCTTGTAACAGGATCGTAAACAGCAAAATTTGAACCTAGTTGCGCGCGTGATGACGAATAATCTGATCTAGCAGATTCACCATAAGTATTCCCTGACGGAGGTGGCACAGGATAATCTGATCTTCCAGACTGACCGTACGCATTTTCCGATTGAGGTGGCACGGGATAATCTGGCCTTCCAGACAAACCGTACGTGTTTGCTGAAGGTTGTGGGGCTGGATAATCTGATCTTCCAGACTGACCATACGTGTTTGCTGAAGGTTGTGGGGCTGGATATTCTGATCTTCCAGATTGACCATACGTGTTTGCTGAAGGTTGTAGGGCTGGATTTTCTGATCTTCCAGACTGACCATACGTGTTCGCTGAAGGTTGTGGGGCTGGATATTCTGATCTTCCAGACTGACCATACGTGTTCGCTGAAGGTTGTGATGCTGAATATTCTGATCTTCCAGACTGATCATACGTGCTGGCTGACGGTTGTGGTCCTGAATATTCTGATCTTCCAGACTGACCATACGAGCTGGCTGACGGTTGTGGTCCTGAATATTCTGATCTCCCAGACTGACCATACGTGCTAGCTGACGGTTGTGGTCCTGAATATTCTGATCTCCCAGACTGCCCATACGTGCTGGCTGAAGACCCTGGATAATCTGGTCTTCCAGACAAACCGTAAGTATTCACTGATTGCGGTGGAACTTGATAATCACCTGGTCTTCCACCATAATTGTATGTATTATCTGGTTGAGGTGCTTCCGGTATATTCGATGAGTACCATTCATTGTCTGAATATATGTTATTTTCCAGTAAATCGCCCCTTCCATAATCGTCTTGCTGAAAAAGTATAAATTGAACAATGATAATTATTTTATTGAACATAAAATGTAAAACCAGTAAGATATACTTAGCCCTAGACCCCCATAATTCCCTGTGACGTACATGATTTTGTACATTTGTAGTAATATTATGTTTTTCCATTTGTTGTAATGCAAACGAAGATTATTAGAATAAAAAAAATCGTGCATATACTCGTAGTAGTTGTATCGTATCATATTGTAGTTGGTGGCTTGGTGCTTAGCACAATTAAATTGCTACTTATCACAGACGTGACCTGGTCATTAGACCAGAAAGATGTAATCTGGCATGGATTATTAAAGCTATAAGGTTGTAGAATCAAGTATTTTAAAAACATAGTATTTTTCAGGGTTTTACAGGTACCTAAAGTAGGGATGAATTATTTTTTCTCATCTACCCCATACTGTGGGGTATCGTTGAAAAGCTCTTTCAAAAATATTATGGGTTACCGAAAACTAATTTTCGATTCAGGGGCATGCTTAGGAAGTGAATGAAATGAAATGAAATTTCATTTTCATTTAATTTTCATTTTTCGAATTTTATTTGTTTTTCTTTACATAGGTAGGCACCTACTACGTCGGTCTGGTCTGAACTGAAGTCGCATGATCATAGGTCGGAATAGGTAGTGCAATTTGGGGTGATGACTTCAAACAATATACTAATGTGGATAAGACTTGAGGATTGGGATTTGTTACGATTTACAATTACTTGAAACAATGAAAACATTTTTATGAGAAAAAAATACATATTTTATTACTTCGTTGCTATACTATTGTCGAATAAAATAAGAGTCATGCATTAAACCACAAAAAATGCAATGTTTGTAAAGAAAATTATTATAATGATAAATAAATAAATTGATAAAACCCTACTTGCAAGATTTTTGTTTATAATTAGGATTTGCCATGTTGTTTTGCTGTTTTTTTATGATAAGATAAGGTATAAAATCGCTGGAATTGCATTGATCGCCATTCCTTGTACGAGTAAGTTTGGTTATGTAACTACTCTAGGGTCAATTTATACTATTTCATATTAGATAAATATATTTCCCGCTTTGAAGATTAACGACTTGAATTTTTTATTTTGATATATTATCGCATCTCTTACGTTTCAAATATATAAATCCCCCATTTAGTTTTATTGGAATATCCATTTTAAGAAATCAACGAAAATTACACTACCTATTCCGACATATTATGCTCAAGATTGAACTCACACTTTACTAATACATATCTTTAATATAATATCTACGAATACCTACTGTATTAGAAAGTAACAGTACCAACGCACACAATATTCATTTTATAGCGTGATTTTTTGTGTGGTAGCAATAATTATAATTTTAATCTGCATTGCAGGATTTGTGATTGTTATAAAATACGGAAATCATTAATAGTTAATATAAATAACAAAATAATGCTTTTAAATAAGCATTTCTAGACATTCTCTGGAAGCATTCTAGGATTTTATGTAAATACTAGCCGTTGCGACACGTGATATTTTGCAGTAGGTGCAAGTTAATCGTAACATGATCCCCTATTGGTATGTGCTACGTTTAGCTTGGTAAGTATTTTTGACTTATCTTGATGTTGATATTATAAAATTGTATTCAATGAATCCATTATTATAGCTAAACTTTACATATTTTTATGATTCAATTATCTCGTTGCTAAAATATATATGTTATATATTATTACGATCACAGACGACGAAATGTATGTAGGTACGTAAAAAGTACTTTATTAAAAAAGCCTTCACAAACAATTTAAATTATTTTTGGCGCGATGAAAATTTGATCAGTCATGTTTTTAACCGACTTCAAAAAAAAGGAGGAGGTTCTCAATTCGACTGTATTTTTTTTTTTATGTTTGTTACCTCAGAAGTTTGGACTGGGCGAACCGATTTTGATGATTCTTTTTTTAATCGAAAGCTGGTGGTTGTCATGTGGTCCCATATAAATTTTATTGAGATCTGACAATGGCATCCATGATAAAACCACATAAGTCGTAAATTTGTGTTAAGATGTGCGCGACTAATTGACGAATAACTCAATATCACGCCAACCGATTTCGATGATTCTTTTTTTAATCGAAAGCAGGTGCTTGTCATGTGGTCCCAAATAAATTTAAACGAGATCTGACTGACAAGTCGTTTTTGAGACTTTGAAGTCGGTTATTTTTTGTTAGTAAAATTTAGATTATTCCGAATAAAATAAAGTAGCGCGCGCAGATGTAGGTAACGTAGGTAGGTACCTATGTGATGTATGATGATGTAACGTATCTCATCAAAAACACAAATGTGAAATGAGAGCCAAGTTCAAAATAAAAAACAATTGAGATCTAAAGGTTCTGTGTAGAAAAGTCTAAAATTTTAGTAACAAGAACATGTAATTCAAGCTCTACATTTGACTTTGTTAGTTTTTTTAATTTCACTCTCATCATTTTTTCCATTTATGTATTTCATAACGCGCCTAAAGAAGTATAACTTCAAAAATAGAACTGCAAAAAGATAAATCGATAAATCGCATTTGTTATGCTACTTAAAATTATTTTTAATTATTTTTAACTATTGACACTCAGAAATCAAACTTATCTTGTTCGTAAGTAATTTTGTTATATAAAATAATTTATTTATTGCTTCAAATCGAAATACGTGACTATTAAAAAAGTTTCGTACTTAAGGAATATTTTAATCATGGTATTTCTGTTTTTTTGCAATGTACCTACTTTCTATTTGCCATTATTACATTTGCTCACATCGAGCTTCGTCTCTTGCCGATAAAAATCAGGCAAGCGATATTTCTTTACAATTTGGATTTAATTGAATCGAATTTATACTACTTATTTATACTTATTTCTCAAAACTAAACTTCATAAACATTCAGTAATTGTCAGATTAGTTCAAATAAAACATAATATACTTAAGCCCCAAGCCCCCAACTCAGAGTCACTAACGGTTAATTAAATCGTTCCTTATTACAGAATTTGTATGGTGATTCTTTACTAAGGAGCGAGTAAAGTGACCGTTAGTGACTCTGAGTTGGGGCGTAAGGTTGGTGATAGGTACCTACCTACAACTATCTATTTTTAACAACCTAAATTAATAAAATCGCCGTCTAAATTGATCATTAATGTTAACTTGATAAATTTACAGAAAAACATTGGTTTGCGCAATGCCGACACTTAACATCCGAGTGATGATAAACTTTGTCGGCCTCGTATAGACGTATACATTTGCGCTGTACTTAAAATAATTCATTGTTGAGAACTACATTCAACTAGTCAAGATTTTAACTTCCAATCGAAATTTTTCTACTTTGTCGGATGAAAGCCTGTCTCTTTCTAAACACATTTTACTACTGCAGAAAACCTTGATAAAGCTCGAATTTTTATGAAATTGCAAAAGGACAACTGCGAGCGGGCAAGCGGGTCGGCCCGCGTGCGGGCGGGCCGCCGCGGCGCCGCGAGTCCTGCGCTACATTCTCTAATTCAAATAACTTGTATTATAATATTTTGTTAACAGTTTCTAATAAGAAAATCTCACTCACCGTGTTCACTCCACTCAATAGCACCAAAGCGGCCACAAACCTAAAGCAGTTATTTCAAACATTATTATTCAGCTGCCACCTAAAGCTTAATACTGTTGTAAAAAATACTTTTAAGAATATTAAAGATACACTTCATGAAGAATTTAAAATATTACACCATTTTAACCACCTTAAAAAATTCTGTTTATAATTTTTTTTGCATATTTAATTGTTGTTAATAGTTGCGAAATTAGTTCTATATATAGAGTTAGAAAATCTTACCATAACTCGTGGACCGCCATGGCCCCGTGCGCGCTGCGCCAGAGTCCCGTGCGCGCGCGCCGTTCGTGCCGGGATACTAAGAAAAAAGGAGAGCTCAGGCAGCGGCCTGCGCACCCCCGCCCCGCAGCGGAGAGGCGGTTGCGCGGGCGCGGCTGCGGGCGCCCGTCGGCAGCGAGGGCGCGCGTCCAGTAGTGTGGCGCAGCCATGTCAGGCCCGGCGCGTGCGCGCCTCTTCGCGAGCAGGCTGGTGTTCGCCGCCCTCCTGCTGCTGCACTGGACCACGCCACCTGTTTCAGCGGTAAGTGCAGCTCCACCTGTTACTTGCCCAATGCCCAGATTAATCCGATGAAGTAGGTACATCCAAGTAGCAAAAGCCTTATCGTGCCGGCATGATGATATTTGACAGGTTATATCCATTTATTGACACTGAATTTCAAAAATGTGAAAATTCTATGCAATTGCTATTACTAAGACAAGTACGTAAGGTACAGACTACTACCCTAGTCTGTGTCTTGTTACCGGAAGTATGGAAAACTAATGGAGTGTTAAAAATATTATCTGTTACTCATGAAGTGTTTTAATATACGTTTGTTTAGCTTTCTATAGTTAACTTTGTATAAATGTCATACCTAATGGAAGATTTTGTGTGTGTGTGAATCAGACCAATAACAGAAAGTCAATAAATATAATACCTACACTAAATGAGCCACCCATGGCTAGATTGTTTTAAGATGTCATATAATGCACTAGCTAGCCACAAACCACTGGTATAAACCTTAGTTGAAAAGGAAAGGTCCAATAGTGACTAAGTATTCTCTTATTTTATTTTTGCTTTTTAACCAGTTAATGGTTAACTTCTTTTTACTGCACCAATAGGGTTCGTTTATGGATGGATATTTGCCGGTCTTTATGCAACACCACTAATTCATTTTGGGTAATTTTACAACCACTACTTGTGTATTTTGGGTGAAAGGAATTAAGTTATATGGAAGAAATCGCCCAATGGTGATCCATATATTGGACATTGGTACATACATTTTTTTCAGATACCTTTTTTTTGATATTTTGTTGTTTGTTGTGTTTTGATGTCTACAATGATCTGAGTACTTATTTGAAGTGTACAGGTGTAAAAGGCATTTTACGAAATATGATACTGAATATCAAAAATTCTGCTATAATAACTAAATGCCGTATGTATGGCAATACTGAAATTTATCTCCACCAAAGTGTACGATCTGTAAGATCCGACAATAGTTCTACACATTTAAATGACATCAAAAGCAGGCTAGAGCTTGAATTTATGAATAGAAGGCTACATTTGTATGAAAATTATTATTTTTTGTATGGCAATACTGAAATTTCTTTCCACCAATGTGTACCATCTGTGAGAACCAACAATCGCCCTATACATTTGAATGATATCAAATCAGACTAGAGCCTGAAATTATACATAGAAAGATACGAATTGCTCTCCCGATGACAACTTTGCTCTGTTCTGGCACATACTTGCAACCCTCAAAATGGATTAGCAATTTTTTTTACACTTAAACATATTATTATGTAAATTACAACATATTAAAATTGTATCCTTGTGGGAGTGGGATGAAAAAAATATATTTTTTGCATTTTCAAAAATTTAAGGGACCATGACGCAACCGCGAGATGCCTGCCAGAACGGTACTTTCTTAATTGACTGATAATAAAATATCATTTAATAAATTTCTAGCTTTATGGGAAACGGGTTGGTCAAATGGTTCAGTAGCTCTTCAGGCTATAAACTACACACCTTAGGACTAAAAGTTTTGTAGAATTTATCACTTATTTATCACTTATATTTATCACAAATGTAAACACATGTTACCATATGTGTTATATTTAAAAAAAAACATCACGGTGAATGAGGAAGCAGTGTTAATCAGTCAAGGATAGGTAGGTACAGTATCACATGGACATAGGAAGTTTATAGAATTTGTACGACATTTGGAACTCGTAACGGAATTATTTGAACGCTTGATTTGAGCTTTTTGTGAATAGCTGATAAACAAACAGATAAACTACTTGTTGTCATCATCATCATCAATCATCAAAATCATGAGCAAAAGTAAAGGGTACCTTTAGTAGTACCCATACTTTTCTGACTAAAAAAATAAAGTAAAAGAAATAAAGAAAGCTCTCAAGCTCCCAGCTGGAGCCATAATGTGTATATGTTACCGGATATCTGTATAATGCGGGTATTCAGCACAATCCCTAGGCACGGTGAATAATACCTGGGTCGTTTTGGCAATGTATTAAATTATATTAATATTATTCACCATTACATACTTTACCTAGGTAATGTATACGTTTCCGAACTACTATACAGAATACCTACAGGTCCACCGGCAATGAATAAAATTAATAGATTTGGGTATGTGACATGTGTATTCGATGAACTGTCATCGAATGGCAATTCATCGAATGACAATTCCTCGAATTGTAATTTTTCTTGTTTAAAAGATTTAAAGATTTTATTATAAACAGAAACAATTTAATGCTTTTTATAACTTTTTTGTATTTCTTATTTTTTGATCAATAACAATTTAACATTTTTCCGTACATAAAAATTTTAGGTTTACTTTCTTCCTTGAATCATTTTTTTTTTCAAAACATTTACGTTAGTGGCAGAAACGAATCGCTGCAAAACCGACTCCACGTAGTCTTGTTTGCCCTACCCCTAGAGTGTAATGTAAACCCGCGTAGGCGCGGAGGGGCGAGGCGGCCCGCGAGCTAAGGAGCAGGTGGTTTTAATGTTCGCCGCAGCAGCTGAGGCTGGCCGGCGCAGCCGGCCAGCAAGCCGAAGCTGCGGTGGTGAGCATTAAAAGCATCTGCGACGATAAGCTCGCGTGGGACCGCCGGAGCCCCGCAGCGCCGGAGCCGTGACAGAAACTGTGCTTGCTGCATGTTGCATTCTGCTTACGTTTTAATGCTGCCTTTCAAGGATGGGTGACATTTGAAATAATAAAAAAATATTTATTAATGATCATATGAAAATTATTTCATTCGATTCGGCCAATTGTGATTCGATATTTTGTAATTCGATATATTGTCATTCGATGAACTGTCATTTGATTAATTGTTTTCGATGAAATGTTAATTCAATTAATTGTGTTTTCGATGAAATGTTCATTCGATTAATTGTGATTTCGATGAAATGTCGATTCGATTATTTGTAATTCGATGAAATGTTTTCGATGATTTTTCCGCAAATCGTAGTGTTTGCGCAACTTTGTAAGAATTCCATGTATCGTTGCAGCAGCTTTAGCCTTTGGTTCAATGCACCGCCAAAAGTTGGGGTTTTTACCTTAACTCGTAACAACTGAAGGCGATCGGTATATTCTTAATGTAGGTACGTTATGAAAAGTAGAGCTCGGGTGAGCGGGCTCCTGGTAAGTGCGGTAAATATACCTACACGTATCTTAGTCTTAGAATTCCACAAGATTGGCCGTGCCCCACTCGGATACAGCCCAAATTGTGAGATTTATACGTTTCACCACCACTCTGCTATCATCTGCGTACCCATAGACAATAGGCATGAGCGGGTCATTACTATGTATAAAGAAGAAATCCCAAACCTAGCGGATAAGGACAGAGGATATGTCGGAGCTGGAAGCTTGCTTAAATGTAAGAATGCCAAAGTTTGGGTTTGGCAGCCAAAACCATTTGTGCCAAGTAAACTGCCTGCCCTCACGTCTCGCTTCTCTCCCACTTGTTGTCTTTTACACACATTACCAATTACGCATGGAGTATTGTATAGAATGCCTGGGCGAAGTATGAAATAAATAATATTCGAAACGTTACCTGAACGTTTTAGATATTCTATAAATTGCCTAGGTATTGTATAGAGTGCTGAATTATATAGATATCCGGTAACATATAGAAATAGTAAAAGTATTGAAAACAGCACTAAGTATTAAGTTTAATATTCACTAGCATTTTAACATCTACTATTACTACTGTTATAATATTTTTAAAACAAGTCATTAGGAAGAAACTCGATGAAAAGCCAAGAATCACCATCAATTCGAGTACATAGGAACAATTTTTTTTTCGTAATAGTAGTGTACCTACTTAATAGTAATTTTGAGAGTAAAGACCTGTTGGGTTCGGAAGGCTTCAAGCTTCAAGCCTGAAATTTAAACGAAATGAAAATAAATTTATTTGAAGTTAGTTTCTTTTTTATACTTTTCAAAGTGATCAGAAGAGTAAAGTAGGCATGTTTCACACTCGTTAGTTATGCATTAGAAGAGCTGTTGGGCCCGGCAACAGCAAAAGTAAATGGATTTTTGTTTAAGTAACTAAGCGACAAACGAACAAAAGAGCCACGTGATGGAAAGTGGTCACCGTTCGCCATTAGACATACGTTAATCATGGCTATCACCGATGTGTTGCCAGCCAGGAAACAAGAGAGAAAATAGAAGGAAAGAAAACTGACTCCCAATCCTAAGCGCCCAGATGGAACACGACGAGTTGTTTGGTGATTGCTCCAGCATGGGAATAGTTGCTAACCAGAGAAGCTTTACGGAAAGATAATAACTAAATAATTAAAATATTAATACTAATAATCCATAAGCGAAGCCCTACCACGAAGCAGAGCGTTTGTTTCCTCTTATGACATCCTGGTCTACCGGCATTGAATTGGGGTCGGTATTCTGGGCCGCCCTAACACGGTTAAATGCTTGGATATCTTTGACTTCACCAAGCTGAAGGTAAACGTTTGTAGCCTTTTACGACACTGGTCAGCTGGCATAAGATTGGCGTCAGCACTCTTGGTCACCCCAATATGGCCACGGCTATTAGTCAAATAAATCTTACTAATAAGTAGAACTTTCAAATTCAAAATACAAAGAGCTTAAAGCTAAGGATTTTCGATTATTGATTAATCTAATCTTCATAAAAACTTTCATCCCATAATTATTTAACTACGAGTAATGCGCGAAGGCCCGGAAAATCCTTTAAAATACAAAGTCTGTTTGCATTCAACCGAAAGATCAAAAACCTATTCTCATGAATTTCAATAGACTTTTTTACTACACAATATTTCAACCTCTAAGTTATACCTTAGTTGTTTTTCAAATGACATGATACAGTTAACTTTTTTTTACTGTGTTTAAAACCATTAGCTCTAATCAAGCTATAATATAAATTTTTAAGGTTCTAACTTCAAAAATAACGAGGTGTCATACAAATTTTCATATCTTCCCTTGTATTTTCCTTTAACCCTTTAAGGAAATAATTTTTAAAAAATCATAAGACAGTAAACTTTTCTTCCCAACCAGGGGATGATTTTTGAAAAACCAGGATACAATTTTGTACTTCTAACTTTTACTACTTTTTTACTTCCAAAAATTAATAAGTTTATAATTACATAGTTGTTTTTTACTCAAAAATAAGTTTATGTTAATGGTAATTTCTTTCCCTATTTTAATCCTTTTACGTCCTAACTCAGAGTCAGTAACGGTTACATAAATCGCTCCTTAGTACAGAATTTGTATGGTGATTCTGTACTGAGGGGCGATTTAAGTACCTAACCATTAGTTTAATTTCTTCATTAGTTCGGCCCTTTCTGAGTTATAATTTAAATTAACTATTAACTTATAAATACTTCTTATTTATTGATGTGAAACATCTTTACGCGAGGGGTAAACCTGATTTTTGGGGTGGTAATATATTATATAGGCCGCGGCGACCCATCGCCGGCAATATGAAAAGAAAATATAATAACACAATGTGGGTAATCATAAATAAACTTGGTTTGATAGGCTGTAGGACAAATTCGCAACTTCTAAATAAGAAACGGTGGCCTATTTCGATTTGGTAGGAACTATAAACCGCGATACCTGAGTTCAAATCCTGGCGAAGTGATTTTATTTATTATTAAATTCGAGAACAAATAATTTAAAATTACCTACTTAATTATTAATTTATTTCATTATTTTTAATTTTATTTTTATGATTAAAATGTGCATCTGCATTAAGCACGTGTATACTTTGTATGTTTCATATCTGCCAGCCGTCCCGTGACAGCTGACATTTTTATTAATTAATTTTATTAATATAAATGTTTTCTTTCTTTCTTCGTATTAAGTTAATAAACGAATATCATGGAAATCCGGTGAAACAAAGAGAACTAACTTGTTTATCTTTTTTCAGATTTTAAACTTTAAAGTCAAAATATTTTTGGCAAAGCCTTATTGTAATCTAGGATGGTTCCCCAAACCCCGACCGTTGGTCTACTATGTTTGTTTATTTAACTATCCTTTGTCGAAAATTCAAAAAAATAATATTACAATGGGTGGATTTAATGCCATGAGGCATTTTGTACCAGTCAATCCTGGTGATGAAGTACTATTATTTCTTCTGTGGTGATAATGAAAAATTTCGATGGGTGTAACAAACAACCAACAATTGTTATTTAATATATTCATACATACATAATACATAAATTTTCAACATGTATTTATGTATATGACGCAGAAGGGGTATTCTATGGTATTGGTTATTCAATAATACTATTTTTACTTTGCTGCAAGATATATTTCCAGTGTTCCTAACGTTCACATCAATAACAATCTGTACTACTCCCTGATCATTATTAGAATGCCCCTAGAATGTCTCTCACGTATTAATCTAAATAGATTGACACCTTCCTAATTAGGTATAAACGTTTTTCTTCATGACTTCTTGTATGACAGCATCTGCATCGGCCAATCATTGTAGAACCAAAGAGGTCGCTGGCCGTCATATACATACTACTCATATATACAATAAACATATAAATAAATACATGTTGCCACACGTATATGAATTGGTAGAATTCCTTTCATTCTTCTACTTTCCCGCAAAGCTTAAAAAGCTGTTTATAGGTGTACCAGCATCTCATGGCATTTTTGACAAGCAGAAAAATGGGTTTTTAATATGGCAATGAAAATTTTTAAAACTAACTATTTTCAAGCGGCTTGTCAAGTCAAAAAAAGAGTTGTAGGTATGGAATTTTTTTCTTTTTCTAAAATTATAATTATTTTAGATTTACCTCCAAAAACAACTTTACGATCACAAGCCACAAATATTATTTTCAATGTTTATTGAAAAACATGTGAGGAAAAAGTTGTATTTAAGCGACAATCTGCATTATTAATATTATCCATCTTGTAGGATTAACTCGTTTTGATACTTAGTGTTCGTGATTATATTTTCTTAGTAATGTAAATGTAATGTAATGTAAAAAAATAATCTACATATGATTTCTTTGTAATAAGTAAGATTAGCAAATGATATTAAATTAATTGAAATAAATAATACAGATATTGTTACAAATTAAAGGTAGCAAAAATTTTGTGAATATGAAATGAAAAGTTACATCATACAAGTTCACGTAACTGAAACGGTGGAGGAGCAATTTATTAATTATCTATTTGTTCTCTTCATCAAATGAATAAAAAATACTAGTATACAGATGGCAAATTTTAAATTATAGTTGCATAAATTATTGTTAGTCACTGTAATAATTAATTATAATATAAAAAATATGTGCTTGTCTAATAAAATCTGTAGCTTTGTCTTTTATATATTTTCATCTGAAGTTAATAAACCATACCCACATAATTTATATTGCCTATTATGAAACTAACACTGTTAAAAATATCAAGGATCAAGAAGTTTTATTCTAGTTTCCCCAACGCTGGGGAGTGTGTTGTCTCCAATTTTAATTTCCCCATTTTGCCATCAGATTCTGGTACACCTATACCTATCATTTCAAACATTTTCTGGTTGATTCCGTCCGCATCGTGAAAAAAGCTATCCACTATTTTTAACCGACTTCAAAAAAAGGAGGAGGTTCTCAATCTTAACCTTCTTAATATATATAAATTACGTGTCACGTTGTTTGTCCGCGATGGACTCCTAAACTACTTAACCGATTTTAATTAAATTTGCACACCGTGTGCAGTTTGATCCAACTTGAAAGATAGGATAGCTTACATCTCAAAATAAATAAATAAACTTTTGACAGAACGAAGTCTGTCCGGGCAGCTAGTATACATATATAAATTACGTGTCACGTTGTTTGTCCTCGATGGACTCCTAAACTACTGAACCGATTTTAATCGAATTTGCACACCGTGTACAGTTTGATCCAACTTGAAAGATAGGATAGCTTACATCTCAAAATAAAAAAAATACTTTTGACAGAACGAAGTCTGTCCGGGCAGCTAGTTCGACTGTATTTTTTTATGTTCGTTACCTCAGAACTTTGGACTGGGCGAACCGATTTTGATGATTCTTTTTTTAATCGAAAGCTGGTGGCTGATGACAGCCACATGACAGACACATGAGTGTTCCCATATAAATTTTATTGAGATCTGACAATGGCATCCATGATAAAACCATAAAAGTCTTAAATTTGTATTAAGTAAGCGCGACAAATGGACGAATAACTCAATATCACGCCAACCTATTTCGATGACTCTTTTTTTAATCGGAAGCATGTGCTTGTCACGTAAGCCCACATAAATATAAACGAGATCTGACAAGTAGTTTTTGAGTAACTTTGAAGTCGGTTATTTTTTGTTAGTAAAATTTTGATTATTTGTCAACGTTGCGACTTGCGAGCTTAGGTCTTTGAAATTTATTCGGTTCCTAATTCCTATCCTTCTAAGAAAACCCATACTGATGCTTGCCTTTTATTTTACGGAACATAATGATATATCTAAGTACCGTCAGCAGTACCTAATGATTTGTGAAACAAATCTTGGTGCTCCGTTTTCAAAACGTAGCCATCTTCCATGACGATTTAACGGCAACACTTTAGCGAACCGGTTTTGCACCATCGGAGAGCATGCGAGTGATCCAAGGACAACAGTGCTTCCTTTAACTTCAAAATGTTAACGTTAGGTGACGTTAGTAACATTTCAGTTAGTAGTAGGTATACACATTTAGTTACTGCAGTTACCGCTGAATATGGTATTTCTGGTGGTAGGGCCCCTCGAGTGATTGTATTGGTAATATTGGTTTTAAATGTTAATTAATACCATTATTACCATTATTATTTCTCCATGGGGTTCGCCTGGATAGCTTGAGTCAGCCGCCATACGACTCTTCGTGTTCCGGCTGGGGGCTTGAGAGCCAGTTCTTTTTTTTCTTCTCTCTTTCTTGGTCGGCAACGCGTTAGTGATGCCTTTGGTGTTGTTGATGTCCATGAGCGACGATAGCCACTTACCATCATGTGGATCGTCAGCTCGTTTGCCGGCTACTTCCATAAAATAAAACTAGCGAACCCGCCCTAGAATTATAATGCTATAATTAACTTAGTTATGTACGGTACAGACACACAATATGCCTAGCCTTAGTACCTGCTTGAAAAGCAAATAGACATTAGAGTCGCTTGATGCGATTTATTATTTCCGCGAAAAAAATGTATTCTTGACATCATTTTTTATCATTTAATCTAGGCGCTACGGTAAAACTGATCAGATTTATTCATATGGCATAGGCTCCAAGCGGGAAGTTTTACAAATCGTGACTGCCCCCTCTGCTAAGTACGCGATTTCTTCCACAATGACAGGGGCATAAGCACATAAGCTTATGCTCTAGGGGGCAAATCTGAATTTTCCGGCCAGTTAACATTTTTTTTGGCTCGGAGAGACTGACTCCTTAGACTTCCTGTTAACGCATAATAAATATGAAAGTTTTGCCCTCCTCATCGGTTTGAAAAATGTATGAACATTATTTAAACACTGGAAGATTCGAATCTTGGGTGCATGGTATATTTCACACATATTATACTATAGCCTATCACATCACATATCACACATGAAACGCTCCGTCCGGCGGCTTAAATTGCGTCGATCCTAAGCGATGACAAAATTTTAAGCAACAGCGGGAGCGGTCGGGAGTTGGATGGGTAAGCTAGTTGCAAAAATTTCTTGAGCGCTTCCGTGCTTCGGAGGGCACGTAAAGCCGTCGATCCCGATTGTTATCATAAGATAACAGTCGTTAAGCCATGACGGAGGCCCTCGGGCGGCATAAAAACTTCCGAAACTCGGTTTGGCCACTAACCCCTCCACCAATCCGCATTGAAGCAGCGTGGTGGATTATGCTCTAGGCCTCCTCAAGAGGAGAGACCCGTGTTCGGTAGTGGGCCATTAATGGGTTGAAGCCAACAGCCTATCACATCACAACCACATTATAATACCAAATCTGCCGTTGTGGAAAGTACAAAAATATTGGTTGCTATGTTACTGCATTATGTAAAATGTACATTCGATTTTTATATTAATGTCATAATTCATGCCTATTTGCATATATACACATAGTATAAACTACTTTATTTTCGTGATTAAAACCGATTCATAAAATTAAATAAAATGCCATAGATAAGGCTCGTTCCAGTGTTGATAAGCTCGCCCTCTGATTGGCTGTTTAAAATCATCAAATTACAGTCGACTACTTGTGAAGCAAAAACTTCACCGATAAGATAATTCGATACAGAGGCTATCTTAATACTGGTGTCATCATTTTAGCCAATTATAAAATATCAAAGGTCCGAAATAAAAGTAAACGATCATAATATCCTCTATTTACCTATTATATACGACGATAGTTTTGTTAAATATGTTATGATGTCGAGGCATTTGATTTTGAGTTGAGACATTTGGTTATATTCTTTGTTATTAATTTTTAACCAACGTCAAAAAGGAGATCAATAATTTGACCCGTATGTATGTAATATTAATAAAACTTCTTTTTACATAGAGAAGAAGAGCTACGAATGAGCTACGCATGAGGTGTTAAAGGGAAAACGTCTGAAGTTCTGTTACGCGTGTAAGAAAATCAAATTTTATTATTTTATTTCTTGTTAAAACCAAGAATTGCGAAATAGGAAATATAAAAAAATTACTTGCAAAAAGTTACGCAAAATTATGAATCAGCCAGCAATTATGGACCTACAATTTCTGGTTATTTCATAATTTTAAGATAGTTAATTATTTTGAGGTGAATTTTAAATATATAGTTTTATTATATAAAAGTTTTATTAAACTGAACGGAGACGGAGAAAAAAAAATGTATTAAGTAGTAAAAAAACATTTATAAGCATCACAGCCAAACAATGAGTTTTGTTAGGTTTCAAGAATTCTAAGGTGAGCTTTAAGGCTACGCTTATTGGAATCATTCGTATAAAATTGAGTAAGTAAGTATCATTCAGGTTTTCGTACTTGTAAAACATAGAAACATGTAATAACAGCTACACAGGAATATTTAAAACGTTAATTATAATTCTGTTGACAGAACTTCCAAACAAACTTTTATCTCTTAACTAACACGAGCAGATCCATTTCTAAGTTACAAAGATTCAAATACGATGGAAGGTGGCCTAACGCTTAGGCACCTCACCACCCTACTTTATAATTTTAGCACGTATAAGTAACTAAATAATTATGTTTATGTTTATGTTAGTTTCTTACACTAAGGGACTCTGCGCTATGCTGCAGACGGACGAATGGACGGATGGATGGACGGACGAACGGACGGACAGACGGATGAACGGACGCACGGACGGACGAACGGACGGACGGACGGATGGACGAACGGACGGACGGATGGACGGATGGACGGACGGACGGACGGACGGACGGATGGACGGACGGACATGACGAAACTATAAGGTTTCCGTTTTTACTACGGAACCCTAAAAAGATAAATTTTGGATTTCGAAAACAACTGAGATAGAGTGAGTGAGCTTTCAAATATAGTTACAGTACCTAAGATGATGAAACTCATTGAAATTTCTAATGCAGGGAACATAAAGATACGAGGTAAGCGACATTGTGTTTTGGAAAATAGTTTATTAGAATAGCGTCATGGCGCAATTTTCATTAATATTTATATAGAACTGGGAAAAAAGGAGGAGGTTCTCAATTCGACTACTTTTTGTTAAAAATACTCTCCTCTTTTTAACTTTTTACTGGGTGTACCGATTTTGATGACTCTTTTTATATTCGAAAGCTGGTGCTTGTCATGTGGTCTCATTTAAATTTTAGCGAACTCTGACGAGTAGTGTTGAGTTATTCCTAATAACGCGTATTTAATTGACTTCGACTACGTTGATGATGTTCTGATTTTATTTCTTGTTCGAAGACTGTTTCTTTGAAGTCGGTTATTTTTTTTTGTAAAATTCAGATTATACTAGTTATAAAGGGTATTGAACATGAATATTCTAAAATATATTGTAATTTGTAAATTTAAAAAATTGAGTACCAACACTTATTTTATATTCATTCGAAATCAATTATTCAAGTACCGAGTACATTTCCTATAGGGTTGCGAGCGTATTTCTGCATACAAAAGCTATAGATGTGTCGATATTACCATTCACACAAAATACTGCAACATGAAAATAACACCGATCTACTTAATAAGATTCCTACATTGCCTTCGCCCCTTAAAAAAGTCAACTACTGACCCTACTGTACTAATGAGTCTAACCTCTTTAGGAGGCTTCGAGGCCAATCTAACGCCCCAACTCAGAGTCACTAACGGTTACTTTAATCGCTCCTTAGTAAAGAATCACCATACAAATTCATAACAACCGGGAGCCATAGCTTTGTGTGCCCTCCGAAGCAAGGAAATGCTCAACAAAATTTTACTACTAATGGTTAATTATCAAGTATGGACAC
Organism: Thymelicus sylvestris; assembly: GCA_911387775.1. Classification (NCBI taxonomy): domain Eukaryota; kingdom Metazoa; phylum Arthropoda; class Insecta; order Lepidoptera; family Hesperiidae; genus Thymelicus; species Thymelicus sylvestris. Next base: position 10,481,460 of record OU426888.1, read on the forward strand.
AAACTGCAGGGCAAGCGCTTCCTCTATTATTGTGTTTTAAAACCTTCGTGATCAAACTATGGGTATAGCCGTCTAAAAATAAACATTTAATGATGTCGTACGCTTCATATTTTAAACTATAATACAACGTTCCTTATAAACCGACAATCTGGTGTTACCGTAACCTTTGCTCTATTATCATTTACATTTTTATTCGGTACGTCTCAACTAGCAACAACTCAGCGTTATCTTTTTACAGCCTTGTGACCTAAAAAAACATTGTTTAAGTTATATAAAAAAATAATACATTACAAATACTAAGCAGAACTTTGACTCTCATTTTTAGCTGTAACTGTGCAGCATATAATTATATTCTGAGATACATTTGAAATAAAAAAATATCCCTTTATCTACTTCACTGAGAATGCAAAAACAATGAGTAGATAGGTACATAAAGTAATATACAGTTGAATGAAAATTGTGTTATCAAATGAATATTAATCTAATTCCGAATACAAAAGGTTGTAACCTGAGATAAATATATTGTCGAACAAATTACGCACAATATTTTTAAGAACGACATCCTTGATTATGATTGGACAATTTTTACTAGTTGTCATCTAAAATATAATCGAATAAGTTTTTATTAAGTTTTTATTATTTGGCTCCAGGCATGGGACCTCCTTAATGGTTTACATCAGATTCACATTTTTTTTACTTTGCTAGATTTGACATTGACGGTTTTATAGCCGTGTATATAGGTAGTTTTTAAACTCTTAACTTGTTTATCATCCACCCAAGAAGAGACATTTCGTGAGAGTGTATAGTTTTTTATATTTATGAAAATGCAGCAAATGAGTTAGCAGTTGAGTTTTATACTAACTAGGTATAGCCCATAGACTTTTTTTTTAATTTCGATGATAAATGTGTTGTTATATAAGAGGACAAAGATGAAACCTGCAAACCATAATGTGCATTAGGACCTATCCAATCATTGATATCGAATAAGCTTCTAAGTATGTAACATAAGTCTGTTTAAAAGACATGCTTAAAATAATTTGCTAAGTTTTACGTACTTATTTAAAAGTACTATTATTTCTTCTGTGGTTTTACATAGGGATGGTCAAAATACTCCGTCTCTCACCTCACCATCTTTATATCTTTAGCCAACATCGTTCGCTCGGGGTTCGCCCTGCTGGAAAACGAATATAAGTCTATTTCGCTGTAAGGTGGTGGTACCGTTTTTCTCGCCTGGTTACTCCTTAAGCCCGACAACGTAACCAAAATGTTGTAGTACAATGCACAGTAGGTAGTAGAATATTTATGAATATTAAATATAGTGTGGTTATAGTGTTAGTATTCGTCGTATAAATAAAAATAAAAACTGCACATCCAGATATAATATAGTAAGGTACGTAGAGACTGTGGTAGAGATGGATATCTATATTATCTAGTTCCTTACATTAAAGTAACTCAATTTATTGTTCTATACTTTAATTTATATTCTAAAAATAAATTTGTGTTCTATTAAATCCTTAACAAAAAATATCCTAACTTGTAATTTACACATAATCTATACAACGATTTTTGGAAAACCAAGGCAATTACATTATATTATGAACCTGTGCAAGAATGACTACTTTAACCCCGTCTACGCTTCGCTGTGGCAACGATTACCATAGCAGACTATATGCCATTTATTTATTTTATATTTTTTGTACCTTAAATAAAGTAAAAGAACAAAAGGCGGACTCAAAAACATTCTCTCCTAGTCAAACTTTGACAACCAAATTAGGTAATTCAAAACGCTGGAATAAAATAAAATTCTCTTGGGAACTTTGTAATGAATTGTTTATAGTTCAAAATTAATCTTATAAGATAGAGGATAGACCAAACAAAAAAAAGGCTAAGAACTAGAGGTAAAAAAGGTACTGAACTGTTTTGTTTTAGCCAATATTATAACTTATTCTTAGTTAAAAATATCAATCAGATCAAGTGCGTGTCATATGTACCACGTATCTACAATGTAGAGTTCTTTAGTTGTAAGTTGTTCGATTATAACTCTTTATTTCTCTATAACTTTTTAAGCCTACGTACCTAAGATAGTTTTCTTTCTTTATTATACTAAAATAATAAAATTCTGATTTTTACATGTATTATGTCCCCAATCAATTAGCTGACAGGGTAGGGGACACTTGACTCTACCAAAATTAAGCACTTTAATTTAAAGTTTAATATAATATCGATCATTTTTATTTTATTATGTCAACATACAAAAATATATTTTTGTTAACGGGAAGTGTTGCGTTGTCGTAGTATGAAAAATTAAAAAGCTGTGACGCCAGACGATGTACGAGTCGGTAGAGACGGAGGAAAAATATATTGAGTCAGGGTTAAACTAACTTAGATGGACTTCTAAAGTCAATATTAGATTAACTTACACACTTACGTTGTAACAAAAAGGGGTATTCTACGGTGTTGGTTATTCAATAATATTCCTTTTACTTTGCTCCATGATATTATATTTCCGTTTCTCCTAACGTTCACATCAATAACAATCTCTACAACTCCGTGATCGCTATCCGAATTTCCATAGAATGTCCCACACGTATTGTTCTCAATAGATTGACACATTCCTTATTCTAAATATTATTTAGTTTTCTTCATGATTTCTAGTATGACAGACCAAAGAGGTCGCTCGCCGTCACGGCTATCCTGACGTGCGCTCGTCCTCGAGCGCTTCCGCTCCCATGTCTCCAGTGGACCCCTTTGTTCGCTGGGTGCTCGTCATGGACTCCACCGAACGCCTTTACTTCTGCTGTGGCTGCACACCGACACGGCCTCACGTGTCGTTACTCTGCAAGGAAATATCTTACGGCAGTACTTGTTCGCTCGGCCGTTCCTGACCTCGACGGGGCAATACTTTACAACTTTATGATGTTATTACCTTGAGCCATGTACCATAGTCGTTTCATTTCATTTTCGACGTAACAACAACAACAAATCTTGAGTAAGTCTCTTAAACCACAGGAGTGCACCGCTACTAAGAAGCCTGATTACACTCCCCTTCTATTCTCATTCGACGTCATTTCACCACAACAAGTTTCTTACTCAAGTTCTCATCTCCAATCCAATTCAACACAAATCACATCTTATCACAGTTAATATCCGCTTCGACTGGTACATGACTTACAGGCATTCATGAAAACCTCAAACAGATTATACGGACCTTTAAATCTCTTTTTCATTTGGAAACTCAATTCAACAATTTGCAAAAGCTCACTATTATTTATATCACTCAAGACAGTAATGACAGCTCTCAAACGTTTCTTTATCATTTAACAAATTCACAAAATCACCTTTCTAAATACGCCTGAAGATGGTTGTACACCGAATACATCAGCACGTCGCTCTCTCCCGGCCGCGTTCATGCTGCCGTCACCTGGACTGCCACCCCTTGAATGCTGGTTCGCTTGTTTTGTGATGGCACGTCGTTATATCGTTTTCCACAACTGAAAAACACAAGGAAAGTTATTTTCACATGCCTACGATGTCACAATTTACATTTCAAACTACACTAGGGCTACTTATCTTCGATCCGTACTCCTTCGGCCATCGTGACCTTCAAACACGACCTCGTGTTGTGTAGGTTCTCAAACCCAGACGTGAACAGTGTGCATCTCAAGTCTGCACATCTTACTCCGCAATGGTTTTTCATTTTCCCTTTTATTCCTTCATCTGAGGCATTTTCCACGTTGATCATATTATAAACTTCCATGATTCTCGCTTCATCGCGCTTTGGATTGTTTCATTTCTCATTGCAAAATTTTCTTCAAATGTCATCCGATCTAGTGTCATTCCTCATTTATTTTCCGACTTTTCCGATATATTGGGCGCATCAGTTCTTCCAACACTTCTGATGTAACAAAAAGGGGTATTCTACGGTGTTGGTTATTCAATAATATTCCTTTTACTTTGCTCCATGATATTATATTTCCGTTTCTCCTAACGTTCACATCAATAACAATCTCTACAACTCCGTGATCGCTATCCGAATTTCCATAGAATGTCCCACACGTATTGTTCTCAATAGATTGACACATTCCTTATTCTAAATATTATTTAGTTTTCTTCATGATTTCTAGTATGACAGACCAAAGAGGTCGCTCGCCGACATATACATATATTATACAATCAGACAATATGCCAAAGGCAATTATTCGTAGTTACTTGCACTTCGTGATACATTTTAGTAGCGATTTTTATTAGAAATCGTTTATTGCAATTAATTTATATTCATCTGATGTTACACACAATTATACACTGTATCAGAAAATATAAAATAGGTCAAAATCAGCTTCCATTAACAAAGCTTTCGTAACGAGGTCGCGACATATACAGCGGATCTGTTATCACTGCCACAGGAAGCAATTTATCAAGTTGTCGTTTGGTATATAACACAATTTTTGCAATTGTTGCCGAAATAACGATATTATAATGTAACTCCCACGATATAATGTCGTTTCGATTGACGGCGACACGCGTGATAATGAAACAAACTGAAGAAGACACAAAATTATTAACAATCTTTAACGATGTCAAGGAACAGCCAAACATAAATAAATAGGTACTTAACCGAACTTCACTAAGTTGACAAAACTTTTAAAAATAACTTATGTAGGCACTGGTCTTGATTGCCTAAAAACCAACAAAAGACCTGCTAATGAATTCACTGAACCCTAAATTCGCAGAAGCTTTATTTCCAGTCATGCCGTAATAAAGTCTTCAGTGACGTCATGCCTGTCAGGAAGTTTGAAGATGAAGTCACAATGCGCTCAATGTAACAAGAAGGCAAAACTTTTGAGAGTGAAACTATTGTAAAAACAACACATTAGTTGTGTTGTCGACCCGTTGATCTACTTCATTCCGGGGTGAGTCGCCCTGTCAATGCACGGCGCAATTCATGAGTCGGTGTTTTATCGCCGTGACGTACTCCGGCATAGAACATTGAACCCAAGAGGAAGTATCCGATACTCTTCAACTTTTACATCGATATCTAGTATTACTTACAATAAATAAGTGCAGTGTACGACATCCATGCAGACAGGGGAGGAACATCGCAATAACCGAATAACATGTGCTCATCAAAGCACTATTGCGATATTGTAGAGTAAAATATTATAAAAAATATTTTTTTAATAAAATTTAAAAAATGTTCGTATAAAAAATGAAATTGGGGTAGGTATATAAAAACGATTCGGTAACGCATAAATCTGCGTTGCAATATAAATTAACATTCCTAATAGTTGGTTGTTACTTTCAAGTGCCAAGGATCAACGCACATTTATTCAGCTCTATTTGCCCATAGAAAACAGCAATTTTGTATGGAGACGCGTACGCATTCGTTCAGATTTCCGCATCTATTCAGCTTTCGCGGCAAACAAGTAGAAAATGAAGACAAATGTGTTTTTCATCTTACGAGTGCTTTATTAGAGTTCAGCGCTTTTCGGCTGCGTTCAACGCTGTTCCGCCGCGTACAGCGTCAGCGCAAGCGTCCATGTTGAGGCCACAATACCTACTAAATGAGTAGGTATTGTGGCCTCAACTTCTTAGTCTTCGCAGCATATTCAGCCCGTACGCAGTACATGAAAGCGTTCACATTCTTACGATGCTTTACGCGGCTGATAGAAGCAAAACTGAATAAGTGTAACCAAAATCGTTCAGCGAAACGCGAATGGCGCTGAATAAGTGTGCGTTGACCCTAAACCTTCCTTCTGCACGCTAAGAAGTTTGGTTTGTATGTCTGAAAAAATTCAGTATAGTATAATCAAGAACTTAACAACTTTACGAGTAATAAAGTCTCTATGATGATTAGGTACCGCAATTTTCGTATTTTCTTTAGTTTCCGGAAATACGCCTTAAAATCCTTGAAAATATGTTCATTGCATTACCAACCTACATAACGCTGAACACTTGCAGTTTTGTTACTCGCAGGCAGATTTTATTGCCACAGCAATGCACTGAAAGTTATTGCTTACTTCCAGTAAAGTGAAATAGGTCAATAGTTTCAGTACAGTAACAAAAGCTAGTTGAACGTACTGCTGTATTCACCATCTATTTATAGCACAACTCACTGACAGCACTATGCTACTCGTAAATGATTACCGCATAACCTGCGAATATAGAAAACAGCATAACTATATAATATACAATTTTATTAATTTAAAAACAATAATAAAGCAAGTCAGGTACCAGTCAGTTATCAAAATATTTTTGTATATCTTGTAAGTGTTGTAAATGAAATTAAATCATCATCACCACCCATAAATGATAAAGGTAGATACCTAACCTACTCAGATAAATTTATGATTTATCAAAATCATAAATTATCATATAGTTCGCCTTACAACATTAATTTGGTTAGGTAACTTTACAGGTTATTGAGACAATTTAACAACAGTTAGCTCTAGGAATTATAAATACTGTAATTAGAAAACCTATCAAAATAGACTATTTCGCAGTGTTCACTCGCTTCAAATATTACCTATTATACGACATCGGGTACGCGTAAAGTCACGGGGTCACCAGATTCCGGCTAACTGCTCGTAAAATTCCAGTTGTTCCATTTTTCAAACTTCTATCAGTTAACAATCATGTCTATGAATAGCTTTTATGTTTTGTCATATTAGTTAATTAATAAATTAACTCGATCGTTCGGAAACGATATGTAAAAAGATGATGAGAGAAGAGATGTAAGTTTTTAATGATTTTGACAGAAATTAAATGTTATTTTATGATGCACTCGCAGCTCCTCTAACGTTGTTTGACATTCTAAAATAAATGTATTAAATCTGTTCCATCGTAAACTGACAGATGCGGAGTTAGGTAGGCAACTCTTTGTTAGATGTGGCGAATTACACATTCCATGGCATAACTTGCGCTATAAATTCTTTCCTCTGTGTAGAACTACGATACGTCTCTATACTTGTAGAGATAGATATGAAAACCATTTACCTATTTCGATAGCAAGAACTCATAACATAACATCATACAAGAAGACTATCACACTAGTTGCTATCGGAAAGTCATTCAAAAATAAATTAATTAAAATTCGTATAAAAATTTAGTAAATAATTATGAATTTGTGATACACGTGCTGGTATATGGTGGAGTACAGGCAGCGAGGGGCGAGGGGCGGCGGAGCTGGGGGCGGCGGTTCGCGGGATGTGCGAATGGCCGTTATCGCCTGGGACACTGCAATGATTGTTTATCCAGCCAGCCCGTTCCTTGAATTGCAACTAATGACTCACCCGTTCTATAATCGCCTGCTGCTCTAATACCTACCCATATCATCATCATCGCTAGTTATAATTTATTACAGATTTTTATAACTTCCATCCATCGGTACGTGTCATATAATTATGTTAAATTATTTTTGCAATAACAACTTCTTTATTTTAAATGGGCTAGCCTATTTTCCAATTTTCCGTACAACAGCTTTAATAATATAATCCTCTTGTTAGATTTGTTACTGTATGAATTTTTCATTTGTAAACAAATAATAAACATAATAAACGCTTACACACTCATACCCCCCCGCAGTAGGTTTTGAACTGAGTCGCGGGTGGCATGGACGACATACATGACCCGAGTAGGTACTTACAAATATTTATCTTTCATATAAATATCTGCCCCGGCTAAGAATCGAACCCGAGACCCCTCGTTTCACAGGTAGAGTCCTTATCAACTAGGCTACAGGGTCGTCAAATGTCAGTAAGCTTAAATAGCGATGGACGATAGTTTAAAAAAACACTTTGGGGTATACACGACGAATAAAAAATTCATCCTCACGTTACCTGTAGGGGAGGTACCCTGAAAAAAAATGTTTTTCAATGTTTTATTCTACGATTCTGGAGTTTTAATAAATATGTATCTCCATGCCTTATAAGTACATAGTTTTCTAGCACTAAGGGTCTCTGCGCTTTGTTTCAGACATACAGACAGACATGACGAAGCTATAAGGGTTCCGATTTTAATTCGGCACCCTAAAAAGCAATGTTAAGAACTTGTAACCGCTTTTGGCTAACCAATCGTATTAGGGAATATTTCAAAAGCACAGAAATAAAATTATAATACACCATACTTAAGTTTCTAATTTTGGTTGTTTAGAAATAAACTAAACATACCTAGAAATTTGGATTAGCTCAAGGGTGTCTTTACTTCGTGATTTATAATATAATTAATTTGGGCAATTTTCGACATTTTGTGTTTGTCGTATTTTCGCTGTTGTCATGTCTAGGGTTCCGGGAAACGTACCTACCTAATAAAATAACGGCTCGGATTTAAGAACAGAGATTTCAAGATTGATCTTGAAGTTTCAAGTTTTAGTTGATTTTATTTAGATTTTTTGTATTCCTTGTGACAGAAATCGAACTAGAAATTTTATGTGCTGAAATATGATTTTCCTTAGTAGACCTATGTCTTAGACTTAATATAAGCCTTCTGTAATTCTTTTGGTACGTAAAGGTAACCAAACTAACATGCGCTGACGCTGCGCCGCGCTGCACCGTAGCCGCGTGGCTCGCTCGCCTCACCGGACGTAAAGCTCGCGCCGCCCACGCCCGGCCCGTGCGTCCGACTCCGGAAGCTCGCTCACTCGCTGCTACACGGCCACACGCAAGACATGTCAATCACAACATGACTGTAACACCGTAACCTATAATCTAGACACGCGGAGCGTGTCAAGTCAATTTCTTAGCTAACAGAATTGACGAGCAGCACCGTGTGTAATATTACACGAACCATTTGGAGCCACTTTTGACCACCTCATAACTCAAAAACTATTCAACATAAACCTGTCAAATTTGGCTCATTTATTAAGACTTGCGAAATACATACGTCTTCCAAATTTCATAAACACATCTCAAACGGTTATTTAGATATTAACGTCCAAAAATCGAGAAATTTAACACTGACTGACCTATAGATCAAAACTATATCCAACTTCCAGGTGACCTAGAAAGTTAAAATTTGGCATGCAGATAGGTAGTCGGGTGAATACAAAGGAATAAATCTGAAAGTAGTAAATTTTTATCAATTTATGATAATTTTCAAAAAATTGATTCTATTAGGAACACTTACTTAAAATGCCTGAAATTTAAGAGTAGCAATCAAGATTGATGACATCTGGTCATTATGTGGATTCCAAGGTGAATATATAACGAAACATATCAGTTTTAGTACTTTCTGAAGCTTTCAACGGGATTACACCACAAAATTTTGTATTATATCCGTAATTATACCAGTTTAGAGTAATTCGAAGTATTGTTTCAAAATTTACTGTTGCACGATGTCATCGAACACAAACAACTTATCTGTACCTACTAATAGTATAAAGAGGAAAGATTTGATTGTTTATTTGCATTGAATTGGGAAGCTACACTATCCCCGGGTGACATAGGCTATATTATATTTTCAATAAATTAGGGATCCTTAATAAAACTCCAATAACGTAACCCAAGGTGTAAAAAAATAAGAAAACCAAAGCAAAGCGAGGGCGGTCACTCGTAACTAATAAGAGTATAGTCGACTTTCGTATTTATTACGATATTATAATTGGGATTTAGTATTAATTATTATTTCAATATTTAGCGGACATCAATAGTGGAAGATCATTACTTATAAATAATGAAATAATAGGTACCGTATTTCTGACCACGGCGCACTAACTACAGATTTAGTTGAAGAGCACTATAACAGTTCATGTATTAAAATTAATCAGTAACGTTATGAATAAGTACTCACTAATAATTTCTATACAAAAAGTAATGATATCCCATCAAAAACATAAATGTAAAGTGAGAGTCAATTTCAAAAAAAAAAAAGAATTGAGATCTAAATGGGTGCCAATTTCTGTGTAGAAAAGCCTAAAATTTTAGTCACAAGAACATGTAATTCAAGCTTTACATTTGACTTGGCTAGTTTTCATTAGTTAGCAACCAACAAACCAAATTAGAGAAGAGTGTCATAAGTCATCAACCTAACAGATTTGACGAAGCTAATTACATAATATAGCCTAGGTAGGTACCTACGTGAAAACTAACCAAGTCAAATGTGGAGCTTGAATTACATGTTCTTGTGGCTAAAATTTTAGGCTTTTCTACACAGAAATTGGCACCCATTTAGATCTCAATTCTTTTTTTTTTTGAAATTGACTCTCACTTTACATTTATGTTTTTGATGGGATAACTAATACCATTATCATTTGTGATACTTGAATCTCCTTTGAATACTGATGATTATGCGTAACGGCTGTTATAATAGTATTGTTAGCAAACAATGTACTTGGTAATGCTACTACTAAACGCTATTATGGGAAAATGTTCTATTTCGTGTCATGGATCCCCTGAGTGAAAGGATGCGTAGCGTTATATACATTATGTTTATTATATGGAATTCATAGATAGGTACGAAACATTTGAAACATAGCATTATTATTATTTGTAGGTAAGCCCAAAATGCACTTTTAGCCGGTTTTCCTATAATTTAATTATGTTAAAATAAAATTAAGTTTAATTAATTAATAACAGTTTCTATAGTAGTTATTTTCATACATTACCTAATTATGAGTAAAGTAAACATGTTTTAATTGAGACTAAAATAAATATATCGATAACAATAATTTTATCATTATCACAACAACGAGAAAAACAAAAAGCCCATCACAAAATAATAATATGGCTAACATTGTAAACAGTTAGTCACGAAAACCTTGTGCTGAACCTTGATTCTATTACGTATTTACCTAGTAAACTACAATTGCAAGTCACAATTAATAAGTTATTCAATAATTTAAAATTTATTGCACAGCAGCTGTCGACGAGTGCAAGCAAATTTAGTCGCCCCGGCGTGATATCAGTAAATTGATGCCATTTGAAATGTCTTCATAACAAACGAAGATGGTGTCCTATGTCGTTCATTCCACGTACAGAATAGCATATATGGCAAGCTTCGTCTAACGGTGTACTTTGTTATGATTAAGTAGGTTTATTAAAATCAAGTACCTGCTTAGTGACCAAATTGTGAAGTAGGAGGTACATAATACACAGGTAGAGAAGTAGGAGGGACACATAAGAATATATCCTTATCTTGGTTTCACTTCACTTTGCTGACCATTTCAATTCGTTTCCAATTCGACAATACGAACTTTATGCTCTCATTAAGCACAAATAATTGATTCCGATTTTCAGTAAACATTATCTTCAAACAAAGCATCATCACACCACCGATATACTTATCTAATAATTAAGTCTGTCTGTGATTGATTGACTGACAATATTATACGACTCTAGATTTCTGTTTTAATAGAATAGGTAAGAAAACTCGTAGCAGACTCTACTTAAGATGGATTGGCAATATTTAATTACTCATAATAATATGTTCATAAATAAACCTTATAAAGATATTATATTCGTATAGGTACATATTTTTGTACTCAATGTTACAGTGTTTCGCTGCCATATTAATTCAAGCTGCTAAATTAATTTTGTGACTGTCCAACCCGGTGACATAATTTACGTTTTAATAGCTTTACCAATTGTCATTGTTTTAATATTGGGCACAACTAAGATCAAGAAGTCTGCCATTCATATTAGGTAATTATCTAAATTACAACAAGATATCTACATTACATTAAGATTTTAAGGATGTTTGTAAAATTATAACTAAAGGAAAACTACAATAACATACTTTTTATTGCTCTCGAATTAAATACAGTACTACCTATACTGTATCCATAAAATACAACCGGGGTGTCAGGCCACCCGAAATGTAGGGTTGCGAAGTACCTAGTAAGTTTATCGACTATTACTCATTACCTACATGTGTTAACGTAGCCGTGATAGTTTTCCTTGTAAGTTCATCATATATTATAAACTATTTTTGAGAATTTTTTTCACTTGTACAACTCCAACCGTTTAGCCAGCACGGGGGGACACGACTTTAACAAAAACTAGCACTTTAAAGCCAAATATTTCGCAAATAATCTTCTAAATCCAAAATTGTCTTACGAGACCCATAATATTTTTGGAACACCTTTTCAACGATACCCCACACTATGGGGTACAAAATGAAAATTTTCATCCTCACGTTACCTGTAGGGGAGGTACCCTGAAAAAAAATTTTTTCAATATTTTATTTTACGATTTTGGAGTTTTCATAAATATCCATGACAAATTACAGCTTTCTAGCACTAAGGGTCTCGGCACTATGTCTCTCACAGACGGACGGACGGACATGACGAAACTATAAGGGTTCCGATTTTACTTCGGAACCCTAAAAACCAGCCAGTGCATGTCAGGCCACGCGCAATGTAAAGTACCGTAGTTGTAAGTTTAGATACTTATTTTTCCAAATTTATCACATGAGTATATGCTACTGCCGTGAACTTTTTCACATTTCCAATGGTAGAGGTACTATTTAGCTGGTGGGGGGGGGGGGACACTTCACTCTAACCAAAATTAACAGTTTAAAGCCCCTTTCGATATGGATTGACGATTGTTATCTCACGTTAACTACCGGGACTGAAAAAATCCTATAGATGCATTTAACTATGTTATTTGTATCATACTTGTATCTTAAGGGAAAAAGACAAAAATAAAGTGTTTATAAAAGGCAGGAAGTCCGATGCAAGGTAGAAAACAGGTCTCCACTCGCACTAGCAGCGGTATATGTATGTCAGAGGTCCCGTTGATAAGGCACGTTCATTGTATTAGTTGCACTTTATGTTCCCAATCAGATGGTCACAAACTGGTATAATTCCGGTATAAGTACATTTAATTTACTGTAATGTCAAAAACATTAAGTAAGATAATAAATTATGATAATGAAATAGGATTGAAGATCCTGTAACTTATAACTATACCATAATAAAATTTCTGGGTAACCCGTACCTACTCATTATACAGAAAGTGTAAGTTAAATAATTTTATTTTAACACGAGTAACCGCCCTCGCTTTTCCTATTTTTTTACACCTTGGGTTACATTATTGGAGTTTTATTAAGGATCGATGGAGTTTTATTAAGGATGGATTGGAGTTTATTAAGGAGGATTTTTTTTAATATAATACATATAATAGCCTATGTTCACCGGGGATAGTGTAGCTTTCTAACAGTGAAAGATTTTTTCAAATCGGTTCAGTAGTTTCGGAGCCTATTCAATGCAAACAAAAAATCAAATCTTTCCTTTTTGTATATTATTATAGATAATAATATCAGTTGTGCCAAAAACTATACAGAATTTCTTATCAAGTGGCCGTATTGATTGAAGCGGCCTAAAATAATGAGCACAGTGCCGGCAGACCAGTGTGTGAATATAGAAGAAGGTAGGAAATAAAAAAGCGGCCAAGTGCGAGTCGGACTCGCCCATGAAGGGTTCCGTAGCAGCAAGTAACATAATATAAAAGTTCTTGAAGTTCGTTGTAACTTTGATTGAGGTAAATTGTGGTTTACGCGTTATGACGTATTAAAACAAAACTACTAACTAGATCTCGTTCAAACCAATTTTCGTTGGAAGTTTGTATGGTAATGTAATTTTTTTTTAGTTTTATCATTCTCTTATTTTAGAAGTTACGGGGGGGGGGGGACACATTTTACCACTTTGGAAGTGTATCTCGCGCAAACTATTCAGTTTAGAAAAAAATGATATTAAAAACCTCAATATCATTTTTAAACACCTATTCATAGATACACACGTATGGGTTTGATGAAAAAAAAATTTTTTAGTTTCAGTTCTAAGTATGGGGAACCCCCAAAATTTATTGTTTTTTTTCTATTTTTGTGTGAAAATCTTAATGCGGTTCACAGAATACATCTACTTACCAAGTTTCAACAGTAGATATAGTTCCTATAGTTTCGGAAAAAAGTGGCTGTGACATACGGACGGACGGACAGACAGACAGACAGACAGACATGACGAATCTATAAGGGTTCCGTTTTTTGCCATTTGGCTACGGAACCCTAAAAATGTAAGATTTGAAACAAAGCTATCTTTCTTTCGTCAAATAAAATGTCTTTCCCCAAAATGCAAAACCATGTAAAAAATAAGTAGAGTCTTAAGTAATATGGGTATTCAAAATAAGCTCTGTATGGGACTCATAAACAACAGACAGACTAGATTAATCGCTAGAAAAGTGTTCTCGTAATAAATACACAATACTCTATGTAACTTTACGAAATACAGTCCCAACATATTTTAAATCAGTTTTAATAAATTTCCGTTTTTTGGTGCCGTATGCTTAATTTACCCAGCGGTTTATACTAATGACATTTTTTAAACATGTCTAAAGCGCCGATCTTTTTTTCTGTTTCTAACCAGGAAATTATTAATACCTGACATGTTTCAAGCGTCACCTATCGGCTTGTATAATAACTAGAAAATATGTTAAGATGTATGTCCTATATCGTAAGTTGTAGTAATAGCAATAGCCAAAAAATTATTGTGCCTAATTATAGACACTAAACATTACACGATCGATAACAAAGGTACGACGACTAGGACTAGACAGAAAAAACAAACGGAGTGAACTATGACAAAGTAGAAAGGGGATTTAGCTGTCCCAAACATTAAAGAACGAGTAAAATAAGTATTTATGTATTTCATACTAGAATAAAAACCGGGCAAGTGCGTGTCAGGCCACGCGTCGCGCGTTTCATGAACGCGCAACAGCATCGCTACTAACGCTTGTTACTTGTTAGTCGCATTTGCAACGCGCTACAAAAAGTCGTCGTCGGCGAGGGCCCTAGGGGTCTCCGCGGCGCTTTGCTTCGTCCGAAGATGGACAGACGAACAGACGGACAGACGGACAGACGGACAGACGGACAGACGGACAGACGGACAGACGGACAGACGGACAGACGGACGGACGGACGGACGGACGGACGGACGGACGGACATGATGAAACCATAAGGGTTCTGATTTTACTTCGGTACCCTAAAAACGCGGGCAAAGTCATAGGTCGTAGCACCCGTAGCACAAAATATATTGGTAACATTATGATTTTTATTATTCTCTCAGAGAAATCATTTTAAAAAACATGCATGTAAACATATTTCAGGTGGTATGCAACCAGACGTTGTGCAATTGTGCGGGCATAAAAGGGGACCAAGGCGATGTCGGGCCTCCTGGAATTCAAGGAATCCAAGGCGATTATGGTTTGGATGGACCAGAAGGCCGAATGGGACCTCAGGGAGAAATTGGAGACTGGGGTGATCAAGGTGAACCCGGTGACAAAGGAGAAAGGGTATGTTATTATAATTTATAATCATAATTACCATTTTAAAATGATGAAGAAACCGATAATTAAGTATATCTTTTATGTAATTTCAGGGTCCTGACGGTCGCTATGGTCCCAGAGGTTACGCTGGCCCGCAGGTATAGTGATTTTCCAAAATGTTATATGAAGAAGATACAGAAAAAATATTTATAAAATATGTACAATACAATTTAGTTTATTCAATTTTGAAGGGTCCGCAAGGATTAGAAGGCGTGAGGGGCCTTTTTGGTTTAGATGGCTGCAGTGGAGTGGACGGTATGGTGGGGCCGATTGGGAGGCCCGGATTCCCCGGTGAGAGAGGGACACCGGGACCTCAAGGTGAAAAGGGTCAACAAGGTATGGCTGGAGAAGGTGGTGTCAACTCGAGAGGTTCAAAGGGAGACCAAGGGGTTGCCGGCCTACCAGGTAAAATCGGTGTTCCTGGACCAACGGGTTTTAGAGGTGACAGCGGATTTCCTGGCGACAGAGGCGATCCGGTAAATGATTTTACATTTATAATCAAAATTCAGCTAAATATGTTTGCCTTGAATAAAATTAAAATTGTAAAATAAATTATTGTACTCAGGGACCAGTGGGCTTTAAAGGAGAAGTAGGTTACAGAGGAGATGCTGGTGAAGATGTAGTTGGGCCTCCTGGTGAAAAAGGAAATCAAGGTGAAGTCGGTGAACCAGGAAGACCAGCTCAAATTATTAACGTAGGGCAAGTCCAAGGAAATGTAACAGTCATAGCAAAAGGTATCAGGGGAGAAAAGGGACTACGAGGTATGCAGGGTGTCAAAGGAATCAAAGGAGACATCGGATCTATTGGCGCACCGGTACGTATGTAACTCACAAACATCTAATATTTATAATTCTCGTGTCACGGTTTTTCGAAGTTGAACTCCTCCGAAACGGCTCGACCGATTTTCGTGAATATTTGCGTGCATATCGGCTAGGGTGGAGAATCGGACAACATCTATTTTTCATCCCCCTACCCCTAAATTTTTGGCAGAACAAAGTTTGCCCGGTCAGCTAGTATAAGTATAAAATAAAGCTGTGTTAGAATACTTATAACTCAAGAACGGCTGAACCGATTTTAATAATCTTTGATTCGTTAGATTCGTCTCGACCTCCAATAGCAAAATAGTTAAAAAAAAACAAAACTGAATTTGACCATCCACACACACTTAAAAATTCACCCTGTATAATATTTAAAGTAATGATGTCCATAATAAGGGTATTGAACTACAAGTTTCGCCTTTCTGAAAAATCTTCGTTTCGGCGACCAATGATGAAACATGTGTCAATCGACGGAATAAGTAATTACATACAATCAAAAAGTATTCAGTGATGAAATGTCATAAGTGTTATACTTCCAACTTACTACTTAAAGGTTCCATACAAAAAACCCCACTTATGCTTTGCCTTTAAATATAATATCTGTTTTAGGGTCCATATGGTACAAACGGTGCACAAGGTTATAAAGGCGATCAAGGCGATGAAGGGCCACGAGGAAAGTTAGGTCCGCGGGGACCTATAGGTGTCCCAGGTCCCAAAGGGGACAAAGGAGCACCTGGATATCAAGGAATTGACGGTGAAGATGGACCTAAAGGAGAAACCGGGGAAATTGGTAGGGGAGGTACACCTGGAGAGCAGGGTCCTGTAGGTGAACCAGGATTGTATGATGAAACCCTTGATGAGCCGTTACTTCCTGGACCTCAAGGTCCTCAAGGTCCCATAGGTTATCCAGGACCAGAAGGATTTCCTGGAGCAGACGGTACTCCAGGATTACCGGGCATAGTTGGCCCATCAGGTTTCCCTGGTATTAAAGGTCTTCCCGGAAGGCAAGGAAACCCAGGTTCTTCGCCTAAAGGTGAACCAGGTGATGATGGTTTTAAGGGATTACCAGGTCTACGTGGTCCACTAGGTTACCCAGGATTACCTGGACCTATGGGCGTTAAAGGTTTCAAAGGCTTGACAGTATTTGGTCCAGATGGTGAAGAGGGTATGCCCGGTTCTGACGGTGTTCCTGGTTTCCGAGGTGAAAGAGGAGAGACTGGTTTCGTTGGCCCGCCTGGCTTCCCTGGAAATGGTGTATACAGAGTTGGGCCACCGGGTGAAGATGGCTTGCCCGGTTTTCCAGGATTTTTAGGTGATCCTGGAAGCCCAGGTTTCCCAGGCTTTCCCGGAAATAAAGGAGAACGTGGTGATAACTGTCCATATTGTCCATCAGGTACCTAAAATAAATTTATACTATTCACTTAGTTACTTGTAAAAGTTGCAAATGTTTGATTCCCGTTTTGACAAAATAACAGCATTTTTTTTGTTTATATTTAAAACTTTATTGGATTATAGTGGATTAAGTGCGTGTGCTACTACGCAAAAAAATGTTGTATGGGAAAAGTCGAAAATCGAAAATGTGTCTAAGTCAACACAAACCATCTTCGCGTTTTATTGCCTTTCAAATGAAACCAGTTTGGGGCACGTTGCGGTCGGTTGGATGGTTTCAGAGTCTTTAATAATATTATTTTATAGGATATCCCCACAAACATTTTTTTTGTTTTATTATATATATTATGTAGTACGTAACGTATCGTACTTACTACTCCTTCACGACATCGTGACCAATATCCAGTAACCCTATAGATATTATATTAAGTGAACTTTTTTAATGTGTCTCCAAATACATTTAATTCCTGTTTTTTTTAGGATTGGACGGACCAGATGGTCCAAAAGGCGATGATGGTCTTCCAGGACAAAAAGGATATCCGGGATATGAAGGATTACCTGGTCCAAGAGGTCAAAAAGGCTTACATGGTACTCCAGGTATTCCAGGCGCCAAGGGGCCTAAGGGTAATAAAGGACAAGCGGGAATGGCTGGACCACAAGGACCGAAAGGGGCTGCAGGAAAGGTCATACGACCTCCACTATCCTTAACGAAAGCTGAACGAGGACCTCGCGGTGATCCAGGTAAGAAATAAATAATTTAATTTGCTTACAAGCATACTCGTATAAAGTTATGTCTAAGTTATTGCAGAATATTTCGTATTAAGTATGCCGTTTGTTCTATAATCTGTTAAGTGAGTGTGTTTTTTTTTCATTAAGTAATTAGTAAATAACAAATGACGCTATTTACCTACACAAGTATTGGCTATCGGACAAAAAAATCGTGATTTGCGCTTTTCCGAATTATTTTGAATTCTCTCTAAATTATGAACATATTTTTATCGTAATTAGTAAAAAACTTACAAAAACGTATAATAAGGCTTATTGCTCAAAGCTGGCAGCAGTAACTAAACTAACTAGCAGTGATAGCCTAGCGGTTAGAACGTTGGTCTTACGAACGAAGGGGCCCGAGTTCAAATCCTGGCACGCACCTCTAATTTTCAAATATTATGTGCGTATTAGAAGTTAATAATTATCACTTGCTTCGGTGAAGGAAAACATCGTGAGGAAACCTGCACACCGGAGAGTTCTGCATAAAGTTCTCAAAGGTGTGTGAAGTCTACCAATCCGCACTTGGCCAGCGTGGTAAAGCCCAGCAGTGGGACAATTATGGGTTGTTGCTTTTGCTTTTGCTTTGCTTTGCTCAAAGCTGGCAAATTCAGTGACGTTTCACCTTACTCACACTAAGATAATTTTTCATACAGCATGATGCAAAAAATCGTTTTAAATATTGTTAATTAGTATATATCTTAATATATATAAATTACGTGTCACGTTGTTTGTCCGCGATGGACTCCTAAACTACTGAACCGATTTTAATCAAATTTGCACACCGTGTGCAATTTGTTCCAACTTGAAAGATAGGATAGCTTACATCTCAAAATAAAAAACTTTTGACAGAACGAAGTCTGTCTGGGCAGCTAGTATTAATATAGAAATATGATTCTGAATTTGAACCGTCCTTTGTTTTATTAAAATTAAAATGTGTGCAATTCACACGTGTTAGAAGTGAAACCTTTAAAAATGTTGTTTTCAAGATAATGAGACGAATGTAAAATTTCAGGAAGATGATAATTGTAGGTTTTACTACTCCACTCCACTCCACTCCACTCCACTCCACTCCACTCCACTCAACTCAACTCAACTCAACTCAAGTCAGTCTCCACTCATTTCTAGTCTCCACTGGACAGTTTCGTTTCATAAAATTTCAAGTCACCCCCGTACTAAACAAGTTTTCACTTCAAAAGTCCTGTAGGTACCTGAAGCCACTGTTAGTATTCGTATTTATTGCAAATTTCATGTAGGCATACTAATATTTATGTACTTTATTATTTAAACTATTTTAATATATTTTATATTAGATATATATCTAAAATTAATTAATATATGTATATGTATTTTACATAAACTGTAATATAATAAGTATATTATAAACAATATTATTCTATAGTGCATTATCCCAGATCATTGTACACCACATAGGGAAGAGGGCACTTTTTAAACACAAGTTTTATATACTTAAATGGAAAGATCCCACGCACATGTACCTAATAAAATGTAAATTCTGGAATAATAAACGATTTTTGATTTTTTGATTTTTTGATTCATTGTATAGAATCTCATAAAACAGAAACTGATTCGCTTTGCACAGACCGCACGCATTGACCTATCGATAATGCCGAAGATACTTTTATGAAATGCTTTCCGATGCCATCAGTTATGATGTCATACGGATTGCCATGGATGGACGTAGCCGTTTCGCCAGCAGTCGGCCACTACTTTGCTTTTCGCTATTAGTACAACCCCCTTACGAAAATATGACATCGTCAATCCTATCGCTGCCTATTGTGACGGCATAGCATTCGAATTATTGCGAGTGTATACAGTGGACGGGTATACTGTCTAGTGTCTACAAACAGAATATTTAATGTTATCCGTTAGATGCATGAGGAACTACGAGCATCTAAATAAAGTTTTAAATAACCAAATCTTAACTTATGTAACATTGTATAACCTATAACCTAACTGGGTCGACATATCGGTGTACAAAATAAATATCGTGAGTACTCGTATTAAGTATAGTACCTAAAATGTGTTCAGTCCACGATGAGTTAAGTTTAAAATCTTGTATTATATAACCTAACCACGTATTGATGTATAGGTACCATTATGTCTTCATTTATGTCTTTATTTATATGGTCTAAGAGCCGGTGAAGATCAACCTTCACCGATCTGATAACTCGATGAGACATATTTTTTATCAAATATAATTTATAAACAAATATGCCTATGATAACTTGCCTATCGAAAAGTGTTCATAGCTATTTTTAACTCAGTTAATTTTAATCAATTTTTTTTCGTCACCTTCACTATCTTCTTAATATATATAAATTACGTGTCACGTTGTTTGTCCGCGATGGACTCCTAAATTACTGTACCGATTTTAATCAAATTTGGACACCGAGTGGAGTTTGATCCAACTTGAAAGATAGGACAGTTTACATCTCAAAATAAAAAAAAAACTTTTGACAGAACGACGTCTGTCTAGGCAGCTAGTAAATATATACACACTATGTATATGACGACATAATTATATGACCATAAATTAAATATTATGTTTCAGCATTCGCAGGAGACCCAGGTCTCCCTGGTGATGCTGGTTGGCCTGGACAGCCAGGCGACTGGGGTTTGAAGGGGATGAAAGGTCTCGCAGGTGATGATGGCCTGCCCGGCCTGCCTGGACGTAATGGCTCTGATGGTAGAGATGGTAGACCTGGTCTTCCAGGTACTAACGCAAGCACCCCCTTATTCGCTCTAGTGGGACAAAAAGGAGAACAAGGATTGAAGTACGTAATTTTTATTTTTAAAATCTCATGTGTATTTTTTGTTCACAACAACTAATTTAAAACTTACTTAAAACTGATTTAAATTCACTCTTCAAAGAGGTGCAATGGGTTCACCAGGCGAACCTGGCGCACCAGGAGAAACCGGAGATTCTGTAGGTTATGGGATCAATTCTAGAGGCGACAGAGGAGAAATGGGTCAACCTGGTTTAAAAGGTAAGACATACATCTTAAAACTATGTCCATTATTATAGCTGTACGACGAAATTATGAATAATGAATATGCCCTCGTGTGTTTTAGGAATAAAGGGAAGGAAGGGAGACATGGGGGATATGGGTTTTGCGGGCTACGTCGGCGTTCGTGGAAATACTGGCATACCTGGCATTGTAACACAGGGTCCTGTGGGATTTAAGGGCGATGTTGGAGAAAAGGGTGACATTGGTCCCTATGGAGAACCAGGTAGTATGGGAATGCGTGGACCAGCAGGTTTTCCAGCAATGAGAGGCAAAAAAGGATCTAGGGGTGACGTCGGCTATGCCACATTATTTGGCGAAAAGGGAATTGATGGAGGTCCAGGCGATCATGGTGATGAGGGACTGCCGGGGTACCCTGGCTCACCTGGTCGTGCGGGTGTTTTAGGAGTTAAGGGTGAAGCAGGAATTACGGGAGACATTGGACTGGATGGTCCAGTAGGTCCAGTAGTAAGTATGCACAGTAATGATATTTAAGAGATTTACTTGTGTTTGATGCATGACCGATTTTTTTCTCTTCAATTGAATTATTCCTTACAATTTCAGATTATTATTAATTATATTTTTATTAATCTTAAATTACGTGTCACGTTGTTTGTCCGCGATGGACTCCTTAACTACTTAACCGATTTTAATCAAAATTACACACCGTGTGCAGTTTGATCCAACTTTAAAGATAGGATAGCTTACATCTCAAAATAACAAAACTTATGACGTATATAAATTACGTGTCACGTTGTTTGTCCGCGATGGACTCTTATACTACTTAACCGATTTTAATTAAATTTGCACACCGTGTGCAGTTTGATGCAACTTGAAAGATAGTATAGCTTAAATCTCAAAATAAAAGAAAACTTTTGACAGAACGAAGTCTGTCCGGGCAGCTATCTTAATATATATAAATTACGTGTCACGTTGTTTGTCTGCGATGGACTCCTTAACTACTTAACCGATTTTAATCAAATTTGCACACCGTGTGCAGTTTGATCCAACTAGGATAGATCACATATCAAAATAAATAAATAAACTTTTGACAGATCGAAGTCTGTCCGGGCAGCTAGTATAGTAATAAAATTTAGCTTTCTGCTAATATATTAGTAAATTACTACGTCAAAAATTATCAAATATAATATTTATTTTACAGGGACGAAAAGGGATTGAAGGAAATACAATTCAAGGAGCTGCTGGCCTGCCAGGACGCCCTGGTTTTCCAGGGCCTCCAGGCCCTGTAGGTCCGCCGGGTATGCAAGGACCGAATGGTCCCCAAGGTGACATAGGCCCTAAAGGTCTTAAGGGAGAGTCTGGTCTTCCCGGTAAACGAGGTTTTTACGGAGAACCAGGACCTCCAGGATTTCCAGGTTTTCCTGGTTTTATGGGGAAAGCAGGAAGGCCTGGTGAAACGGGTGATAAAGGAGACTCTGGTGCTCCTGGTTATCCAGGTAGGCCAGGAAGGATGGGTTTAGAAGGACCAACAGGGGCAAAAGGTAAAATGGGTGATGTTGGTTCACCGGGGTTGGATGGTTTAGAGGGTTTAGCTGGAAGACAAGGAGAACGAGGAGACAAGGGCTTTGCAGGCCGTCAAGGATACAGAGGAGATGATGCTCGTAGTGAAAGCAAAGGTGATGTTGGAGAACCTGGTTTCCCTGGGCTGATGGGTCTCCCAGGAATACCTGGTGCCAAAGGGATAAAAGGTGATACGGGAGATAAAGGCTTATCGACCCAAGGTTTAGATGGTAATAAAGGCGAAAGAGGTGATATGGGAAACCCTGGAAGAACCGGTTTAGTTGGAATGAGAGGAGAAATTGGTGATTATGGTGAACCCGGAGATAAGGGGGAAAAGGGAGACACAGGGTTTCAGGGCAGGTCAGGACTTGCCGGAGCACCTGGATTAGATGGCACCAAAGGAAGAACAGGTGATAGAGGAATCCAAGGAATTCCAGGTGTTGAAGGAGATCGAGGTATGGATGGTGAACCTGGCCGAATGGGTAGACCTGGTATACCTGGAGATAGTGGGCCTACGGGACCACAAGGAATGATTGGTGAGTTGGGTTTTAAAGGCGAGAAAGGTGCAGCTGGTATTACTAGCAACATAATTGCAACCAAAGGAGATATGGGTGATATTGGTTTCGACGGCGTTCCTGGGGCAGTTGGAGAAAAAGGTGAACCTGGGCTTGTTGGATTTACTGGTATAAAAGGAGAAAGAGGTGATGAGGGATATCAAGGAGTTTACGGAGATTCTGGATTACCTGGACGAAAAGGCATGCGAGGAGATGTAGGACCACCAGGCTTACCTGGTTTGCAGGGAATCAATGCAGAACTGGGGGATCCGGGAAGAAACGGTGTTGATGGTTTACCTGGTTGGTATGGATCTATGGGTCAAAAAGGTGCACCTGGAGAAGTCGGTATGGATGGCCCTGAAGGACCGCCTGGACAACCAGGACTCACTTTCCAAGGCTCCAAAGGTGATACAGGCATGGATGGCAGAGATGGTCCGCAGGGACAAATTGGAATTGCGGGTGATAGGGGAATTGATGGAGCACCAGGATTTATGGGACCAAAGGGAGAAGTTGGTGAAATAGGTTTTGCTATCAGCCCCAGAGGCTTTGACGGTGATCAGGGTTGGCAGGGAAATGTTGGAATGCGAGGAGAAAAAGGAGAACAGGGTGATTTCGGTAGAAACGGATTTCCAGGCCTACAAGGTGAACCTGGAGATAAAGGAATTCAGGGTGATGAAGGCTTCGTTGGCTTCCCTGGGCGGCCGGGCCCACGGGGATTTAAAGGAGACATGGGTGAAATTATAAATCCTTCCAGTATTACACCTGGGCCACGTGGTGCTGTTGGCTTTCCGGGAATTAACGGTGTTCCAGGTCGAGATGGTATGCCTGGTCCATTTGGTCGTAATGGTATACCTGGTATTAAAGGTGATATTGGTGAGATGGGAATTACTGGAACTGTCGGCGTACCAGGTCCTCAAGGAGCTCAAGGAATAAAAGGCCAGAAAGGTTTCATTGGTCTTGACGGTTACCAGGGTTCCAGGGGTCTTGCTGGGACGCCTGCGCCTCCACCTCCTATTCCAAAATCGAGAGGCTTTTACTTTACGGTTCATTCACAAACACCAATGATCCCTCAATGCCCGGCTGGAACATCACCTATGTGGGACGGATATTCTCTCATTCATATTATCGCTAATGGGAAAGCACATGGACAAGACTTAGGTACGTAAGTGTACAAATTTCACTTTCACTATGTTTATTTATTTATTCGTTTGACGACAAAAAGATTCAGATAAATGCCACCAAAGAATTTGGAGATTATATTAATCTATTTTCCCAAAGTTATTCCTGACTGACAGACATTTACGCCTTACATAAAGGAGCTACTGTAAAGACCAATTTTTTGAAAATTCAAATGACTTAGGGAATATGTAAGAACTCATTTTAAGCTGACTCATTTCTGTAGGTATAATCAGCAGAGACTTCAGGATACCCTAATTTCTTTATTTAACAATTAGGTACATACCTATATTAGACAACTTAAAAGTAAAAGGCCCAGCAGTGTAACTACAGCTTTCAATGTAATCAAATATAAAAACTGTTGTTTTCAGGAGCTGCGGGAAGTTGCTTGCGCAGGTTTTCTACGATGCCTTTCATGTTTTGTAATATTAATGATGTCTGTGATTTCGCTCAACGTGAAGATTACAGTTTCTGGTTGTCCACTCCAGAACCAATGCCGATGGCTATGACTCCCATTCCAGCTAGAGATGTAGGACCATATATTTCCAGGTACGTAGTATATAATATCGCCATACCCTTACAATTACAACGCTTAGAAGTCATAGAACCGAAGTAGCCGTATGTAATGTGTAACTATTTCAAGTGCCGTTATACTGATCCAAGTTGGTTGACAGCAACTGACCATTCGAAAATGGACACTTCGAAATTCGATAATGTCATTGTATAACAAAACAACATTACTTGCACACAGGTGACGGGTAGGTACCTACGTGTTATAAATAGGTACTTACACAATATTACCACACATGAACATTATTTTATGCATCATCTGCAACAAATAATGATAGAAAATGAGTGTCTAGGCATTATACTCGTATCTATAATGCCATACTTACCCTATTACTATTACTATATATACCCCTTACTTAAGTAAACTATACTATTCCAGGTGTCAAGTTTGTGAGTCGTCGACAAGAACGATAGCAATTCACAGTCAGAGCGATTCACCACCTCCTTGCCCGCCAGACTGGGATGAGTTGTGGGTCGGATACAGCTTTTTAATGGTAACGTTCATTTTCTTTTTCCATTTTTGAAGTTATACTTCTTGAGGCGCGTTATGAAATAAATAGAAAAAATGACGAGAATGAAATTTTAAGATTTGTAACACGTCCGTGTTGACACAAAAACGCCGGTCACGAAAAACCGCACGTGTGTTTTTAAAAACATGATTATTATTATATTTATGTTTATAATGTTTTAAATATTGATTATCCATACTAATATTATAAATGCGAAAGTGTGTTTGTTTGTTTGTTTGTTTGTCCGTCTTTCACGTCGTAACAGAGCGATGTTATGGTAGATTTTTTGTGTGGAGATAGGTAGAAGGCTGGAGACTAACGTGTAGGCTACTTTTTACCGCAGTAAAACAACTCATTCCCATGGAAAGATCCATTATGATGCGTATTTGTCCATCCATACTAATATTATAAATGCGAAAGTGTGTTTGTTTGTTTGTTTGTCCGTCTTTCACTTCGTAACGGAGCGATGTGATGGTATGACTAGCTATTACCCGCGGCTTCGCCCGCGTGTTCAAAGGGAAGTAACAATGAGTTGTTTAACATGCATGACTCTTTCCTAGATATAATAACATAATCCATACTAATATCCATACTAATATTATAAACGCGAAAGTGTGTTTGTTTGTTTGTTTGTTTGTCCGTCTTTCACGTCGTAACGGTGCGATATTATGGTAGAATTTTTTGTGCGGAGATAGGTAGGAGGCTGGAGAGTAACGTAGGCTAATTTTTACCGCAGTAAAACAACTCATTCCCATGGAAAGATCCATTATGATGCGTATTTGTCCATACTTCTATACTTCCATATCCATTCATACTATCCATACTTCCAAACTTCCATACTTAATTTGATTTTGGATCTGTTACTTATTTATGAATTAGGGGGCGTCCATAAATTACGTGAGATGTTTAAGGGGGGGAGGGGGTCGAGTAAAATCTCACCTAATCTTACGTGGGAGAGAGGGGGGGTCTCGGCAAATATCACGCAATTTTTTTTTCTGATTGAAACAAAAAAAAAACTATTTTGGTCCATTTAATCCAGATTTTATGTACATGCTTAAGATTTAATCTTAAGCGTAATCGTAATACGATTAAGATCATTCACTTAATACCGACTGTCAAACCACCATATTTGTTTTATACCAAATAGCTAAATTTAATCTGGATTTACGGTACAGTATAGCCCGCCCTTTGTTCGGCTGACAGTGGCGCGAATTTTCTTCGCGCCACGAAAAAACGGCGCCGCGGCGACTCGATGAACGAGAGCATACGAGCTGAGTGGCACCGACACTCGGACAGGTTCCAACCTGCTTTGTTTATTCTTGTGAATGTTTTACTCGACTTAGTGCATGCTGTTACTATAAAAATGAGTTATCGAGATTTTTATAACGCATACGTCAAAAGATACGTCTATAAGACGAAGAAATCCTGCCAGGACGATGTGATAAAATTATGGAATACAGCGAAGCTTTAGAGAAAAGATGCTGCAGTACATGCGGTATTTACTTTGCATCTAGCACAAGAGCTGCAGAGCTCAGGCGAGCAGCCCACATTGTACCAGCTAAGCAAGCGCGTATGTTCCGCAAAGTGCGACCTTCACGGATTGTCACAAGACGAGCTAATGAGTTACTGTGCGCAAGCGCCAACGGCTTAGAGTGGCTAGATCAGAACGAAGTTGAAGGAGCAGATGATTTTACTGAAAATCATATGGACATGTTGGTTCCAATAGTCTCTCTTGAGACCGCGCATGATTCTCTATGGACTGAATTAGAGTAGATATTCTTTTTTTTCTATTGTTAAATTTCTATTTTTACAATTATAATTATTAAACTCTCAGCAATATTGATTACTAGTCTTAACTAGTCGTAAATAAAAGCATGAACACATTATTTTTTCTTTTTACAATAACAATCCAACGCGTTTACGTAAGAAACCCACATTTTGAAAAATCTCACGTGAGATTGGGGGATGGGGGAGGGGGTTGAATAAAATCTCACGAAATCTCACCAGGGGGGAGGGGGGGGTCAGAAAATTCAAAAAAACACCTCACGTAATTTATGGACGCCCCCTTACTAGCTATTACCCGCGGCTTCGCCTGCGTGTTCAAAGGGAAGTAACAATGAGTTGTTTAACATGCATGACTCTTTCCTAGATATAATAACATAATAATTAATAATAATAATTCATAAATAAGTAACAGATCCAAAATCAAATTAAGTATGGAAGCTTGGAAGTATGGATAGTATGGATGGATATGGAAGTATAGAAGTATGGACAAATACGCATCATAATGGATCTTCTTTCCATGGGAATGAGTTGTTTTACTGCGGTAAAAATTAGCCTACGTTACTCTCCAGCCTCCTACCTATCTCCGCACAAAAAATTCTAGCATAATATCGCTCCGTTACGACGTGAAAGATGGACAAACAAACAAACAAACAAACACACTTTCGCATTTATAATATTAGTATGGATATTAGTATGGATTATGTTATTACTAGTCGCTGCAAATGAGGAAGAAATGCAATTGCTTCTGCAAAGAATGGAGATAGCTAGTGCGGGCCTGGGACTGTCCATCAACAAGTCGAAGACAAAACTTATGGTGGTGGATCGTACAAACCAGTTAGATCTTCGTGGATTGCTTGACCTTCAAATTGTAGAGAACTTTGTGTACCTTGGCTCTAACATCAGCAACAACGGGTCTTGTGAAGGAGAAATACGCCGGCGCATTGGTATGGCCAAAAACGCAATGTCACAGCTTCAAAGAATTTGGAAGGACAGGACAATATCAATTAAAACCAAGATGAAATTAATACGGACACTGATATTCTCTATTTTCTTGTATGGAGCTGAGACATGGACCATAAAATCATCAGATCGAAACCGCATAGATGCCTTCGAAATGTGGTGTTGGAGGAAAATGCTGCAAATACCGTGGACAGCACATAGGACCAACGTATCAATACTTAAACAACTAGGCATACAAACGAGGCTCTCTACCACCTGTCTCAAAAAAATCCTTGAGTACTTCGGTCATATCGCGAGGAAAAATGACGACAATCTGGAAAAGCTTATGATTACCGGTAAGATCGAAGGAAAGAGGCATAGAGGACGAAGCCCAATACGTTGGTCCGATCAAATCCAGAAATCTCTTCGTACTACTCTCCACAATGCTTTAAAAGGCGCCGAAAACCGCAACAATTGGAGAGAGATAACAAGGAAAGTGCTTAGTGGTGGTCACGACCCTCAGCATTGAGGAAACCGACTTATAGAGAGAGAGAGATGTTATTACATCTAGGAAAGAGTCATGCATGTTAAACAACTCATTGTTACTTCCCTTTGAACACGCGGGCGAAGCCGCGGATAATAGCTAGTTATTATATAATATCGTATTTTTATATTGTTTTTTTATATATATTTGTATATAAGTAAAAAAGGGGAAGGGAGGGGACGGGGAGGGGGAGAGGGGGTGGGGAGGGGGAGGGGTTAAATTTTTATTTAATTATGTCAAAGAAGTATACCTAACTTCTCACGCGCGTACAAAAGTACACGCACCCTTTTTTATTATACTGTTATTGCAACTTGTAGGAGTTATTTTATAATACAATCTACACAGTACCTAAACCTACCTAGTATTTTTTCTAATCCACGACAATGGGATAACAATGTTAATCTACTACCTACCTATACTACTACCTACCATACCAATATTTTACTACATGGACGTATACACAATTTGCAGCATACCGCTGGTCCAGACGCATCAGGCCAGAGACTAATATCGCCCGGGTCCTGTTTACGTGACTTCCGCACAAGGCCCTTCATTGAATGCAACGGACTGGGTCGCTGTAATTACTTCGCCACTTCGGTTTCCTACTGGCTATCGACGATAGACGACAACAGGATGTTCAATAAACCCGAACAACAAACTCTTAAGGCAGATCAAGTATCAAGAGTCAGCAGGTATGAAGGCCTTTTACTTTTCCATTTCAATAACTAGGCATCATACAAATTTTATTTAGGTATAAAAAATAAGAGAGAGGTGTCGTAAAAAGTTCTCTATATTCTTATGTAGGTAGGTATACCTATTATTACAGACAACATAACATTACATTAATAAATAATAATGGTAGTGATGTTAGATGATTAAATCATTAAAGTCTGTAAACATGGATTTTCCTAAACCTAATAACTAATTCGTTATAGGTACTTACATTGCTGTCCAAGCTAGAAAACGTTAGCTTTTTAAAAATAATACAGCAATGTACCTATAACGTAAGGTAATAACGATTTCGTCTCTATAATTACGAAAATGTCTCTAATAACCTAGCTCTTTAACCTGTTTGTTGCTGTCAATGATATTTGGTTGGTGTCAGGTGCTCGGTATGCATGAGGCGGCGGCCGGGGGCGACGCCGGCGACGTACCTGTCGAGCCGAGTGGAGGCCGTGCCCAACGCGCAGCGCCGCCCGGTGTACGGCCGCGGCTTCCAGCGGGGCCGCTTCAATCGCTACAACCGCGGAAGACGCCGACAATAATCACATGAGATCGTTGACAATGTAGTCTGCGTGCTATGGAATCTCACAGATCAAATTCATTGCCGATTCCGCTCACCACTCTCACGTCATTACATTGAACTTGAGTGGGTGGTAACTTCATCGTGATAAGCAATTTAGGTAAACGTAGGTTTACTAGTTATTAACAATAAATTAAGTCATACTTATGTAGTAGTTTCGATAATCATCATCAGATTCATCAGCAATGATTTTGATCTGTGAAGTTCAAGAATTATACTGTTCGCTCAGATAGTAATGGTACATTTGGGTAAATTTCGTTTGTATATCCATGTCGGCGTAAATCCGTTCAGTCTAAATATATTAAATACGGGTCAATCTTCTTGAAGTAGCATCAAATAATAAGAAACGGCGCTGCATCCGCACGACGACATTTTGAGCGAACCGACTACATGTTGTATTACGTTGTATTACACATAATTAGTATGTTACTATGAACTACACAACACAGGTGCTGAATTAAAAAAAGGTAAGAAACTGGTGATACATTTCGCAAATTCTAATTACCACTGCCATTGTCAGAACGCTAGTTAGGTTAGTACTTAGTGCCTATTTTAATGTCTCTGCTGCATTTATGTAACTTATTACCGGTACTCCGCTGTATAATGTTTCAATGCAACAATGTAAATATTACCTACCTACTACTAAACGTCTTAAAACTAGTAAAATTATATTTTATGAAAATTTATAATAAATAATATTATGAAATATTTATTTTTCTTTTTAATTTTACGTGTTTTTACAATTCCAGTCTACTCTGCTACTACTCTATCATACACTCCACTATATCAGAACTCCATTTCCACTCTACAATTAACAATCCCACCTGATGGTAAGTGGAGATGTGGTCCAGGATGGTGAGCGCGCTAACTTAATGAAAGCCTATTCACTCTTTTCTTGAAGATATCCAAGTCATAGGTGGGCTGGAACTAGTGTTGCCAGGTCCGATTTGTTTTTAATCGGGGCAAAAGGTAAAAAAAATCGGGATTTAAGTCTGCAAATCGGGACACAAAAAATAAAAAAGCGGCCAAGCGCGAGTCGGACTCGGCCATGAAGGGTTCCGCAGCAGCAAGTACCATACAATTTATTATGACGTATTAAAAAAACTACTAACTAGATCTCGTTCAAACCAATTTTCGGTAGAAGTTTGCATGGTAATTTATTTTAGAAGTTACAGGAGGAGGTGACACACACTATTTACCACTTCGGAAGTGTCTCTCGCGCAAACTATTAAGTTTAGAAAAAATTATATCAGAATTCAGAAAGCTCAATATCATTTTTGAAGACCTATCCATAGATACCCCACATGTATGGGTTTGATGAAAAGAAAATTGAGTTTCAGTTCTGAGTATGGGGAACCCCCAAAATTTATTGCTTTTTTTCTATTTTTGTGTGAAAAACTTAACGCGGTTCACAGAATACATCTACTTACCAAGTTTCAACAGTATAGTTCTTATAGTTTCGAAAAAAAGTGGCTGTGACATACGGACGGACAGACTGACAGACAGACATGACGAATCCATAACGGTTTCGTTTTTTGCCATTTTTGAAATTAAGTTTAATTTATTGCGTTTCGCAAGTAGGTAATTATGTTAAATATTAATATTATATTAGAATATTTAATAGCCCGATTATTTGCTACGATTCATCTTCTACGAACTTTAAAAATTGTGAAATATTAAACTTTTATAAAAATAAGCCTTTTGTATTCGGTACCAATCTAGTCAAGAAAATTTAAAATACCGATATTGTACAGACATTTAATAGAGAATTAGAGAGGAATAGCGTTAGTGATTAATATCACTAATTAATATATGATGCGGGCTACTTTGAACGCATTTTTGCACTCGACATAGTGATGTGGTGCATTTTTAGAATAATAATGCTTTTTGATACAATTATTGATTTATCGGGACATTTAGCGTCCCGATCAGGTGCAAATCGGGACGCGTCACCAGACCCCTGAAAATCGGGACGTCCCGCGCAAATCGGGACACCTGGCAACGCTAGCTGGAACGCAGACGCAGGCAAGCTATTCCAATCCTTCCCGGTGCGCATAATGAGTGACGATGCAAACCGCGTCGGTCGTACCAGAGGGATGTTCACGACGAAAGGAATAATAGCCGCCGAGCGTCGTGTCGTTCGATGGCGGAACGGGGAAGGGGGAATTAATTAAAATTTAAAATAATTCTTGCGCACACCCTCCAAAATGTGCCCTATAGACTACCAACAATTTTGTATATCCGTATTGTGGAAAAAGAGGTGTCAAGGGACACCTGGATGGAACGAAGTTCCTTGCAGTCAGTACTAGGATAGCAAAAACATGCAAGCGAGTGTGCCAAAACAAATCTGGGGTATTAAATTTCTCATCGGCTTTGCTCACCTAGTAGCAATTGCTACTAGTACTGACTGCAAGAAACGAAAATATCTGGCTTGCTTTCTATAAGAGAGAGAGAGAGACAGACAGAGAAACATGCACACGCCGCACGACTTGTAACGACGCCGCACGAGTTGTAACGACGGCAAAAAGTGTCGTTACAACTTTTCGTCACAAAATTTTCCGCCTAGCCCCCTTTCGCAACGCGCGTTATGGAACTTCGTTCCAAAAATAGTTGAGTGCAGCTTGAATGTATGGCATGTACAGCATGGCTGGAATGTACGGCATCATAAACATCTGCCCCTTCATGGAAAATACTGCCAATCTAGGTAGTATTGGATGCGGTTGTTTAGGTATTATTTAAAGCAAAATTTTGCTGGCATAGGACATCAGGGGCAGTGTGCGGTAGTGCCGCTAGTCGGCACATTTTTTCATGACGTCCTCTTTGTGCAATGGTATAGGATTACCGACTTGATGCAGTCACATGGCGATTCCTTTGATTGCCAATTTTGTACAACATGTGAAACCCAGCGTCTCATCAGGTGGCTTAAAAATTTCCGTTATTTCGTCGGAGCCTGGAGCTGTTTTAATTTTAAGAGCGGCTAATGCAGACATTACTTCGATTCCAAGTATCAGGGGTTCACGAACTAAGTCAACTGAGATTATTGGCCTATTCTGGCGAACCGAACGGTGAGTCTTGGTCCCTATACAGTTCTTCACACTATTCACGCCATCTGTCAGCTACTATTTCCAGCTCATGGCGAATGAAAGCACACTAAATATTTAAAAGAAAACCCATCAGATTTGTCAAGCCTAGTTCTGTTCACTTAACCAGATGGCGAGGACCTGACGATGAAATTGGACGACGGCCAACAAAACCCTGGGAGTCCTACTAGTACCTACTCACCCATCGAGTTCAATAGATTCGTCTTAGCATTTCTGTTCATAACAAGATAACGAGAACCTGATGGTGGCTGATGGATCCATGGAATGCCTACCTAAAGATATTCATCTAGTATTTGCATTAGAATTTAGTAGTGGGAGAATTCAGCTAGATTTTAATACTAGACTTTAATAGGTACATAAGTACCTACCTACCCAGTTCGAGACTTCAAGGATGAAGTACGTATCTAATTATAAGTATAGTAATTGTATCGCACTATTTTGAGTCTAAGGTGGACGTCACATATTTATGTTTCTTGGTCAAGTATTTTTTCTGCTTACGTCAGATATTATTTAAGGTCTAATTACGATAGGCATTTTCTTTGTGCCTATGGTCATATATTTAATTATGCTTCGCTGTAAAGACAATGCCGCTACTAGGTAATTAACCGTGGACCCTGAGCTCTGCCTGGTGCCCGAGCTTAGGAAGTGTTCTTGGCTGGTTTCTACGACAGCGGCTTATAGACTCACGGACGTCGTAGCGGGACCGACAGTGGACATAAATTCGGTGAAAATCTTGGCTTGAGTGAAACTTCAAATTTGGACTAAATAGGGTTTTATTCCAAGATCTTCTGGTAGGGCCTTATCACACTGACGGTTTGCGAGCGTTTTCAAAGCAGAACGGGTAGTCAGTGGGTGCGCGGCGGAGACGTCGCGGACGCGCGGCGAACTCGCCGCAGCACCGTGGACACCATTTTGTAGTGTGCGTTCAGAGAGCGTACCTACATCGCAATTACGCCGCACACAAGCGTCAAAAACGCTACGTATTCGCTGCAAGTCTGCGACGTCTTCGCTGTGCACCCGCGCGCCGCGGTGTGTTCGCTGCGCGCCCGTTCCGCTTTGAAAACGTTCGCAAACCGTCAGTATGATAAGGCCCTTAGTGATAAAACTTAAGAATTGAATGATAGGTGGACGTGGAGTTCCACTATTATATAGGAATGCTACTGGTGGAATGGAAGTGGAAGCTGATAAGCAATTTCGCGGAACATATCGCACCTTTAATAATAAACTGAAATAATTAAAAAACACGAGTTTTTGACATTTTATCAAAAAACGAACTAAGTCCGCGTAAAGAGTACGTACAGTCTAACGTTCTGTTACGGATAGCACCTGCAACCCTTGTTGCTGACAAGGTGCTGCATCAGCACATCCAGACCTAGATGGTCGGGGAGCTTGGTGGGACCGCCAGTTCCTCCTCACTCGCGGTACAGGCCACACATATCCGAATATCGGGCTCGAGTTATTTTAGTTTATCAAGTAAATTAAAGTCCTGTGAATTTAAATGTTTAAAGTTAAATTAAAGTTTTAATGTGACAAGAAGAAATATTTTTTTTTTAAACCCATCCGTCACGGGACCTCATAACATTGGTGGCAGCGTAAAGGGATTTTGAAAAATCCTCGGAACGTCTCTCTCCGCAAATCTACCTGAGTCTCTCTACTGCTGAATGAACCCTGAAACTCTCTCTGGATCCTGAAAAGGAAACTACCTGGTACCGCATCGCTGCATCCACGAGGAGGACTCAACCCTGTATCCTGTCGAAGGACATCGTCGCGCCGCATCTCGTAAAGTAATGTCCTGGTTATCCTACATCACCGCAGCAGCAGCCCTGTAAGTGAACATTGAACATATTTCATCAGAATACAAGTTTCAAAAGTGTTAAGTTAACGAGAGTGTTCCAGAACAAGCTTATCTCTTCTATGAACTTAGCCTAACGAAGTGAGCGTAGTCATAACAAACATTTATCTACCATATCAAATATCATCACCGTGTCGTCGTTACTCTACGAACATTTATTGAACTCTTTGTTCTATGTAGTTGTATGTTTTACGTATTGTATTTTTTGTGTATTTTGTGTGTGTTCTGTATTTCTTTTGCAGCATTTTATTTTACGTGTATGTTTCTAATTGCATTTGTTTTGTGTGTTTATGTGCCTCTGTATCCAACTGATTATTCGATCTTATTATGCCAAAAACCACTAAAACTGACATTCTAGAAAAACTTAATTTAGAAATTCCAGAAGGACTAGAGATCTCCCCATCACCTACTAACCTCACACCACAGAAACTAACCTCAAAAACACACATCATGGCACACACAAAGGAAGAAGTTAATCTAAGCACTTTATTTAAATTTATCAAAACATACAATGGTTCCAGGGAAACTTTAAACTCGTTCATAATAAACTGTGATAATGCAATCGACCTTGCTTCAGAAACACAGGTTCCGATTTTATTTAAATACATCCTTAGCCAATTAGAAGGGAAGGCTGAAGTAGCCTGTTCGATTAAAGAGTTCTGCAACTGGGAACAATTAAAACAATTTTTGAAAAATCAATTCTCAGACCGGAAACACTACACACATCTACTAACAGAATTGCAAGAAAACAAACAGGGACCTTCTGAAAACGTAAACCAATTTGCACTCAGACTCGAAACACAACTATCCCAACTTCTAACTGAAATTTCTTTAGGGAACTATCCAGCTGTCGAAATTCCTGGTCGTACATCTGCCATGGAGGATCTAGCATTACACCATTTTATAATGGGCCTCAAACCAAATCTATCTCTCACCGTTAGATGCAAATCCCCGCAAACTCTTAATGAAGCTATCAATATCGCTATTTCTGAAGAGCGCATTCTGCAAACTATATATCGACGCCCGCAGCCTGATAAATCTTTCAAACCCAGGGACTCTTCCAATAACTTCAATCAAAACAAATTTGTACAACGCGACCGGCTTAACTTCCAAAACCAACAAATTCCTAATCGTAATCCGATCATATGTCGCTATTGCAAAGCCATCGGACATTCTATAGATCAATGTAGGAAGCGGGAGTATAATAATCGCAATCAGAACAACCCTTCAACATCCGGTTTCAGGCTACAACCCCGTGTCAATTATGTTAACGAAGACTATGGTACCGATGAAGTTGATATCTCAAAAAACTAAATAACGTCTCGTATCGGTGTCGTGCGAGACACCATTTGCCTAAGAAAATCGACGCCACTGATTCTACTATATCCTCTGTTCCAATACCCGTCACGCCCGCTGTATCCGCTGTATCCTCTGTATCCGCTGTATCCGCTGTATCCGCTGTATCCGCTGTATCCACTGTATCCAGTGTATCCGCTGTATCCTCTGTATCCACTGTATCCTCTGTATCCACTGCACCTACAAAAAGGGTCAAACTTACCACATCCGCCGTATCCGCTGTATCCGCCGCATCCGTTAAACCTGTAAAACTTACCACATCCGCCGCTTCCACTGCATCCGCCGCACCCGCTGCTCCCTCTGTCTCCACTGAACCCTCTGTACCTGAAAAAGAAACCCCTACTTCGTCCACTGAATCCACTGAATCGAAAATTTATGAGATAAATGCCAATCATGATAAAGTTCTACTCCCTCACATTCTTGTTAAATCCTCTGTGTCTGAAATACCATTATCCTTATTAGTAGACTCCGGATCATCGATAAGTCTAATTAAATTAACGAGCATAAACCATGAACCCAAATTATCAAATGAAAAAATTAATTTAAAGGGTATAGATCCCGTTAAATGTAGCACTAAAACCCTAGGTCATTTTTCATTAAAGCTAAAGATAGATGAAACTTCAGGAAAATTCATAAGTCACAAATTCCACGTCGTAGAAAATATTGATCTCCCCTACGATGGTATTATCGGCACAGATATGTTAAACCACTTCGGTTGTAGTATTGATTACACACAAAGTATTCTGAAATTAAATAAAACTAATATCCAACTCCTATTTCATGAACCAATCTATACCATCCCAGCCAGATCCGAGATGGTAATTGAATGTTCTGTTTCCAACCCTGAGATCGAGGAAGGAATTATTTTAGATAAACCAAAAATCGAGAACATTCTGATCGCAAATTGTCTAGTAAAAGTGAAAGGTAATAACAGAATAAATCTTTCGGTAATTAATACTTCAGAAAATGCCATATCCCTTAATTCAAATCTTAATGTTACTCTGACTCCTGTAGAAACCGATATTCAAAATCCGTCTCAAGTCTATCCTATTAACAATATTAATTATTCTAATTCATATGAGCGAACTCAACAAGTCCTTAATCAACTTCGTGTGTCACATTTAAACCCTGAAGAAGCTGACGCTCTTTATAATCTCTGTTCTGATTTTTCAGACATTTTCCATTTAGAAGGTGAAAAACTTACTCATACTAACGCCATTAAACATTCCATCAAAACAAGCTCGAATAATCCGATCCACGTTAAATCTTATCGATTTCCGGAGGTCCATAAACAGGAAGTCCAAAATCAGATTAATCTGATGTTAGACCAAGGTATCATCGAACCTTCAAAATCACCCTGGTCGGCCCCTATCTGGGTAGTACCGAAAAAGCTAGATGCTTCCGGCCAAAGAAAATGGCGCATTGTGATAGACTTCCGACAACTCAATGATGTTACTATTGGAGACACTTACCCCATACCTAATATTAACGAAATCTTAGACCAATTAGGCTCAAGTAAATATTTTTCTACTCTAGATCTTTCTTCCGGCTTCCATCAGATTCTCGTCGAAGAAGAGGATAAACCCAAAACTGCATTCTCCGTACCCCAAGGACACTACCAATTCACGCGTATGCCTTTCGGCCTAAAAAATGCTCCTTCCACATTTCAGCGTCTCATGAACACGGCCTTATCTGGTCTCCAAGGTACGCGATGTTTCGTTTACCTTGACGACATTGTTCTATATGGATATGATTTACATACAGCCATAAATAATTTGAAAGCTGTCTTCGAAAGGTTGCGAGATTATAATTTAAAACTTCAACCAGAAAAATGTGAGTTTCTAAGAAAAGAGGTAGCTTATTTAGGACACGTCATCACTGAAAACGGAGTCAAACCCAATCCCGAAAAGATCAAAGCAGTCGTTGAATTTCCTACACCTAAGAATCCAAAAGACATAAAATCGTTCTTGGGTCTCGTCTCTTACTATCGTCGATTCATCCCTGAGTTTTCTAGAATCGCTAAACCCCTAACTCACCTTTTAAAAAAGGACAACACCTTTAAATGGCTCAATGAACAACAAGTAGCCTTTGATCAGCTAAAGACAAAATTAACGACCGCCCCTATCTTGTGCTATCCCGACTTTACCAAACCTTTTATTCTCTCTTGTGATGCATCAAACTATGCTTTAGGCGCTGTTCTATCCCAAGGTCTCCTAGGCAAGGATAAGCCGATTGCTTTCGCCTCACGAACGCTGAACCGTAGCGAAAGTAACTACAGCACCACGGAAAAGGAACTTTTAGCCATCCTGTTTGGATGTAAAACTTTCAGACCCTATCTATATGGTCGTCAATTCCAAATAATAACAGACCATCGTCCTTTAAAGTGGCTGTTCAACCATAAAGATCCTTCCAGCAAACTCCAAAGATGGAGACTAAAGCTAGAGGAATACGAATATGAAATCGTATATAGAAAGGGCAGACTTAATGCAGCCGCAGACGCTCTGTCTCGACACCCTCCTGATGATGCTACTGCTCCTGTAAATATAATTGGTACAAAGTCCACTGACTCTTCTAACCCAAACTCTACGAACCCTACTAGAATCTCACCTTCCGCTACCCCATCAACTTCTAGAAATCCGGACAATGTGGTAACACAAATGCTATCAAGTCCCCCAAATCCAGATGAATGGAACTTACCTTTTCTGGAACCTTTACAACAACTTGGTGAACTTCCAAACACTCCCTTTAACCCTGAAAATTTAAACTTAAATCTAGAGACTGATATTATTCCTAACCCAGGAAACACCAATGTTGTTCCAGGCCCTACCGAGTCAAATCCGAATAATGCAACTGATACTTACCTTGATCCTGCTCCGAATCCGTCTCCTCCTGATGGCGAGAACTTGCCCGATACTTACTTTCGCGATGTCCTAAATCCTAGTACTAATCCTAATAGTGAAGATATTCTAAATCCAAATACTTACCTCGATGATATATTAAATCCTAATTCTAATATTAATAATACAAATAACTTACCTCCAAACTTACCAAGTCCTGAAGTGTCCAACAATTCCTATTCGGATTTCTTGAAGTCCATGTCTAATAGGAGTCCTACCTTTAACACCGTTATTCACGAATATACAAATCCCTTATTAGCAGCCGACTCCGAAGTAATCATTTTACCAACATCAATCGATTTAGACGAAACAAATCCTTATGTTGAAGAAGTTTTGTCCAATCAAAGTGATATAACCGATTTCATGAACAAAGAAAGAAGACTGAGATCATTCCTTAATCTTAAAACCGATACTAAATCCTACTATTTTCTCTTTACTAAAGTCCATCATTTCGATGACGTGCCATATCCTGATTTATATGAATCCTTAAAACAACTCAGAAATGAATTATTAGTCTGCTGTTCGCAAATACCCACAGAAATTGCTATTTCAGATTTCAAAGACCCCTTTGTGAAACTTTCATACACTAGAATTTATAACATTATCGCTTATCTTTTTCATAACACAAATATAACTGTTAAAATCTATCGAAACACACTTACCTTTCCTACACCAAATGAAATTCCAAGAATTCTAAAGGAAAATCATGATATACCTATCGCTGGCCATGTCGGAATAGGAAGAATGTATAACCGAATTAAAGACAGATACTATTGGAGAAGCATGAAATCTGATATTGAAAATTACGTAAAAAAATGTTCACACTGTCAATCCAATAAAGCACTCCGTCAAACAAATAGAGCTCCAATGCAGATCACCTCCACTTCCACTGCTCCTTTTGAGAGGATAAGCCTTGATATTGTAGGTCCTCTCCCCGAAGCTGGCCAGATAAAGTTA
Organism: Thymelicus sylvestris; assembly: GCA_911387775.1. NCBI lineage: Eukaryota > Metazoa > Arthropoda > Insecta > Lepidoptera > Hesperiidae > Thymelicus > Thymelicus sylvestris. Next base: position 10,521,837 of record OU426888.1, read on the forward strand.
AAATTTATACTTACTTTACAAGACGACCTCACCAAATTTTCTACAGCATACCCCATTTCTAACGCAACAGCAGAAGAATGCTGCGAATGCCTCATCCATTTCATTTCCTTATTTGGTATCCCTAAAATGATTTTGACTGACCAAGGCACCAACTTCACAGCCGAACTTTTCAAAAAGACCTGCGAATTCTTGAAGATCAAACAATTATGGTCTTCACCTTATCACCCTCAGACTCAAGGTGCTTTAGAAAGGAGCCACTCCACTCTTAAAGAGTATCTTAAATCTTATGTAAATGAAAACCAATCCGACTGGCATAAATACGTTTACACTGCAATGTTGGCTTACAATACTAATGTCCACACAACTACAAAATTTACTCCCTACGAACTTCTTTTTGGACACAAACCTTACTTACCAAATTCAATCTTCGAACTTAATCCCACGGGCACCTACCTTGAGTATGTTAAGATGCTAAACCACCGTCTCAAAGTCTCACGTGACAAAGCTCTTGAAAATATTGCCAAATCCAAAGAAAGGTCAAAGGGTTATTATGACCATCACTCTCGTCCAGTAACCTACAAAGTTGGTGACTTCGTATATCTAAAATCACATCTCAGGTTACGAAAAGCGCTTTCACCCATTTGGAAGGGACCATACAAAATCGTGAAGATCCATGGAAACAACACATTATCCCTGCTCATAAATCGGCGTCACGTAAAACACCATTACGATGAAGTAAAACACGCCAACACCGACCCAATCAATATAAATTAAATAAATACAACATCCTTTATATATATTATATTGATTATAATCACTTTATATACAAATGGTTTTATTTACCTTAGGTTATAAATAATTTAGATTATTTAGTCTTTATAATATAGTTTAAGCAACTACTATTACTAACCCTTATTATATCATTCTATTTCTATTACTATTATCCCTACTATTATTTATAATTATGTACAGCCTGGTAATACTATGTCACGGACACGTTCATAATGAAGAATTCGTCCAATCAATTACGAGGAGTCCAGGAGTTTACTTCAACCCCCTAGGTTCCATTAGATTAATTAATGATTATTTTCACATTATTATACCTGTTGAGATAGAATACATTAAGCCTCATATTGATAATATTAAAAGCGTTCTTAACACAGCACAACACTTGTGTCCTAAAACCAACGAAATCGCTACTTCGGAATGTCAAAATACATTCGAACCACTTAATTCTATGTTTGAGGATCTTATTCGTGATTATAACTCTTTATCTCATCTAATTTCCGCGAAAACTAAAAGAACTGCATGGTTTTCTGGCATTGGGACTATTTTTAAACATGTTTTTGGGACTATGGACGAAAACGATGCGATTAGATATAATGCTGCAATTCATAATTTAAAGAATAATAACGGAAAATTGTTAGAATTGGTAAAAGAAAATATTTTAATTTCAAAATCTGCTATATCCAATTTCAATGAAACGCTCATCCGAGTGGACCAAAATGAAAAGCGTTTTAATGAAGCAGTAGAAAATATTTTGTCTCGAATGACTAGCTTAACTGCTAAGACTAATACACTCATGTTTAGAGCAACAATTCAAGAAATATTTAATGTACTTCAATCGAGTCTTTTAAATTTATCATACAAATTGGAAGATATTGTCAATGCTATTTTATTTGGTAAAACTAATACACTGCATCCATCTATCATGACGCCCAGAAATTTGTATGATGAACTCGTTGCAAATTCAAAACACATTCCTAGCCTAAGTAAATTTCCTGTCGATCTAGAATTAGAAAATATTCATGTTATAATAAAATTGTCACAAATCGTCTCGTATATCATAGATAATGTATTGGTATTTACCGTGAAAATTCCACTTGTAGCCATTTCTAAATTTGCTTTATATAAAACAATTTCTATTCCTTTACCTCATGACAATTTGTCTCCAAATTCTTTTGCCTTAATTATACCTACTTCTAATTATGTATCAGTAAGTGAAGACAAATCCAAATATTGTATTTTTGATAATTTAGATAATAATTGTAGAGAAATAATAAATGATGTTTTTATCTGCTCCAATTTAGAAGAGCACAGTATTGTAGACTATCCTATTTGCGAAACAGATATCATGTCTAAAGTTTTATCATTGCTTCCCAAATATTGTAAAACAAATTTTGTATCGGGAAACATACATTTTTGGCAAACTCTTGGAAATAACAGGTGGATCTTCACCCACTCTACTCCTACAAAACTACATATAATTTGTGAAAATTCTAATTTTGATATAAACCTACTGGGCACTGGTATTGTAACATTAAAACCTAGATGTAATGGCTATTGTAATAACTTTAAATTAATTGCTTCTGTGAACCCTACTATTAAATTGAATGAAATACATTCTGATTTTAACTTAATTAATGACTCTTGCTGTAATTTAAATAAATTCAAGAGATTTAATTTATCTATCCCTTTCAAACCATTAGATTCTAAAATAAATCTTGACAATCTCATGAAACTTAATTCAAAAACTAATGATGTCCTAGAATTAATAAATAGATTAAATATTGAAGACAATTTTGAACCCGTGTCACCCCAATCGATATTATATTATGTCTCCTTTTGTATATTTTCTTTCTTTGTCATTTACTACTTTTGTAATCGAAAATGTGTGGCCTTTTATCGTAAACTTAAATTAAATACTAATTTGCCTAATGATGGTAACGAGGAAATTGAAATGTCAGCTCAAAATTCATCCCAACCTCAACCACGTTTACGAATTGCGTAAACCTTATTTCATTGTTTTATCTAACTTTCTTATTATAATTATTTATTTGTAAACTTCTCGGATATAAACCCGATAACTTTACACTTAAGGGGGGGGTTGTTACGGATAGCACCTGCAACCCTTGTTGCTGACAAGGTGCTGCATCAGCACATCCAGACCTAGATGGTCGGGGAGCTTGGTGGGACCGCCAGTTCCTCCTCACTCGCGGTACAGGCCACACATATCCGAATATCGGGCTCGAGTTATTTTAGTTTATCAAGTAAATTAAAGTCCTGTGAATTTAAATGTTTAAAGTTAAATTAAAGTTTTAATGTGACAAGAAGAAATATTTTTTTTTTAAACCCATCCGTCACGGGACCTCATAACAGTTCGCTTGATTCGGACAACCACAAGCGAGATAGAGGACTTGCCGTCTCTTTTTGTTTGACGGAAAGGGCCAATGAGTATTCACAAAACGTGCCATTTGGCATTTAGTGTTACGCCAGCAGTTACAAGAGGGAGACGTGTATGTGCCTGTTGTAATAGCCAATAGTTCGTTTTACTATAAAAAGGTAACTACTTGCATTTCTATTATTTTGGATGTAAAATGAACTTTTTTAAGTTATTTCGTTTAGTTTTTAAAAGATGACTATTTAATTTGGTAAAAATTAGATTTGATTCGGTTTATTATTAAAATTTTATGATGTTCAGTAAAATATTAGATGATAGTTCTGTTTACTATTAAATATTTTTAAAAGCAACGTTCAAATTATGAGTTGTTGCAGTTTATTGTTTATTTACAGTTCAAATTTAGTTTCACATTTTAAAGTTATTTCTCTTTTGCTTTAACCAGATATTAGTATTTAAAAGTTATGACGTCGTCGTCCTGGAGAAGTCAACGAATTTTGGGCCTGATTTTAAAACCAGAAGCGTCCCAAAACAAGGAAAGAACAAAGATTGCAAGTTTATCAGAATGCGTAAAACAGGATACCAGTAATATAGAAAATGTTAACCCATGCGTTAAAGAAGTAAGTTTTTTACAGGCAGATTTGGTTTTTATAATTACAATATATATTTTAATGTCTAGTTAACTTTATGTTAAAAATTTCAGGAGCAAATTAATGTAGAGAAAACTGACTGAGGAAACTGAGATAGTTAAACGATGACGTAAGATGTTTAATGTGTCATTTTCTTAATGTTTTAAGTTACCTACAAGTTGTCACTGTTTACTTACTTATTTAAAATTTTAGGCCAGTCAAGTTATTGCTGAAACTGATAGTCCCCTCACCCTGCAATCGGAAAATAATTTACTATCGGTGTCAGAAACAAAAATAAATCTTGTACCAGACTACGATAGCGAAAGTACTTCCAATGTAGATGACGAAGAAAACTCAAAAGTACTCGCACCAAGTAGCACAAACTTCACACGAAGAATAATATCCTCAAGCTCATCTTCCTCGAACTCATCTTCATCGAGCTCTTCTTCGTCGTCTTCTAATTCCGACAGCTTATCCTCTTCGCGGCAAACTGACAAACCAGTTAAGGAATGCTGCATATCACGAACTGACCTAGCTGTTATAGTTCCACGTAATATTAGGACGGAATTACATTATACTTTGGAGAACACAGCGCCAAGTGACTGTACATTTAATGTAATAATATATTTTATTTATTTTGTCTTATTTAAGTCCAAATATTGAATTTATTTAATTTAAAAAAAACTATTTTGTTTTAAGACACCATGTGTGAGTAACGTAAAAGAACAAAGAGTCTGTGCTAGGAATGGTACAATTACAATTTCTCCTCGATACACCGATGAAAGTGACTTCGACGACGTAGGTGATCCAAGTTATAACTTTGAAGACAAATTCGCTAACTCTTCTGGTCTAAGATTTTTTTAATACATTACTTCGAATGACTCAACTTCTGATTCTGAACTTCTCTTCTAATGAAAACATCAAAAAAGGTCGCAAAAGGGTAAAAAATCCTTCAAAATGAAGACAAAACCGAGTTAAGAAATTGCGAAACGAAGGTGAATCTTACAAATCTATTGCAAGGACTCAAAAAATCATCTCAGCTCGATGTTTAAAATTCCGTGCACAAATTTTAAGTTACATTGTACGCAAAATGTAGACAACGCAACAAGGTATGATATTTTTAATAACTTTTGGAAATTGGGAGATCTAAGCAAGCAAAGATTATTTTGTCAGTTCCTTCGTGTAATGTCGACATACAACGAAAATACAAATATACAAATGTAGAAAATCCGCGTCGCCCTAATAAGGCTTTTTTCTTTACGGTTAACGAAGCTAGGGTTAGAGTTTATAAAACTTTTTTCAAAAGTACTTAAGATAGAACGGACCGTACTATACATACTATAAGAACAAATACGAATGAACATGGTTTTTTGATGGAAGAGAGGCGTGGAAAACACTGCAATAAAAAGTATACATTTTGTTTATTGTAATAGCCGGCAAACGAGCCGACGATCCACCTGATGGTAAGTGGCTATCGTCGCCCATGAACATCAGCAACACTGAAGGCATCACTGATGCGTTGCCGGCCAAGAAAGAGAGAAGACGAAAGAACGGCTCTCAAGACCTCAGCCGGAACACGATGAGTCGTTAAGTTTGTAGGTTGACTTATGCTTCAAGGGTGGTAGCTATCCAAGTGAACCTCACGGAGAAATAATTATGGTAATAACCTACTTTTTATTGGCGCTTACTTTGATTATTTATTGATTTGATTTTGATCTCATTCATACCAATGAAAAACATTAATTGAGAATACCCTGATATTTTTTTAGTTTGTATAAGTTGATTTATACTGAAAGTATTCACACGACTGATTAATTATAAGCAAGAGTTCGTTTTTGAGTTTTTTGTTATTGCATTTTTGATTATTTTAATAATTGTGATTTAAAATTATATTTCTATTTCAATGATAAAAGTTATATTATTTTGACAAGACCTTCATTCCTTTCATATTAAACAGTCGCTTTAAGGTATAAGACTAAAATGTTATCGTTTTATTATGTGAATAGAGCATTATATCTTAATGTATAAAGTTTTTCGGATATTTGTTAATAATAAACTGCACTATTAAATTTTATTCTTCATATCATTTTAAACGCTAACATTTATTTTAATCATAAAACGAATTAGGTCGCTGTTATGTTTTTTAAAGCCTTGTATTTTTTTATTAATAAGCAATAGTAATGATTTATATATATATCATTTGAAAGGCTATTCTATTGGTAATACTTAAATTTTAGTAGTATTACTGTATCGTCTCCATCTTTAGTTTAATTTGGAAAAATGTAGATTGAAGCGTAATTACAAAACTTTAAACGCGATTTCCCAACAATCGTAATATTGTAATTATTTCAGTTTATTATTAAAGGTGCGATATTAATATGCGTGAATTTTTGTCACGTATTTTCGAATCCCTTTGTTACAAAATTGTAGTAATTATAAAATGACACTTTTAATTTTAAGTTATTTTTTATGGATAAAAATTAAAAATCCTTATGATATTTGGAAGTATTTGTGCTAAAACGGTGATTTTATGCGACCCACCTGTGCGTAACTAACTAGTTATTTTGTTGCCACATATAGTTAGGTACATTATTGGTGGGTTTGCCCACGATTAATAAGTAGTTAAAAATGACCATGTTGTAGTAGGTATATGTTAATTTTTTCTTAAACAATGAAATAAATTAAAACACATCAAATAATACGAAACGACAATCGTTTATTTAGTAAGATGTATATACAGCATTAAATAGTTACATTATTATTATATATGTATAGTGAAGTAGTCCTTCAACTCTTATCAATCAATATGCCTACTAACAGTATCTAGGTGTTTGAGTTTGTGGTCATCTAAATTAGGCCTGGCTTCATAGGTGCAAATAGTGACTCCATGCTTATGTCCAGGAGTCCATTCCCCTTTTAGACCAATGTAATATATCTTTGTACTTTCAGCACCGAAGTTACTAGGAAAATGCATAGTTAAATGTGAAACTGAAGAAAATGTTACAATTCTGAAACAAAAAAAATATTAGATTAAAATTTCTGTTCTTCAATTTTATTTCTATGTAGAGTCCTATAACTAAGTATTCAATTTAGAATAACGCAATCTCCTCACGGACGACTTTTTGTAAGGTTGTTTATAAATTACGGAATAATTTTAGTAAAAAAAAAAGAAAAAAATATCTATAAAAATTATGGGACCAAAAGAAGTGGCTTGTAAATCTCAGGTAATCATTCAAATTTACTGGCTATAAGCGTTTCTAATCACACTTACTTTGGTGTATACTCCAGAACCCCTTCGCTATCTTTTTGCAAGTCAAATTCCTGATCTGCTCCCATAGATACATCATCAAATGTCATGTTCGGTCTGTTCTTAAACCTGTTGGAAAATACAAAAGCATACATTTATATTTATTCTTAGCTTTATCATGAAATTATAATTTTTCCTTCAATTCCTTTTATTTTATGCTTGCTTCATTTTTAAATTACAAATTACAAAAAGGCCCTGTAACGGTTTACACAAGTAGTTTTGAAGTTATGACCATTTTAACTTCAGACAGGCCGCCATGCAAGCGTGACGTCATATTGCAACACGCCACTATGGAACCACAAAACAACTTTTGTTGTTGTCATTTTTAATAATTTTTAAAGCAACCTTGTTAAATACAGGTCAGGTTAGTACAGATTTAATTATACTATAAGGTCAAAATAAAAAAATACCAAAAAATTATAAATATTCAACATTAACAAAAAACAAAACATTTCAATCCATAATGTGTACCAAGTACAACACTCTGCCTTTACACTATGCTTGGTAACTGCAGTACTCTTGCAACTTCTAGTAGTGAATGTGATAAGGCAAAAAAAATATATAGTTTAACTTCAGAGATACTGACTAATTAAACTTACAATTTTAACTTGGAAGGATGTGATGGAGTGTCCTCAGATATTATGCGTATCCCTTTTAATTTAACATTACCAGTGAATGGTATATTAAAAAGCAATTCTTCATCTGCATCACTTTCCACAAACTAAAATTATTAATAACAAATTGTATTGAGCTGAAAGAACATGCAATGCTTTTAATAACAAATCCCCCTTCTCAATATTAGTTTACAAGGGGCTTTTGTTTTTTTTTTTTTTCGAAAAAGCCAGCAAACCAGCTGACAATCCACCTGATGGTAAGTGGCTATTGCAGGCCAAGAAAGAGAGAAGAAAAAGAAAGAAAGAACTGGCTCTCAAGCCCCCAGCCGGAACATGAGTCGATTGGCTTCAGAGTGAATGCTTATAATTAGATTTTTCATTTCATTGATCAACTTTATTTATCACAATCAATTGGCAAAGACTATAGAATCAGACTGGTATTTTTGAAACACAGGCTGCAAGAAAATGTACTTTTAAAATATAATCTTGTCAATTCTGGACTTATCTCTCACTTATATCTCAGGTTCGATAGCTTTAAAATAAATATGTATAATCCCATAAATTTTAAAACATTGATGTCAACAGTACTATGTAAAACTAAAATAACATATCTACTTTAAAATGACTGGAAAAAAATTACAAATATGACATTAAATAAATAACCTTGTTCCCCTTGAAATTATATTGTAGCAGTACACAAATCTCGCTCATTTGATACAAAGTATATTATTAACTGTACAATGGTAATTTGAATATCTTTTGAGAAACACAATTTTTTTATCAAATACTGTTCGGTTTACACATATTAAGTAGTTAAGTAGATAACTAAATTTTCAGTTAATTATCATGTGCAAACAGAAAATTTGGTAGATAAAATTTAGTAAAAAAGGAAATTTAAAAATGTTTCTGTTAAGTAGGTAGGTGGGGCTTTGGACAGGCACTTTTTAGTTAAAATTTTGTAAAATGCATGAGTAAATAAGTAGGTTTTGAAGAATTGTATGAACTAAAGAGCTTTACTAAATTATTATGTTTGGATGCGCAGTAAAAATTATTCACTTAAAATTTAGTTATCTACTTAATTACTTAATACGTGTAAACCGGACATAAAGTGTATTTTTAAGTAGGTAAGTAATTAAGTTTGTAAAATATTACTAACATTTTCTTTGTCCAGTCTGTTTTCCCACGACTTAAACACTGTTTTACCTGATCCATCAACAGTTTCATTAAGGCATTCTAAATTATCTTTATCAATTTTCTCAAATAAATTGTATTGTACACCGATACTATCAGAATTTGCATGGTCATGATCGCAGTGTCCGTGACAGTTGCCGTGAGACATTGTAGATTTATCTTTTGTGGATTATCTTGCAAATTCAGTATAAATAATTAAACACTGTAAAAATATAAAAATATGTGTCAGCAAATCAGTTGAATCAATCGAGAAATACTAATTTATATTAATTATATTTTATTTTGTATCTGATGTGACATATATTTTCCGAAGACATGACAATATTGTGACAATTGACATTACTTGTCAGGCGTCAGCTGTTGACTGGTCACTGACACTTGACACTGACAGTCCTTTTGGATGCTGGGGACTTGGACCACAGACAACACATACCCATAGATTCAGCCATGGATATATTACTCTATTTGGATCTCTGACTTTGTAAAGGTACCTGAAGTCCGATGATGACATATCGGAATGACCATTAGACCAATCACAGGCCGGATTAAGGTTGTCCTTCATAATTGTAGGGTATCCACATTTACGTCAAAAAATTAACTTCTTCAAAATGTTTTGTTTTTAATTTTTCTGGTGGTAAAAAATACAATCCTGAAATAACACATTTTACTTTAATTTCTTCAAGATTATCTTTGTCATGAGATGAAAGCTGATAATTTTATATAATTATCTTTGTGTCTGATGATAATGAAATGAAACAATATTATTTATTACGGTACATTAAAAGTACACCGCACTTGTAAAAATATTTGAATACAATCGAATGATATATCCTATCCTGGGACCATTTATATAACATGGACACAATAGAAAAATGGTAATTCAATTGTGAAGTCATCCGTATCCGGATTCCGGCACGTGATTAGTCGAAAATGGAATGAACATTCAATTGTGAAGTCACATCTTATGGTACCTACTAGCTAAGAAGATTACAATCAAGTTAGAATACCATTTAAAACGTAGTGATTAAGTACTCTGTGATACCATTTCATCCATGGTACGAGCCATATAGTCAACGTCAATCAGGCATCAGGCCTATGATTGGTCGAAATTGTTCATCCAATGTCACGTGATCTGTTTTCAGTATACCTCTTCGAAGCATGGCTTCCAGGTAAACGGCCATGTAATATTTTGTCACGTATACCCTGTCCACGAATCTTAGAGACTAAAATGACAACCCCTAATGTCAAAGTTTGAAATAATGATACCAGCTAAATTTGTGCGATCCACTTTTCCGGTTTTTTGAATCGTAAAGTATGTCGTAAGAATAGTGACATATTAAAAGCGACACTCATATCTACATAGATATTTAGTATTCGGCTAAATAGTATAAAATTTAGCTGTATACCGAATGTAACCTTATGGTTACAAAATACTCGTTCTTGTAAGCAGAATAACTTTCAAATTTTGTTAGTAAGGGTAAATATTATTATGGATTATGATATGATTGCTTAAAATTTATTTTTTTACTAGTTTTAAGGACTCTTCACTAATTATATAAATAGTCGACCCACCATAAAAGCTGCGAATATTTTTCCGGTTTACTTTTCGGTTTATGGTCATCAATTTGCACCCGAAACTGGTCACCCATGAAACGTCGATGTAGTCTCTAAGATTTGTGGACGGACTTTAGACACGAATATTATAAATATTTTGTCTGTGTCATGTCATGTATACATTGGCTGCGTTCCACTAGACGCCCACAACGCTCACAACGATCAAAATTTCATACTAATTTGATCGTTGTAAACGTCTAGTGGAACGCGGCCAGTGCGTTCAAAGTTATTTTACCTCTGACACCTGTCATTGTACCTTCCCACTAGATTGGCATTACCTGCTGTCAATATTCTTGGATTTTTCTTTTGTGCTAATAATTTTTAATTTCTATAATGCCAAAGAGGATACAAAGTGGTGGTAATTTTTTTTTCTATCAGTGCGTAATTTTTGTAAAAAGGAAAAAGCTGAAAATGTCCCTCTAATCCCATTTAAGAATGTTCTTTGACGGATAGCGGCCATGACAGGTAGGAAAAATAGTGTTACCTGTTATAATTTTTTCCTCGTAGTAGTGTCGCAACTAAAGTGATGTATACGTTTACGTTTTATTAAAAAATAGCTCGTCATGGTTTTGTATTGACATAAAATTCAGTTGACCATAAAATTGAATTGAATTTTGTATCGATACAAAAACATGCCAACCATTTATAAACGAACTGATTTTTTTTATTTAGTTAAGCATTTCTTTTGTTTTGCTTTTAATATAACAGTGTTCACGGATAGTTCTTATCTGAAAAAACTGTCAGCACAATGGTGCTTGTTAATGATCAAGGAAGACAAAGTTGCTGCTTTTACATCCCAAAAAATATTTTCACTTCGAAAAACGAAATCAACAAAAGAAGATAAAGTTAGGAGATTTTGATCTGTGTGCAATCAGAAATAAAATACATGAAATGTATACAGTCAGGAAAGAGATTCCAACTTTATGAAAGCTATTAGCTGAATTAAAAGTCGACATCCACTTTAACATGAAATATTTTAAGTAAGGGAATCGTACAAACTAAATATGACAACACACAGCTAAGGTTAGCCAACTTAATAGCCAGAGGTAAAATAACTTTGAACGGACTGTAAATTGAGTAATCTGTCAAGTGTCCTGTGTCATTTTCATTGCCGAACTCCGAAGGAGACGAGATTGCGAAGCTGCGACTCGTTGTACACAGTTGAGGTTTTCAGTTAATTAATGTAATTAACTGTAGTGAGCTTTGTAGGTTTTATCGATAAATATTTACACTACAGTGGATCAATATGTCTTGGTCAACAAATATGTGTTCAGCTTTTTTTGTTACGAGTTTATTCCTTTGTTTCATTTTATCTGCTGATAACTACGTACAAGCTAATGAGAATGAACCTGAGAGCATCTCAAAAATTGGGCAAGGAGTGGGACACATTATGAATATTTATTACTGGTACGTACTCTTTATTATTCTCATTGTATGATTAACATCTACTTTAATTCCTCTACCAAATTACTCAGTTAAAATTTTGTATTATTACACTATCTAACCTTTGTATGCTTAAATTGTAGGTAATCCTCGTGTTTAAAATTATAAACATTCGAAGTATTAATTGTAGAGTAGTAATTAATTGGTATGCTACATTACTGCATTTAGTATGTGTACATGGGCCTTAAAGTTGTGACTACACAAATAAACCCTTAAGATTCATATCTTACTGTAGTTCCTTATCTCATTTGCTTAGGAACTTGTTTATTGATAATATTTGCATGATATCAAAATGGGAGAGTAGCGAGTTCTAAATAATGATAGAAGTTTGTTGGTGCTTTTATTTTCTTAAAAATAAATGAACTTTCATTGTTATCAGTTTTAAAAATGATTACTTACCTACCTATTTAGTTATGGTACCAGTGCAGTATTAACCACATAACAAGAATAGCAATTGCTGCGGGTCTCGCGTGAAGGAGGGCCCCGCTTATCTATTTAAACCCACTTATCTCTGCTCAAGCGCATTTTTATAATGTGTGAATTTACTTGATGTCACAAAATTTTGCTACAGGCCCCGCGCTTGCTTAATCCGGCACTGTATGTTACCAATCTCGGGGATTGCTGTACCAATCATACCCATTATTTAAAATATAATTCATAATGATTTGCATTTATTAAACAAACCACAACAAAAAAATACAGTATATTTTATAAACCAACTTTATTTTCTTACAGTTATTCATGTGGATATCGTAAAGTATTTGAAGATTATGCTGGGATAATACAGCAAAAATATCCAGAAATATCGGTGATAGGAGCTAACTATGATCCACCTGGTTTCAACATGTATATGTCTAGATTAGTTGTAAGTAAAGTTTTATTTTATTTACATTCATTACTTGTTTATTGTCTTGTTTTAGTGCCAATGGCGATGAAGCAAAAAAGCAGTGATTCGTGTAACAAACAATATTAAAATCCATAATATTAAAATTCTTTCCTTTCCCTTTACTGAGTCAGTCTTAACACATTACTATTTAACCAACTTCAAAAATGAAAATTGAAAATGACTTTAACCCCAAATAGGTCACCTTATAATTTAAAGATACCAAAATTCAGCCCAATTAAATAACACTTATAGGACACTTTTTCTTTGGTGTAGGGGAAGTGAATGAGTTATCTAAAATTTTGAGATGGGTCGCTTTATATTTGATAGATTTAAATATCTGTAATATTGGCTCATTCAATATTTATTACACAAGGTGATAGTGAATATAATGATCTAAATAGGGATTCCAAGGGGCTGGGGAAATGTTTATATTTAAGCAAAACATGTTGGTTCTGTTAATTATTCTTCATTATTGATGTGAAACTTCTTTTACGCGAGGGTTAAACCTGATTTTTGGGCGTGGTGGTATAGGCCGTGGCGCCGCATCGCCGGATATGAAAAAAATATATATAACACAATGTGGGTAATCATAAATAAACTTGGTTTGATAGGCTGTAGCATACGGTAGGACAAATTCGCAACTTCAAAAAAAGAAGCGATGGCTTATTGGGAGATTGTAGGATCTATAAACTTCAAATCCTGGCGAAGTGATAAAATTATTTATTGTTAAATTCGAGAACAATATTTTGTTTAAATAGGTGTAACAATATTTCAAATTTTGCTATTTATTGTTGTAGCCTGAGGGAAACGCCCTTTTGAAGACGCATGATTTGTTATTATAATAAATTTACATTCCACGTTCCACAAATACTTTGAAAGAAAAACTCTCCTGGCGTCCAAAAATATTAATTAAACTAGATGTATTTAGTTATAAATGGAATAGTCCTCTTTAGGTATTTCTTAAACTACCATATAATTTTTGTACATTTCCACCGGAGATTAACAATGTTAATTTTTTTATTAAAAGCGCTCCATCTTGCTGGTTTTACTCTCTTGGTAGTTAAAATTATTATTGCAAATAAATAAATAAATAAATAATAAAAAAAATGAAAATTAATTATTAATTTATTTTAATTTCATTATTTTAAATTTTATTTTTATGATTAAAGTGTGCATTTATCTGCATTAAGCACGTGTATATTTTGTATGTTTCACATCTGCCAGCCATCCCGTGACAGCTGACATTTTTTTTAGTTTTATCAAAATTTCAGTTTATACCTATTTTGCTTTATTTTTTTTATTGACATTGTCTTTATGTTGCAGGGTTTCGGCAAGATGATATTAATAATGTGCATACTGAGTGGAGTCAACATATTTGCATGGCTGAACAAGCCCCAGCCAGCCTGGTGGAGTTGGTGCCTGGAGAACAAGCTGTATGCATGCATGATGATGTTCTTTTTGTCCAACATGATTGAAGGGCAACTTATATCATCTGGAGCATTTGAAATATCTCTAAATAATATTCCACTATGGTCTAAACTAGAAACCGGACGAATTCCTCAGCCACCGGAACTTTTTCAAATAATTGATAACACACTACAATTTTCAAAAATGGATAACAAAAATTTTGGACAGTAGAATAACACCAATTTAATTATTAAATTCGTTGTAGATGTAAAATATGTATTATTATTTCTTACAATAAACTTATCTCTGGTATTAAGGCTGCTGGTATCTCGTGCCCGCAGCCTTATTGTAAATGAGTTGTCTGTATTTTGTATACATTGAAGAGATTTTGTACAAAGTGGTGGTTAATTTTAAAGAGTTCTTAAGTAGGTTTCTCTTTTTAAGAAATATTTTTAATTACTTAAAAGATTTTGTTTCCAAAGTAATACAATATTTAACAGATTTGGTAAAAGTATATGAGTTAATGGTTGCTCTGCAAAGTTTCATAAATCATGAAAGTTAATTGTGTCAAGCTTTATTACTCAATTTCCTAATGTTAACACCAATATTATAAAAATGTTGACCACTACCAATATTGGTTTTGATTTAAATTTCAATAAATAAGGTTAAAAATTAGTGGAATGCTCAAGAGTAACATCTATGTCAGGTATGGAGGGTTTTTGGTTTTTAGCTTTTGAAAAAATTGTTATTGCATAATAAATAAGTATATAATATAATAATAAATAAGTATATAATATAATAATAAATAATTATATAATATAATAATGTTCATTGACTTGATATAACAAAATAATAATATATTTTTATTTCAAAAGTTTACTATGTTCTCATTATCATTTTAATAAATTAATCCACATTTTATTATTTTGATCAACATTTTTGATAGGCATTTAAAGATTACTTTCATGTTTAAGACAAAATTTTCTTTGATGATTGCAGTTAGCAATATACACTATTTTAAAATAATGGTCCAAAGTGGTGGATTTTAATGAAAAGAAAGTAATGTTAGAGCACTTTATATAACGTCTGGAGCTTGTTTTCCCATGGCTATTTTACAATATTTATGTTTATCTACTTCAAGGGCTAATTTTATTGCTGTTTACTTAATTTTGGATTGGGGAAACTTCACCTATTTCTATTTTTAGGTACACAAATATAAATTATGATACAGTAAGCATTTAATGTATTTAAATTAACTAGTCAGAAGTAATTATTTTAATATTGTAATTCAATGTGCATCTATCGATATTAAAGATTATTATCCAGTTTTGGATTGTGACACCTGTTAAATAAAAAGTTTATGCATTACATTTCTTTGAATTCTCATTTACAATGATACTTTATCAACTTTTTAATGTAAACAATAATGTAATATTCCACGTGATATTACTTTGATTTATTGTAAAAAATTCGTAACCCTGGAATGCAGTTGGCCAGTGGAAATATATTCTCAAAATTGCATGTATGTGTATTCTCCACTAATCCTCACTGGAGCAGCGTGACGGCAAATGCTCTAGGCCTCCTCAAGAGAAGAATCATCGTGTTCTGTAGTAGGCCATCCTTCTGTTCCTAGTCTATTCATACTACACACTACTATACATACTTTACACCACATGCCTGTCATTCAGCATCGCAGTGTGCTTCATTCAAGCTCACGATGTAGGTATATTGGTGCCGATATACGCAACCGACATTGAAAGAATTCAGGCGTTTGTGAACTTTCCTACTCGACATCAAAAAGTTGGACAGACTTTTTATTGGACGGTATCAATACATTCTTATGATTAAATGAAATACAATATAAACCTACTTAAAATATAATAAGAAGCTACAAATTATGGAATTAGAAGCAGTTGTACGACATCACCTCGCAAAGTAGGGGCGAAATCTTGAACTCAAATAGATCCTATTAACACAGCAGACAATGCGCCTTTGTTAACTATGGTAATTCTAGGTAGTTAGAACTTATAAATATTTTTGTATTGTAATATTTACAAGTAGGTAATTTCTACTGTCCTCTCATCATCTGTATCGTCAGTGTGGGGCAAATAGATTCCATGAGATCAAATTCAGCATTTCATTATCTATGTTAGTGGGTCAGGTACATAGCATAAATAGAATCAAATTATAATACAGAATGATATTCAAATGAATATTTACATCCTATTAACGTCATCTGCGTCATGTTTCACACAACGACACTGAAGATAAATTCGACATGACGTGCGTGGGCAAGAACCAATAGGAATAGTAATATTGCTGTGTATGTACAATACAATGTACCTACATATTTTTTACAACAATTATCGTCGAACGATGCAACTGTCAGTCCAATTACTGGAACAACGGAACTATAACTCCACACACAGCGACGACACGTGAAAAAATAGCGGATCACTCTTTCGCGTCCGTAAATGGTGTCTATGTCTACGTTGTTCGAGCGCGCTTGTATAAAGTTCTTTCGAATTATGCTTTTGTTGTATCTGTTGTGTGGTCTAGTGTAGTTGCGTGTGGCACATGGGGCACGAGTGTCGCAGCACGAGCTCGTGGTGCAGCGCGCGCGCGTCGCACGCGGCGCAGTGCCACGCCTGCGCCTGCGCCGCCAGCGGCCGCGCCGACACCGCGCACGCCGCGCTCTCGCTCCCGCACCCCGCACACTTCGCCGCCCTAACAATACCTCCCTTGTTTACACTGTTTAGTTTATAACATCCGTTTATTTCCCGTGGCACCGCCTGTATCGTGGGGAATCTATATTCTCCGTGACACAACCCTCACTATGTTCTCTTTACTTTTATGAAGTATTCCCTGATCTACGATTTCTGTTGATGATTGGGAAATACATGGGATTAAATAATAAATGAGCAACTTTTATTTTTAGACAGGTTAACTTTTTAGCTTATAAGTAGGTAGGATAGCCTAGTAAATCACATAGTCGGGTGTGTCACTGTAAATACTGATTCCCTATGCCTATGACACACCTGGCGAAGCCATGGAGAATGAACGAAAATCATTTGTGGGATGCAGCTTTTTTATTGATATTGTTCAGAATACCATTGAAGCATTGACACAGCTATAAAATTTCGGTCCACTAGAACATAATCTCACAGATTCCATTGCATGTTTTATCAATTCAATGAAATAGTAGGGTATGGTTTAAACTTGAAAACATTTAAGAAGGTAAAATCAATCATAAGAACATGTTTCCTGAATTAAAGAGAATGCGAGAATGGATTGTGTATGAAGTATAATCAGAGAATAAATTTTAATGAACCGAATAATAGATACCAACGCCAATACATATTACGTTAGTTAAACTACAGGGTAAATCTTGCTAGTTACTTAGGTCAATATTATTGTACGTTATGCTAATTTCAATTTATCATATCTACTTACTTACCTACATAGGTAATTAGAAAAGAAGGAAGATACGTACCAATCATGCATGGAGACATGGCAATGAGGACAGTCTACTTTATTCCCTTTCGCATCCTTCGGTTTGCATGTTGTAAATACTTCTATCGCTAACTTTTCAAATATCTCGGGCTGAAAGGTAACGTCAAAATGTAAATGTAGCTATTTACCTACTATGGTATATATATTATTACAATGAAACTCAACATTTTCTTTGAACATTGACAGTTTAGTTAAAATTTAAACTCAATATTTTTTTTGTTTTTGAATAATGTCTGTTTAACTGTCCTGTCCTGAAGTGAAGCGAGGAAGGGTTCGCTAGTAAAAAATATATTAATTCAATATGACGCATTAATGATACTTACATCTAGAACTTCTAATTTAATAAAAGCCTTTGAGCATAATTCAAATGCGCGTGCCTGAATTGCTATCGATGCCACCGTACACCAAACCTAAAAATGTGATTTTCATTGAGTAAAAATACGTCGAATAACATAATATATTAAACATAATTAATTAAATGAGGGACCTTCCATTGAAGAGATTGCGTAACCGATTCGATTTGAATACACGTCCTTGACCTACAGTACCTAAGTATTCTATTGTTTGTGTTACAATAGTATGTAATACCGGAAATTAGGTGCATAGCCTTCACAAAATATTCCGCCTAAAAGAGTGACCAACCCAAGTGTCAGAAGTTCTTAAGCCCAAAGTGTTCCGCTTCTCAATGAAGTCTGGAAAAGTTCCTAAATTGCTGATCCAGCTAACTAATGGTCTATTGCAATTGAGGACCTTGCAGCAAAAGGGGGGCAGATCCAAATTTTAAAACTTACGGGTATTAAGAAAAAAAGCTTTTAAAAATTAACTGTTACACTAATGTATTAATGTTATATGGTATAATATAATATAAACCTAAATACATATTTTACTAAAGTTTTTAAGGTAATTAAATTAGTTTTAGAGTTACTATCAGGTTTTAAAGTATGGATTTGCCTCCGTTTTGCACCAAATTTGAAGGAAAAAACTATCCTATTATGTTTTAAAGATAATAAAACATAAATATAAGTATTTTATTAATCAGAACTTATAAGATTAAATAATCAAAAGATCAATCCTTTTTTTAGTTGTAAAAGAGAGGCAGGTCCGCACCTGCTTCCTAACGCTACAGGGAGGCAGATCGATTTTTCGTTATAGCGCGCTTGTTTTTCATCGGATGTGCTTCGTTCTTGCATCAAACGATAGCCCTATTTTTTTTTTAATTGTAAGCGAAAAAAACACTAACTGCAAAAATTTGGATCTGCCCCTCTTTTGCTGCAAGGTCCTTAATTATTATCTTAGTTTATAAAAATATGGAGCGTAGATTTATGACGGCTAGGTAGCTCAAGTAGTTAATTTGAATGCCTGACATGACACGCACTCGGCCGGTTTTTGATAAAACTTATCGTTTTGGCTGAAAAGTGCAAACAACCAAGTTTTGACAATTTTAACCTTGGATATTTTTTTGAATATTTTACTATCCATTATACATAATATTATTACATTTTGAAATGTGACGTCACGAAATAGTATAACCCCCTCCCACCCCTTGCCACACTACATCAACCCCTCCACCAAACCCCCCCCACCACCCCCCAACGCGTGACGTAATTAATGCCTAATGGATGGCCCCTTACAAGATCCTACTAAGGATTTCATTGCGTGAAAACTAAACTCTATTCTATTGCCATAAAGTCCAATTTCGAACAAAACTGTGCTAATAAGGAAATCGTACAGAAATTGTACAGAATACATATGAGGGGGTGTTGCAGGCGGTGTATCTTTGTCTAACTCTTTGTTTTATCACTTCAATAGTGATACACTCCTGTCTATGATAAGTCTCAAGGCACATTTATTGAGTATCAGTGCACAATCTTGTTACTGTATAATATATTAGTGGACTGGATACCCAGCGTGTTCCACAGTCCACTACGCTAAAAAAATTTCTGATGACAGTGATAGATCAGTGTTGACAGTCCGTATTATGCGTCATTTTCACATAATTATTATCTTCAAATAATTGTATAGAAAAAGTGGAAAATCGACTTTATCAATGAACCGAATGTGCCTAATACATTGTTTCATATGGCTTTAGTTGTCTCAAACTATCTTCGGACTATTGCCTTTGAAATGAAACCATTTTGAGGCATATCGGTTGGATGGTTTCAGAGTCTATAAAGGACATCCGTACAAACATTTTTTGTGTTTTATATACATAGATTAATATCTCTGTTGGTACCTGTAACCGCTGTGCATCGTGCAGCAGATGCGCGGCGGCGGCGAGGCGCGCGGCGGCCCGCAGCGCGGCGTCGGGGCGCGGGGGGGCGCGCGCGCGGCCCGCCGCCAGCCGCAGCCAGTGCTGCGCGCCGCCCGCGCGGTAGCTGCGTGCTGCCTCGCGACTGCGCCCGCCGTCTATGTTAACACATGTAGGTACTATTACTAGCAGAATATACGAATAATACTATAATATGTATCTGTGTAACCTAATATAGTTGCATATATACTTGTAATAAGTGCCAAACAAGAATAAAAGCTCATAATAAAGTAAATTTGTTTAGTCTATTCCTCGTTAATGTTTATGCTCAAAAATGTAGGTATAATATGTCGCAGGGAAATGATAAAAATCGTGTTTCTGAAGCTTTGGAGGGACTGGTCATGCTTTGGTCCCGCCGCCAAGGAGGATAGCGGGGCGTAGACGTAAAAAGTAGAACAGTTCAGTCATGTTTAGTGAGGTCGCGTGAATTTTTAACTTAACAAATACCTTGGGGTTTATCTCTGTTTTCATCATTACCTGTGACATACAACACAAAAATATACATAAGTATTTACCAGCGGAACATTGACTATACAGATGTCCTGACAAGATGTATAGTTTCTTTATTCGTGATGGTGGCGCCTTCCGCGACGCTTCCATGTTCGCCAACTACACAAATTATTTTATTAATATCATGTGTGGGTACATGGCTCACTTGAAACAAGATCAATATAAGTCGATAAGTACATGCACAGTTGAAAACATTCCAAAATGATTTCTGGGACTGCGACTGAATGGTCTAGGACACAGCAAACGGAACGAGAGAGCGACAGAACGAGATCAGCTGAAATGTAAGTGAACTGGCCGCCAGCGTCGCGGCGAACGCGATAGCGCTCTGTGACATATTCCATATCTAGTAGTCTAGTACATTACAACCTGATCACATCCCGCCATCGCCGCGTCACCGTCCTGTTCCGCCGCTATTTGCTCGGAGATTGATAAAATTAATGATGATGTCTATGCTTACATGTTTATGGTAGGGAAGGAGGACAGGGAAGTGTACCACAGTGTACCTATAATAACGTATGATATTGACGTAACCACAAATTAGACAACTTGCGATACACAAAGCGATTTACTTTGTGTGGGTACCTACTACATCTTAAATACAAGTACAATAATAATTATAGAGCTACATACCTGGTACGCCATAGCCGCCGCCTGTGCGAGTTTTCCGCTTTCCTTAAGCTGAGTAATGGCCTGGATAGTGGGTATCTGATTGCTTACATCGCTCTTATCATCAAAGTACATCTGTTTCACCATTCCCTCCTATAACAATAAATTATTTAATGAATAGTCTACTAACAATCAATTTTCCATTCTACACCTATTAATAATAATTAATAATAATAATAATAATTTATTTGTTGCATAAAATACAAAAATATTTTTACAGGACACGTAGTTCCTACACTAGGATACCCTGTGTTGTGGGTAACTACACTCACTTACTCTATTACCTTATGATTTCAAGTTCTGAAATGTAATCGTATTTAGAATGCCATAACGAATTTAATAACATCAGTTGGTTAATAACATTGTGTGTTATGACATGATACAGAACTTGTATATTTGATTTGTTAAAACATTGGAACAAAAATACCTTGTGCGGTTTTGTTGTGGTGGCGCTTAACTTGATGATGGCGTCATTGTCCTCTAGTGCCATGTAACATTTCTTCAAGCTTTCGGTATTGTTAGACATTTTATAATATTCTATAGCACCAGTCCTGATATCAATCAAACATAATTAAGAATTAATAAATTAAATTGATTTATGCCAGACCTTTATTGAAACAACCAACAGTACTGAACTCTTAGTAAAATATATTATTCGATACAACTTATACATTAATGGTCCCACAGCTGAGCTATGTCAGAGGGCGTATGGCATGTATTGCGTATTGGCAGACTTGATTTACTTTAACCTCGAGAACATAGTCTGTTCTTTTCATCTCGGCTTTCACGGTATGTTTTATTCACCAAAAAAGTGATAAAACTAATAAATCTTTGTATAATTTTGGGTTTTTTTTTTGGTATTAGAACTGTGCATGGAAGACCAGGTAATGGCCCACTAAGGTAGCTTATCAAAGGATCTCTTGAATAACTTAGGACAAGCAGACATTTTATAATTTCAAAGTAACGGGTACTTACCAATTCTGTCTATCGAAATAATAATCCCCAATGTGGCTATAAGCCTGCTTCACTTGTGTGTCAGATGTGTTTACAGACATCTTCAACAGCTCTACGACACGAAACCAATGACCTAACCTTTTCCGTAGAGCTATTGCTAAGTCGCTGAAAAATGAGACGACATTATATACATACAGACGCATTTATAATTTATATACAGTCCGGTGCCTTTCCGGTACATTTATTCTACAATACGAAATCTTACCGTCTGTCTTCGCTGATGTATATTTTTTCTGCAGCATCGAAATCTTTGAAATAGGCTAGAATTTCTGCCTTCTTTAGAGCATTGGAATGTAATGCATTCACCCTAGCTACGAATCTTATCCCCGCGTAATCGTTTCGCCTGACGAATGCCACCTCGGCCGTGTCCAGAGCAGATTCTGTTTCGAAGTTCTTTAGAGCAGCTTCTGCTAGCAACAACCTTAAAAGATGACAAAAAACTTTGTGTTGTTCCGTTTTCTTACAGTTAGTCCTTTTTTTCAAGTTGACTTTTCTTCATATATTTTTTTACTCTGCTGTCATGTCATTCAATAATAAAAGAGAGAATTAAAAAAATCCAAACATAAAGAATTGATTTGGCAAATAAAAGAAAGCCACATATTATTTATATAGTTCTAGCACAGAAGAAATAATAGTTGGTTCTAGCAACTTAAGTATTTCGACAATCGAATTAATAATTGGTAGTACCTACTAACTTGGCTTAGCTAACATACCAAAGTTGTGGATGAGGATTGTCCTTGATGAAGTTTTCAGCCTCCTTCAACCCTACTTTCTCAATGAGTTGTCGCGTGTCTCTCAGCGACTTGACTTCCACACGCACTATGTGCTGCGGCGTACACTTGTCCGTTATGTTGTCGAGCAACGCCATTGTTATTTCTAATTCCTGAAATTATCATAGCCAATTATTGTTTTTTAAATTCGTGTACGTAGTACGCTACAAATTAAATGACCTTGTTTGTGGGACCTTAGAGATTTTTTTTGTATCCTGTGTTTAAATATGTAATGGTAAACATTTTCTGTACAGTGTAGCCAATAAAAGCTTTGGTATATTAATATCAATTTTAAGGCTTATATTGCCTTAACTGATATTATAAAGGGGAAAGTTGATTTTTGTTTGTTTGTTTGTTTGTAAACGATAAATTCAAAACTTCTGGACCGATTTCGAAAATTATTTCTGGGTAACATGGGCTATATTTCATTAAAAAAATGGGGTCTACGAAAACCGAAGCAAAGCGAGGGCGCTTACTAGTTTCAGATAAAACACTCACCTTAAATTTACACAAATATCCCTGCATAGTAAGCGGTTCCTCGGGCTCCGAGTCGCGTATGATGTACAGGCGGGCCTTCTCCGCCACGGCGAGCATGCGCGCGTTGTCGGCCGCCCAGCGCGCGCTCCACACGTCCTTGCGCAGCGCCTGCCCCACGCTGATGTTGTTCGCCATGTCCGTGTCCATTATGTACAGCGAGCCTAGCTGGTCGATCACGTAGAATTTACTGAAAGGTACAGATGTTAAATGAAAATTATAAAGTGGTTACATAACGCGTGCGAAAGATGGTTATGACTATACGAAAGCACTTGCACACACAAGCACGCACTCACGCACGCAAGCAAGCACGTATGCACGCACGTACACCTACATCTAAACATCAATGAATTACCCGTTAATCATAGCTTTATACCTACCTAAAACCATACTGTACCTGGAATTAGAATTGAGCCCGAGCTTATACGGCTTAGTGTTGATATTGATAGACGTGATCCTCTTGAAGTTGACGAGCGAGAACAGCAGCATGGTCCCCGAGTGGCGGCCCACCAGCAGGTGCGTGTCGGAGCTCGCCACGCAGCAGATCGAGTCGTCCACGAACCCGCCGTCGCCGCTCACGGGCGACCCGTCCGCGTGATATAGTTGCTCGTTAAATCCTAATAAGACATTATGTTTAAAAAATAAAATAAAAAAGGTATTGATATGCTTCAACTATAGTCCATTTTAAGACGAGTATTATTTGGTAAACAATGTTACAGTCTTTTTATTTAAAAATAAAACTATGATGGTCTTCAACCCATTAATGGCCCATACAGGGCACGGGTCTCACGACTGATCGTGATGACTTAATAACAACCAGGACATATGACTTTACGTTCCCTCTGAAACACGGAAGTGCTCAAGAAATTTTTCCACTCGCGTTACGTCGTTCATTCAATTTATAAACAGCTAGCTTCTTCGAATAATATCTTAACATGAATTGTTGACCCTTACATGGGATCGACACAAGCCGTCATGCCATGAGTGTTTCTTCTACAACCTACGTCCTACACGTAATTAAATGAATTTATATTATGAAAGTAATGCAATTAAAAAACGCATAAGCAGCGTCTTACTTGGTCTAGAAGGCGTCGAAAACCTCCAAATAAGAAACGAATCCTTTGAAGCGGCTACTGCTATTGCTTTGGTGTTTATAGTCACGTATGCCACCTGTATTGATATGCTCTTCGCTGGAACAAAATGTAACAGTTAGTAAGAGATATTGAGAATTTATAAACACAAACATTACTCATCCTACTTCTATAACGGCCGTTTTCAATAATCTATCTATGCATAATCTGTAGGTAACTAAAATTAACTATTCACTAACCATCGCACTGAATCCCTTGTTGGTTGGATATTATCAACATGCTGGGTGTGGCTATGACACAATATTCATCTACTCCGCACATGTCAATAACGTCAGGAATTCGATTTATCCATGACTGTAATATATAAAATCAATTAGTAGAACAATATCAATAATAATTGGACGTAGTTCCAGAAAAACGTTCCAATCCACAAACATAACATTTTGAGAAAATCGAGGTTTAAGTTCAACCCTGTATTACTTCATGAAATCACTTTAAACTTCAAGTTTTGTTATGCTATAGATAACATGTTAAAATTTTTAGATAACCTAATTTAGGACTTCCAACATTGATATTTTTTTTAATATTGGCAAAAACATAGCTTTGGAACGTTTTTGATATATTACAATATTTATGTCACGTTATGAAAAATCAATTCATAAAAACGTTCCAAACATCATTAGTAACTGGCAAAATAATAATAAAACGAGTTTATAATGAAAAAAGTTATTGAAAACTAAACATATTCAGTCAAAAAAGGATAGCATATACATATCGCTCACCCAGTAATACAACGGCACTAACATCTATGTTTGGCATATTTTTACAGAAACGAAATTCAAAAATTTTATAAAAATGTTTAAAATTAATTTATGGGTTCTTTTTACGTTTTTTACAGATTGTATGGGTTTCATTACTAGTATAGACATTAATACATATTTACCACTATGAAGATTATGCACTTTTAAACACGTATATACCGTATAAACTCAACTTCGCATTTTTTGCAGATGTGCCATTATATTACTAGGTGAGCGATATTCTATCTTCATGAAATATTAAGATATTGGTGAGTACAAAGAGTTATACATAGGGAGGTAATTCAGAGGAAACCTTTTTCCTTTAAACCCAGAACTCTTTGTTCCTCTTTGGCCAAACGGGAAGCCTATTACTCAGGCTAAATTAAATGAGTTTAAGTCAATGTTTCACTTGATTCCTGAGGATTGTCTGTCATTTTATAAACAGTTAAAATATATAGAAGGGTTGACTGATTATATAGAAGGATTTGGGGGTGAACCAGATTTAAATGCTGAAATAGAAGATGAAGAGATGAAATAAGTTTTATTCGAAGTAGGTTTGTTACAAACACTTTTCGAAAGTCACTCAACGCCATCGCTTCAACAAATCCCTACCGTGAGTGGTCCCGGGAGAAGAAGTGGCAAGAAACTACCGGGACTATTTTTTTCCTACTCACAGTTACAGACAGCACTTAATACTACTTATTGCAATATTTAATATAAAAACTCATGTCCAAGCAGTCTTGTCATTTAAATAGGTACTTATCAACTTTGTAGTATGCTTTCTTCAAGATGTGTTGATTAGGCAATAATTTAACTTAAAATGATTAACTTAATTTGTTTTTGGTTTAATATACGTCATGTCTTTTTTCATTATAAACTGGTTTTATTATTTTTTTGCCAGTTATTAATGATGTTTGGATCATTTTTATGAATTAAATTCTAAGTGTGTATAGTAAAAACAATATAAAATAAAAACGTTTCAGGACGCTTGGACTGTTTTAGTTAAATAAATATTTGTATTCCCCATACTATGTGGGTTGGGCTACTAAGTCGTACATGACATTTATAGTGACAGTAGAGTTATCAAATTTTGACAGCTGGTTAATGTGCATCACGTAGTCAGTTTGGCACTATTAACTCAATTTCGACTTATTTGTGGGTTGGAACGTTTTTCAGAAATTACGTCCAATTAATGAATATCAATGTGTTCAATATAATTAAGGTCCATAGTTCTGTAACATTATAAACATTATTAAGGACATGCAAATTTCCTTTAGTTTAAAAAAAATCCATACCTGGTGGGTGATGGTATCCCAAAAAGTAACTGTCTCGTTGCCAGACACATAGGCTAAAGTGTTTCCATAGTAAGCGTATTTGTGGTCTGGCTTTACATTGGCAAAGTATATGAAAGAATCAATAGCTATGGCAAGTCGCAATGAGCGCCTTTCCCAGGATAATGCCTTCATCGAGCCCGCCGGTACACGAAGTGTTCGGATGTGCTGGAAAGTTAACTGAATTTAATACTGTGTGTTATTAATGGTTAAGTTAAAAGTACTAATATTACTACTAATGAAGTAAAATAATTGAGGACCTTGCAGCAAAATTGGGGCAGATCCAAATTTTAGCAGTTAGTGTTTTTTTCGCTTATAATTTAAAAAAAATAGGGCTATCGTTTGATGCAAGAACGAAGCACATCTGATGAAAAACAAGCGCGCTATAACGAAATTTCGATCTGCCTCCTTGTAACGTTAGGAAGCAGGTTCGGACATGCCTCTCTTTTGCAACTTATAAAATCATTGATTTTTTGATTATTTAATCTTTTACGTTCTGATTAATAGTTCTTAGAATAAATAAATATTTATATTTATGTTTTATTATCTTTAAAACAAAATTTGGTAGTATTTTCCTTCAAATTTGGTGCAAAACGGAGGCAGATCGATATTTTAAAACCTGATAGTAACTCTAAAACTAATTTAATTACCTTAAAAACTTTAGTAAAATATGTATTTAGGTTTATATTATATTATAACATTTAACTTTAAGACGTTAGTGTAACAGTTAATTTTTAAAAGCGTTTTTTCTTAATACCCGTAAGTTTTAAAATTTGGATCTGCCCCCCTTTTGTTGCAAGGTCCTCAATTGTAAATGATAAGTCATTCACAAAAAAATGGTAAGACCACAAAGTTACTTTTCTTAAAGACATTTATATAGGATTGAACAATTATGTAAGCAAGCGATAGAAGAATGGAATGTTGACAGGATATCCAGGTGAATAGGTGAAGCATGAGTGTGAAAAAAGGGATGGATGTATGTGAATGAAAGGGAGCGGAGAGAAAGGCAAGATGACAGATTGCATATGCGAATGGCTAACGAAGTAACGACGAAAGACGAAGACGAAATTACATAAAGTTGTTGAAGAAGAATATCTTTTATTCCACTACGCCCCACGCCACATTTATGTCATAGCCGGTCAGAAACGTTTAGTTAAAACTTAAATAAATATAGAGAAAAGTAACCCACCTCTCCATAAGCAGAGAAAAACTGGACAGCGTTTGCATTATCCTGGGTGAAGCCCGCGGTGGCCAATACGGTGCCATTGTGATTCCAGTGGCAATCAATAATTGTCATGTTTGTTTCTACAACCACACTATCTGTGAAAAATTTAAACACTTTTAAGTTTATATAGGACTTGCTTAAAAGCTTTTTTCTTGGAACTGATATCCGGAGCTTTGCGGTCTCAAGCATCAACCCAAGATAAGTACGCCGAATGTTTCCTCTTCTCAGTAGTTTCTTTTTCTTCTCCCTTTCTTGGCCGGCAAAGCATCAGTGATGCATTTGGTGTTGGTGGTGTTCATGAGCCACGATAGCTATTTACTATCAGGTGTATCGTCAGCTCATTTGCCGGCTATTTCCATAAAAAATAAAATAAAAACTTTCTACTACAAACCTTCCTCAGAGCAATTTCTCATAAGTAGTAAGATGCCAGTTTTGTAAGAAATAACCAACACTGGCCTGTTCGGTGGCGCTCTACCAGAATACCAATCCACACTTACAATATCCATTGAGCCCGTTACGCCATTTCTTGCGACAGGCATCTGAAATTTAATGGCGTTCCTATTACAAAAGTTCTTCATCATAGTCTAATTAGTAGACTGTTGATGATAGTGTAAGTATTTACACAGACAAAGGTCGTCTTGCATTGAAATAGTTTACCATTGACATAGTACCTACATGTATAAATTTTGTACATAAGCAAGGAATTTTTATGTTTTTTTTTCGTGTATTTCCAATAACTTTGGTTGTTAATGACTCCGTCCATCCTTGAGCTCAAGCCATCTCCCCTGCTCGTGATATGACCTGCTGAATGGACGTGGCAATGCGCCAGGCCTCTCAGCTCTCCTGTTGTCCCTACTCATGCATTGTGGCAAGGTTTTAGAACTTCCTCCCCCCAGAGGCTAGCAACCACGCATCTTTCTAGAGTCAACCGAAAAATATCTTTAGGTACCTATGTGTTTTAGTCGATGTCTCGGAGGGCTAGAAATAAATGCGGGTCTAATGAACCTTTTAGGCCACAACGTATCGGAGATGTTTTTTTTCATTAATGTCGATAGGTGACTGTGACCACTTACACTTAGTTTATCTGCTCTTTTGTCGTACTTGCATAAAAAAGCTATGTATGATCGCAACGTCACTAGAATGCCGTGTTCGGAAACGGTATGTGAAGTCTGCCAATCCACTCCTTACACCTTACAGTATGAATGAAGGTCCAGCAGTGAGACAGTTATGGGTCTATGATATTGATAATGAGTATATAAAAAACATAAATAGACTGACGGTAAAATTTCCTTGTTCATCATATAAATGCAGTTCTCCATTAGTGAATGCAAAGAGTAGTTGAGTATTGTCTGGTGACCATTGCACTGCCCTCAAACCTGGCCCCTTTATGTCTTTTCCCCAAACACGTGCTCCATCCACTGACCCAACAATTACAGCTCCTGAAATTAAGACAGATAAACAAAAAGATAATTTCAAAAACAAAAGTTTTAAAAGGGTTCAAGTACCTACCCGCATATTTATTTTTTTACATAAATAGAAGACAAATGAGCAGGCGGAGCCAAATTCAGTCTTAACCATCCACAGTAGGCATCTATTTCACCAAAGGAAGAGCATGGCCTGGATTCAAGTATGTATGGAGCCTCTTACACCCAAATCATATGCATTAAAATATGTTCACCACACATCATTAGCTAACTATGTCAATATAGTCAAGACATGCAAAAAAATGATGCTTATTTTTAAATAGTAATAGCTAATTACCATCTTCATACGCAATACAAATTCTCTGCCCATCAGATCCCCAAGCCATACTTGCTACTGTAGACTTATTTCTATTATTTATCATTTCTTCATACCATGATCCCTGCAAATTAAAATAATATTTATTGTTTACACATTGCTGTATGATCTGTAACTTAAGCTAATAAAATTTTAGATTTAAAGTTTCAAAATCATTTTTGATGCATTCATAGTTCATTCATACCATTAAAATCTGCACTCTACTTTTTTTATGGAAATAGCTGGCAAACGAGCTGATGATCCCCTTGATAGTAAGTGGCTATCGTCACTCATAGACATCAGTAACACCAAAGGCGTTGCCGGCCAAGAAAGAGAGAAGAGAAAGAAAGAACTGTCATTTGGCAGGTGTCTCAAGCAAGCAAGAGGGCGTGCATTTTACCTTATAGAGCATCCAAACAATGATGACACCATGTTCATCACTTGTAGTCAACTTCTGGAACACCTCATTCCAGATGGCCACATGAAGACGACCAGTATGTCCTTCCAAGCTTAGATTCATTGATAAATTTCCACCACCACTTGCTATGGAAAATTAATAAACCGTTAAACGCACATGTTTGACACTGTTTCATCTGACGTATTAAATTTAAATAGTTTTTTTATACAGTTTCTGTCAGGTATTCAAAAAAGATTCGAGAGCCCTCATGCTTGTTTTTAAGGGTTCATGCTTACTCCTCTAGCATAATATTGCATGAATGCAACTACAAGATAATAAATAAGAACTTTCATAGACAACAGTAGGCACATGTTCATCGCATTGAAAATCCTTGGAATATAATTTTAATACAATAAGAACTACAATAAATGTTAATACATGCAAAAAAACTTACCAGACTCTAATTTTAAAACTTTTAACATGCCATCTTCTCCGCCTACAGCGATGTAGCCAGAAGAGCGGTTCCAGGAGATGCAGGTCACATTGGATTGTTTCGGAATCGCTATCTGTAATATTTTCCATATCCATATTTTATTTCATAAGTTTTTTGTACATAATGTTAAAAAGTAATATACATACTTATAAAATATTTTGATTTTAAGTGAAGTGTTAAAATACTTAAAACACATTGACTATCATTACTAGCGTATACATTATATTTCAATGTTAAAGCATACCTTTTTGCTCATATAAATAAACATTTTGGCTCTAATTATTAAATCAACTGTGCGAAACTGGGATTTAAAACGTCAGGCTTACTCCCTTTCTTTAAAAAAATTAACGAGATATATTGTTTCCTGTATTTGTTACTAGCAGGAATCGTTTGAGGTACAAGAAACTTCATCTGTATTTTACTTTTCCACTGATAAATATCAGAAAAATTAAAGTTTTAAAGTTAAATGTTTGTGTTATTTCTGTTTACGAATTTGCGTACGCTGCTTCGTTGCTAAGATACCAAGCACAGAGCAATACAAAATGTACTCTTCTCTTTGGCACAGAGTGACAGAGTACTTAATCCACAGAACACTTATACCCTAGAATCTTAATCACTATTGTACAGTCCGTTCAAAGTTATTTTACCTCTGGCTATTAAGTTGGCTAACCTTAGCTCTGTGTTGTCATGTTTGATTTGTACGATTCCCTTACATGAAATATTTCATGTTAAAGTGGATGTCAACTTTTAATTCAGCTTTCCTAATGTTGGAATCTCTTTTCTGACTCTGTACATTTCATGTATTTTATTTCTGATTGCACTTAGATTAAAATCTTCTAACTTTATCTTCTTTTGTTGATTTCGTTTTTTCGAGGTGAAAATATTTTTTGGGATGTAGAAGCAGCAACTTTGCCTTGTAATGGTGCTGACAGTTTTTTCAGATATACCTGAAATAAGATCCACGGATGTGGACACTGTTATATTAAAAGCAATACAAAAGAAATGCTTAACTAAATTTAATAAAAAATCAGTTCGTTTATAAATGGTCGACAGGTTTTTGTATCGATACAAAATTCAATTCAATTCTATGGTCAACTAAATTTTGTGTCGATACAAAACCATGACGACCTATTTTTTAATAAACCGTAACCGTACACATCATGTTAGTTGAACACTACTACGAGGAAAAAATAATAACAGGTAACACTATTTTTCCTACCTGTCATGGCCGCTACCCTTCAACGAACGTTCTTAAATGGGATTAGAGGGACATTTTCACCTTTTTCGTTGTTACAAAAATTACGCACTGATAGAAAAAAAAATCTACCACTACTTTGTATACTTTTTGGCATGATAGAAATTAAAAATTATTAACACAAAAGAAAAATCCAAGAATATTGACAGCAGGTAGTGCCAATCTATAATATTATTAATATAATTATAGTGGGAAGGTACAATGACAGGTGTCAGAACTCAGAGGTAAAATAACTTTGAACGCACCATAGACATAATAATAATAGTATTATGTCTATGGAACTCACTGTACGACCAAGTGCCACAGAGTATTTAAAACTCTTATTTCCAAAGATTAATTATACATTCAAACCCACAGGCTACTTAAAAAACCGGCGACATGCGTGTCATGCCACGCGCAATACAGGATTCCGTAGTTTATCGATAATAATTGTTACTAATTAACTACTTATACTAACCTAACCGTGATAGTTTTCCTTGTAAATTCATCACATAATCAATTCAATACTTGACCTACTTCACACTATGGGGTACGGAGTGATCAAAGGGTATGGGACAAAAAAACATCCTCCGTTTTGACTACCGGAACCCTGAAAAGGTTTTTCAAATGCGATGTAGTCTGTGGGTAAGATCGAAACGATGATGTCTAAAATGCTAAATTTATTAAAACTTCAAAATGTCAAATATCTGATCTGACAGAAAAAAGAACAATGCCGAAAAATTATTTTTATTTTTTGTAGCGTCTTAAAACGTCAGTTATACCGAAGCAATTCAATATTTTTTTACGTATTTTAAAATTAATATCTGTACCCGTATTACCCAGGGTAAAATAATTTTATTAATAAGTGATGAATTGACTATAACAATAACAATGATGTCGATATTGTCCATTTTCATTCTGTAAAAATGTTACCATTTCATACTTTTCTACTTTAATGGTAGAAAATATATTTTGATAGTCGTACATATTTTCTAATTTTAATTATTTCATATTGTATAAAGTGAGTAATTTGGGAAATCTTTAATAACTACGTACATTCTGCTTGAACTTTTTTATTTTTATATTCAAAAATATTTCTTTTCTTCATGTTCATGTAATTCTTTTAAGTAATTTAATCTTTCAGTAGTAGTAAAATGGCAACTTTTGAATCGTTTTTAAAATTGACGTTGACGTTTAGTGATCACATCGGGCGCGTTCCACTAGACGCTCAAAACGCTCACAACTGTCAAATAAGTATGGTATTTTGATCGTTGTGAGCGTTATGAGCGTCTAGTGGATCGCGGCCATCGTGACTAGGGTTACGCAAAATTTCAAAAGTATCGATACTTTACTCGATACCAGTATCGTATCAAAAGTATCGATACCAATAAAGTATCGAAACAAAAGTATCGATACCTTTAGGTATCGAGTACTTTTTAATACATTTATAAAAAAACCTGAATGGAATGGTGTGTGTGTGTTGCAGTTACGCAAAAAAGCCTAAGAGGAACATGTCTCACTAAATAGTCACTAATATCCAATCTATATACACATAATATATAACACAAAAAATGTTTATACGGATGTCCTTTATAGACACTGACACCATTCATCCGGTATCCCTCAAAATGGTTTCATTTGAAAGGCAATATTCCGAAGATGGTTTGAAACCACTAAAGCAATGCATTAAGCACATTCAGTCCATTGATAAAGTCGATTTTCTACTTTTACAATACAACAATTTAAAGATAATTTGTAACGATGGCGCATCAACGACAACACAAAAACACTGATTTGTCATATTTATCAGAAAATAATATATCGTAGTGGAACATGCTGAGTATCCACTAGTATATATATTAAGAAAGTTTCAGGCAGTTAGTCCATGGAGTATAGAGGATAAGGAGAGCCATCCCATATGGATGGAAAGTTGAAATAGTGTCCAGTTGTATATAACTGATAATAGAGATTCCAATACCTACCACCATTCTGCGACAATAGCGCTGGCGTCGGAATAACTACGATATGAACATAGCTATTGTAGACGGAGCTGAGGAGTGAAGTTTGCTGAGTTCAATAAAATTTATCCTAGGCTACTGCAGTGCCACCCGTTATTGGACGCGTTTTTACGGGACAATTTTCATGCACAGAGATGGCTCTTCTTACCTCTATACTACATGAGCTAGTCATAAGCGTACCGTTGTCAGAAAAGTACTTTCCTACAACTAAGGAACTGAAAAATGCTGTGCAAATAATGCAATAATACTTTTAAGGGCTGCAATTATCAGAAAACTGAATAAATGAAATAGTTTAAAAGACAAAAAACACTACACAGATTATTCAACCCGTAAAGGTTACTCGTAAAAAACTCCTAAAATAGTTGAATCAAATTAAATGGTAGCACACATAAGTGCTCGGCAATGACTGGTAATTCACCGAATCATGTTTTAGGTTTCATCGATTAATAATTGTTATTTTTCATAAGCTAATAATTTATTGGAAATGGACGAAGGAAAGTATCGATACTTCTAGAAAGTATCGATACCTCGAAAGTATCGGAACAAAAGTATCGATACCAAAAGTACTTGGTATCGAAACAAAAGTATCGATACCTAGAAGTATCGATACTTTTTGCGTATCCCTAATCGTGACATTCGTGACATCACATACTCTTCCGGCATCTAAAGGTGCGCGACTGCGAATGATCTCACTATTCGAATAATCTACGACTACTAATGTACGTATTCGACTTGAATATTAGTAATATACTAACGTTCGTATTCGAATGACGACTAGTCGACTGCTAAATTAGTAACTAATCTAATAGCCGCTCTAAGAGTCGAGTCGCTCGCGCATTCGACTCTGACGACTAGTCGACTGCTAAATTAGTAACTAATCTAATAGCAGTAATAGCCGCTCTAAGAGTCGAGTCGCTCACGCATTCGACGCTCACTTTTTCACTTTTTCACGACTTTTTGGGCAAATTGATTTAAGACCTTATTTGATTACGAATATGGTCTAAAGTCAATTTGCCCAAAAACTCGACTTATTGCACTCTTCGTTAGGACGGCCGAGTTCGCCGTTCGCTAGCCGCTAACAAAGTCCCGAGTCGAATGAAAGGTTACTATTAGTACTCTGTGTCGACTCAAGTCAAATTAGTTATTAATTTATAAAGATTATTCGAATGAGTCGAATGATTTACTAAGTCGAATAATTCGACTGGAATCATTCAGAGTCGCGCATCGCTACCGGCATCGTTGTTTTGTTGCGTACCAGGTACTCTATGTATAATACTTCTATGGTTATAAAATATTTAACACCAAAATACTTTGGTTCTGGGGTGTGCCTACTGAAAATTCTTATATATCTAAGCTCAGAAATTAATGCTGTATTTTTTAGATTTTTTTTTATTTTAAGACGCTTAAGTTGAAAATGAAATAAAACTATGTATGGCAGTTTGGCATTGTTCTTTTGTTTATTGTCAATCAATGAAAATAATCGATCGTTAACTTTCTTTTCTTTGGAATAAATTCTTATAACGTAATAAATATTCAATCGAAAATATATTTCATTTCATAGATCTGTAAACAGCACTCAAAGTTAAAGTGATGATATTTCATGACAATAACCTAGAGAATAGAAGAGTTAAAAGTACAATGGAATATTGGCTTATTATTATTAAAATTTAATTTGTTTTTTTTTTAATTTTTGTATAAATCTTTTGACCATTAGGCCTAATAGTAAATCTGCAAAAATTCTGTTTAAAAGCATAAGAATGTTGGGAAGGAAACAAAGTCTAAAGGGCGAGGCAGTCCTCGCAGATTATGGGCCTGAAGAATCATTAAATGAAAGTGCGGACATAGAATGGGTGAATAAAGTAAGTTATATCAACTTTACAAGCTTACATACGCCACAGCGGAAAACTCATAATGCGCGCCTAGGCTTAGAGTTTGTGAAGTGGTAGCTCTCCTCTACCTCTTGAGCAACTGTTTTAAACTAATCTCCATTTACTATTAAGCATGTCAGCCTCTTCCAGTGGATTAGAAGTCTTGAAATAAAGGATCCATCCTCAGTCATCCTAATGATTAAATGCTCAATATCTTTCAATAAACCTTACCCAGTATTTATTATGCATTGCTTACAGGTATGGGTGAGAAGAATATTAAGATTCTGTGCACTCATAAGCTTAGTATCAGTTTCTCTTAACACACCAAAAACCTTTGAAAAGTACCCATTTCTACAGACAACAACTTTTGCAATGGATTGCAGTGTCACCTTGCTATTCACTGCTGAGATGATAGCAAAAATGCACATTCGGGGGATTCTGAAGGTTTGTGAAAATATATTTACTGGTTAAACTCAAAATGAGTATATGTAGTTATTTTAACTTTTTGAATATTTGATGTATCTATTCTATATTTAAAATAAAATTTGTCTATGTATAAAATGTATTATAGACATTTTATACATTTCAGGGAGATGTTGCATACTTAAAAGATCATTGGTGCCAATTTGATGCTTCCATGGTATTTCTTCTATGGGTGTCCGTCTTACTACAGATGTTTGAATTGACTGGAATTGTGCCAAGATACAGCTACTTGAGTATATTGAGAGCCCCACGCCCTTTAATAATGATAAGATTCCTCAGGGTATTTTTGAAATTCTCTATGCCAAAATCTAGAATCAATCAGATCTTCAAGTAAGTTGATCAAAGATTATTATATTATTTCTTGTAGTTTCAAATATGTTATCATAAATTATAGGAGCTAAGAGATCTATGAAATATTAATAAAAACATTTTGTTCGCAGGAGATCAAGCCAACAGATTTACAATGTGACTTTATTCTTCTTATTTTTTATGTCATTATATAGTTTGTTAGGTGTTCAGTTCTTTGGAGAATTAACTCATCATTGTGTTAGAAACACCACAAACCCAGAGTAAGTTAAAGATTACTTAATTTTTTTAATAATATATTAATGTGGATTATTAAGTTTTGTAATAATATTATATCTTGTTATGTCTTACAGTGAAATAACTATAAATTCTTTAGCAATTCCTGATACATTTTGCTCTCCGGAACCTAACTCTGGGTATCAGTGTCCTTCGTCAATGAAGTGCATGAAGCTGAAATTGTCAAAATATATCATGGGATTCAATGGTTTTGAAGAATTTGGTAAGTGTAGTGTTGAGAAGCACTATTTTATAATTGTTGAAATGTCCATAAAATCAATGTTTGGGTAATATTATGAGAACAATGCATGGTACAATACAACAAACTTCACTTATTGGATGTACATAATTCATATTTGTTTATTTTTGCAGCTACTAGTTTATTTACTGTGTACCAGGCATCTTCCCAAGAGGGTTGGGTGTTTATAATGTATAGAGCTATTGATTCTTTGCCGACGTGGAGATCTGCTCTTTACTTCAGGTAAGAGCATATAATTTTAATTTACTTTATTTATTTAATTTTTACTTACCATCTCATTGTATGCTTTCATGTAATAATTATAAAAATGTTGTATTTCAGTACCATGATCTTCTTTTTGGCTTGGTTAGTGAAGAATGTGTTCATAGCAGTTATCACTGAGACCTTTAATGAGATCAGGGTTCAATTTCAACAAATGTGGGGAGTCCGGAATCCCATAACTAAAAGTAGCACCACTCAGTTCTTTACTGGAGATGACAATTGTTGGAAACTTGTAACTATTGATGAAAACAAGCATTCAGGTAATAACATTTAAATGGCTGGCTGGCTTCAACCCATTAATGGCCCACTACTGGGCACAGGTCTCTCCTCTTGAGGAGGCCTAGAGCATACTCCACCACGCTGCTCCAGTGCGGATTGGTGGAGGGGTTAGTGGCCAACCCGAGTGTCGGAAGTTTTCAAACCGCCCGAGGGCCTCCGACATGGCTTAACGACTGTTATCTTATGATAATAACCGGGACCGACGGCTTTACGTGCCCTCCGAAGCACGGAAACGCTCAAGAATTTTTTGCCACTAGCGGTCACCCTTCCAACTACCGACCGCGCCCGCTGTTGCTTAACTTTTTCGATCACATAGGATCGACGTAAGCCGCCGGGCTATGAGCGCTTCACTAAACAATAACATTTAAATAAATGGAATTAATTAAGTAATAATAAACAAAATACTGTCACAAACTAGGATACAGTGTTTGTGAAGACAACCTAAATAAATGATATGACAAGTACCAAAACCTTGATCATTTACTTGTTATATGAGAATCCTTTCATTACTATAAACATAGTTTTAGTATCATTAGAAACCACTTAGTCTCTACGTAATATATATTTTTTTATTGTTTCAGGTACTGCACCTGAAATATTCCACAAGATGTTACGCTCGGCTTATTTCAGACTTCTGGTTATGGGTGTGGTCCTAGCTAATGGAGTTATTACTGCCACAATGAATTTCAAACATGATGATCATCCCAGAGACTTCTTTTATGAAAAATACTATTATATTGAGGTATAATATTCAGTTTCCCAACTATGAATTTAATATGTTATGTACTTTTACTATAAGAATTTTGGTTACACAAAATGGATAAGATTTAGTAGGTATGGTTTTTTACAAAGCATGGTAAATAAATATAAATAAAAATAAATAAAAAGAAAAATACATTATGTAATTGGTAAAGACTCCCATGCACATAAAACTTACCATCAAAAACATAACTTGTAAAAAAACCCAAGTCAATCTATTTATTTAAAACATAAAAGATTTTCAATATTGATATGGTCACTATAAGATGTTGTTACTTGTTAGGTTAGCTAATTACGTAATAACTTAAGACAGAAGGAACCTTAAGTAGGAACTGAATAAATTAACCGACTTGGTATTACATGGATCTCACAAGTTTTTACGATAGAAGAACTGAGTTGCGAGACTTGGGTTTTTTTTACAAGTTATGTTTTTGATGGCATCTCATTTCTTTTTGTAGATAGTCTTACTTTTTTTCCTTTTACAAGTTATCTTTGAACATAATTATATCTAGGTACCTATCTACGCCTATTATTCCATTATATCTAGGTACCTATCTACACATATTATATACATGTACACTGATTCATTCACTACAAATGTAACTTTGTTATACAGGTACAGTGATTCATTAACTGCAAATGTAACTTTGTAATCCTATACCTTTATATAGGATTACAAAGTTATTTATGCAGTTGATATATCTAGAAAACTGGAGCGAAATTGCAAAATATTTTAGTTTTTCCTTGATCTATACACTAAACACTAATTGTGTTCCAAATTTGAAGCTTCTATGTCTGCTAGAAGTGCCTTAGAGTTTTGATGATCGGTCAGTCTGTGAGTGACGAAATTAAGCAACTTTGACTAGTTATAATTCTAAAACTACTGAATCAAATTGAATGAAATTTGAAATATAACGTGTTTATACCATGACTGCTTGGTAGCTGAAAATTCAGACTTCTAGCTTTATCCACAAGGAAGTTATAGGGGGTCGAAAATGGCCTGAATTGCTTCGAGAAAAGGATGGTACGGCCGTGCCGCTTTTTTGCTCGACTTGGCGGGGGCACTGCCGTGCCCCCAGATTATGACTATGATAGAGGAATCAGAGGGTATATTATATTGTTCTGTGCTAGAGAGAAATTAAGTACTTCAATGTGTTACAGATTGCATTTACAATATTTTTGGACTTGGAAGCACTGATAAAAATTTGGTGTTTGGGTTGGAAGGGTTACTTCAAGCACTCCGTTCATAAGTTTGAGTTGCTGTTGGCCATTGGTACTACGATTCACATAATTCCTCAACTGTATATGTCGGCTTTTACGTATTTTCAGGTAAATAGCTTCTGTTACATGTTAGTTTATTATTATTTTTATATGTATCTTCTTCTTTTTATGCCTTGTAAACATTGTAAAAATTATGCTTACAGGTTCTCCGCATAGTTAGGTTAATAAAAGCATCACCATTATTGGAAGGCTTTGTGTACAAAATATTTGGTCCTGGCAAGAAACTCGGCAGCCTAATAATATTCACCATGTGTTTGCTCATAATAAGCTCTTCAATTTCAATGCAACTGTTTTGCTTTTTGTGCGAATTCACCAAGTTCGAAACTTTTCCAGAGGTAATGCAAAAATTCATTTATAATTGGGTTACAGATAAAACAGTTTGCTTTGTGCATTTTTGTTTGTACGAGTATACTTTATTAATATTGTTCCTATTTTTTTTGTAACTTGAAAGCTATTGATTGCCAGTCGATGTATATATAGCGCTATTTTTTTTCAGGCCTTCATGTCCATGTTTCAAATATTGACCCAAGAGGCGTGGGTAGAAGTAATGGATGAAACTATGGTCCGCACCAGTCAAACGCTCACACCATTGGTTGCCATATATTTCATACTTTATCACTTGTTTGTCACCTTGGTACGTAGCTTATTTAAGTGTTAAATATCCATGATTTGCAGTGGCTACTTAAATGGAATCCCATGATCTGATATTTTTTGCTATTTCTAACCTCTATTGTCTAACCAAACAGCTTTGATTTTCAGATAGTGCTGTCGCTTTTCGTAGCAGTCATTTTAGATAATCTAGAACTTGATGAGGACATAAAGAAATTAAAGCAGCTGAGATATCGTCAACAAAGTGCAGAAATTAAAGAAAGTCTACCATTTCGTCTAAGAATATTTGAAAAGTTTCCTGATAGTCCACAGATGACTAAGTTACATAAGGTCCCGGGTGATTTCAATTTGCCAAAGGTAATTAAATAATTATCAACATAATTATATCACAATAATACGATGTACGCACAAATGTAGTTATGAATTTGATTTGAATAGCTTTAAAAATGGTTACTAACTAAAATTATCGAATGAAACTTCTCTAGGTGGTATAGGTAATTCAACTATGCCGGCTACCTAAATAGGTAATTTGTATAGAAACCCTGTACACATTTGCTGTATAAAACAGTAGCCGTAGTTGTGACGAGCACCACACATTGCGCGTGGCGCTGCATGTGGCGACTGAATTCATATTTATCGGGTGTTTAGACTCGCGCGCTCGCGATCGCACGCGCTACGAGACGCTCCGCGAACCGTGAGTGTAAATGAGGGGTCACATAAACGTATACAAAATACAACTACCGCGGTGCATCCGGTGTGTGGTGCGCCATACAATACCTAGGTCGATTTGAGCCTCCATCAATCCATCCATCAGCCCTCTGAGCTCCACTGCTGGACATAGGCCTCCTCATGTGGTGCCAGGTCTACTTCGTAGAATAACACCACTTCTACCTCTTCTTGGGATGTAGTAAAAGGCGAGGATAGGATATTCCAGGAGACGGAAAGAACGTCTACCTAAAAATTATTAACATCTACTGCGGTCACCAATACGCATTAGCCAAGCATGGTGACTATCGTCTACAATGATTTTATATGAGCCTAAATCCTGTAGTTGTGCAAAATGTGAATATAACTTTCTAATTAATATTAACGTTTGTGACGTACAGGTACGTGAATCGTTCATGCGTCAGTTCGTGTGCGACGCGGAGGGTGAAGAGGAGGGCGGCGCGGACGCGTCCCGGCGCGCGTTCGAGTACATCGGCGCGGACAAGATCGCCTTCCCCTACCGCAAGCGCTGCCTCGTCAAGACGCTCGTGGTGGCGCCGCCGTCGCAGCGGCCCTCCTCCGCGCTGCGCCGGCATGTCGTCGCCTCTATCATCAAGTTAGTACACGCTATTTAGATCCCCCTTATTCATTAACAAGCAAAGTTATAGAATAAGGCTTATAAAGTGTTTTGTCTCTCTCACTCTTATGAAAAACGACAAAAATAAAAAATGGCTATTGTGTGTTTAATTTTTGCGCTTGTTTTTTGCTTTCATAAATTATTATGTAATTTTTGTTTTTTTTTCTTATTATTATTTACTTACTTTATTTTATTACAGGTTGAACATAGCATTGTCTCTAGTTTGAATTAAGGTAGATTTTTGTTTACACTCACTTTTATTTTCTTATGTTTCTTATTTTTTTTTATTTGAGTTAAAAGATGCAGAAATTAGAAAAAAGTTCTACATCATTACATTGTATTTGCAGTGACTCCAACAACCATCGTCGACTGGTGCTAGGGGACTCGGCGATGTTGGCCACTGGCGGCAAGTCTGGCTTGAAGTCACAGGGCACAGTGTCCAGTGCTAAGCAACTTCGCGTCGACCAGAAAAAGTGAATATAATTTAATAAAATCGTACCTGCTATCTGTATTTTCGTCAGTTACACTCAGAAAAAGTTCATATAATTTAATAACCTTGTTACCCTCTATCTATAAGTTCGTCTTTTACTCAAATATCTGTTGACTCGAATTTGCACCTAATCCATTACACTAGTTTATACCGAAATGGTTCTTGTGCACGTTATCAATATTTTTTTTTACTAAATGTTCAATATTAATATTAGTGCAAAGCTAGTACTGCCCAGTACTCCATAATACTGAACAATAAAACGTTTCGAGAAAAACAATTCACGAAAAACATATATATTATTTTTAATTACTTACTCTCTTTGGCATATCGAGTTTTCTCTTCTAAACTAACGTTGTCAGGTTCGGTTCTCGTTCGATCCGGCGCTCGGTCCGCAGCGGGTCCATCAAGCTGAAGCAGACGTACGAGCACCTGGTGGAGAACGGCGACATCGGCGCGGCGTCGCGCGTCGTGCCGTCCTCGCGCGCGCGCCCGCCATACCTCGACATTCGACTGCTGCAGGCCAAGCGACAGCAGGCTGAGATGAGACGGTATTGTATACGCACCTTTATACGCTGTTTTATGATGAGGTCGTGTGACCGTGCAGTACTAGATCGTACTAAATTATGATTGACATTACCTAAAATAGGAAAATACTTCAATAATTAAGAGGAAACAAAAAAAAAATCGGCGATTTTATATTAATATACTGCTTGTATCTTGTATGCCTGAAGTATTATTTCAGAATGTATATGTTCATTTCAAAGTTAGTGATTTTAAACAAATATTCGTCCCTTATTACCTATATCAGTGAATTTTCATAAACATTTTAGTGCTCCCCACACTGTAAGGAACCACAACTCTACAAACTTCTAAATCCACTAGTTATCTACGGCTGTCTGTCAGTAAATTACCGTTACCATTATAGTAGGCATGTATAAATAAATAATAATAACGCTATAACGCTACACACTCATAGCCCCACATAAGATTTCCCTGTCGTGCCATGGACAGCACACTAAGTAAAACAAAAACACACACCCAGGCAAAGAACAGAAATTCAAACTCAA
Organism: Thymelicus sylvestris; assembly: GCA_911387775.1. NCBI lineage: Eukaryota > Metazoa > Arthropoda > Insecta > Lepidoptera > Hesperiidae > Thymelicus > Thymelicus sylvestris. The sequence goes on from OU426888.1 coordinate 10,565,069, forward strand.
ATGAAAAAAAAAATTATATCACTAAACGGTGTTTCACCAATCACCAGCAACCAACGCGAGGAAGACCTGCGCGAGAACCACCCACTGTTCGACACGCCGCTGCTGCTGGTTGCGCGCGAGTCGCGCTTCCGCAAGGTGTGCCGCGCCATCGTGGACGCGCGCTACGACGCCAGGCTGCGGGACCCCATCACCGGCAACGAGCGGAAAGTGCACTACAAGAGCTTCCAGTACGTTCTACAATCTACTTGTACTACATGTGAATTAGGGGAACTATTTTAACAAGTATTGCTCGTGTAGCGACAAAGTTTTTTTTTTATAAGGTAACATGATAAAGATGGTTGTTAGTTATGGTGGAAAAAGAAGCCTTTGTTGGGGTTTTATAATTTTTAATGTTCTATCTTTAATAGGGCTCGCAAACGGGTTACAAAAATTGCTGAATATCTTGCTGAAAATTATAGATCAGCAATATAAACATGATACTTTTGCTGCAACGTAATTGCGCAAAACATAACTGAGTTACTCCTACTCTAAACACATGGAGCAAGTGAGCAACACAAAGAACATACAAAAACCAAGTTATATCCAAAAAAAATGTACGCGCCCATAAAAATGTTTTGTTTCAGCAATTTTCTTGGTCTGGTGACATACTTGGATTGGGTTATGATAATGATGACTACACTGTCTTGTCTGTCAATGATGTTTGAAACGCCGACCTACAGAGTCATGGAGAACTTTGTTCTGCAGGTGAAAAACTATTTTGTACAGGTAAATACTCTAAAAGAGTATAATTATGTTTTTTTCGGGTACATTGTTTTTTTTTTATTTTCAGATAGCGGAATATGGCTTTGTCATATTTATGAGTCTGGAATTAGCACTGAAAATATTAGCGGATGGATTATTTTTTACTCCAAAAGCTTATTTGAAAGATGCTGCTGCTGTACTAGATGTTTTTATTTACATTGTAAGTAATAACCACAGATGAGTTCATTAAGTAAAGTTATGCTCTTCCTACATTCGAACATAATAGATCGTAACAGATGGACCCACAGGAATGATGCTATAAAGACCTAGTTTTTAAAGCTTTTATTATTTTATTAACTTAACCTGATTGTCTTGATCAAATCTTACATATTGCTTTAGTTAGTTAGATAGTTCTGATGACAATGCATTTTTGTGATAAGCAATACATGATGATAGGTACTAGAGTCCTCATTAAAATTTACTCTAACGGTCACACATAGTTTAAGCACTATAAAAGCGTGCATTTAGTTTTTAAACTACCAACTTTTATGACATTTACAGAACCGTAATATACACGTGATGCGTACGGTACGCACTTACAGGTATCGCTAACGTTCCTGTGCTGGATGCCGGTGCGCGTGGCGCCGGGCGGCGCGGCGCAGATGCTGATGATCCTGCGCTGCGTGCGGCCGCTGCGCATCTTCACGCTCGTGCCGCACATGCGCAAGGTCGTCTACGAGCTCTGCCGCGGCTTCAAGGAGATACTGCTCGTGAGTACTCGTTGTGCTGTTTCTATGCAGGTTGCCATTGTTTTTGACCCCTCTTAATTGAATTTATATTTATTGCTTTGAATTTTTGCAACAGTTCTTCTCAGATTAGAAATTTTACTAAACTAGCGATTTTAGTTTTTACTAGCCGGCCCGATTTTTATGATATATTTTATCCCACTTTTTACTTTTAATAGCAGCTACATTTTTTCTTTTGAAAATGAATAAGTCTTTTTGACTTACAGGTATCCACTTTGCTTATTCTTCTCATGTTCGTGTTCGCAAGTTATGGTGTCCAGTTATATGGCGGCAGGTGAGATTCTAAAGTTAACACTTTCGCTTAGCTCGTTCCACGTTATTATTGCTTACTGCTTTTACTTTTTCCACTAGTGGGCAGTATACTTGTCGATGCCTAGTGGGTGAAGCTACCTTTGCAAAATACCATATTATTGCTTTTAAGTTCTACTTTTTTGGCTTAATACTTCTAATAACTTAATATTATTAGGTAATGACAATGGTTGCCAACCAAAATGTACCAATTCCTGGTCTAAACACGCTTATGAGATATAGCTGTTTATCGTACCTGTAGACTGGCGCGCTGCAACGACCCGACGATAACGCAGCGCGAGGACTGCGTGGGCGTGTTCATGCGGCGCGTGTTCGTCACCAAGATGAAGCTGAAGCCTGGACCCAACGAGACCTTCCCCTCCATGCTCGTGCCGCGAGTCTGGTACTGTCTTCTATCTCTTTCTTACGACTTGAACCGCTGACGGGTCATTTTCTCTCTTTCTTTACAACTTACAATCAGACGGGTCGTCTGATGGTTTAGGGTGTCTGTGTGGCGGTGAACGCGCCTGATGACGTCAATGAAACGCTGGACCTGAAGGAAACTCTTTTGTACACTTTTTTGAAAAAGCCCATATTATAGAGTTCCGGGGATACCTCAGAAGTAAATAACAGGAACATGCATTTGTTTATACAAATACATACAAATGAGACTTATTAGTTTCGTAAACTTTAATTTTAAACTTTTTTTTTATTTCCAGGGCTAATCCAAAGCGTTTCAGTTTCGACAACATTGGCGACGCGCTCTTAACTTTGTTCGAAGTTCTATCATTCAAAGGATGGCTTGACGTTCGTGACGTCTTAATTAAGGCGTTGGGTCCGGTGAGTCACAATATAATTGTTTAGAAATAAGTAGGCTGATGAAAACAATTTCCGTGAATACTATTTTGTTTTAGGTACATGCAATTTACATCCACGTGTATATTTTCCTTGGATGTATGATTGGCCTGACTTTGTTCGTCGGTGTCGTCATCGCTAATTACTCCGAGAATAAGGGCACTGCGCTGTTGACAGTTGACCAGCGGAGATGGTATGGAGTTTTTGAATCTTGCATTTAATTTCAATAACAATAATTAATCTGAGACGGATTTTTGATACATGTCTATATGACGAGCATGACAAAGAATGTTAGTGTAAGGCATGCCATAATTTGTCAACTAACAACAGTTGGTAATGAATATTTTGTTAATGACCAGGTGTGATTTGAAGAAGAGGCTGAAAATCGCTCAGCCGCTGCACCTGCCACCGCGGCCGGACGGGCGCAAGGTGCGTGCGTTCGCGTATGACGTCACTCAGAACTTGTCTTTCAAGCGGATCATCGCCATAGTCGTGCTCGTCAACAGCGGCTTGCTCGCCGTCACGGTGAGAATCTTTATACTAAAAAGAAGGGAGGCAGGAGGAGGGGGCAGATACAAGTAAGTTACTCGCCATTCGTGCCCCTTTCCCCCGCATATACGTTAAGGCCCATACACATACCCAAAAATTTCAATCTCATCTAAGTCATTGTCATACTAATAAAACAGCAGGTTAGTCTTTGCTGTTAATATTTATTTGGAATTCTTGAGTGTCCGTCTGTCTTCTATTGAACACTATGGCATAGTCCCCCTTCTCCTAGTTTCCCGAGTCTGGGTGACCACAAATAAGCGTAACTATGTGTGTGTGTGTGTGTGTGTTTGTATACCAGTGGTCCCGCCACTACTCGTACACGGAGCGTCTGGCGGACGTGTCGGCGGTGCTGACGCTGGTGTTCGTGGTGGAGGTGCTGCTGAAGACGATCGCGTTCACGCCGCGCGGCTACTGGCAGTCGCGCCGCAACCGGTACGACCTGCTCGTCACGCTCACCGGCTGCATATGGATATTTATGCACGTCACGCTAAAGGTAAAGACAAGCAACTGGCGTAAGGTACGCTATCGGCGATACGCAACATCACATTAGTGGAATAATATACACAAGTTTAGTTTGAAGATACGCATTGCGGAACTACTCTGGCTGGTCTAAATCTCACTTGGATTGGATTGCGTCAATTCTGTTAATGTTTGTTGGTTAACTTTGTGCTTGCCTTCACACTTACGCAGCAACAGCTGAAACACGGAAAAACACTAGATTGCCAAGAAACATTGATAAAATAGTCGCATTGTATGAACGTCATTATTGGATTGTTATAGATAGATTTTATTATTATAGAGATAAAAGATATTCGATGCCACGTTAGTTTTAATATCAATTGACCTATCATATATTTTTCATTTTAAAATTATCGACAATGTTATCGATATTTTTAAAATTCCTACCTTGATGCAGTGGGTGCATGGGTAAACACGAATTACCTGTTCAACCACCGGTGGGTGAAGCCATTGGGTGCACGGGTAACGGCCCCCATTTTTAATGGCACATAACATGACCCTAAGCTGAATTTTAAATTTGAATTGTACATAAAAATAGTTCAGAAAACATTTTGTACTTCGCACTTCAATGCAATTTAATATACCGTATAGAACGACCTGTCCTACTTCGTGGGGTTCATGGTGGTGATCCTGCGGTTCTTCACGATTACGGGAAAGCACACGACGCTCAAGATGCTGATGCTGACGGTGGGCGTCAGCGTGTGCAAGAGCTTCTTCATCATCTTCGGCATGTTCCTGCTCGTGTTCTTCTACGCGCTCGCCGGCACCATCGTGTTCGGGAACGTCAAGTACGGAGAGGGGATTGGCAGGTACTGTGTTGGGGTTATTATATTATGTTGATAATAGGTTGTATTGGTTGTAGTGTATGAAAGAATGTGGATCTGGAAGTTAACTATAACTAGTGATACTACAAACTAAACACGTATAAAATTGATTATTGATCAGCGAAGTTACAACACTGGGGTGAAAACGATGTCGTACAATGCGATGCGTTGTCGTATTGCAAAAAAAATATCGCATACGGCATTGTACGTTGAAAGTTTCCATGATTCGTCGTAATTGAAACGTATGGACGCTCCAACAAGCGATGTTTGTTCCAGGCGCGCGAACTTCAACTCGCCGATCCACAGCGTGGCGATGTTGTTCCGTATCGTGACGGGCGAGGACTGGAACAAGATCATGCACGACTGCATGGTGGCGCCGCCCTACTGCACGCCCGCTGACAACTACTGGGAGACCGACTGCGGGAACTTTACCGCGTCCCTCGCCTACTTCTGCACCTTCTACGTCATCATCACCTATATCGTGCTCAACTTGCTTGTCGGTATGTTATGACGACGTCTAATGAGTTATATGCATACGCAAAATGTGCGTAGCGCTTGCGCTGACTGGTGGCATGGCATGCCCAGGAAAAGAAATGTACTTTAATTGTGACGATAAAGTTGAAAAAATTAAACTATCGTACCTACAATAGCAAAGTTGCAGATGGGCCTTGGCATGAATTTCAACCTTAATATCGTACAATTAAGGTGTATTTCTTATCGTCGAATAAAAATACCCAGCATGCCGTGCCGTCAGTCGCCGCAGACCCTAAGGTCAAACAACAAAAGTTATCTTTAATCGTTTTTATTGTTGTTTGTTCCAGCTATTATAATGGAAAACTTTTCACTATTCTACTCAAACGAAGAAGACGCCCTCCTGTCGTATGCTGATATCAGGAATTTTCAGAATACTTGGAATATAGTCGATGTTCATCAAAAAGGTGTCATTCCGGTCAGAAAGGTAACCTACATTCGTTAAGTTTATTATAATTGGACCTTATTTCCATTAAATCACCATGTAGCTTAGTTTCCAAGCGAAAGCTCAAATCCCTGGCGATTTGTTAAACATAATGCGAATCCCACGCTTTCTTGGTTATCAGCAATAAGTTTGTTAGGTATATAAGATTATATGACTACTTATTTTATCATTATTTTATAATTATTATTTGCAGGTGAAATTTATTCTGCGGCTGCTGAAAGGCCGGCTGGAGTGCGACACGCATAAAGAACGCCTGCTGTTCAAGTACATGTGCTACGAACTGGAGCGGCTGCACAACGGGGAAGACGTCACCTTCCATGATGTTATCAAGTATGTATCATTTGTTACATTATTTTATAGCACACAGTGACCTAAACACGTTAAGTCACGCATTTCCGTGCGTAAACTAGCCGTTTTTTACATTATTTAAATAGACTATAGTACCTATTTGATAGTATATACATGTAGCTGTAGTCAGTAACGGTAATGTTCGTCAGCATGTTGTCGTACCGCACGGTGGACATCCGCAAGTCGCTGCAGATGGAGGAACTGCTGGCGCGCGAGGAGTTCGAGTTCCTCATAGAGGAGGAGGTCGCCAAGCAGACCATCCGTACCTGGCTCGAGGGCTGTCTGCGGAAGATACGCGACTCTAGCAGCGGGGTAAATAATAATAACGCTATACTGCTATACACTCATAGCCCAACGCTAGGATTCGCTGTGTCGTGGGTGCCATAGACAACACATAAAGACTAGGACGCACACTAGAACGAGAACAGAAATTCAAACTCATTCAAATTTCCGACTCGCTGGTAATCAATACCTTGGAGTATGGAATATCACCCAAATTTTGATGTAACTAGTCGACTAAGTGTAAGTAAGTGGCGCAGTTCTGATTTCAGCTCGTTTGTTCTTCTGTTCCCGCAAAACAAGAAGGCTCTTGTTCATCCGCTGATTATGCGCTTGGTGGCGTCACATTGAATTCAATTATGAGACTCTCTTATGACATAATATTATTATCATAAATTAAAATAGTTCGTTACATAGTACTTTGGACACAAGTGGTAGTTGTAAAGAAATTACATAATGAACTGACTCAAATTGTCTCATTTTTCACGGTAATTAATAAACAAAATTAATTTTATTTCTAGAAGCAACAGACTAGCCTTATAGCTGGCCTTAGAAAAACTAACGAACAGGTTTTGGAGCTAAACACTGAGAAGGTAGAAAAGGAAAAGACTGAAGCTGAAGCTCAGGTAGGACTATTAAAATAATTATAATATATTGTAATTGTAATAATCTTAATATATATAAATTACGTGTCACGTTGTTTGTCCGCGATGGACTCCTAAACTACTTAACCGATTTTAATCAAATTTGCACACCGTGTGCAGTTTGACCCAACTTGAAAGATAGGATAACAGCTAACATCTCAAAATAAATAAATAAACTTTTTACAGAACGAAGTCTGTCCGGGCAGCTAGTTATAATATATAGTAATAATTGAAAATTATGACAAAACACTTTTATGTGTATATGTAATTATTTCCGTTATGAAGTTTATAAAATCCTCACGTTTTCATTTCAGCAAACCACTGCAAATTCTGGTCGAACAGAAATTACCGAGTCAGCGTCACAACCTGCAATATCAAGTGAGATTTTTATGACATATTTTTATTGTAATATCATAATAATGATAACAATAACTCATTTAGAACTACATACTAACAAAATACTCTAAGAATTATTTGTAATTCCAGATGTATCAACAACATTTGAATCTCTTTCAAAGAGGACATCGGCTAATGGACAATTTAAAAGACCAGGCGCGCCAACTATGACAATACCGAGGTATCTTGAAATTATATATTTTGAAATTGAACAAGTATTTATGATCTTCATCGTTTGTAGATAAAAATTATGTTGTATGTGTTATATTTATCTCGATGTTCTTTACAGTTTGCTGTCTTATTTACTCTTGTTTATTACTTTGAAGACTTAAATTTGATTTCAATATTAATACCAAAGTATTAAAACATGCATTAATTTTATTATGCATGTAATGAAGGTCGACCGTAATTTTTCCAGACCTGAAAGCCCAGTCAAGAAATACCTTCAGCCGACGTTGAGCGATCCGCACCCTGCTCTCAACAAGAAAACATCAAGTAGGTATCTTCTACTTAGTATTTAAGCAAACTAAACAAACTGTAAGATTCGACCCAGGATCAAATTTCTAAAAAAAAAATATCGTTAAATAGGTTGTCTTATGTCTAAGGCCAGTAATATCAATAGCAGTTTAATCTATGATTCTGAGTTTAAACTGTCTTTGTTGAACCAACAACTGCTAAGGGCCTAAGATATTCAACCGCAATAAGGTGGTATAAGGTTCAATAAAGGATCCATGTTCGTCTATTCACAATTGAGGCGGATTGGGCCAAATATCATATTAAATTAAGAGTTATTATCCCTCGTAATAGATGACAAATTAATGATTAATGAACATGTAAGCTCACTCAAAATAAAATACAATGTTTATAAAGCGGAACAAAATATTTTGTGTCAACCGTCGTTACCCTGACAATTCACACGAAAGTATGAATAGGTTTTTTATTCGCATTGCAATACGAGTTGGTCGAATTCAACCATACAATGTCGGTGTATGAAGCTAATTTTGATGTACAATGTGTGTCAACAGCGGTTCCTAAGAGCGGTCGCGGCACGGCGGGCGCGGGGGGCGGGGCGAGCGCGGGGGGCGGCGCGGCGGGCGCGGGGGGCGGCGAGCAGCCCGCGCTGCACCACGTGCACGCCTGGTGGGGCGCGCAGCTCGCCCGGGAGTGACTACACTAGCTTCAACATCATCATTATTAACATCGTTCCGAAAACAAACATTCATGTATCACATATTATCTCGAGAACCGCTGAGCGTCGAATATCCACAAACGTTTGAGAATTTTTGAAACATTACAGAAGTCTCAAGAAAAACATGTTTTGTTTTACCACAGCAAATAATCAATTCCTAATATTCAGTTACCCAAGTTGCGTCGTTGGTGTTAATAAATATTACAATTTTATGTCTATACTATACTTTCTAAGTAAAAATGAATTTTATATCGTTATTGATGAAGTTTCGTTGTTAAAATGGAGCCTTTTTGTGGACAACAATTAATTTTAGTATATTCGAAGTGACTGTTAACAAACGCGGTTGCAGTCCTATAAACATGTACCACATGGGGCTCCATAGAGTTAAGATTCTAATATAATATTATGTTTTGTGTTTAAAGATGTGTATGTATACGTAGTTTTGTTGCGTGCATACAGATAAATGTTGCCAAATAGTGTTAATATTAACAAACAACAAATAAAAAATGGTAAAGAAAATAACTATTTTATTTATTTACATTATAATAAAATTAAAATCACAATATCGAAATAGATTAACAATTGATATGACCATCAAAATGTTAAGAAATAAATACTATTACAGTCCGTATTGATTATTGCCTCTCGTCTCGGTAATATTCGTGTTTCAGCTTTCATGTTGGTTTTGGACTTTAAAAATATGCATGACTATTCCTACTTTTTGCTTTTACTTCTTGATGACATTTGAAACATGAATGCCGAGAGCCATTATTACCTTTTGCATTATATTCATTCTGATTGAAAATTAATAGGTCCTAAACACTAATAAAAATAATAATTATTGTAAATAATGGCACATGCCTAGCGAGAAGAGTGCGATGACTGTGAGCGTGAGTATGAGACAGAGATGTCGTCCGGCGATGGGGTAGTGGAAGAGCTTGGCGCGCAGCTTGAGCGAGGCGGCGTAGGCCAGCACCGTGCTGATGTCCTCGTGCGACGTGTCCTGGTGCAGGAAGGGCCGCGCGCACAGCTCGTGGCCTACCGACTGCGTGCGGCGACACTCCTGCGATAGTCGGGCCGCCTGACACACAACACACATTTTATTGAGAATCAAAAACATTTCTTAAGGCTCGAATCAGATTCGTTAATTCAAGACTTGGCTTTTTACTAGGCTCAGCTGTTTTGACTAACAATAAGCAACATCTATGCTATGGTACATATCACATATGACAATCGATGAGAAGAAAATGTGATGACCATGCTGTTCTTTTTTTTAACCGACTTCAAAAAAGCGGCCAAGTGCGAGTCGGACTCGCCCACGAAGGGTTCCGTAGTAGCAAGTAACATAATATAAAAGTTCTTGAAGTTCGTTGTAACTTTGATCGAGGTAAATTGCGGTTTACGATTTATGACGTATTAAAAAAAACTACTTACTAGATCTCGTTCAAACCAATTTTCGTTGGAAGTTTGCATGGTAATGTACATCACATATTTTTTTTTAGTTTTTTCATTCTCTTATTTTAGAAGTTACAGGGGGGGGACACACTTTTTACCACCTTAGAAGTGTCTCTCGCGCAAACTATTCAGTTTAGAAAAAAATGATACTAGAAACCTCAATATCATTTTTAAAGACCTATTCATAGATACCCCACACGTATGGGTTTGATGAAAAAAAAATTATTGAGTTTCAGTTCTAAGTATGGGGAACCCCCAAAATTTATTGTTTTATTTCTATTTTTGTGTGAAAATCTTAATGCAGTTCACAGAATACATCTACTTACCAAGTTTCAACAGTATAGTTCCTATAGTTTCGGAAAAAAGTGGCTGTGACATACGGACGGACGGACAGACAGACAGACAGACAGACATGACGAATCTATAAGGGTTCCGTTTTTTGCCATTTGGCTACGGAACCCTAAAAAAGGAGGAGGTTCTCAATTCGACTGTATTTTTTTTTATGTTTGTTGCCTCAGAACTTTGGACTGGGCGAACCGATTTCGATGATTCTTTTTTTAATAGAAAGCTGGTGCTTGTCATGTGGTCCCACATAAATTTGAACGAGATCTGACAAGTAGTTTTTGAGAATTTGAAGTCGGTTATTTTTTGTTAGTAAAATTTAGATAATTTAATTTTAATTCTTATTCGTGTTTGCACAGAGTACTTAAACACTACGTTTTACGTGTTTGGTGATAAGAGTTCTTCACATACACACTTCACATACAACCCGACTATGGTTAGCTGCTTATTCTCGATTTATGGACTCTAAATCAACCGTGAAATATTTTTTACTTTTTCAACCTGAACTATAATTATGGATTCTTGCTCGCTCTCTTCGGTAATGCACAATCCTAATCTCAAAAACTTAACGATACCTACTAATTATCAACTCTTAGGTGTTTTATCCATTGTGTCTTGGAGTCGGCTAACAAATATTTCTGTTTGACCGTTATGGGAAACAAAAATTCTAATAGCCATCTAAGCTAGCACCAAGAATATTACTAGGGCTTCAATACATTTATGTCCCACTACTGGCACGACACTGCTCAAGTGCGGATTGGTGGAGAGCGACATGTCTATCGTCCCAATTCAGAGTCACTAACGGTTACTTAAATCGCCTCTTAGTACAGAATTTGCACGGTGATTCTTTTTGTTGCTAACCTGCACAAAAGGCACAACGACAGCCGAGATCCACAGCAGCTGGTTGAGCACGCTGATGCCGGCGAGCGGCTCGGTCTCGGAGTCCACTCGGTCGGCGCCCAGCAGCCACATGACGCCCGACGCCGCCCACGAGATGTTTACGATCGTAAACAAACAGACGGCCGGCGCCAAATCGTCATTCAGATATTTCAGAAGTTTTCTAAATTCTGCTATTTCCTGAAAGTGTATTAAACAGGCGGAATTAATATCTTAGTTTGAAAGATAGGTAATTTTTAAATAGATGTGCGTTTCATATAATATTAGTATGATATAGGTTTAAGTTAATAAACTGGGTACAAGTCTTATAACTAGGGTTATTTCTACTGTGATTAGGTATACCAATAGGTATATATAACTAGATTTTCTAGCCTGGAAATAAAGTGGTCTATGTAATCTAATACATAAAATTCTCATGTCACGGTGTTAGAAGTTCAACTCCTCCGAAACGGCTCGACCGATTTTCGTGAATCTTTGCGTGCATATCGGCTAGGGTGGAGAATCGGACATCTATTTTTCATCCCCCTGCCCCTAAATTTTTGGCAGAACAACGTTTGTCGAGTCAGCTAGTTTTTTTATAAGATACGTTTTCATTCGTTTTTATACATTGCAACCACATTGACGACCTGTGTGGCGCAAAGGTTACCATACCGTATCGCCGCACCGAGGGTCCTGGGTTCAATTCCCGGCGAGACGGAGGCTTGAATGATGAGTTTGAGTTTCTGTTCTCGGTCTGGGTGTGAATGTCCTTGTCTAGTGTGTTTTCCATGGCACCCACGACACAGGGAATCCTAATGTGGGGCTATGAGTGTGAAGCGTTATTATATATTGTAACATGTCAAAACCACTTTAATTCTAGGCTATCTTTATGTATAGATACTTCGTTACGACTACTTGTGTTGTGGACGTTGTGGTCCCTAAGCCCTAAAGCAGACGCCACAATGCTGCACAACTCAATACCGCGACCGTTTAGTTGACGACAATTTATACTTACCCTCATCCAGTTTAAAGGTGATATAGTTCTATTGAGCAATCGCTCCCTTAGAAACATAAGGTGAGCTTGCAATAGCTGCGCTTGTAGACAGTAACTTGTGATCACGGTCGCCTGCACCATGTCGTGGATCAATGTGCAGATTATAAGTAAAATTTTTAACCCGAGTAGCACGTCTTCGGAACTGAAACATACATAAGTAGCATGAGTATCTAAATTACCGAACCTATAAAAAATTACGATTTCAACTATAATACCTGGATTCCATCCATCTAAACATTATAGGTCCTTGCGCCAACATTAAGTTGACGGAACATAGCGAAATACACATCCAAATAATACTAAGAATAATGAAGAACCAAAGCATGCGAAGAAGCCGTTTCGGCTTAGCTGTAGGCATTCCTTGAGGAGCATAGGACGACAACAAGAATACCTGGAAAAAGATACATATAAACATTTTACGAGTTCGCAGACTTGTTATCTAATCACGACCCTGAGGCTTTATTAACCTGCTTACCCTTTCCATAAGATTTTGCAATTGTTCGTTATCTGATATTCTAAACAAATAGAGTGCATATAAAAATCCACTGAAATGTAATATACTGGGTCCGATGTAAGTGAACGTTACGTTTCCATAACATACTTCCTTGTAGTTATCATATTCTAATGATGATGTTAAAGCTAGTGGTACCAGTTTGTAACAGAATCCTCTGTCCCGCCTGCAAATAAAAATGTTATTTAAATAGTACTTCACAACAATCTGCAAGCACAATGTATAATAAACTGGGTTCTCTACCTCTATATACGCGTAATATAATTGTGTTGCATTGCACCTCCCACACACAGGAAACTTCCACATTAATCTTTAATATACACGAGCATATCTAAGCGTCTACGCATATTATGGACCTATTGGTAAGTATCTGTATCATACTCATATCATATCACATACCTGAAACAGGCCATATATTGCAGAATATATCCCAGAAACATTAACACTGCTACTTGTGCAGTGTGGTAATGCGAGAAGCAAATTGCATATCTGGACGAATTTGAAACATCCACAACTGGCCGCAATCCCATTATTGTTAAGAGTTTAAGATATGGAAGCAATATCTGAAATCATTACACAGCTCCAATCACGTATAACAATCACTATGGATTTCATATATAGTTCAAAAACTACCTGAACTCACCTTAGATTTACAGTAGTGTAAAATTGCTGAAGTACTCATGTATTCTGTATCTGGAGATTCGGTAATCTCTCCTATCTGAAAATTTAATTTTAGTTCTGAAATAATCCATTCATTTATCTAAAGTAGTTTAAAGTAACACAAAAGTACGCAAAACAATATTTTTATTGCGTTCTAGCACGGCATAGCTAGGTTCAAAGCAAAAGACTGATGATAACAATGTACTCACATCGACGCTGTTAGCGTCCAGGCTGGACCTGGTGGATCTCTCCATCGCCGGCACGCCCAGCTTGTCGTTGCCCAGTGCATGGCTGTCCAGTAGATCACTAGCTTCGCAACCATTTAAAAAATTCACATTATTCACTTTATTGCCCATATCTACACATTAATTATTGTCATTATGCACATAAATATAGATTTATGGCTAATAGGTTTACGTCTGTAGTAGATATTTTATATTTCGACGGTAAGTTAACACTAGTTAACGTTTCTTCGAGACTTAAGTTGTTCTATTACGTCTTACTTACCACTGCCGTACGAAACATCATTTTGCATTTTTGACGAGGTGGCGACGTGAACTAACACGAATAACAATTATTATACTCTCACGTAAGGTATGCCATTATTTTATGAGTACCCACAACATAATATTGCATTCAAATTATGAAATTATAGCAACAAACAAATTATTGGCAGGTTAAAAGCAATGAACTCCGTTTAATGTATGTTTTAATTACAGAGTGATATGTTGAATCACTGTGAATGTTTTTCAGAGATAATAAACATTGGGAACTAAAGTTGTTTATACAACAAATGCGTATTATTGAGATAAATTTTACCTCGTTCTTTTGATTTGTATTTGTGCAACTTGTACTTTTATTATTTGAAAACCGCATTTACTTTAGGTTAGCAAATATAGGATCAAGATTTGTATCTACTACACATGCATAATAAAGTTACCTATTCACAATTTATTAAAAAACTATATTTTGTTATGATGCGTATGCGTAAAAGTCATACAATTATTATGAAATCGTTCGCTTTAGTGGAATGACCTACTTTATTAAAATATTATTTAAAACGATGACCAATGGTGCCTTATAAACGTGCACTCTGATAACCTCGTATTATAAAGATAATGACATCAAGAAAAATGTTATTATGCAGCTTCGCCGATTCTCTATAAAAGTAGAAAGCAAAACATTCACTTTATGCTTTCTGTTCACTTTTACGTATAAAATGAACTCATCTTTCAAATTACTACAGCCATTGACTACAGCCAATTGTTTTGTTGCGACTAAAATAAATAAATAAATCCTCTCATCAACCGAAGTATTAAAAGGAATACATAAAAATACAATTAAGATTGAAAATAAAAGTTTATTAATAAAAATTATGACATTCTAGAAAATTTCTTCTTAGCCAAAAATCCAGTTCGTCTAACTATTTTCTTCCTTTCTTCATAATGTTTCTTCATTTTCTTCTGATTGTCCGAATCGCTCTTCTTTCCTCTCATAAAGAATTTCATTTCCTTGTTGCCGCCAGTTCCTGTGACGACGGTTGCGCCTTCTCTGGCCAAACGCTCCCCTAAGCTACTCTTGCTGACGCGCACAACACTTCTTATATTCGTGGTTTTGTGAGAGTCGCTAAGAGCCTGATCTCTATCTTCTGTCTGTGGTTCATCTGCTTGCTGCTTCTTCCTAATAATTTTGTGCTGTTTTTTAACTTCTTTAGTCCATGCTCGATCTTCATCCGAACTTTGGTCACTGGATTCATACAACTCTCTATCAGAATCAATTTCTTCAGTCGTCTGAACCTAGAAAAGATAAAAATATACAATAATCCGCAGTCCAAAAAAAAGCACACGGACAATACAATAACTTCGTATAAGCGCGCTTACCTCCATATTTTCTACTTCCAACGGTTGTCTCTCTTTCTTGGATGTAGATTTACTACTTAATCTTGATAATACTGGATTAAGTAATCTATATTCATCTGCGTCTTTATCAACTTCAAATTCAGGGTTTTCAAATAATGCCTGAAAAAATCAAGTCCCGTGTTCAGAAAATAAAATGCAAGGAGAAAAAATTATTTTAAATAAATTAAATTTCTTTCGCATATTTTTTACCTTAAATCTATCGTCTTTGAGTAAATTAGCAGAATTTTTCTTTTTCTTAGTATCCGCATCCAATAACTTCGAAGCCAGTTCACGATTAACTTTCGGTAAATTATCATCAACCTTAATTCGGGCAGGTCTTTCTTGTTCAATTTTTTCTCTAATTTTTTTCTTTTTATATTCTTCAAACGCGAATGGGTCGGCAATAGACTTCGCTCTCTTGTACAACCGCACATCAACGAAGAATCTATAAAATATTCACCTTTTAAAATTTGTCAACAAATATTGCAACAAATATTATTATAATATTATTATTTATATTTCATAGGCATTCATAATAATATGAGACTGTAACTTCTGAACGGATTTGTCGACAAAGGACGTATTCAGTGTTTATTTTTTGTTCAAGACAATATTTTCTGGCCAAGATAAGATCAGACATGTTATAATCAATATTTTACCCATGCATGTAAGCTCGTAAAAGATTTGTCCCTAAGAGGTGATCCAGGCCCAACGACTCCAGCTCTTGTTTAGTGATAAACTTATAATCGTCATATACTGTCTGTGACGCAGAAGTTTCCAACTCCTCAGTCAAGTTGTCTAAGAAAGCACACCACCTAGGCGCAGGTCCTGAAAGTATTACGTAAATATTATATAATTAATATCAATACCGTATTTTTTTATTATTGTAAAATTTTAATATTGAGACCCACGCACCTAAAGATGGTACATAATAAATTTGCATTTTTTGATCTTCAACTGCCATCATACTTAATCCAGTGTTTGGAATGACACACAAGTCATTGAAGTCTACAGATGACTCTATATTTGTATATTGCTTTCCCTGGAAAACAAAATCAATAATAAACATCTAGTTATATCAGACCTCATATAGCTCGAAGGACCATTTTTATTTTGATCAATTTTAATTTTTTTTAAGAGTAAATCTTTGGATCTACCAGTGGGATTTGAAAATGTTTTATGTAGATTAGCTACATTCATGAGGAAGGGTTATAGACTGTATTATTTTTATTTTTATTCCTGACAAAAAGGAGTTGCTTTTGGTGTATGGGCAATAAGAATAAAGATACCTGAAGCAAAGCCAGGGTAAATTGCTAGTAAGCTTTTAAATTGTCTCTATCTGGTATATCTTTATACTTGATACTGAATACTTACACTATTACTGTCCCAAATTTTAACAACATTGGCGTCCATAGAATATACATAGTTCATTGATTTATGAAACTCTATACATTTTATAGGAATTTCATTCATATGATCCTTGATTAAAAGAGGTTTGCTTGATCTTATATCATAAAGCAAAATATGTCCTGAAGATGTTCCAACACCCATTTGAAGTGCACCATTGAATTTCAGGGATGTTATTGATGGCAAACAATTGTTTCTGCAAATATAAATACACACAAAACTATTTACTACAGTAATTAAATACATTTACAGAAAAACACATGAAGCTATGCCCACTTCACATCACAGTACAGGTACCTTGGTTCACGATTGAATCAACTAGATAGGTATAATTTAATTTTTATACTATTATTTAATTACATTATCATAATTTAAAAAATAGTACTACCACGTTTTAAAGTGCTTTAGGTTAGTATATTAGTTCATTGGCTTTAGGCCTGTAGAACTAGATCAAACAATGTGGATATCTTATTTATTTACCTATAATCTGCGTCAGTACAATGAAGAGCACAATCTAACAGTCCTTGTCTGGATTTAGTGCGTGGGTCCCAAGCTTCCACCTGTCCATCCTGAGTGCCGAGCGCTAGCAAGCCATGCTCCTCATTTACACAGCAGCAATTTATTTCATTAGCTTTTGTAACATATGGAGCCATGAATTGTCCTACTTCCAAATTCAATCTATACACTTCCTGTAAAAACATTGGTTGTCATAAATTTTTCTAAAAAATAGTGTGATAAAAATAATGGCATGTATTTATATTTATTTATTTACATATTTATGTCACCTCTTAAAAGAAGAAACAAAGGGCAAACTTAATGCCTAATACTAATGTACCTAGTCATAATAGTGTGAAAGTGTTTTTTTTCTGAATATGTTTTTTTTTATTTAAAAAATCTTATCAACATAATATTACACATAATTTTATGGACTACCATGAATGACATTTTATGTTATATCACCATAATATCAATAAAAAACTTACACAAGATGCACCAACAACAAACAAGTCGCAGGAAGGACGGTGGTATTTCATATCTCTGCCAAAGTGAGGTACTCTGAGCCTATAGTGTCTACCATGGCCCACATGAAATTCAACATACCGATCACATTGTAGAAACACTATCTGGAACAAATATTTTATGGTTATAGTACAATATCACCAGCAGTATGGTAAATAATGACCATGATTTAATAATAATGTTATAGTCATGGTTGATTGATCTCATAATTGAGATCTTTTAAATATCTCAGTAAATAAATGCACTAAAGCAACAACCCATAATTGTCCCACTGCTGGGCTCGGGGTCTCCTCTCAGAATGTGAGGGTTAGGCCATAGTCTACCACGCTGGCCAAGTGCGGATAGGTAGACTTCACACACCTTTGAGAACTTTTATGGAGAACTCTCCGGTGTGCAGGTTTCCTCACAATGTTTTCCTTCACCGTAGCAAGTGATAATTAACTTCTAATACGCACATAATATTTGAAGATTAGAGGTGCGTGCCAGGATTTGAACTCGGGCCCCTTTGTTCGGGAGACCAACATTCTACCGCTACGCTATCACTAAATAAATGCACTAATTTAACCAAAATATATTGAGCAACAATAAAATTATTGTTTACCTACTGTCAACACTCAGTGTCAATAATGTAATTTTTGGTCTAACAAACTTAATTGCATGGACCACTGGAGTACTTTTCAATGCTCTATCCTTATAATTATTGGACTTATTTTGTCTATCTAACTTTGATTTTTGTAGTTTGATGATAACAGTTTTATGGTAAGCACACTAAATTAGTAAAAGCTTCTTATGTATTTTCTTGAAGTCATCATAGACAGGTGGGAGCGGATAGTAGTAATAATAGTAACAGATGTACCTTAGAGTAGTCTTCACTGAGTATCTCGAAGGTAACGACTTCGGAATCTAAACAGCGTTCAAACTTTAACGATAAATTATTAACATCAAAGCACTTGATCCTTGGCTTATATATGCCAGTAGCCATAATATATTGTCCATCTTTAGAGACTCGTAGGCTGGTGCTAACACCAGGCATGTCAAACTCTTGGATAAGTTCTATTCTTCTTCGTAAGTCTACATTCTTTTTTAATAGTGCTCGCTTTTTTCTCTCGGTTAACCACTGTAAATTTCAACATAATTTAAAATTTTACGCTGTTTATTCATGTCTTCAACATTGAGAACATTTTTTAAACAATACTAAAAACAGTTCATCGAAACTCACATCGGGTAAAGACTTTCCGGCGCTAAGATTATAAATTTTGACATTATCAATTTCCGAGACCTGCATCTTTAATTGAAATAATAAATACCTTATAAATTTTATTTACATTTCAGGTAAACTTACAGACCTAACCTTCAAATTTAATAACAATCAAATCAAATCAACATGATTGCAATGAACAATCACGTTTTGTAATTATGACGTTGTCAGTGTTGTCAGTGTCACTTGTCACGCTAACTAAATTTAGGAGTTGCGCTCACAAGGAACATTTTGTCTCGACAGCGTCGCTATAAAAAAACTGGTTATTACAGAAAAAAAGAAGTTTGTCGGATAAGAATACGGAACGGCCGGGCGGCCTACGGCTGAAAGCTAGTTTTAGCTGGCTAGAACTAGGTGTAGCCGGTCACAGGTGGTTAACTAAGATCTATTCTACTTAGGGGGCGTCCATAAATTACGTGAGGTGTTTAACGGGGGGAGGGGGTCGAGTCAAATCTCATCTAATCTTACGTTGGAGAGAGGGGGGGGGGGGGGTCTAGGCAAATATCATAATAATAGGCTTATGATCTTAAGCGTAATCGTAATACGATTAAGATCATTCACTAAATAAAAGCACAAAGCATATTTTTTTTCTTTTTACAATAAAAATCCAACGCGTTTACGTAAGAAACCCACATTTTGAAAAATCTCACGTGAGATTGGGGGATGGGGGAGGGGGTTGAATAAAATCTCACGACATCTCACCAGGGGGGGAGGGAGGGACAGAAAATTTAAAAAAACGCCTCACGTAATTTATGGACGCCCCCTTATCTTCGGTTAGAACTAGGTTTTTGGAACGAAGTTCCTTATCGCGCGTTGCGAAAGGGGGCTAGGCGGAAAATTTGGTAACGACACTTTTTGCCGGTAACGACACTTTTTGCCGTCGTAGTTTTTTTTTACATAGAAAGCAAGCCAGAGTACCAGGATAGCCAAAACATGCAGCTAGTGTGCCAAAACAAATCTAAGGTATTAAATTTCTTACGAAATTTCTGACTGCAAGGAACTTCGTTCCATCCGGGTGTCCCTTGACACCTCTCAAGTTTTTTTATAATCTTCATATCTTAAAATACCGGCTAGAACTAAGTACGGCCACGCACCGTTGGTTAAGCTATGGTATGATGAATACTACTTAAATCGTACATCTGGCAACACTTTAGTACGCTATTAGATGCGCGCACGATAGTATATAGTACAGTGTTCTTAGCAGGATTATAGACACGATAACCTTTGACTTCTTCACCATATCCAATCAAAATGTGTTGTGTGGTTTTCCTGTCCCACTTTAAGCGTTTTTCTTTAGGTGTATGTACTATGACCTTGCTGCCAAATACACGAAGGTGACTTAAATCTGGCTTTGAGCCATACCACAGTTCATATGGTGTTTTGTCTAAACCTGATGCAATGGATCTGTTTTTCAAATATACAGCGGTATTGGCTGCTTCCGCCCAAAACTTTTTATCCAACTTTGCATCATACAATAAACATTTTGCCTTCTCAATGACGGTACGATTAGCCCTTTCACATAATCCATTCTGTTCTGGGGTATAGTAATTTGTCTTTTGATGTATTATTCCAGCCTGTTTTAAATAGCTCTCAAATTCCTTATTGCAAAATTCTAATCCATTATCAGACCTCAATATCTTAATTTTCTTGCCTTGTTGATTTTCAACAACTGATTTAAATTCCTTAAACCTGTTGAAAGCTTCACTCTTACGCTTTAGAAAATATATGAAAGTCATTCGACTATAATCGTCTACAAATAATAGGAAATATCGAGAACCACTTAAAGAAGCTGTCTCCATTGGACCACATATATCGCTATGAATTCTGTGCAACGTTTCTGTGCTTCGTGCACCCACATGCGAAAAAGGTAATCTCGCTTGTTTCCCCTCACAGCAAGTTATACATTGTGACTTTGTTATATCAACAGTACTGTCATAAGACAAACCATCTACAATACCATTTTTCATCTTGTTCATATCTTGACTGTTAATATGTGCTAGTCTCCTGTGCCAGAGGTTTCCACTTACAGCTGGAGTAACCAACAAACACCTCTGTGATAGTAACCTCAATCTATAAACTCCATCTATTAAATCCGCAGTCGCAACTAAAACATAGTTCTTGTCTCGAATGTAGCAATGCTTCTCTTTGAACATCACATGATTTCCGTTCTTAATAAGCTCACTTACGGATAAAAGGTTTGTCGTCAAGCTTGGCACACATAGCACATTTTTAACTGTTATATGACATTCTAGTTCAGAAACAATATCTACGTCTCCTGAACAGACAACTGGCACTTTTGAATCATTAGCTACGACAATTTCTGATAAACATGGTTCTGAATTCATGTCCTTTATCCAAGCTTTATTCGCAGTCATGTGCGCACTCGCACCAGAGTCCACGTACCATTCGTCCTTGTTAAACTTTCCATTCAGGAAAACAACATTAAATACACACTTACTTGCATTTTTCTTCAACATTGGACACTGATTTCGATAATGACCGTCCTGTTTACATTTGTGACATGTAATGTCTTTCATGTTATCTTTCAGTTCTGTCCCAGTCTTTTTGACTCTTGATGTTGACGGATTTCCATATTTCTTTGGCTTAAAGTATTTATTTTTAACTGCCAAAGCTGCGCCATTTCCTTCAGAATCGCCGGTAACCTCCATATCGAGCAATTTTGACTTTATGACATCTGCAGTTATGGAAATGCCGGAATGCTCTATAGCCATTATCATCGGAGAATAACGTTCTGATAAACCTGCTAATAACAATGACCCAATCCATTCGTCTGTAATTGTAAATCCTGTGCCATTTAACCGTTGAGCCGTTTCGACCATTTGAGTAACATATGTAGCCATCGAATCACAAGTATCCAATCTGATGGAAATCAAATGTCGCAACAAGGTTATTTTTCTCGCGAAACCAGAGTCGTCGAACATAGCTTTTAACTTGCTCCATAATTCTGCTGAACTCTTGGTGTTCTTGATATGCACGTACAATACAGGATCGATTGTCAAAATTAGCTTTGCCTTTGTCTTTGCGTCATCTACTTCCTTTACCTCGAAATCTGGGGTAGGTTTGATGTACTTGACCATCCCTTCGAGCACCAATAGATTCTCAGCCGCAAAGCACCACTCGTCATAATTCTCCCTGCCTTTTAATTTTGGCACACTGGCTATGTAGTTTGATGCCATGTTTCCGCGAAACAACTTGTCCTAATTTATCTATTTTAAATATAATTTAAAAAAACTGATAAATTGGGAGAAGCCCATAACCTATTGAAACAAGAGGTTCGCAACATGCAATTGTTTTATTTCGAATTCAAAGAAGGAATCAACACTACTACAGATTAAATATACCTACATATAATATTTTGATATATCTATCAAAAGTGTACATGCTACATCCAGCGCTGCGGCCTTGAGCAGACGTACAGCGGGGATGGACGGTGTATAAAGCGCTTAAGTTATGTATCCAGTTAGAGTATTAAATCCATGGTCATGGAATTTGAAATTGACTAATGTCATATTTAATTTTATTTTAGTTTGACATTATATATTTATTTGTGAATTGTGATTTGATCTGAGTCCATGCGTTTACGAAAGATTTGATAGCATTAGCACTGTAAAACAAATTTTAACAATTTATCAGCAGTTTTCTGCAGGATAGGAGGTCATAAAATTTTGCCTCACTTTTGAGTTGTGTATTTTTTGGACGGTTTGTTATAATAACTAAAAAATATAAGTAAAATGGGGAAATTGGCAGCAAAAAAACCTCAACTACCAAAATCTGTCTTAGACATGAAGTTCATGAGAAAAACTAAAGAACGAATGGAGAAGGAATTGCAAAACGTCGAAGATCACGACAAATTGTATGCTGAAGCTATCTCAAATGAAATGCGCCACGCGTCAGGCAATTTCATTACCGAGACGAGTTTTATATACTGTGAGGAACTGTTAGAAGGAAGATTATCTTTTAAAGGTATGAATCCCGAAATCGAGAAGTTAATGGTTGACGCAAGTAAAACCTCGGATAATGAAGGGGACATGGACAAAGATGTATCAGATGAAATACTTGCCAAGAAGATGAACAGCTTTCGTAAAAGAAGAGTGGATTCAGAAACTCCTAGTAAATACAGCATGGTTAAAAGAAAAAGGAATTAAACATTGACAATCCTGTTGTATTCTAAAAAATAATGTTGATCGAATTTGAGTTGTTGACTTTGTATTAACTTCTATTTTAAACCTTATAAAGAGAGGTTATTATTTTTTATTGGCCGATTAAGGATTGAGTTTCCAACGGTCACTGCAACCAGATATAGTTTATTCTAGCCATAAACTAATTGAAGGATGTAAACACTTGTCTTCCTACTTGTGTAACAATATTATATAAAACAACTAGCTGCCCGGACAGACTTCGTTCTGTCAAAAGTTTTTATTATTATTTTGAGATGTAAGCTATCCTATCTTTCAAGTTGGATCAAACTGCACACGGTGTGCAAATTTGATTAAAATTGGTTCAATAGTTAAGGAGTCCATCGTGGACAAACAATGTGACACGTAATTTATATATATTAAGATTTAACTATTAGATATTTGTCCAGGATGAAAGATTTGTATTTTTCTTGTAACATTGTCACTCAGATTAAGATTTTTATTGTGAGTTCCATAACAGCAAGATTTTATGTTAATTGTACATACTTGTACATTTTTTTATAATACCATAACAATGGACTTAACACCAAACAAGTTTTTAAAATTAAATCACTTTTATTCATTAGCACTTCTCTCGTTATTGACTACAATAATATTAATGATGATGTTTATAATATTTTATGGGATAGGACATAAAACAGTTCATTAATAATTAAGCTCAGGTTTGTTATTGAGCAATACAAATCATTTTAGTATCAAAATTAAACTAGTGACTAACATAGTTATATAATGAGTTAAAAATATATTTTCAAATAGAAACATAAAAATTAAGAGCTCAGTCTATGCCATACAAATGATAAGAGATTCATTTGATATGTACTCAATAGATACAAATAGCCATCATAATAAAAAAGAAGTAAACAGAAGATATTGTTGCCAAGGAGAATGAAAAGGTCTTTTTTATTAAATTTAATACTCTAATTCCTCTAATTTGTGTTTGTTATTATGATAGCTCAAATATACAGTTATCTTGTATAGTAATGCTACGTAATTATGTCAAAAGCAACGTTGAGCATAGAAATATTATCTTTAGATTTTAATTGATACAAATGTATATAAGTTAACATTTTTAGTACCTATATTATTAGAATTTAAGAGACATAAATAAAGAAATGCTTTTAAAGTCGGTTTTTATTTAAACCATAACATCAGACAATATTTATCGAAGTAAATTAGCAATTTATTTTTATTAATGCTATAAAGACATACAGTGTAAACTCTTTATAACGTTATCCTTTATAACAATAAACTCCCTGTAACGTTGAAGTGAGCCCAACTTGGTTGGCTTGCGTTAAAACCCACATATTGAAACACTCTTTATAGCGATACGCCATTCTCTATTACGAAGAAATGTGTTCATATTTGTAGACAGTAAATATTTATTATCGGTATTATTGTTTATGTTATGTTATCAAGTAACAAAATACTTTGAAGCTCCGAAACATCTGAGGTCGGTCTAGCTTTTGTTATCCTTAATTGCCTTGAACACGTGCAGTATGACGCATTGTTTTTTCGGAAGTGATGGTCTTCGACCAAGCATACTGGGTACCTATCGTATTATCAGTCGTAAATCTACTTTGAAACTGTTAACATGGCCAGTTAACGGAAAGAAATTCTAATTATATATATCTAATTAAAAATTCTTGTTAATTTGGTTATTTTTTTGTTCACTCCATATAACGATAACTCTCTATAACGACAAAAAATGCTCAGTCCCTTGAGTTTCGTTATAAAGAGTTTACACTGTATTCAGTTAAAATGCAATTATGCCTATAATATAGTCATAGGGAAGTTTTTAATTGGACGGATGTTACAATAAATTAATTAATTCACAATTATGCCGTTAATTCATATTCATATGTAGGTACTACTACCACCATAATTTTATTACACAGTGATTTATTTGCAATAAAAACAATAATGATCCAAGTAAAATTTTCTAGTAACTGATCAGTTCTCCCCAAAATCTATGGTCATTCTGATCAAACTCAATATACTGTGTAAACAAATTGGGTACCAATTTGTTTGTGTACACAGAGTGTCATACAAGGAAATTAGAGGGTAAAACATTTTTTTATGTAAAAGTGGCATTATCACCCACGGAAATCAATAACAACATTTGCTGCCAATAAAGAAGACAGAAGAAGGTAAGAACTGGCTCATAACCCACCCAGTTCAGAGCGAGAGCTAGCCAGGTAGGCTTTGCGGAAAGATGCGGAAACATGTACGAGTTATGAAATGCGTATTTCAGAAGGGCCAAAGAGGTTGGAGAGTACTAAACTCTACCAGAGGTGGTCGTCTCGAGGCGCGGTACAGGCGCAGCGAGGCGGGTTCGGTCGTCAGTCGAGCCCCTGCTGCATGAGGGTGTGGAGATCGCGGAAGGCGGCGCCGAGCCGGCCCTGAAGCGTCTGACGTTTCAACAAAAAGGCGCGTACATCGAGCAGAAGCCGATGTATCTGTGCGCACTTAGCGTAACGTTCCTCGCGCGGAATGTCCACGCCCAACGTGCGCACGGGCGCGCTCACGTTCGCTCGCACCACGGAAGAGAAGTTGCGCACTATCAGCCGCAGCGCATTGCACCCGCATTGCATATACCTGAAATTGGGACATTTGTTATCTACGTTAATAATGGCTACTCGTAACATTCAAAATGCATATAATTTAAGATACATTACTTTGAGCCTTTATAAATCTGTGACTATTTAATTTTGTAAAATATGAAAAGATACACTCACGATTCATATTTGCTTTGTAACAATTCATAAATTTTGGGCAGCATCAGAAGACAAATGTCCAAGTTCCACAAAGATCTGAAAACAATTATTCCGTGACATGATACCTTTAGTGATTCGCAAACTGATCAGGAACATTAATCCTATATACACGATAGTATTACTATTAATATTTTATTTTATTATATTAAAATTACTTACGGTTTATGAGCCATGACATTTAAAATGTCTAAGATCACTGATGTGTCCTCTAGAGCGATTATAGATTCTAAAGCAGTCTTCAAATTTTTATTTACTCGTACAGAATGGAATATCTGCAAAAAATAATTAGATCAGTAAAATATTTTTTTTTGCAGTTAAAGCAGATCTGTCCCTTCATTTGATACATACATAATATATGTATTATCACAGTAATTCCGCAAATTAGACTTAATTTTTTAGCACTTATATTCACAGTGAACATCATCATGGTTTTTTTTCAAATCATCAGCTTCTACTAAACCGATTCTTATGAAAGTTTGCATACACTTTATATTACAAATCTTGTCGAGTTTGCTTGGTATTGAGTTCCATATTACTCTTGGCGATGAGAGTCTCCTTTTAATGCATTACAACTAGTTGAACTACCGATAAACACGAGTGTTTTATTTTTAAACTAATCACTATTATTTATGGAATTCTCTCCCCTTGTCTATTCGACGCTCTCTTTCCCTCCTTTCCTTCAAAAATCAAGTAAAGAATTATTATTTTCATTCTTAATTTGTATTTAGATGCTTTTCCTATGATGTATGTATTACCTCCTATGTGAATGTTGTTTAAATTTATACAATATGTATATATATTTATGCATGTCTATGTATGTTTATATATGTGCATATAGGTATATATATGTCGCAGCTCAGCACATGTTCTGCATCGATCTCTTAACGCCATCTGTGATGAAATACCGAAACTACTATAGGAAACGTCAAATTCTGGTTTGGGCATGGTCGGTGCAGCAGCGAGGCGTGACAGTTGATAGTTGACAGTTGTCAGTTGGCAGTTGTCAGTTGACAGTTGTCAGTTGACAGTTGACAGTTGATAGTTGACAGTTGATAGTTGACAGTTAATAGTTGATAGTTGACAGTTGAGTTGTCAGTTGATACTGGACAGGGAAAGGTTTACAACTTTGAGAAGTGACATTGGTGATTGAGCGAGCGGGTGGGACGCCATAAGGATTTGGTTTGGAGCGTGGGAATCGATAAAAAGTACGATCGCTGGCTGCACCGAACTTGTCGCGTTTCCAAGTTTAATCGTGATTAATCGCATTGATCATTGAGTGTTAATCTTTAATTGATGATGGATTGTTTGAGTAAACATCTGAACTCGGTGTACGGACTATTCTTTATGTTATTCCGCTGTGTTCGACCAGAAAAATAATCGGCTCCCTATAGCATTCTTCGATATCAGAAGTGCGATGTAACTCAAGCCCCAAGAAAAGGCTATCTAACAGTACCTATTGCAATACCTTCGGACCGGCAAACGAGACCCTGACTTGATTTGCAAAACTTGACGAAAAGTTTTACGACGTAGTAAATCAGCGAGTGTAACATCGATAAGTGCGTTTTATTATTGAAAACACGACGAAACAAGTCGAGGGAACTAAAGTACCTAGGTATTTGAGAATGGAGATGAACGAAACTTGACGTGAATAATTTTACGACGGAATACCTGCAGCAGGTAGCCCCAGTGTTGCGACAATTTTGTTATTGCGAGTGAACGAGTGTTTTGTTATTGAAAATACTACGAAATTCTTTGACGAAGGCGTAGTGGAACAGAAAAGATAAACCAATTTCATTAACCTACATGAAAGAACTCCAAAGAGTTCTATGACCAAGTGAAAGTTTTCAGGGGTCCTCAAGGCTCGTAAGCTAAGCCCAGGAGGCATCTAAATGTCTACCGTGTGTAAGTGTACATAAGTGTTGTGAAATGACCCTTGGTGCGGTGATCCGGCATGGTGAGCATGGTGAGTGGTGACCATTGCGCCACACGTGTCGTCGTGTGCCACTGCTACTGGAAATCAGGTGATATGTGTTGTTTCATGTTGGATGAATGTCTTAAGGACAAAATAGTTTGTGTATCCGTACCTATTATGTTTTGGTCACTTACAATATGATTTAGATAAAGTTTGAAGTAAGTATAGTACTACTTTGGGATCATAAGATTGACTCATGCAACAAATAATAAAACCTAAGATAAAAGATTGAGACCAAATTAGGTAGCTAACTACCTACCTACTATTAATTTGAAAAAGTGAATTGATTATTTAGTTAGTTAATATCCTTAAAAGTTTGTTAAAGACAGCTGACAGGCTTATCTTACATTACCTTAACTTGGGTTATGGTGTCAGGATAACTAAAAGAAACTTTTAAGTAACAAGAACAGTAGGTAGTCTTGTGATATAGTTACAGTTATGTGATTTTAAAATCTTGTCAAAAAAAAAAACAGTAATGGAAATATAGACTAACTAATTACTTGGTATCTGCGTGGTCAGGCAGGGCAATACATTATGATGTTATGAGTTATTTTATAAAGTAAAAAAAAAAAAGTTTTTCTTTTGTGAAACCAATGAGATGGATAACTTTTTGTGACAATGATGAAATAAAGTTATTGAATATCTTGCCACCATCACACATCACATGTTGTTTGAGTTGAATGAGTTTTGATGAGTTTTAATAAGAAAGAAATAGTTGCTTGGTTGTGTTAGTTTAGAATAAATTATGGTTTTGACTAAAGTATAATCCCATATGGACGTGGATTATTGATTTCATAGTACTATGAAGTGTGATACAACTATTTTGATATTATAGACTGAATGAGATATTATGGGTGATATAAGATGCCAGTGTTGTGGTCAACATAATTGATGATGATTGATGATTGTCAATCATGAGGATATCTAATAGCAACATAAAATTAAAAAGTTTAGAGCAATCAGTCCGTGTCGATGAAAACTGTATACTTTCTTGGTAATGTCACATTAATGTGACTGGGGTAAAAGTACCAAATTACGATCATTGAATAAAAGGAATTTAATTATTTTGTTTCTTGTTACCTGTAGGGTAAAGACACTTGTTTACGACCAGTAGGGTAAAAGCACTACGTTGTGATCATTGAATAAAAGGAATTTAATTATTTTGTTTTCTTTAGACAAATGATAAACAATGCATCATAGTTTTGATTGCATACAGAATGTAACGTTTTGAGGGAGATTTTAATTTTTTTTTTTGTAAACTTGCCGAACAAAGGTTATTGAGATTCAGTGCGAGTGTATTGTTTTGTGACACTGGAAACGTTTTATAAATCAATAACTTTAAATCATTTTGTTGTTCTTTGCTTTGCCGTTTACCCTCGGTGTAGAAAAGTGAAGTTAAGAAATGGCGTGTTTGTTGTCGTTTGTTTTGTGTTTCTATGGCAATGATGGCTGATGGTGGAAGTGAATGATAAAACAGAGTACGTTACTATTTGAAAAACAACACGAGGACGTGTTGATTTTGTCAGAGATGGCCGAGGCGGTAAATCGTCCAAGACATAAAACCACACCAACAAACAAACAAACAAACAAACAAACAAAAAAAAAAAAAACAAAAAAAAAAAAAAAACGACATGTCTAGGGATAAGTACCTAATTTTCACTTGAATCGCAAGAATCAGCATTTCAGGTTTTTCAGATGGCTACCTTGATACAATGATTCGACAGCTATTTGGTATGGCATTTTTGTTTCATTATTCTTAACAAAATCGGAGAATCCGATAGTATTTTTGTGTAATATCTTGACTTCCAGTGTAAATGGTACCGTCATCTTGAACTGTAAAAACACCTGACAGAATTTTTAAAGTTAAGTTTTTTTTGTGAATTTGAGTTTAAGTAAAAAAATATTGCACTTCGTAGTCATTCAAAATCAGTGCAAGTAAATTGTTTTGTGACATCAGAAGCGTTCTGTAAATGAGATCAAGAATTTTCAATTTTCAAACATCTTGATATTTTTTAATTTACCGTCTACCCTCAGTTCAGAGAAATAACATTTAGAAATTTCGTGTGTTTTGTCGTTGCTCTTTTTTGTGTGTTTCAGATAAACCAAGTGACGATGACTGTTGTATGGACATGCAACCTGTGAATATTTAAACGGTGACGAGAAATTACATTAATGTGAAAAAAGGAAGACCGGCATCAACTACCTGCATTTTTGTACATTGGCTTATGATGATTGATTGATGATTTCATCGGTCATTGGATGGCGACATGATATAACAGGTGATCTGTATTGATTCTTTTGTGGCTCATTTTGATTACTGCTCACTAACAGTAATTATTCCTTGTCGAGTTTGTGCTGATATTACGTGATGTCATTATTTGACATTTGATGGTTACTTGAGTTTGTATACTTGACGATTTCCGGTAACAAAGGCCACAGTGAGAATGTGGTGAACGAAGTGAACGAAGCCTTTTTGTC
Organism: Thymelicus sylvestris; assembly: GCA_911387775.1. Lineage (NCBI taxonomy): Eukaryota > Metazoa > Arthropoda > Insecta > Lepidoptera > Hesperiidae > Thymelicus > Thymelicus sylvestris. Next base: position 10,595,405 of record OU426888.1, read on the forward strand.
GTTTAAAAGGGTTATGCAAAGATACTAATTCCTTTACTGATTTGTTGAACTGTTTTTTGTGAATCTTTAAGACAGACGGGATAACACACTAAGAATTTCTTAAAATCTTCAGAGCAAGTAAACCAATTGTCGATTGTTTTTGATGAGTAGTAGTGGTATGTAAGTCGCTCAGATGGCATGCAACTCCAGTCATTCGTAGGCGTAGGCGTAAGATCGGGCATAGATATCCCGCCGCAGTGCGGCCACGACTGTGAGTGGCGTGCGAATGGTTTGTAGCTGTAAGCTGTCACTGTTGGAACTTCCGAAAGGAAGCGATGAGTTGTTGTTGTGATGTGGAACTGGGTACCCAAGGTGTTGCCAGGTGGGCAGCATAATGTGAATTGTATTGGGTACCAGAGGGAGGTAGCCCTCGTGATGATGATGATGACGATGATGATGATGACGATGATGATGATGACGATGATGATGATGATGACGATGATGATGATGATGAGAGTATTGCATACCTACTGCTAACTGATCTTTGAGTGTCATTAAATCTTTTTGTTGAAAAGCTAGATTGTGCTGTCAGATTGTAATTCTTGGTAATTATCCTGTTCTGGCTGCTGCATGCGTTTTCATTATGCAACCTTCGGGCTCGAGGCCAGGAAGGCCGAGTGGGAAACTTTTACTTTGCGAAGGTTTATGTCTTTTCCAGATGGACCATTGTTGCCTCACACGAGGACGTGTGAGAATTGTCAAGATGGCCGTGTCGCAGCTCAGCACATGTTCTGCATCGATCTCTTAACGCCATCTGTGATGAAATACCGAAACTACTATAGGAAACGTCAAATTCTGGTTTGGGCATGGTCGGTGCAGCAGCGAGGCGTGACAGTTGATAGTTGACAGTTGTCAGTTGGCAGTTGTCAGTTGACAGTTGACAGTTGACAGTTGATAGTTGACAGTTGATAGTTGACAGTTAATAGTTGATAGTTGACAGTTGAGTTGTCAGTTGATACTGGACAGGGAAAGGTTTACAACTTTGAGAAGTGACATTGGTGATTGAGCGAGCGGGTGGGACGCCATAAGGATTTGGTTTGGAGCGTGGGAATCGATAAAAAGTACGATCGCTGGCTGCACCGAACTTGTCGCGTTTCCAAGTTTAATCGTGATTAATCGCATTGATCATTGAGTGTTAATCTTTAATTGATGATGGATTGTTTGAGTAAACATCTGAACTCGGTGTACGGACTATTCTTTATGTTATTCCGCTGTGTTCGACCAGAAAAATAATCGGCTCCCTATAGCATTCTTCGATATATATATGTATGAATGTGTGTAAGTATCTATATTTACTATGTATAATTGTTGTATACCCCTACCTCAGCTCTTCAAATGTTCTTCTATTTATTTATTATTTATTATATTGTGTCCTTCGCTCAAAGGGTTGTCTGGTAAAGATCGCTACTGTAGCGATAAGACCGCCTTTAGTGTATTATTTTATTTGTTTTGTTAATTTCTCTTTTTTGACATTTATTGGTGTGCACATTAAAGAATATTGTACTGTATTGTATTATTCAAATAGCGTGCAAAGTAGTATTACCTGCAGCGCCCTCTGCCTGGCGCACAGCACGGCCATCATGGAGTCGTGTCCGCGCATCATGACGCCCAGCACCTCCTGCTCGCTGGGCGCCGCGCCGCCGCACCGCGCGCCGCGCGCGCCTCCCACGCCGCCACGCTGACACACACACAAATACACACAAGTTGGACGATATACAGATAAAAAAGATTATACATACGTACATAATGTATTGCATATCAATGCTCCATGATATATTGGTATGGAGTATTGTATGACCATATCTGGCCAGAATACAGAGGAACCAACTGCACAGTATATAAAACAACAGTTTTTTGTAAAACCTGTATTCTACAATAAAGGAAATTTGATTTGTTTTGATAGTTCCATATTGCACTAGCTTTTACTTGAATATAATTATCTAGCGTTTTCAAGCTTAATTATGTTTACTATAATAATTATTATGCCAGCTGTTATTTTATTTAACTTAACGTTTATTTATAGCTAGACCAATAGTTTAGAACACAGACAAAATTATATTAGTATGTCATAACTACTCACGGGCAGGAACTCCTCCAGGTCCAGTCCGACGGGGCGGTCCATGGCGAAGGGCACGAACTCCGGTTCCGGCTCGGTGTTGGCGGCCTCCACGCTCCGGGTCACCGTCACGTTCTCTCGCCCCACGCTGTCTACTCGCCTTCTGGAGGGGTGGTTATTTGGTTAGTGTAATAAGCTAATAATAATGATAAGCTACTTAAGTTGCTTGTTATTTGTGCACCAAGCTTTTTTTTTTAATAATGCATTTTGCAATTTTATTTTGCGAAAGTCTGCTGGAAAATTAGCTGGCCTATTATTATTCTTTATTTATATGAATAAAAATACAAAAAACGAACAATACCTTGTGTTCTGGCTGGACGTTCTTGTAAACGATAACGATCGAGGTCCCAAAGATGGCGGGCCCAAAGATATTTCACTATTACTTGGCCGTAAGTTATTAGTCGCTGAAACAAAAGTGTATGTGAAATAAATGTTGGCGGTAATTGTAAGCAACATAAAACTGTTAGGTTTGTGAATTATATTATTTAATTATATTATTAAAGCAAAAAAAATTGGAATATATGTAAATTATATGTTTCAACAATAGTCATGTTCTGCGATACTCAATATTATTATTTAACTTAATTTTTCTTATCAATGATCTCTATTTGCCATTCCTTGAATATCTTAAGTCACAAACATTAATGTGAATAATTTAAGCATCACATAAAAAAAAACTAAGAAATACATTTAATTTAGCATAAAATGTAAGTACACAAGATACCTATTATAATGTATAGGTAATTCTCACGTACAAGTCTGAAGAAGTGATTCCCAAGTACATAAAACACACAGATACCTAGCACACACATATCACACAGCACTTAACATTAATAAGCAGGGACTATGAAATTCAACTCACGAATATCAGATGATGATTTAGTCTCTTTGTATGAATTGTGTCGGTTAAGCGTAGTCGTTGTTAGAGCGTTAGAAGCGAATTCGTTGGCAGGTGCGTCCGTCGCTATGAACGACACCTCCTCCTTATTGCCGTCCGTTATTCCTGTTAAGCATTTAGCCACTGTATAACCCAACAGGAAGCAAGCGTTTTTACACACGTCATAAATTATTTAAAATGCAATAAAACCATATGAAAATATTATTATTGTGCATTGAGGTAACAACAGCAGTATTTTTTATTCATGAACTGCTGAGCCGGGTCGTCTCTCTAAATTGGAGGTCAAGTGCGGATTGTCAGACTTCCATAAGATTTACTCATTAGCAATTTTAATTTAACTGTTTTAACACTAGAGTCTACGACTGTTTTACGGCTGGCTTCAACCCATTAATGCCCCACTACTGAGTTTGGGTTTCTCCTCTCGAGCCACTGGCTCGAGTAGAGTATACTCTAGAATGCTGCTCCAGTGCAGATTCGTGAAAAGGCTTCAAAACACTGTTGAAATTACCTCCATGCGCTACTAAAAATTCTTAGCAGGTACACTGTATTGAGGTTGGGGAAATGATTATAAATTAAAATGTCAATTTTTTCAGAGTGGAAAACACAATAGCTCTTAAGCCCAATAAAAGAAATTTTATTCCAAAACTAAAGCTTCAAACTGGATTATTTACCACCAGTGCCCAACAACAAAGCAGCAGTAAAAAGCAATCAATTGAGTTGAGCAGCATCGAAGATAGCACCCTGTCAAATCCAGTCCTTAGCTTTATAATAATTTAGTTAAAAGTTATGTTTTACACATGGTCACAAATTATGTACCATATTGAGGTTACCTTTTGCAATTAAAACAAAAGGAATGATTGTGGGGTGAGCAGAGTAATACATACGTTTTCTGTTCTTAACACTACAAACAAAAATAAAAATTATGATATTTCCCATTTAGTCCAAATAATCAACTTTAGTTACAGCGCTATAAAAACAAGGACCCGTTTAAACTTAAGCAATTCGGCGAATACATATAGTACTGATTTTCAGTGCGGCCCAAACTTTAAATAAGTTAAACAACTCACTGGTGTACAGTTCAGATTTCTTCTCGAGTACGGCATAATGTTCTTTCGAGGTGGGGATCCGCGAGTAATGGTCGGGGCGCTGGCGCTGCGGGGGCGACGGCTGCGGCGGGGGGCGCGGCGGCGCCTCGTCCAGCATCAGCTCTCGGAGCGAAGTCCCCGCGCCACTCTCCAGCCTCACCGATGGTTCTATTAACGAAATATTAATAATACTAGGCTTCGTAATATAAGGATATTCTCAATATTATTATTAAGTCCATAGTCATTAATAATATTACTGGTACTTATTATTATCTTTCTTAGAAGTTAGCCTGGATAACTTCCCCTCTTGTCTGAGTGAGCCGCCGAACTACTGGTCGTATTGAGGCATTCGTTTTCGGTTCTTGGGATTTCTTTCTTTCTTTGGCGACGTTCTTTCAGTGGCAACGGTGAGTGGTGACCACATAGGGTAATTTTTTAACTTCAATAATGATTTTCGAAGTCAATCTCGCTCTACAGACTCTGTTTTTACATTGTTACACTACTTGTACATCGATAAAACTTTATTCGAAATGTAAAATGTGCATGACATTTATGTAAAACTAATTTAGGATAATATTCACCTGTTATTGAATAATCTTCAGACGATAAGCTCGTTGCAGGTGGGGGCGTCCTTGTCACTGTAAAAAATGCCTAAAATTAGTATTTCACTTACAACATACAGGCGGGAAATATATACACCTATGATATTGGCCAAAGCCTACTACCCAAAGCTACTTACATGCTCTAGAAGGGCGGAAAATTTCAGTGTAGTCATTAATATTGGGTATAACAGCACCTGAATCCTCATCCGCTTCTGTTCCCGATGTCGATTCCTCTGCCGTTTTTTCGTCGATGAGTGTCGGTTTATGCATTACTGAAAGTGTATAAATGTTTACATCAAAACTACTTTTATTCATTTTTTCATGTAATCGTTTCTCTACAATATGCAAATACATGTGACGATGTTAAAGTGTAAAATACTTGTATTGAACCTAATGGCGCTATTAATTCACAGCCGTCAAACGAGGCAGCTCAAGGTAAATTGATCACCAGTGGTGGACATCAATAAAACCAAAGGCAACACCTCCCGACACTGCAACCGAAACACAACATCCAAGAGTGATCAAACGTCATAATTGTTGACTTCGCCAACTTGGCACTAGTACTTTGTTGTGGTATGATCCTGTTTGCTTCCCAATAGAGATCCTGCAATAGACTACTACAAACTATAACAATTCACCTATATCTTACTCACTTACCTTCCTTTGGTGGTTTTTCTTTAGAAAAACTTTTGCGAACAGTATGGCCTTTTTGGAATGGGGATAAATCTCTTACAATGGGGGTAACAACTGGAGGTGGCCCACCAAAGGGATGGACTTTATTGAGATCAACTACTGATAATACTACGTAGGTCGAGTGAAAAGATGCCGCTATCTGAAAAAAAATCATATGCACTATCAATGTGTTTCACTTCTATTTTTTATAATATAGTCTTACGCGCCAACTCAGAGTCACTAACGGTTACTTAAATCGCTCCTTAGTAAAGAATAGATAGTAAAATCAGACTTAAGTAAGCCTGTTTGTCATGGTCTTGAAGAACTTTAGTTAGAAATATTTTAATATTACTTTTATTGTCAGGCCTGACAAAATTACTTTTGTATATATGCTTTTGCAGCTAGACAAGAGGCTTTACCTATTCATGCATATTTGCAGTCTATTTAAAATCCTCAAATATTAAAGTATGGAAATGAGAGTTAAGTGTACTCACAAGTTGTGTTTGGGCAACAGTCATGTCATGAATTTGGCCCCAATGCCCTGGCACTGTGTCCAGCACCCGTGCTGGCTCCCACCCAATAACATGTAACCCATCATTTCCACAGCCAAGCAGTGTGGTGCCATCGTCGCTAAACGTCATGTGTCTGAAATTATGAATATAATAATTATACACATTTTCTTTTACAAAAGGCAAATTGTATTGCATTACTTTAAATTTGACACTAACAACAAAGGTTTTAAAAATAGTTTTAACTCCATATAGCTCAGCCAAGAGAAATAAAATGGTGTATAGCAGAAACATGCAATGCATGAAGACAAGGGAATACTGATTTGAATGAGATAGAATAGATAGAAAGAATAAATTGCACATTATATGCACTCTATCATATTATGATAGTTCATTAAATAATTTTTCAAGTGTGCGTGGACGGCCAAATTCGAAACTATTAGTCTAACAATAAGAACCGAATTAGAGGCGTTTCTGCACCCATCTTTTTACCGGATAAAAAATATTTTTTTTATAATAAATATTTTTTATTTGATAAAAAATAGCTTTAATCAAAATCGACCCCCGAGACTCCTTTGACCATTTTTCGTTATTCCTCATAGTTTCGAATTTGGCCATCTACGCACTTGAAAATTTCACCCTGTATAATTGGTGGAAATTAAATTTATACAGATACTGTTTCACTGCTTTTGCTGCAAGTAACAATAGAATTTATTGTCAATGTGTAAATGTCAGGAAAGACTAAGTTATGAATCTCAATTTTATTGATGCTATAATTTTCATTATAATGTAATACAGGAAAAAAATAATTACCTTATAGATGTGTTTTCTTTTTCGAATTTTGAGACCAGTTGGAACTTTTCCATATCCCAAAAATTAACAGTTCTATCGGTGCCACAACTGCCTAACAAGAATTCATGAGGATGGAATTTAACACAAGTCACTGCAGAAGTATGCTCCATAAACTCTTGCAGCACTTTACCAACTCGAACATCCCAAACTTTTACCAGACCTGTGCAGACATGTTACATTGTAGATGGCAAACAATCTATTATTTTAAGGAAGAAATATTTTGTAATGTACTGATTTTTTTAAATGTATTGACATGGTGGCAGCTAAGATTGAAGCAATTAACAGCCAAATAAGCTTATCTGTTATACTGAGAAGGTTACCCAACCAAGCAAGACATACCAACAAGCAAGAGTTTACAAGCTAGGAGTACAGTTGGCAGAAAAGAAAGGCATGTATGTAAGAATGTACAGAACTTCTTATATTTCTAATATTGGAACAAAGTGCAAACCAATCAAGTTCATCATAATAATGCAATGCTCAAGGACTCCCTAACATTATTCATAAAATTAATTGATACAAAAAAATATACCATCTTCACAGGCTGATGCAATCCACTGTCCATCAGGGCTAAACTGTAAGCTATTCACAGCAAGCCGATGACTTGAATAAGTGACAATACACCCTCTTTTTCTTGTGTCCCACAATTTTATATTACTATCACAGGATCCTGTCGTCAAATAATCTCCATATGGATGAAAGTCCATACATTTAATAGCTCCCTTGTGTCCAGTAAATGTCCTCAATAATTTAGCAGCCTCTAAGTCCCATATTTTTAATGCCCCAGTTTGGGAACCAGCACACACAAGATCTTCAGAATGTCCAAAACAAACACATTCAACAGGGGTAGTGTGGCCACTTAGGCTCTGGGAATACAAAAATAAACTATATCATAAAAATCCACAAAAGTAAAAATGAAAACTTTGTGGGAGGATTCTGTATTTACTAATGGTTTTCAGGTCAATTTTGCATCAGATTCTAGTACAAATCTTTTAAAAAAAAAACAAGAAACTAATATTTTCAACTTTGTGGTTTCAAAAGTGTTTAATGTAAATTGTTATAGATCAGGGATTCCCAACAAGTGAGGCACTCCTCACTTGAGGGGGGCCTAGGGTGATGAAAAGGTGGGTGAGCTGAACGTTACCATTTTTAAACTACATATATATAAAATAAGTATTTATTTATTGTTTAGCCTCGTGTATCTATTACTATCTATCTCCTTACTATCTATTAAAATTCATATTCTTAATGAGTACTGCTAGCAAAAAAAGAAAGTAGATTGTTTAAATATTATTGTAATATTGTACAAAAAACTTGGGTAAGGCGCATAGAGTAAAAGGTTGGGAATTATATAATTATAATTATAAATGGTAATTTACAATTATTTATTGATATAACTTAATTTAATTATTTCTTACCATTAAACAACTCTGGCGTCCTATAGCCCAAAGGTTAACTTTTTTATCATCTCCTCCAGTTGCTAAGACTTGGTTAGATTTGTGCCCCATTGCGAGACAGTTGACATTTGCCTTGTGGGCGACGAATTCCTCTGCAATACAATACATAGCTCATTATTTGCTATATGGTCGTCATGATTGCTAAATCAACTCCCAGTGTCATACGTACGTAATTTCCATGATCTTCTTGAGGTTTCCATTGTAATTTTTCCGTGTAAGTAAAATTTTCAAACCATAAATGGAAGGTGATTTTTCACAGCTACATAAGTGACACTGTTTTACTCCAAAATAAAACAATGAAATTCAAGGAAACACTATTTCGACGAGAATTTATTCTGACAAAACTACATAGCAAATAGCTGTATTGAAAAAACAATTCACAACTTGTGTTGATTTTTTTGGTACATGTCAATTTATTTTAATGAAGAGACAGTTGATAAAGTTGACATGAGCTGACAGTGACATAATTATTACAGTACCTAGTATAACCACAGAGTATAACCAAGAAGCATGTATCTTTATCTGGAAGCTCTACTCCACTTCGAAGAGGATCCTGAAGACGGATCACGTGACATTGGATATTAATCACAGACCCCTTATGTCATAATTAACCGTTTGAGACACACAAAAAATACATTTTGAATAGAAAAAAAACTCAATATTTCATGGAAGAAAATCCCGTAACCTTGGCTCGTAACCGTAATTCAGTTTTTAGACCTGGCTATACTGATCATAGTCCATCATCAATCACAGAACACTGACATTATCCCAAAGATTTTATAACAAGAACAAGATTGCGCACTCATGAACGAAAGCTCGAGCTGAGCGAGATAGCGCTTTTATGGTGTGCGTCCTTCTCTAGTAGGCTTACTACAAAATTTGGTTCTCCTAGGACAATTTATAGTTGACCCTGATTGTATAATTGAGTAATTATTAAATTTAATTTGTTTTATGTATACTTGTATTTATTAAAAGAGGATCGAAGGATTTGAAAGCTATACCTACAAATAATAATAGCAACCGGACTTGGTTGTGAACTATGAAGGAGGCCTATGTCCAAGAGTGGACTGATGGATGGATGGAATAATAATAATTATTATTTAAAACAAATTTTACAATAACGGTGCATAGAGGGAGATTAGCACCACATAGTAGGTATCATGACAGACATCACAGCCATACACTTTTTTAATGAGGTGATTCTTATGTAACTTTAGGTATTCTGGTAGGTGTATGTTACGAAAATAAAAGCTGCAGAGAAATAAAAGTCAGTTTATTTTTCTATACATTGCTAAATAAAATTGTTTTGCGTAACTTTTGACGCATCGTGGCTTTGTGTCCAATTAATTTTAATGTTTCGCTTTTAGCGTACGTTTTTAGTCTTAAGTTAAAATATTTCGACGTTATACATTTAATGAGTTCTGTTTCATGCCTGTTCTCACATCTAATTGACAGAACCGGATGCCTTGGAGATAGGATTTTAACTTCACGTCGCAGTTTCGTTTTCCTTGGGGTATTGACTGTTATTGACGTTTGTGTGCTTGCACTTTGATGCAACTTCATCTTCTTAGATGGTGGCTCGGATGACATTCCAGGACACTGAGGTATTTCTTGGCATATTTTAATAGAACTCAGTATGTGCACTTTTTTAGTGTCAGGTACTATCTGAAAGTTAAGAAATTAATTATTTATTTACAATCCATATATGTATTTGTTTGTTTATTTAGATTTCACACACAATATCACGCTTGTAATCCCCGAAGGGGTAGGCAGAGCTGCACACAAGTACTAACACATTTCGCCGCGGTGTTTGGGTCCCATGTAATAGGTGGCGAGTCTATTGCCACCAAGCACAAATCCAGACTCCGTTTTTTACTGAGAAATTCCAAATGGAAAAAAACTCAATAACACTTTGCCCGACCTGGGAATCGAACCCGGGACTTCGTGTTTCGCAGTCGCGCTTGCAACCACTAGACCAACGAGCACTAGCGACTACACGAGCGCTAACAAAGTAAATTTAGGTCTACAGACTACAATCAACATGGACACCCTATTCTAAACAAAAATAAAACTTTACCTAAATACTCACCTGTGAAAAGATACGCCGCTTCCATTGTATGATTCACTTTTGCATTCTTTCACGCAACATGTGAGAACCATTTCTATATATTTAAACACAATTATAACAATGTAATTACGATTTTTCACCACGTTTAGGCACTACGCATCACGCAGTTGACAGTGTTGACACAACACAAATAATCACAATCGCCATATTGATTGACGACGCCTAGTGTTGCATATTAAATATTTTTAAAACTACCATAACGCCGACTACAAAACGAAGCAAGTGATTTACCACGGTTTAAAATAATACAAATGCTATGGACATCATTAAATAAGCTAAACATTGCATTTAACTAGTAAATATTTTGAAATAATCTCGACAACTGGGAATAAAATATATAATGATATTCTACAACATGATAAAATATTTTACAGTGGCAGCCCAGTAGACAGAGACGCACTCCATAATAGGGGCGTCTCGCTCAGACCGATTTTCCGTTTAGCGTAATGGCATAGGAAAGTAAACTTTATTGTAACTGCATAGAATTCCGTTTACATTGTAATAATTGTATAGTGCACAATCTTGTTCTTGTTAAAATCTTTGCATTATCCATCATCCATCCATGTGATTGTGACATTACTGATAGGGTTACGCAAAATTTCAAAAGTATCCATACTTTACTCGATACCAGTATCGTATCAAAAGTATCGATACCAAAAAAGTATCGAAACAAAAGTATCGATACCTTCAGGTATCGAGTACTTTTTAATACATTTTTAAAAAACCTGAATGGAATGTTGTGTGTGTTGCAGTTTCGCAAAAAAAATCTAACAGGAACGTGTCTCACAATATAGTCACTAATATCCAATCTATATACACATATATACTATATAACACAAAAAATGTTTGTACGGATGTCCTTTATAGACACTGAATCCATTCAACCGATATCCCTCAAAATTCTTTCATTTGAAAGGCAATAATCGGAAGATGGTTTGAGACCACTAAAGCAATGCATTAAGCAGATTCAGTCCATTGATTAAGTCGATTTTCTACTTTTACAATACAACAATTTCAAGATAATTTGTAACAATGGCGCATCAACGTCAACAGAAAAACCCTGATCTGTCATATTTATCACAAACATAAAGTGTGGTATTATGAAACCACGATGGCCGATGCAAGTGAATCTTTTTTAGGTTTGTAGGCATTTAACTAAAAAATTTTAGAAAAAAATGAAGCAGTGATAACCTAGCGGTAGAATGTTGGTATCCCGAACTCTCCCGTCTCCGATGTTGGGCCCGAGTTCAAATCCTGGCACGCGCCTCTAATTTTAAAATATTATGTGCGTATTACAAATTAATTATCACTTGCTTCGGTGAAGGAAAAACATCCTGAGGAAACCTGCACACCAGAGAGTTCTCCATAAAAGTTCTCGAAGGTGTGTGAAGTCTACCAATCCGCACTTGGCCAGCATGGTAGACTATGGCCTAACCCTCACTTTCTGAGAGGAGACCCCAAGCCCAGCAGTGGGACAATTATGGGTTGTTGCTTGCTTGCTATTGAAACAAACAAAATAGCGTGGAGCACTGGCACAAATGAGTAATAGTCTGTACACTACACGGTCAGCTGCTGCGAACTATAGGTGCCGCCATATTGGCCTTGGCTGCTCTGGTTAGCGCTTTTCACTTTATCCCAACTCCGCGGCCGACCGTCACGCGACATGCAACACACAGACGAAAAAGTTTGAGACGATGTAATAAAAGTTTCATTTTAAAATAATGTATCTTAGTGGAACATGCCGAGTATCCACTAATAGATATATTATTAATAAACTGCCAGACAGTTAGTTCATGGAGTACAGAGGGTAAGAAGAGCCATGGGTGGAAAGTTGAAACAGATGATAGATGATAAGATAATTGAGATTCCAATACCTACCACCATCCTGTGACAATAGCGCTGGCGTCAGAATAACTACGATATTAACGTTGTATACGGAGCTGGGGAGTGAAGTTTGCTGAGTTCAATAAAATTTATCCTAGGCTACCACAGCGCCACCCGTTATTGGACGCGTTTTTACGGACAATTTTCATGCACAGAGATGGCTCTCCTTACCTCTATACTACATGAGTTACTGTTAGTGCTTGTTCACACTGAACTCACGGGCGCGGGCGCGGGCGCGGTAAACGCTACATACACCGCATGCGCGTTTTGATGTGAACACTTTCATAGTAGGTCATATGTTTGATATTTCGCGACCGCACCCGCGAGTTCAGTGTGAACAGGCACTTAGTCATGAACGTACCGTTGTCAGAAAAGTACTTTCCTTTAACTAAGGAACTGAAAGATGCTGTGCAAATAATGCAATAATACTTTTAAGGGCTGCAATTATCAGAAAACTGAATAAGTGAAATAGTTTAAAAGACAAAAAACACTACTAAGATTATTCAACCTGTGTAAAGGTTACTCGTAGAAAAACTCCTAAAATAGTTCAATGAAATAAAAAGGTAACCCACATAAGTGCTCGGCAATGACTGGGAATTCACCGAATAATGTTTTAGCTTTCATCGATTAATAATTGGTATTTTTCATAAGCTAATAATTAATTGGAAATGGACTAAAGAAAGTATCGATACTTCTAGAAAGTATCGATACCTCGATAGTATCGGAACAAAAGTATCGATACCAAAAGTACTTGGTATCGAAACAAAAGTATCGATACCTAGAAGTATCGATACTTTTTGCGGATCCCTAATTACTGACATTGTGTTGTTGACCATGACGTTGTGAAAATAATTTTTAGTGGCAACAGTGGCTGTTATATTTTGTTAAAAAATAAACTGCTAATAAACTATGTCAAAATATTTAAATACAAAATTAATTTTCCCATATAAAGTTGAGTGTGCCCACTCCACCCATTCTCTGATCATATTCATGGTATTTTATTTTATTTAATTCATGGTGAAAATTACGTACAAATGTGTTTAATCTAAACAAAAACAAAAGAATGAATAATTTACAAATCTTACGGAGATGCATAAATCAAGTTGCATTAATTACCAGCTTGCAAAAGAGGTTAATTAAATATGTACAAGGCCAAGAACCAGAGCCAAAAATACGAGAATATTTTTATTATATAGATCATCAGGGGATGGTAAGTTATATAAATACAGCCAGCTTAGCTTGTTTAAAAGTATTACATTATTAAGTAATAAATAAAAATCTCGTGTCACGGTGTGTGGTCGCACTCCTCCGAATAGACTCAACCGATTTTATAATTTTTTTGAGTATATTTGGTACATGAGAAGTCGTAAGGTATATTTCATACCGCTACGTGATTAGGGTGTCCCTATCCAGAAAAATCTTTGGCAGAACAGCATTTGCCTAGTCAGCTAGTATGTATATAAGTAAAAAACTAGCCCTCTGATGGTACCCGAGTGATAATCGTAATCAAATTCAACCGATGGATATCAATAAAACTGAAGGCATCGTCAAACACAACACATAAGATTTCACAGTTGATTAGGCTTGACGATCTAGTAGCTTTTAATATAAATACAACCATGCACATAAAATGAAATCCCCACCACGAAGTCCCCACTGGAGACAATAGACGTCATGTCTTAATCTGACTATGAATTTTATTAAAAGGTAGTTTATTTATCAAGATAAAAATATTTTTGTTCCAGTTATTTTTAGATGATTCTAAAATGAAAAATTTTACATCATGTTTCAAAGAAAAAAAGTTTTTGGAATTTTTCTTCAAACGAATACGATTTAATAAAACTGGGAGATATCAAGATGAATTTCCATTTATTTCCCTATGTGGAAGAGAAAGAAATTATATTAGATGTGATGACCTCCCAATAGTTTATACGCATGTTATTACTAAGGAACCTCCTGAGAAAGAGATTTTAACATTTGGATATGCAGGTGAATTGCTGAAGATTCAATTGGTGCCAGAAAATATATTTATGTTACCAACAACAGGAAGAGTGTATCATCCTGCAGATGAAAAATACGGAGGTATAGGACTAGTCAGGTCTAAGTTATCGATAGAATTAAGTAAACACTTCACATTTTCAAATGGAGAAACTGAACCACCAACTCACTTTATTTGGAAAGGAGTGACATATGAGCTGGACCATGGATGGTTTTATGATAATATTAAAAAGCACAACATTAAAATAAGATCTGATCCAGATTGAGTAATTTGGAACTTAAGAACTGAATTTTAATAAATAACTATAGTATATACCTGTGAGGGCATAAAATGTTTTAATTTGTAAGCATATTTTTAAAACTATTAATTTATAGTTGTTTTATCTTGTGATATGAATTTTAATATTAATAAATGAGTAAAGAGTTATTTATTACCCATTTGTTTTTGTTATGAAATCAATTTATGGTCTTGACAAATAATTAAAACTGTTTTATATTTAGCAATATATTAACATAGCTTGTTCTATTAACATCACATATATTCTTAATAATTAAACAGACATATTGTTTGAATTAACATTTAAAATAGATATTTTCTATAGCCCAATAATATACAACAAAATTTTATTTATCATTATTAAATAAAATTATTCTTGGTAATAGAAACTCAGTGTGTCATTTTCATAGTTTTATCACAGATGTAATCATGGCTACATAACAATTGTTCAGTCAATGATAATTTGTGCAAGGTCTGTTATAAAAATAACTATTAGATATTATATTATTATAGAGATAACGTTATGTTTCTTCTTCTTTAGAAAATGATTCAAAAGACCCGTGCTGTACCCAGGAAAACCCTTGTGAGGATTCATTCAGTGCAGGTGATTTTAACATAATATTTTTAGCTGTATCATGTACACTGGGGTCATATGGTTTGAATGTGATGTAGTGTTTGTCTTCTGTTGGAGGATTGTCATAAACATGGTTGATGCTGTCCGTCACACATTCCTTTGCCTTTTCTGTGAAGAGTTTTTTATTTGTTTTGAAGCTGCAAAAAATAATTACATAAATAGAATATACTTATAAATCAAACAACCTCCTAAGGGTGCATTTTTGTTGGTCATTAGGGTTTGCATGTGGGGTGGTGATTATTTCTATTTTCATTAGTTGATGAGGTCTACATGCAAAGTGCTTGAGATTTCTCTTTCATACAACATATGAGTATGCATCCACAATATCTGCGTAATACCTACTGATGAATTTCCTTTGTTGTTACGCAGCATGCAAGTGCTTTCTGCATGTGGTACGGACCTAACACTCATCAGTCTACACTGCATGCAGAGAGCACATATTTTTGATTGTACCACGGTTTTGGAAAGTTTTAAAGCTTACTTTACAGAGGCTTCTAAGTTAGCTGGAGCTTTCATGTTGAGATTATGGAATATCCAATGCAGGTATTTGAGTATCTGCCAAATGTGGTTCTGCTTCCTGTCCCATTGAGGAAAAACTTCATTCAAGCTCAGCACTCCAGTGTTTGAATCCACTGCTGGATGGTAGAGTTGTGATGTAAATGTCAAAACCTAAAATAGTTAGCATTTTTTAAGTAATTTGAAAAGTATACATTTCAATTATTAATTTCAAAATTTTTAAATTAAGTTATTAAACTTTAAATTTACTTACTGGTACTTTGTCATCAGGAAACTTTTCAGGTAATGTTAGTGTGAATCGGAATATCCCACCTTCGTACAGGCCTGATCTTACAAATATAACACCATACCAGACTGCAACAATAATTACAATTACATTAAGTTCATAATCAAATTCATTATTACAAGAACAGTAGTGTAAGAAAATATATTGCAAGTGCTACATTGTTTATGTATTCATCCCTAATCCAGAAATCTTATAAGATTGTACTTCACTACTTGTTTATTGTTAAAACTTTATTATGTTGATTGGTAGAAAATAATCAAACTAACAAACCTACATCAAGGAAAATATGTTAACTTGATAGATATACAGAACATTATGTTTATATACAGGGTTTCCCATAAGTAGCGGATCAACCGAAGATGGCAGATAGCTTGAAGGTTGACCTATCATGTGTCAAAAAGTTACTTTAGTAGTTTTGAGATATTGACCATTTTTTTAAATTTAGAAAATTCGGCTCCCTTACCCAACTTTTTCCTGTTGTGTCCACAAATGAGCAGATATTTCGGTATTTTTTTTTCTTAGAGTCTGAGATAGTTGCTTTATAATTATCAGTATGTAATGTTGTTGAAATTATTAGGGAACGCTGAGAAAATTGCGTCTACTTTGGATATTTTTGTTTTTGATTTTCTTAGACACAACTTTGACGCGAAGTGGTTGAAAAAAAATGTACTGGGCAAGTATGCCCCAGTATTTTAAAAACTGGTCTGTTCAATGCAGATTTTAAAAAGATACAATACAGGCTACTTTAAAAACCGTTGAAAAACTTCATCCCATAACAGTATTCAATAAAATAACTTTTGATTCAAATTCACCCCTTTGACACTGAAATGGCTTTTACTTGAAAATTTTCTGTCAGTAGCCTGTATTGTACCTTTTTAAAATCTGCATTTAACAGAAGTTTTTAAAATACTGGGGCATACTTGCCCAGTACATTTTTTTTCAACCACCTCGCTTCAAAGTTGTGTCAAAGAAAATCAAAAACAAAAATATCCAAAGCAGACGCAATTTTCTCAACGTTCCCGAATAATTTCAACAACATTACATACTGATAATTTTAAAGCAACTATCTCGGAGCTCTAAGAAAAAAAATACCGAAGTATCTGCTCATTTGTGGACACAACAGGAAAAAGTCGGGTAAGGGAGCCAAATTTTATAAATTTAAAAAAATGGTCAATATCTCGAAACTACTAAGGTAATTTTTTGACATATGATAGGTCAACCTTCAAGCTATCTGCCATCTTTGGTCGATCCGCTACTTACGGGACACCCTGTATATAAAGCAATTTGACATCAAGGGATATGACTTTCTGAAATATTTCATTGTGGCTCCCTATTATCTATAAGCAAAATTGGTTTATAGCAACATAACAAATTAAAAATGTGACAGGTGAATCATACCAATGCAACCTTGTGGTGTAAATTAGGTGTAAGTATGTGTTTGTTTCACAAGGAAATTACATAAAATACTTACCCAATGAATTCTCATGTGAAGGTATAACGTAAATTCCGTGCAAGTTTTCAGTTTGTAACATACGACTGAAAGAAAGACCATAAATTCTCAATATTGTAGTGGAGTTTTTAATATAAAATTGATGATAAAAATAAGAAAACAAGTAGTTTAAAATAAGAAAAGATGATTAGAGTAAAATTTGTTTACTATTCCGCCATTATAATGTATTCCTGATGGAATACTGAGTTTATCTCCTTCATTTCTTTAGCACCATTACTTTCTTCGGTCATTTGAGTCGAAGATTTCCCTAAAACATAGATTTATGCAATAAAAATAATTATAATGTTCACGTTCGGGAGAGGACAAAAATTAAAATTGAAAATAAACTAAATATTTAAATTTATTGAAAACAACAAGACCACAGAGTACTTAATCACTACGTTTTGAACAAGACAGTGTGACCATATTTAAATTACAGATCCTGCCACACATTGCTTAAAAACCTGCCAAATCCTGCCGGTCTGATTAATGAAAAATGCCCAAATACTGCCAACTTTGTTTACCGTTGTATTATACAAAAAAAAACTATATAAATGTACTTATATATATATTTTTATTATACACTGGAGTTAGCATCATATCATTTTTCGTCTCTATACATAACTTGATTCATACGATTTAGCATATCTTTGTTTGGTTTTAATGTAGAATTAATCATTTAATACTTATTAAAATTACAAAACTTCACGTGTAAAAGTCGTTGACACCATACTAAAGTGACTCCTTTAATTATAGTGGCGCGTAGGTACGTAGTCACGTGATTTTTTCTAAAATTTTATAATTTTTTATTGTTTATTTTTAATGAAAATAAAATTTTCAAAAGGTTTTCGCATCAACCTTAATATTTGTGTTAAAGTTTTACGATACATAACGCCAGGTTTATTTATTTATTTATTTACATGTTTATGTCACCTCTTAAAAAGAAGAAACAAAGGGTAAACTTAATGCCTAATGGCATTGTCCACCAGTCAACCCGGTGGATGTGGAAATAGCTGATGGCAGGTGTCAACACGAAATATATATAATACTCTAGAATAATTACTAAAATTTGCAGAATAAGTAATTTTATAACAAATATACATGCATACATAAATACCTATAATAACATAAATACGGTATACAGTATATTTTTTTTTAGCCCCACACTAGGATTCCCTGTGTCGTGGGTGCCATGGACAATACACAACATAGACAAGGACATTCACACCCAGACCGAGAACAGAAATTCAAACTCATTATTCAAATTTCCGCCTTGCTGGGAATCGAACCCAGGACCCTCGGTGCGGCGATCCGACATGGTAACCATTGCGCCACACGGGTCGTCAGATATACATAAATATATAGGTCAAATATAAATATATAGGGAATATAAACAAATATAGGGAATTTTTGCACAGCATGCTGAAAAAAAATGCTTTATGTAAAATTCTAATAGAAACTTAGGTAAAATCAAAAAGAAATCCCTAAATTATAGGGAAAATCTCCCAGGGCTGGTATACGCGATGTCACACACGCATAGAGGAGCGCACTCACACAACGTCCGCAAGTTTGGGACCATAGATCTAGGTACTACATCTACCTGTTTGGGACCATATTCCAGCGACATTTTGTTTTGAATTATCCGTCTATAATTATAAATATCCGTCTATAATTTTATAATGTATTTTATTTAGTCTATGGGGTTGCCATTTTCGGAATTTTAAGTTGCGATAGTGAATTTTTTTTCAGCACCTCAAATCTGCCAAATACTGCCAAGTTTTATAAAACGTCAACTGATCCTGCCATAGGCTAAAATAAGGGGCAAATCCTGCCAAAATGGCAGGATCCTGCCACATATGGTCACCCTGGAACAAGACTTCAAGAAAACAGATGAAATTAAGATTCACCCTACGTTCCACTAGACGATCACAACGACCACGCTCACGACCGCGATTTTTCCGTTCCACTAGCTTGTGAGCGTTACAATCATACACCCAAGTGGAACGGGTATAGTGAGCGACGTGACGCAGGGTTGCCAGACGTCGCGGAGTGAGAGATCGTACGGTGGGTAAATAAAAGTCGTATTTCCTAAGAAGGCTACAAAAAAAAATAGTACGGTTCATTTAATGTTGGTACTAAAACTTTAATTAATTATACATACTACATATCTCCTTAAAGAGTTTTACTACTAGTTTTACTGTACATTTGGCTCAACATTTCTTGTGTTGGAGAAAAATTTACATAAAAACCATAGCGATTTATATGTTGTTTTGCCTTATGTGTGCCATTCAAAATCTCATTGCTTTTTATGTCGGATCTTGGTTTTTTTACGGAACTGAAACACCATTCACAGTCAGCATTAGAGTGAGGAAGGTCTAGTAAATCGAAAGCAAACATCACAAACTGTGGCTCAATAACATTTATATGTATAGGAATATTCAAGAAGTCCGATAAGTAAATAGGCGTAGAACTCATGTCATACAAATAACTAGTTTAAATTTAGAAAATAAAAAACTGCTGCCTGCTGTCAAAAAAAAACTATCATGTTCATGATATACCGTTTTGTTATCCTTATGGTCTGAGCTCTTTAATTGATAACCATATAGCATTATTCAATTCACTTTTAGATTTTGATACTTCTAACAATAGCAATGAAAAATATTATATGCATACACCATGGGCGTAGCCAGGGGGGGGGTTTTGGGGGTTCAACCCCCCCCCGAAAAGTTAAGGACTGACATTTTTATGTGCTAATAAACCCTTAAAAAACATTTTTCTAGACGTCATTCCGAATCGAATGAGCTATCGCACATATTTTTAGGAGCTTTATTTCTATTAAACACGTTTTTGGCACTTAAATAAATCGTGAGAAAAAATAAAGTCTCAATTTTCTTTAGGGTTATTTTATGTACTTTTACTCGTTGTATTTTCTTCAACAACACCCCCCCCCCCCCTCCCGCGCCCGAAACTTGAAACCCCCCCCCCCCCCGCACCCGAAACTTGAACCCCCCCCGAAACTAAAACCTGGCTACGCTCATGGCATACACACACACAAACATATAATATACATACTTAAACACAAGATACGCGTGAAAAAATAACCCTTCCTGGCAATCGGGTAAAAAATATTAATCGCTCTGTTCACTGCTCACACAGCTTGCATGGGAGCATATTAAGTAAAAAGTAGATTGAAATATTGAATTATGCTGTCTCTATGAAGTGATTCATGAATTGGTCGGAACTGGGGTTTTATCTGTAACGGCTCAAGGGGAATCCCCTACTAGTGAGGGGAAAATATATAGTGCTGTGCTCTTTTGATTAATTATATATCGGTTTTTACGATATATGAAAAAGTCGTAGGAATTACGTACGATTTAGATCTTTGGGTCGTACACGTCAAACAAGGCAAAAAAGTCGTATGAATACTACTTAAATCGTACATCTGGCAACACTGACGTGACGTGAGCGTTCAAGCCACAGAGTACTTACACGTTTTAGCCGTTGATACAAAATGTACTCTATGATGTTGAGAATAAGACAAGTCTGAAACTTAGATTAGAGGTTATGTTATAACTTTTAAGCTATAAATAAACGTTACATAATTAATTATCAATTTTATTTTTATACTAGCAAAAAAGTATATTTACAAACAAAACATTTTTTTTATGAAAAAACAAATTAATATAATAAAAAATTGCATATAGTTAATAGTATCAGGCGTTACTTTGCGGAAATCCATTGTTATTAAGTTAGTATTAGTCTACTTTGCAACAATCCGCGTTTAACATGTATGATGGTATATACTCTAAAACATGCGTGGCACCTCCCTCCCTCCCACAACGGAAACATGCACTACAATAATTATACGTATATACCAACATACATACCAGGACCAACACGTGTTTCGCCCCGAAACGGAGCATCATCAGGGTAAGTTGACTCTACGATGGTTACTTTCCGACTAACCAACCAACCAACCAACTAACCAACATACATACCAGCACCAACACGTGTTTCGCCCCGAAACGGAGCATCA
This sequence comes from Thymelicus sylvestris, assembly GCA_911387775.1. NCBI lineage: Eukaryota > Metazoa > Arthropoda > Insecta > Lepidoptera > Hesperiidae > Thymelicus > Thymelicus sylvestris. The sequence continues at coordinate 10,616,880 of OU426888.1, forward strand.
TCAGGGTAAGTTGACTCTACGATGGTTACTTTCCGACTAACCATCGTAGAGTCAACTTACCCTGATGATGCTCCGTTTCGGGGCGAAACACGTGTTGGTGCTGGTATGTATGTTGGTATATACGTTTAATTATTGTAGTGCATGTTTCCGTTGTGGGAGGGAGGGAGGTGCCACGCATGTTTTAGAGTATATACCATCATACATGTTAAACGCGGATTGTTGCAAAGTAGACTAATACTAACTTAAAAAATTGCATATTAATTATGTTAATGATATTGACCGACGAGGAAAAATGTATACATGGCTATAAGTATAGTGAATTAAACATTAAAATTATTTACATAATTTAACATATTTATATCAACTTGTGACCCCACGTCGAGCATCTGCTGGAGAAACTACTATAATCCACTAAAGTACCATGGTATACAGTAATTTTTTCCATCACCATCCATATCTTTTATAAAGGTGGTCACTCACGGTCATTCCATCGCGTCATTTTTGGAGCCACGCCAAATGACATATGTCAAAATGGCGCGATTGGACATACACTTTTTTTATATCACGCCATCAGTTTTTCACATTCACGATCAAATTTTGGCTGTATATCACGCCATTTGACGCGATGGACTGACCGTGAGTGGCCACCATAAAATTGCGCCAAATTTCTATCACCATCCATTTCTACCCAGTGTTGCTAGGTCTAAAAACTGGCGAGAGTAACTTCGTCGTATCTGGCAACACTGCAATTCGACCACTTCGACCCACCCCGTGAGGTGGGTTGTTTTGAGCGTGCCGTGAGCGAAATTAATGACGTCATCAATGACGTTTTCACCGCGACCATGACGACCGTGGTCGCCATGTGGAACGCGTTTTGATCGTTGTGAGCGATGTGAGCGTCTACTGGAACGCAGCCTCAGACTTCTGTCATTGTCAGTTGTCACTTGTCACTGTACCATGGTTATTAGTCACTACAATGGATATATTTCTCTATCTGGATCATAGGCTTTGTAAAGGTACCTGAGGATCGAGGACGTCATATCGGTAGGACCATTTGACCCTTGGAGGAATGATAAACATGGAGTAGTAGCAATAAATTAAATGTTTTCTCTATAGCGATAGTCTTTTAACTTACGCACGTCCGCGCGTGTCGGAAAGAGATAAACATATATAATCCGTATGTACGTCAAACATTGATGTAGCCATTTTTTATGGCATCAGTTAAGGGACGGGATACAGAATTCTATCGATATTATTCCTCTGAGCTATCGATAGATTATGTACGTATAGAAAACTACTTTACATTTTGAGATTGTATTTTGAATTAAACCCACAGCCATAAAATACAGGTCAGCTGCATTATATTGTACCTAATATTTTAAGTAATTTGTTTTAATTTAGAGTTAAAAATCCACAAAAATAATATGAAATTTACGTATCTTTTCGCGATTTTATTAACTTACCATGACGAAGCAGCGAAGATGCCAACGACACCAGCTTATTCCATTTATGAAAAATATATAGAGCGAAGTATTTTTTTAAATAAAAGACAAAATCAAATTGTAGAATCATTTATTTAAACGTAATGTTACATCGTCAGGTAGGTAGGCCCATATATATATATATTTCAAATTACCATACCATCAATGATTAGAGCACAAAATATTTTCTTTCCTGTTCTGGTTTTCTGCACCTATAAAATAAAATTAGTTTTTAATAACCGGAACGCTTAAAGAAATCTTATAATCATGTTTAAATCAGATATTTCCATATTCATACATTAGGCAAATGGAAGCACTTAAGTCTAATAACGATTCAAACACAAAAACGTTTTTTATATATGTTGGATAACTTTCAAATACTGTTGGTACAGCACACAAACGTAATATCAAGTTATTTAGCTTTAGCAAATAATTATTATGTATCAATGTATCGATATCGTAAACATGGCTGTCTACAACACTCAAAAACAAATATTTGTAAAATTTTCGAAAACCAAGACGAAATAGGGTGTCTATTCCGGTCAATAAGATTTTATTTACACAACAATTGGTCATATTATGGTTCTTTCCCCTAAATAACTCTTATAATCAGAGAAAAATATTGAAAAAGCAAACCTGTGAAACGACAAGCCCCGGTTTTCCTCGGATTTCTTCGAACTATGACTTTTACACCCATAAACCACACACGCTATGATTTCTTGAATGTATATCGTTGTTAGTTAATTCGTTACTTTTCGCAAATATAGAAAGATTTACTCAAAAATTGCCGTAAAAGTCTATGCCACTTAGGGTCAAAACACATTTATTCGGCTCCATTCGGCTTTTGTCCATAGTAAACAACGATTTTGTATGGAGACGCGTACGCATCCTTTCGGCTTTTCGGCGCCGATTCCGCTTTCGCGGTAAACAAGTAGAAAACGACGACAAATGTGTTTTATCTTTCGGCCGCGTACGACGTCGAACGCGGCGGAACAGCGCCGCGCTGTAGTTAGGTACATGGAAGATTTTTGACTCCTTGGCCTTGTCGACAGGTTGCGACCTTCATAGTTCCCGTATAGATTATACCTACTAACGTCTTCGGACGGACTTCGCAGCGTATTCAGCGCCGTACGCAGCCGTTCGCATTCTTACGACGCCGTAAGCAGTCGTTCGCATTCTTACGGCGCCGTACGCGGCTGATAGAAGCCGAGCCGAATAAGCGTAAACAAAATCATTCGGCGAAACGCGAATGGCGCCGAATAAATGTGCGTTGACCCTGAGTCACCAGCCTGGTGACTCGTACTCGAAAAACCGGCGACATACAGCGTTTGACGTTTTAGGAACAGAGTGAATGACGTATTGTTGTCCTTTTTTTAGCACACGCCAAAATGACATAATGTCTGAGAAATACAGATAGTGCATAGAAAGTTCAACTTATTGCTACTACTCCATGTTTATCATTCCTCCAAGATTTGACCAATCACAGGCTGGATTGAGGTTATCCATACTATATACTATACTATACTATATACTATAATATTATAAATGTGAAAGTGTGTTTGTTTGTTTGTCCGTCTTTCACGTCGCAACGAAGCTGTTATATGGTATGGTTTTTATGTGTGGAGATAGTGAGGAGGGTGGAGAGTAACATAAAACATCCCCATGGGAAGATCGATATTTTGTTAGTTGCTAGATATTTAGCTCCGGATGATGATAGTAGATGGCGTTAGTAAAATTCATTTGCAAGTTCTGAATCACGCTATCAAAATATGATAGGTACATGTAAATTACTTAAGTCATAGGCAACTAAGTCTAAGTATAGGTGTACCACATGGGCGTAGCCAGGTTTTAGTTTCGGGGGGGGTTCAAGTTTCCTGGGTTCAAGAAAATACAACGACTAAAAGTAAATAAAATAACCCTAAAGAAAATTGAGACTTTATTTTTTCTCACGACGTCGCGACGTATGTAGTGCCATCTATAATATTAGTTTAGTCAAAAAGTTCAAAAACGTGTTTATTAGATAAAAAGCTCCTAAAAATATGTGCGATAGCTCATTCGATTCGGAATGACGTCTAGAAAAATGTTTTTTAAGTGGTAGGTTACACGCTCAGTTTGGCATCAGTTCGGTCCATCACTCCAGACTGATGACGGACTGATGACAGACTGATGGACTGACGGAGCGAATACACGGTCAGTCTTGACTGACGTCAGTCTTCTCAAGAACTTTGCCGCATGTGGACGTATAGCCATGGATCATTATAAAAAAAGAGCCTGTGTTGCTATAATAATAGCTTTAGCTTTTCGAAAACGTGTTAAAAGGAAGAAATGGATGAAGACTTGGCTACAAAAAAAGGAGCTCTACACACATTTAAATTTATTAAATGAAATAAGGGATACCGACAGTTTACTGAAGCAGAAGTTTTATTCTAGCACTTAGAAATAATGGCTGCAAAAGGCAGATTATAAAAAAAAATCACATTATATTTCATCATGTGAAAGTTTACATGTATTTTTTCTCACTAGAGCACTGACCCCAGTTTTGCCTGCGTTTTCCGGGATAATATTTTATTATGTTACATTAGATCATGGTTTACTTGTGTACTAAATTTAATGGAAATTCGTTTAGTAGTTTTAATTTGAAAGAGTAACAAACATTCATACATCCATCCTCACAAACTTCCTTGTATTATTCAATGATATTTAAAAAACATAGATACGTTATGGCATAATTTAGTTGATTTGTAAGGGCATAACGGTTATGTTATGGTTAGGGGTAACGATTCTAACGTTAAAATGAAGTCTTTTCCTGTCTCCAACTGCGTCGGGATAAGCTCGAGTGGCGACGGTAGCGGGGAGATCGAAGGCGCAAGCGGCGCGAACTCAATTTCGTCGTGTGCATCCATCGCTGTCCGAGCGGTGACTGACGGGAGACTGACGGCAACGAATTACACGATCAGTTTTCCGTCAGTCCATTCCGGACTGATGAAAAATACCAAATTATTTAAAATTCTGTCAGTCCGACCTATCAGTCCATCAGTCAACCGATTAAACGATCAGTCTGGCGTCAGTTTTACCAGACTGATGGACTGAACTGATGCCAAACTGAGCGTGTAACCTACCACTATGGGTTTATTAGCACATAAAAATGTCAGTCCTTAACTTTTCGGGGGGGGTTTGAACCCCCGAAACCCCCCCCCTGGCTACGCCCATGGTGTACCAGCATCTCATGGCATTTTTGACAAGCAGAAAAATGGGTTTTTAATATGGCAATGATTTTTAAAACTAACTATTGTCAAGCGGCTTGTCAAGTCAAAAAAAAGAGTTATATGGAATTTTTTTCTTTTTCTAAAATTATGATTATTTTCGATTTACTGCCGAAATCAACTTTACGATCACAAGCCACAAATATTATTTTCAATGTTTATTGAAAAACATGCGAGGAAAAAGTTGTATTTAAGCATAGAATTAATATTACTAGCGTATAGAAGGGACACCGCGAACATCGGGTTCGGGAGTGCGTATTGCAGCCGGCCGGCTGCATTTCATTCTGTCACTCAGCTGTCACTCGGCTGCGCTCATTGCGGCCGCATGTCAAAATTGTTTACGAAAAAACTGAAAAAATGCCGTCGTGCGTAATAAGAATGTGTCACAATTGCAAGACAAAAAACAAAAAAGATAATGTTATCACTTTATCATCAGTAAGAAAACAAAATCTTAACTTAAATCAACTAAAACGAATTTAATTTAATTATTGAGCAATGTTCCCGCCATTTTGAATGAAAAAATCATAAGGAGCGTTTGAACTTGGCAAGCTACTAGCGTGTTAATGGACTAAATAAGCTTGCCGACGCGACGCTTGTGACCAATTTAAAGTGTTGGATTTTTTGACACGAATCAATGGTAATTACGTTTGAAATCGTTTAAACGCTTTTGCACGTTAAATAAAGTTGGAGTAAGAACTTGTAAAGATTTGGAGTCGGTGACTGCTTGTCTTGGTTCGACAAGTGTCATATACAAAGTTACTCTATGGCAGAGTTCCCCAAACTTTTTTGTGTCGTAGACCCCTTGCCATGTTTTTCCGTGTTGGGTAGACTCCCTACTTACCTGATATTGATTTCCTGTAAATTTCTAACTGTAGTGAAGTTTAGTGTTAAAAACTTAAAGTAAAAACACATGTTATTTTATACATTTATTAATTGAATTTAAATTAAAACTACTCAAAATAAAATTTTGTATCTGTTACGTAAAATATACGTAGCATTAAATAAACATTTTTACAAGTTCAAAATGTATTGCGACCACAAAGCGAATACCAACATCCTACAACTTACACAATTTTATAAACATATATAATATTTTTTTTACTTCATAGGTACTTATATAAATAATGTATATGTTTTGATATTATAAGATAGTATGATGTAAGTAAATAGGTACTGTCAGTGTATGTGTTGAGATCCACTATCGTGGACCCCCATTTACATTTCATGGACCCCCAATTTTTTTTTTTCGCTGACGTAGACCCCTTGCAGGTTGTCATAGACCCCTAGGGGTCGATATAGACCACTTTGGGAATCACTGCCTATGGCAAGTGTGCAAACGAGGCTCCTAGTTTGAAAAGAGAACGGAGGGCAAGCCGGCGGTGGAACACACATTTTGTTTGAGATAGCTTCTCTATGTATTACCTCAATGTATTTAAGCGACAATCTGCATTATTAATAGTATCCATCTTGTAGGATTAACTCGTTTTTAACAGACTTCAAAAAAAAAAGGAGGAGGTTCTCAATTCGACTGTATTTTTTTTTTTTTTATGTTTGTTACCTCAGAACTTTGGACTGGGCGAACCGATTTTGATGATTCTTTTTTTAATCGAAAGCTGATGGCTGTCATGTCGTCCCACATAAATTTTATTGAGATCTGATAATGGCATCCATGAGAAAACTACATAAGTCGTAAATTTGTGTTAAGATGTGCGCGACAAATTGACGAATAACTCAATATCACGTCAACCGATTTCGATGATTCTTTTTTTAATAGAAAGCTGGTGCTTGTCATGTGGTCCCACATAAATTTGAACGAGATCTGACAAGTAGTTTTTGAGAATTTGAAGTCGGTTATTTTTTGTTAGTAAAATTTAGATTATGATACTTAGTTTTCGTGATATATAATCTACATATATGATTTCTTTGTATGTAAGTAAGATTAGCAAATGATATTAAATTAATTGAAATAAATAATACAAACATTGTTACAAATTAAAAGTTGCAAAAATTTTGTGAATATGAAATCTAGACACGCGGAGCGTGTCAGCCAATTTTCTAGCTAACAGTTGGCGAGCAGCACCGTGTGTAATATTACACGAACCATTTGGAGCCACTTTTGACCACCTCATAACTCAAAAACTATTCAACATAAACCTGTCAAATTTGGCTCATTTATTAAGACTTGCGAAATACATACGTCTTCCAAATTTCATAAACACATCTCAAACGGTTATTTAGATATTAACGTCCAAAAATCGAGAAATTTAACACTGACTGACCTATAGATCAAAACTATATCCAACTTCCAGGTGACCTAGAAAGTTAAAATTTGGCATGCAGATGGGTAGTCGGGTGAATACAAAGGAATAAATCTGAAAGTAGTAAATTTTTATCATTTTATGATAATTTTTCAAAAAATTTATTCTATTAGGAACACTTACTTATAACGCCTGAAATTTATGAACAGCAATCAAAATTGATGACAGGTGGTCATTATGTGGAATATATACACCGTGTTTCAAAATACCCCGTGAAAAATATAATTAATTATCAAAGCCAAAAATTTTGTCAACCCTAGTAAGCTGTCATGTCGGGGACCCAGATTATTTAACAGAAAGGTCTACGTACATATTTTAACTAATAATTATCTACTTTAATAGTTTTTCTATTTTTCATTCATAAATGTTTGCTACCTCAATACAAGGATGTCATTATACTCAAGTACTGGCTTCAAAAAATGTCCTCCGATGGAGCTCCGGCACATTTTGCTCGCAACGTACGAGAACATCTTAAAGGTTGCTTTCCGTGAGGATGGATCGGCCGCGGGGGACCGGTGCTATGGCCTGCTCGTTCTCCAGACCTCACACCCTTGGACTTCTTTTTGTGGGGTTATGTGAAGGACAGAGTGTATTTCTCCGATTGCCCAACGGTTGCCGAGATGGAACAGCGTGTTAGATCGGTTTTCGCATCAATAACACCGACGATGGTGCGAAATGCCACACAAGCCATATCACGACGAGCGAGGTTGTGTATTGAGCAAGGCGGAGCTCACTTTTAGCCGTTTTTGTAAATTTGACGTTTATTATGAAAAAGTAGGTGTTCGTTTAGGTTGTTTCGTTAGGTTAGGTCTTTTAAAATTTTTGTCGTTTCGCGAATTAGGTAGAAATGTAGGTACATTCTGCGTAGTTTACTCTTTGATTTTACTGAAATAATGTTTGCACATCAGAGAAAATAATAATATTTTTTTATTTTTTTGGGGTATGTTATACAGCGTTACTACGGTTCTTAAATATTGTGAATGGACTCGTTTTAGGGCTCCATTTAACCTCCTTTCAGCTTTACGGGTACTTTTGAAACAACCTGTATAAGGAGTGGAATAGGTACCACCCTTAATTTTTTTTAATCGAAACATATCAGTTTTAGTACTTTGTGAAGCTTCTAACGGGGGGAAGATGTTCAGTGTACGTACGTATTATTTACGTACAGATTAGTGAGACGTCACTGTCAGTAGCCGTTATTTCCAGTGTATTCCATTTTTAATGTGTGTTGTTTCATTTTTAATGTGTGAAAAATTATTCTTCTCTTATCTTGTATGGCATGTACACCACTAAATTTTGTATTATTTCCGAAATTATACCAGTTTAAAGTGATTCGAAGTATTGTTTCCAAATATATTAAGGCACGTTATCTCATCGAACACAAACTACTTATAACTAATAAGAGTATATTCGACTATCGTATTTATTATTATTACCTATTACTACTATCGTATCGTATCATATTTATTATTATTATAACAGACTGGGATTTAGTATTAATTAATATTTCAATATTTAGCGGACAAGAATAGTAGAAGATCATTACTTATAAATAATGAAGTAATAGGTATTTTGGACCACGGTGCACTAACTACGGATTTAGTTGAAGGGCACTATTACAGTTCATGTTTATGGTAATAAAATTAATCAGTAACGTTATGAATAAGTACCTACTAATAATTTCTGTACAAAAAGTAATGATATCCCATCAAAAACATGAATGTAAAGTAAAAGCCAATTTAAAAAAAAAAGAATTGAGATCTAAATGGGTGCCAAGTTCTGTGTAGAAAAGCCAAAAATTTTAGTCACAAGAATTCATGTTTTTGATCGGATTCACAATATCTAAAATATACCTATTTAATCTACCTTCCCTTTATTAGTTTCTTCTCTTAAAAATTGGGTAGGTATATTATGTATTTTTCATTATTTTGTAAGTAAAAGTCGTGATTAATCGTTAAGGCTCCTCTCCTCAGAGTGGCTGAGAACAGTGCAGTCTCTAATAAGAAGACCCTTTTCCTGCAGTATATTCGTAATTATAGTACCTATAATTAATATAATTTAAGTAATTATTTATAGTTGCAGTATTTCGCTGCAGTCGTTGACATAAAGTGCGAGCAGGGCGAAGCATATTATTGCCCGCTCCTAAGACCTTCCACCTAAGGACTAAGGTCCTTAGACCTAAGACCTAAGTGCGAGTGAGCGCACAATATGATTCAGCCTGCCAGTGTTGCCAGGTGGGGCTATTAAGCGCCAATCGGGCTATTTCCGTTACCGAGCGGCTATCATATTTTACCCCTTGGCTACGTGTAGCCGCGGGGCTATATTTCAACGCTCGGACAAAAACAAGAAAAAAAAGGTCATTGGGCTTGATTTCTCAACAAATTGACATGAAATTGACTGCCGATGACCTTTTTTTTAAGCTCCTATACTTCGAACCCTAGATGGGGCTATCTCGGGGCTACACTTGCACTCCGGCAAGGCTATTCGAGAAAAAAATATCTGGCAACACTGCAGCCTGCTCGCACTTTATGTCAACGAATGCAACGAGATACAGTTTCAATTTAGTATGATATTTTGATCGTTGTGAGCGTTGTGAGCGTCTAGTGGAACGCGGCCACAGTGTCGCCACTTACCTAAAGGTAGAAGATACACGGCGAATGTCTGAGCTGATTACAATATCTATATGCATACCTATATCGTCTAGAGACGATGTATAAGAAGATGTAGAGGATCGGTAAACCGAACTCGTATAACGAGACGGTCGATCCGTAAAGTGCAATATTAACAAGGTGAATGCCTATAGTCTGTTCTGTTCTGTTCTCTTTTGTTCCACTTATCCAACGCAGGGCTGACCCAAGGTCACGCTGCGTGATATCCTAAGTAACAACCAACACTTTGATACTGGTACACTGATACTGATGCTTACAACTGATATCAGTATATATAAGGGTTTCCACCCTAGGCGGCCTCCTCACACCCCTTCTAGCCGCGCCCAGCCTCCAATGGTCCCATGGTCCGATTCTGTTACCAGTCTGTCTGTAACTTATTCTGAATATTGTTTGCCCACAAGCCGCCCGACTCATCGGCAATTGTATCTGAATACTACCTGCAAACATGCTTTCTGACTCCTCGGTAATTGAGACCCGACCATCTCAATTATCCACTGCTACGAAAACAATACTATTTACTTTTCTCACATTTAAAACCTCGTGTCTGGAAAATTTCCTGTTCCATTCCTGTCTGCCGGAAAACCAATTGACAATATATGTCAAAACCCAAGCACAGACTGCTTAAACACATTGATCCAAAGTCCACAGACTATGTAACAGCTCTATAGCTCCATCTATGGTTCGCATTCGCGACACACAGTGCCTCCAACTTATCTGTGAATTGACGGAGGGCGCTGTATGTCGGACGCATTGGACCAATCACTGGACGCAATTCGAGACGTAGTAAATGTCAATGAATGAATACAAAGAACTTATGAATGGGGCGGCATTAGTGCCAATTTTCGCCATTTCACAGATAAGTTGGTCGCGCTGTACTGGGACTACTATAGTAAATACTATGAGTAAATGTTATTTTGGCAGCTTCTTGTGGGATCTTGCGACGGGCGCGTGGCGGTGTACGAGGCCCAGCGGGGCGCCCTGCTGCGCACCTTGGAGCCCGCGCTGCCGCCCGTCCGGAGGGACTTCACTGCGGCGGCCGCCAGCCCTTCCGGACAGGTTCTGTATCATTCATTATGGGAATGAAAGTTGAGGTCTCGTTATCCTTGATGTGGTGTATCCTATTTTTCTACTAATATTATAAAGTACAAGGGCGAAAATTTTTTTTTTCAAGCAATTCAATATTGACGTGATAACGTCTATTAAAACGATGAACGCCGGCGCACGCACGAAAAACCATGACTCATTGTCCCGTTCCGCGCGAGCGATAGCGCGGAACAAGCGATAGAGAGGCACGATCGGCGTATCGTAGCCGATGCCGTAGATGATCGTAGTTGAGTGGAGCAGAGCGGGGCGGGGCGGAGCGGGGCGGGGCAAAGCGGGGCGGGGCAAAGCGGAGCTTTGTCATGACGTTGTCACGTTAAACTACCGTCCGTAAACCGACTTTACAGACAACCATTTTTTTTTACGTATTTTAAAATTAATACCTGTACCCGTATTAGTGCTTGTTCACACTGAACTCGCGGGCGCGGGCGCGGGCGCGGTCGCGAAATATCAAACATATGAGCTACTATGAAAGTGTTCACACCAAAACGCGCGCGCGGTGTATGTAGCGTCTACCGCGACCGCGCCCGCGCCCGCGAGTTCAGTGTGAACAAGCACTTACCCAGTTTAAAATAATTTTATTAATAAGTGATGAATAATTGACTTTAATAACAATGATGTCGATATTGTCCATTTTCATCAAAGATTTTTACCATAGATTTGTTATGTCCATACATTACGAGGTTCAGTTTTCGATCCGCGATGACATGTCATAATTGTCAAAGCATAACATAGAGTAGTCAGGCAGAAGGGACACTGAATGAAACGAATAGTTAGTACATATTAGGCATAATATTATTATTGTCATTTAACATTTTGAAATTATATTACACAACAAAAAACTTAAAGTAAGTAAAAAATACAATAACTTAAACGAAATTGTGTCTGATTTTGATAAGAAGAAAACACTTAGGACAGCGCGTCATTGTATTCGTTATTCATTAGTGTCGTTAATGTCCATGGGCAATATATAAATATATAAAAAAACATTGATAATATTAGTAAAGGAACAACGTACACTTGTTATTTACTCACAAACACACTGATACTAAAACTGAAAAATGGGCTTTTATTTACCGATGCTACCACAGGCACTGCAATTTTTTTTCAGACGCGAGTATCCTTTCGTAGTAATAGGTATACTTATTTCTTCTTTAAAATGTACAGAACATATCGTACTATTTTTTGTAGGCATCCAGTTGGCTTCACTGCGTTCTTTTTGAACAATGCTTACCCAACGACTGTCTACACATAAGCTCATCACTTGGAAATCTAGGAAAATTAAAAATAATGAAAGACAAAAGGATATTTAACCTTTTTATTTTACGAACAATCTAAAACTTAATATCATAATAAAATTAGCTTAGGGTTTGCATAGGGCGAAGCGCTCATAGCCCGGCGGCTTGCGTCGATCCTATGTGATCGACAAAGTTAAGCAACAGCGGGCGCGGTCGGTAGTTGGATGGGTGACCGCTAGTGGCAAAAATTTCTTGAGCGTTTCCGTGCTTCGGAGGGCACGTAAAGCCGTCGTTCCCAGTTGTTATCATAAGATAACAGTCGTTAAGCCATGTCGGAGGCCCTCGGGCGGTTTGAAAACTTCCGACACTCAGGTTGGCCACTAACCCCTCCACCAATCCGCACTGGAGCAGCGTGGTGGAGTATGCTCTAGGCCTCCTCAAGAGGAGAGACCCGTGCCCAGTAGTGGGCCATTAATGGGTTGAAGACGTAAAAAGATTTCATTTGGTTCAATTTGCGAAATGTCTTAAATTGACTTTTATGCCTAGATTTCACTTCTGCCTTATTAGTCTATGACGAATGGCATGTGCCTTAATACATTTAATATTTTAATCAATTTTAAAAGAAATATTATATATTAGTAACAAAATTAAACATAACGTTTTATGTACTTACCTATGGTATGTAACTCCATCATTCTTATTGAATTTGGAGAAATGATTTTTGCAAAATCTCAAAACACAACTCGGCATTTTTGTGACAACTACAGACAGCCTCACTCTGAAGCATTTATCAACTGTCTACAATGAAATCGCTACACTTGACTAGATTCTACTGACTTAATTTCAACGCCCTCTCAGCATATCTACCTCCCTATACATACAACATCATTGATTTTCATTCGGTAAAAAATGTTACCATTTCTTACTTTTCTACTTTAATGGTAGAAAATATATTTTGATAGTCGTAAATATTTTCTGATTTTAATTATTTCATTTTGTATAAAGTAAGTAGTTTGGGCAATCTTTAATAAATATGTAACTGAACTTTTTTATTTTTATATTTAAAAATATTTCTTTTCTCCGTGTTCATGAAATTCTTATAAGTAATTTAATCTTTTAGTAGTAGAAATATGGCAACTTTTGAATTGTTTTTAAAATTGACGTTGACGTTTAGTGATCACATCGTGACATCACATCCTCATCCGGTATCGTTGTTGTGTTGTGTACTTATATAAAATACCTACCTCTAGGGTTATAAAATATTCAATATCAAAATATTTTGGTTCTGGGGTGGGCCTGCTGAAAATTCTTATATCTAAGCTCAGAAATTAATGCTGCAGTTTTTAGAATATTTTTATTATAAGACGCTAAAGTTGAAAATGAAATAAAACTATTTAAGACAGTTTGCCATTGTTCTTTGAAAGTTAGTGAGGATGTTTGTTACTCTTTTAAGTATTAAGCTCGCCATTAGTATTTCAATTCTGTATTGTGGTCAATAAAGATTAAATAAATAAAGCGACTTAGGTTTACCAGATTGAAGTGGTTTTGTGGATGTGGGTTGGAGAGCTGCTATACAAACCACTCTGGCCGCTGGCCGCTGGCCGCTAGTACGGACGAGCTCTTAATCTTAATTAGGTTACTCGTATAATGCCTACGTAGACTTAGATTTTTTTTTAATTAACGATCTCTAACTGCTCTGGGGTATATTAAATTAGGTTTTCCCTACTTAAAAGTACATTTCGTCTTATTTCCGTTCATATAGACTAGATGGCGCTATACCAGTTTCTTTCTGAATCACGCTAGCAAATACACTTTGGCGTTTGTATTAATAATTTTGGTTCAACTCCTACAATTATATTGTTAATATATTTACATTTATTGACATAGATATATTCAATACTAATCAATACTATTCATGTAAAATTTTTACAGATCGCAAAAGATATATCTTTTTGCGTCATAAATTTAATTACCAGACTGTTCACTCATCACTGTGCTGTGTATTATTTACGTAATATTTTGAGTATCAGTGTATGTGCATTGTGCATGTATGTATGTAATTGTAATATTCTTTATATTTATTCTTTATTACATTATTATTATCCCATCAAAAACATGAATGTAAAGTAAAAGCCAATTTAAAAAAAAAGAATTGAGATCTAAATGGCTGCCAAGTTCTGTGTAGAAAAGCCTAAAATTTTAGTCACAAGAACATGTAATTCAAGGTCCACATTTGACTTGGTTAGTTTTCACGTACCTATCTAGGCTATAATATTATATTTGTATAATTATCTTTGTTAAGTCTGTTAGGTTGATGACCTATGTTACTTCTCTAAAATTTGGTTTGTTGGTTGCTAACTAATGAAAACTAGCCAATTCAAATGTAAAGCTTGAATTACATGTTCTTGTGACTAAAATTTTAGGCTTTTCTACACAGAACTTGGCACCCATTTAGATCTCAATTCTTTTTTTTAAATTGGCTTTTACTTTACATTCATGTTTTTGATGGGATAAAGTTATATCATACAAGTTCTCGTAACTGAAATGGTGGAGGAGCAATTTATTAATTATCTATTTGTTCTCTTTATCAAATTAATAAAAAATACTAGTATACAGATGGCAAATTTTAAATTATAGTTGCATAAATTATTGTTAGTCACTGTAATAATTAATTATAATATAAAAATATGTGCTTGTCTAATAAAATGTGTAGCTTTGTCTTTTATATATTTTCATCTGAAGTTAATAAACCAACCATACCTACATGTACAAACTTCACCGATTATGTAAATGAAACTAGGTATCCAGAGCGCATTCAAAAATTTAATAATTTCCTTGAACCTTATGCGAGTTACAAGTACAAGTCGTTAGCGTGATTCAGAAACAATTTAATCTAACGCCATCTATTAACAACAAATGGAACTAAATCTCTTAGGCCTGAACAGTGAATTACAACTACAAGTCATTAGCGTGATTCAGAAAACAATTGGTCTAACGCCATCTATTAACAAGTAGTGAAACTAAATATCTTAGGTCTGAACATTCCGCCCACCATGGACGGCAGTCCATCATAACAAAATAACAAAAAATGCTCACAAACGTAAACAAACAAAAATATTCCTTTGAATATCATATACATCATCAAACTATGTGTAACAATATAAATCTTAAACACTGCAAATCAATACACAAGACAACCTTACAATGCAAATCAAGTGACAAGAAAACCTTACAATTCAAAGCAAGTTACAAGCAAACCTTATCTTTTGCTACAGGTAAAATAATTAACTTAGATACTGGTCGTTTTATGATTGTGCCTTTACATTTCAAAGACACAACGCGAGTAATGTTATCCAAGCCGGTGTGCTTTTGTGTGATAATACCATAGAGCCATCTTGCTGGTGGAAGATCAGGCTCTTTCACCAGAACGACGTCTCCTACATTGGGCTCAGGAGCTTGGTGAGACCACTTATACCGTTGATGAAACTGAGCTAAGTATTCTTGCGACCACCTACGCCAGAAGTCTTGCACAAGTCGTTGTGTGAGATGCCATCTCTTTAAAGAACTCACATTGGATGTCTCAAAATTGCAACCAGGAGGCAAAATAAGGGGCTCGCCTACTAAGAAATGTCCAGGCGTTAATGGTAGCGAATCTTCAGGACTGCTACTGATCTGTGAGAGGGGACGAGAATTTAGGCAAGCCTCTATTTGAGTCAGGACCGTCGTCATCTCCTCAAATGTCAAAGTATGGTTGCCTATAATTCTTTTGAGATGGTGCTTGGTAGATTTCACTCCCGACTCCCACAGCCCACCAAAGTTCGGAGAGTGAGGGGGGATGAAATGCCAAGTTGTACTATTACTTCCTAACCACTCAGCAATCTCAGTGATGACGCTCGATTTTTCCTGGGAAAACAAAATTTGCAACTCCCTATTGGCTCCAACGAAGGTGGTGCCGTTATCGCTCCAAATATCTGAGCAGTGTCCGCGTCGGGCTGTGAATCGTTTGAAGGCAGCCAAAAAGGCTTCGGAAGTCATATCGCTGACTACTTCGAGATGTACAGCCCTAGTAGACATGCATACAAAAATACAGATGTAACCTTTGGTTGAGCGGTAACCGCGACCTTTCGTTGACCTCACAGAAATTGGACCGGCATAATCAACACCGCTTTTTAAAAAGGGTCGGTAGGCGCTTGCTCTCGCTTCTGGCAGTTGGCCCATCAACTGCTGGTTAGTGCGAGCAGCATGACGAACACATATTACGCATTTCCTAACAAATTGCTTAATAATAAGTCCCTTCGCATTGATCACCCAATACTTGGTTCTAAGATAGTTGAGCATCAATTGTGGGCCTCCATGTAAGGTCTGGACGTGGGCATGAGAAATCAGTAGGTTAGTGAAAGGTGATGCGTGAGGAATGAGCACAGGATTTTTCATACTATCTGGGATTTTAGCGTGGCGTAACCGACCGCCCACCCTGAGGACTTCATTTTCATCGAGGTAAGGATTCAGCGAGGTAAGTGTGCTTTTATTTTTAACCTTTCCTACTTTCTTTAAACTTTCTATGTCATCCTTGAAATACTGTGCTTGACACAATCTTATACAGGTAAGTAACGCTTCATTAATTTCGACGGAATTTAACCAAGTAGTTTTAAGTTTATGTTTATTTTCAGGTTTCAACATCAAGAATCTTCTGCAATACGCGACAACTCGGGTAAGTTTAGTTAACGACGAATATCTATCGAGAATGTCTACAGAATCGAAAGTAGCTAAATGACTGACAACTTTACTCCCTTTTAATTCTAATTCTGTTTCAGTGACAATCCCTGTGTTATAATGTACATCTTTATTTTTCAGCCAACTAGGACCCGATTTCCAGAGTTGCAGTTCTGCTAATTCGGACGGTGATATACCCCGGGAAGCACAATCTGCGGGATTATCTGAAGA
This sequence comes from Thymelicus sylvestris, assembly GCA_911387775.1. Classification (NCBI taxonomy): domain Eukaryota; kingdom Metazoa; phylum Arthropoda; class Insecta; order Lepidoptera; family Hesperiidae; genus Thymelicus; species Thymelicus sylvestris. Next base: position 10,633,894 of record OU426888.1, read on the forward strand.
TTTGACGTGTGACCATTGGTCAGCATCCATGAGCGTAAGTATATCTGAAACCCTGTTAGCCACGAAGGTTTTCCACCTACTTGGGTGGCTTCGAAGCCAAGCTAACACCACAGACGAATCCGTCCATGCGTGGACATTCTCCTTGGATATTCCCAGTACCTCAGAAACTTCATGAAGCAATTTGGCTAGCAACACCGCTCCACAGAGCTCTAACCTTGGAATGCTCACTTGCTTGATTGGAGACACCTTAGTTTTGGATGTCACTAAATTAACGTGAGTTATTCCATTCTCATTGGTGACCTTGGCATAAACTACAGCTGCATATGCACCATTGACGACTGGTCAATCAAATTCGACTGGAGAGACTCCGCTCTGCGAACTCCAAGCCACCTAGGAATACAAAAATTGGTAAGCTTACTGAGACTATCACGATAACTAATCCACTCACTTAATAACTGATGTGGAAGTTCGTCGTCCCAGCCAATGCCAGATAACCAAATTTTTTGTATGAATATTTTGGCTGTTATTACACAAGGAGCGATCCATCCCAATGGATCGTATAATTTCGCAATGTCCGATATGACCCTACGCTTAGTCACTGGTTTCTCCAATGCAGGAAGTTGAACAGTGTATTTAAATTCATCCTTTGATCTATTCCACGACAATCCTAAAATTTTTAAAACTTCATCTGACTTTAATTCTAAATTCTCTTCTTTTTCTGTTTTATCTATTTTGATTTCTTGTAACAATTTATCGCTACTACTGGACCACTTCTGCAATTGGAATCCACCACGACCAAGCATCTGGTTCATGTTGTTATAAATCTCTTTCCCTTCTGATACACTTTCACAGCCAGTCATGAGATCGTCGACATAGAAGTCCTTTAACACACGATCTGACACAGAAGGAAAATGAATACCCTCATCATACGCCAGCTGTTGCAGATATCTAACAGCTAGGTATGGTGCTGAGGATGTGCCAAATGTCACGCGTAACAGTCGGAAGTGCTGCATTTTAGATTCCGGAGTGTCACGCCAAATAATTCGCTGATAATCAGCATCATTATGGAAAACCTTGACTTGCCTATACATTTTAATTATATCGGCTACTAAAGCGATGGGATGACAGCGCCAACGCATAATTATGTGTCGCAGGTCAGGTTGTAGCGTAGGACCTACCATTAGGTCATCATTCAATGATGCACCGTTATCACCAGGGCAAGATGCATCAAACACGACTCTAAGTTTTGTTGTGCTCTTGTCACTTCTCAAAACTGCATGGTGAGGCAGGTACACTACACCTGGTTTGTCTATCTCTGACACGGGAATAGGTTCCATGTGATTTGAATCGATGTAGTCATTAATCACACTTGCATAATGACTTTGAAATTCTGGGTTGTGTAGAAACTTTCTTTCTAAAGCGTAAAAACGTTTACGAGCGATGTTTTTTGAACCACTGTACTTGCAACTAGGGTCTTCCGACTTGAAAGGGAGTTTGACGATGTATCGCCCAGTCTCATCCCTTTTGGTGGTTTCAGAAAACATTTGCTCACATTTATTTTCCTCATCCGTCAAATGTTTTTTACGCCCCAAGGAATCATCAGATTCCAGTTCCCAAAACTTCTTGAGGAGATCGTTCTCATTGATCTGAATGTGTAAGCTCATGATAGAATTGTGACACTTCTCTGACCTATGGTGATTGGGTTGATGTACTTCGCCAGATAAGATCCAACCGAGCGTTGTCTTTTGTGCAACTGGCGCCCCCGGTGAACCTTTGATAAGACCATCCAATAAAATTTGGCTGTACACACCTGTGCCTAAAATCAGATCTATCTTACTGGGCATTCCATAAGACGGATCTGCTAAATCCATAGTAGAGAGTGTTGACGGAATATAAACTATTTTCCTTTCAGGAAGAATAGATGTAAGCTTACTTAACACATAAGCTTTGATGCCAACTGCAAAAGATTGGTCGAGACGTGAGTGAACCTTGAGTTCAACTAATGCCTTACATGGCAGGGTATCACTCATGTCATCACCCAACCTGGTTATACTAGCCTTCATCGGAATTTTCCTTAAACCAAGTAACTGAACAGCTGACTCCGAGATAAATGAAGCCTGAGAGCCCTGGTCAAGCAGCGCTCTTAAAACAATAGTTGTTCCAGTTACTGTTTCGACTTCAACTAAAGCCGTGGCCAATAATGATTGGCTTCGAATATCCGAGAAGCAAGACACCACATTAATGGAATCGCTCTGTGACGCTGCTGCTGCAACAGCGGCAACGTTATTTTCATCTACTGACCTATTGTTTTCAACAGATTTTTGAACGTATTTGAGATGTAGTAAGGAATGATGTTTTTTACGACAAAGGCGACATCTGGAGGACTGGCGGCAAGAATACACTGTATGATTTTCACCTAAACAATTGAAGCATAAATTGTTGGCTTGGACAAATTTACGGCGTGCATTAACATCTTCAGTTGCAAATTTTTTACAATTACACAATTTGTGCGACTCAGAACAAAAAATACAAGACGGTGTAGCAATATGAAGTGATTTTAAATTTTTACCATAACTAGTTTTTATCTTAGCATCAAGGAACTCCAGGGACCTAAAACGATGTTCCATGAACTCAGTGAAATTAGATAGTGTAGGTAGTTCGTTGGACAACTCGCTAACCTTGACCTCCCATAATCTTCGCGACTCTGTATCTAATTTTGATGTAATTATATAGATTACAATTATATCCCACGACTTCGTGTCTATGCCTAAATTATTTAAGGCGTGTAAACATTCGTTAGTAGTGTCCAAGAGCTCCCTTAATGCCAAGGCACAATCCGATTTACAAGCACCATGATTGAACAAGCGTTTAAGAATACAATTGCATAAATATCTTTTGTTGTTATAACGTTTTTTAATTTGTTGCCAACATTGGTCATAATTGTCACCCGTTGTTGGTATTTGACGTATTAATTGTTCCGCTTCTCCAGTTAAATAAGCCTTTAGGTAGTGCAGCTTCTGTACGTCATCTAAACTGTCGTTTGAGTGCACTAGTGACATAAATAGATCTCTAAATGTTGTCCATTCCTCGTATCTGCCCGAAAACGTTGGTATTGTGATTTTTGGAAGTCTAACTGCTGCAGCTGACGATAATATTAATCCCTCGTTCGACGTATGTGCGACGCTATTTGCCTGTTGCCTGACTGTCTTACTTAAATTCTTACGAAGTTCGCATTTGTATTCTATGTAAATGTCCTCGGTCTTTTCATACGTATCATTCTTAAAATAGTCCTGTGTCTCTAATTCAGCCTCGTCATAATCTTGTATAAGACACTGATGTTCATTTTTAAAATCAACCCATAAATGTTCTAAGTTCTCAAGTCTCGTTTCCACGTACGTATCCGTAATGCGCTCTCTTGGCATAAGCATAGAATATTCTAACATTTAAATCATTCAACAATTTCAAATTCTTCTCCATGCTGATGGGTTAATATTAATGTAAACGATGAAAAATTATCAATAGGACCGAATAGGACACACGGAAATCTTCAATTCAATCTTGATTATCAATAGGACCGAATAGGACTCAATAGGACACACGGAAATCTCCAATTTAATCTTGATGTTAAGTTGTAAGACAGTTTTAATCTCGATGTTAATAGGACGAAATAGGACACTTGAAGTTATAACGTCTTGTACACAACAGTCAGTCAACACAGTACACAATGAGTAAGACACAGTTTTACAGTACACAAGATAAGACACTTTAATGTTCACTTCAATGATCTTCAATCAAAGTTATGAAAGTTAAGAGTACTTACAATTTGTCTTCACTTTGCACTTACTTTTACACTTTACAATTATTACTTTACTCACTGACTCACACTTCGACTTCCGACTCGTAAGGACCATGTACAAACTTCACCGATTATGTAAATGAAACTAGGTATCCAGAGCGCATTCAAAAATTTAATAATTTCCTTGAACCTTATGCGAGTTACAAGTACAAGTCGTTAGCGTGATTCAGAAACAATTTAATCTAACGCCATCTATTAACAACAAATGGAACTAAATCTCTTAGGCCTGAACAGTGAATTACAACTACAAGTCATTAGCGTGATTCAGAAAACAATTGGTCTAACGCCATCTATTAACAAGTAGTGAAACTAAATATCTTAGGTCTGAACAATAATTTATATTGCCTATTATGAAACTAACACTGTTAAAAATATCAAGGATCAACAAGTTTTATTCTAGTTTCCCCAAAGCTGGGGAGTGTGTTGTCTCCAATTTTAATTTCCCCATTTTGCCATCAGATTCTGGTACACCTATAAGTAGGATTTGTAAAAAATCGATCTCTACCGCGGGCGAAGCTGCGGGTAAAAGCTAGTCCTTCATAATTGTAGGGTGTCCACCTGTCCACACTCAGTGGCGTAGCTAGCCCTTCCGGGGCCCCGTATCAAAATTTTGCCGGGGGCCCCCTCGACTAGAGAGTAAAGATTTTTCTCAAAATAAAAAAGCTAGCGTAAATTAAAACAAATATAATATACCTAAGTATATTGATTAATAAACCATGTACAATCAATACTCTAAAATTTTACCCTGGAGGCAGGCAGCTCTGTTTCGTTTTGGTAGATCCGAACGCGAGCGCAGACACACATATATATATATATATATGACAATATGGTTTTCGCGACGGTCATTCAGCTGGTGATCATCTAATTTACCTTACACACCTGTAGGCACCGTCAGGCTCTTGATCACAACACTGGCAGTCAGCCTAGATTTTGCTAAGGTCTGTGACCGAGTCTGGCACAGGGGGGTCTCACGAAGTTACCATCTTACGGTCGCTGTGAGAGACTGAGAGGTTATGCAGTTGGGTAGCCAGCTTTCTATCTGAGTGACATATTAAGGTCGTAGTAGACGTTTCTTGCTCACAATCAGATATGAAACCTATAAAATGCTGGTGTTCCCCAAGGGCCTGTGGGCTGTGGTATCTCCTACGCTGTTCATTCTGCATAGGTATCAATGACATGGCATGAGTGGCAGCTGCTGCTATGCCGATGACGGAACAGGGGGTGCCTACTCCACAGCCCCCCTTAATCCTCTCAGTTGCAAGTGGCGTATATCTAAACTTAAACTTGTGTCTGAAGTCGAGAACTCTCTGGAGCAAATCTTAATTTGATCGAGTTCAACCCTCGAAGATACAAGTCGACACGTTCACCAATAAGATAACCCCATTTGTACTGCGCTCACCGTCACTTAAAGTTTTGTATATGTGTAAGATTCTGGGAGTTGACATCTCGAGTGATGTGCAGTATCAGCGTCATTTGGAAGCCAAGGCTAACAATAGGTTTAGTTGGTTTCTAAAACGCTTGGTGTTCTTAACTGGGCTAAGGAGTACTTCACTGCGAGCGAGGTACCTGCTCATGCTTTACAAAACTCATGTCAGGGTTCAGATGGAGTGCTACTCACCTTAGAATACCTGAGTTTCAGAAGAGATATCGGTTTACTCAGCGTGTTCTATCGACTTGACAACGGTGAGTGCTCCGAGGAATCGTTCGATTTGATGCCTACTTCGCCTTTTCAACATTGCATCACTAACCGAAAATTGGAGTTTTAACCATACTGATGAGACTCGTGGAGAACCTCTATGGTCCGATTTTCCCGATCGTTTTAAATGTAGAACGTAGAATGAACGTAAATGTAGAATATAGACGTCGTGCTAAATGTAGAATGAGCTGTGTTACGTGTAGAATGAGCTTCCTTAATGACTTAGAATTCCCGGAGCGCTGTGACATGGGGTTGCTGCTGGCATGCCCGCGCGGCACTCCGTGCCGGAGAGCATCATTAGTCGTGTACTCGTGTAGAACGTTATTTTTTTGTATATTAAATATTTTGTTTAAATTTTGATCAGGGCATTTAAATAACTGATTAGAAGTTTTTTTATTATTATTATCTGTACCTATGCCTGTTTATATTCAAGTTGTCGAATTTTCAGATTTAGAATCATGACATCCTTTTGCATGATGCTAAAGTAATTAATAATAATAATAATCATTTTATTTCGGAAATGCATCCATAATCTGTGTTAGTAGCAGCTAAACTTATAAACTAAACTTACAAATTAATATATTAATTATTATACAAGTACGATGCAAGACGGTGCAGAAAGTAATTTTAATGTTGATTTCACTTTTGAATGAAGTGTTGATGCTTTCCAGAATATTTTTCGAATCTTTATTGATTTCCGGATCATTTTAAGAATTTTTTCTAAGACGCATGGGGGGCCCCCTCAGCCCCGGGGCCCCGTATAATTGATACGGCTGATACGGCGGTAGCTACGCCCCTGCGCACACTTAAAAAAATTATGTCCTATTTTGATATCGTTGTTCAAAGTGCTTTAGGTAATTCTTCTGATAGTAATCATTATAATATTGAAATAATACATTTTATTAAAATTTCTTCAAAATTACTGAATTTAAATCACTGCATTAAGAGGAAATTGAAAATTAAAGTACATAATTATCTACGGTACATCTATATTAAAATTTCATCTTATATGTTTTTAAACCATTATAAAAAATCACAATCTAGAGATATATCCTAGGATTATAGATAAAATGGACACAATTAAAAAATGGTCCTTCTTAAATGATGTCATCGATCGTCACCTGACGATGGTGACGATCGAAGTGGTACCTACCACTACGAAGTTATTTATCCAGTTACAGTAATATATCCATGGTCACTACCTAATCTGTGATATTTACCACAGACAATCTACTATCTTTGTCACAGACTAATATAGAGTTACTACCATAGAGCAAAGTACTACTAAATATTTAAACGAGAGTCCTGAGTCGGGAACAGGAATGTCGCATGGAGTATTGAGTAGGTAGGTCTCTATCTTCCATGGTATGAAGTTATGAACCATGGAGCACTGAGCTAAGGAGGGCCAAGGGAAAGTTGAAAAAGTGTCCAGCTGTTTACAGAAAATACAGGTTCCAATAATGGCCATTTCTGAATGGCGCTAGTTTGATACAAATAGCGATATGAACCTTGAACATAGCTGTTGTAGACGGAGTGAAGTTTGCTAAGTTCAAATATTTAAAAATGTTCATAGTACCCTCCATATTGCCAGTATAGTACAAAATCTTAACTATTTACGTAGTCAAATGTAGTGTTCCACTGACTTACATTTAATGTTAGTCAAATGTTATGTGCGAAAACATGATTTTTATTAGTGTGAATTTTTAAATTAATTATTAGTGATTTTACAATGGTGATAGTAAAGTTATAAAACGTTATAAAATATATTTTATTTGAAAAGTGCACCAAAACCAAGCGGAAATTGGTCGGTTGTTGGATCACCCCTCAGTCAGTTGTTACTCAAGTAATTGGCGAAAATCAGTTCACCGCGTTCCATCAGTGATTTGTTATCTTATTCGAGTAACTAAATAATCTGTTCAGTATCGTGTATAGTATATCCATTGTAAATCGATTATCTTTGTAACGAGTTAGTTTCTGACTAAAATGATGTAACTCGTATAAAGGTATTAGATAAATAGATGTAGGTAGGCATGGTCCAATCGAATCAATGTAAGCACCACATTTCTAGCGCGCGTTGGCCCTATCCTTATACTATTATAAGTCCATGCTTGTGGGTATAAAACTAAAACCTTTCCAGATTTGTTACAAAGAATATTCGTCTTACCTAATTCCAGTGGCTGCATCCCTCTATTTTACATTATAATATCATTGTATAATGTAAAATAGAGGGATGCAGCTACTGCAATTAGGATATCATTGAGCTGCATCCAGTCTATCCAAGTAATCAATAAACTCGGTCTATGAAAAAAATACGTGTTATATTTTTCTGTATGATAAATCAAACAAAGAGCGTCGGTCAGCAGTAATCACGTAATCGAAGGATCGTTGAGTTGATACCCTCACTCACGTCACCCCACGCAAGCACCTGATGAACGGATCAGCCGTCACGCGCTCTCAATTAGCCGGGATTATCCCGCACGTGGCCCTGGATTACGGCTCACGCTTCCTCCTCTATTCAAATACCTGGCTTAATTATTTTTTATCGATTGCGAAATGCAGATATTAAAAAATGCTTTATTAGCACATCTACCAAACGTTTCCCTGCAATATAATTATTTAATCATGAATATTCTTTTTGAACAGTGCTAACATAGTGCTAGTGATTTCAACGTCGTTGGTCACCAAAACGGAAATGAATTACTTTCTTAACACTGGTTTCGGTCAAGATGTTCATCATGAGAAACCTGCAATTTCCCCATTACTTAGGTACCTACTATTGAGAGTTCTCCATGGTGTTCTCGAACGTTTATGAATTTGCGAATCCGTGTTGAACAGCGTAGCGGTGATTGATTTTAATCATACTCGTTGTCATTTAGAAATCTATTTGAACTTAAAATTACCCTACAATCAATGCTTCCATTGCCCAAAAAACAAATTAGTGTTAGCAAGCGATTTCCTCTATTCTATTAAATTGACACATACGAATCTATAGCTGTCAAGTCATTTAAAAAATTTCCTATAATTTATCCCATCTGCCTGTACATGTTCTCTTCATTGTAAACAAACAGTCGATTATGTTTTATGTATTTGTCTTCTTGTTTTATGACGGCAGTTTCGTTCGTAGAAAATAGACATTAATTCGAGGAAACATGTGGAAGAGATGGCGCTACTCGCTTTCAAAGTGCCGCTGCCGGAACATAAAATTGTACCATTTGATGTATGCACTGCAGTTCAGTAATTACGCCTCGTGGATAAACAAACAGCTTAAATTAGCGTTTGACTTGTTGAGTCAAAATAAACGTCTTTAACATTTGTGAGGTGTCCTAAATTACTTTCAGTGCGACTGTTTAACGAAAAAGGAAGTTCCATGTTTAACATAGCGGGCTAGGTCGGTAAATGCATGGGTAGCAGGGTAGTCTTGACCACGTCTATGCTTCGGAGGGCACGTAAAGCCGTCGATTCTGGCTTTTGTCACTCGTTATGTCATTTTGAAGTCCTTCGGATGACATATAAAGCTCCTTGGATAACCACTTACCTGGAGAGGGCAGACTAAACTGGAGCGCCACCACTTTGTACCTCAGTTAGGAAGGGCCTAGATTAAAGACCCAAAGCTTAGATTAGAGACTTACGCCCCAACTCAGAGTCACTAACGGTTACTTAAATCACTCCTTAGTACAGAATTTGTGTGGTGATTCATTACTAAGGAGCGATTTAAGTAGCCGTTAGTGACTCTAAGTTGGGGTGTTCGAGGCTCACTTTATTGAGAGCCAACCGGGTACCAACTTAATTGTAAAGATAATGAAGTTATTTGTTAAGTTATTTATTACTTACATCCAATGATGTTGTATGTATAGGGAACATCGTTATTTTCTGCCTTCGGTAAAACATAATTTAAAGTAAAAAGTGAATAAATGGAAAGTACCTAATTTATATTAAGTAGTAAGCATCTCGACAGCGTAAGGTTTCTCTTGATATGTAGCCCGCCCGGTCTCGTATCACACATGAGTGACGCCAGCGGTAAGACGCATGCGTGTGGCTTCTTTCCCAAGGAAGCTAGACGATACGAGTCAAGCAAGGGGGGGGGGGGCATTACAAATTTGATGAATTTATTTTGTCTTTTTACATTAAAGAACATAGCATTGAAAAATTTAATTATTTTTACAATACTCAATTTTTTTATTTTCAATGCTCAAATAAATATTGATTTATAAGTTTCGATTAAGACGAGAAAAGATGTGTACAGAGTGCGAAGTATCCATAGCCCTTTAGATTTATAGTACTTATAAAGAGTGCGCCTCTGCCCCGTTCCCACGGTTTGCTCACGGATTACACGGAATGCCCTTTTGGTGCTTCGTTGTTACACTGACCTGCGTTTTTTTGCACAAAAAGAACAGTCTGATAAATCACGGGTGCATTGTGTATGCGATCAGTCGATCAGGATAGCGTTCCCCGATTTTTGTCCATCTTTTTTGCGGACATCGATCAGGATGATGTCCAATAATGCGGGTGCGGGGTACCTGCTCAATTTTGACGGTCAAGGTGCCGTTGGTCACAATAAGAAGTAAGATAATATCGTCGATATTATTTGTGCTGCTCAGTTCCGCGTAAAATGTAATTTTACCGAGCAAGTATGGTGTCATATATGAAAGGTATAGTGAACTTAAACCGAAAAAAATATGGTGTAAACATTTTGCAGTCTTTTTATCTTCTTACTCGACTATATCTCATTCTTTTTTGCGTATCATTGAATGATTTTTCCTTTTTTATATCCGATTTTGTTTCCGATCGGAGCTTTTAAAACGTGACAGTTAGAATACAACAAAATGATTAGGTATAATTATTTCGTTCATTCCCACTAGTTCTACTGCTTAGTTCTATCGTAGAACTAGTGGGAAATTTTTACTAGTGGTTACCCTTATTAAATAGTAAAAATTTTGTTCTATTAAACAATATATATAAATATAAGATTGATAAAAGACATCTCTAGGCAGAGATACCACGATATAATGGATTATTAGGAGGTTATAATGGAACCTCCATTATATCTGTACTTCACTTTAACAAGTTTGAAGGCGTACAACTTTATATTTAAAAGTTTTTATTTCCTCTAATTTTCAATAATTATGTTTTTGAATTTCAACAAATGACTGCAAAGGGCTTCGAACTCTTATGTGAAACGCACTCTATGTTCGAACTAACTTGTAAATATTTTTTTGTTAACATGAAATGATATTAAACGGAAACCAATACACGTAACTATTCATTCGTTAAAATGCAGCAATTAACCGTGTGTTCAACGAGCATAAATGTGAGCATTTCCTTCACTAAATTGGATATAATGAGCGAGGGTAGAGTGGGGTTAGGTCGGCACAGGTGCGCCGCGCGTGCAATGACGGACTGACGGTGTTCAGAGCGACCCATGAACAACATGTGACAGACACCTAATTACATGTAATTGGCCTAACGTAGGTACATAATTTAAAAAGGACCAAATAAGCTTAATATTGGTGTTCGTATTTTAAACACTTGGTTTGTTATTCAATAACGCGTTCGATTACAATATGCTCTACCAAACACGTTCACAACTAAGTGTATTATCATATTATGATGAAGTGTCAATGATAATTATTGTTAAGTAAGGAAAAATAATATTATTTGTATCTGAAACAACAGAAACACAACATACTTACCTGAGTGTCACATTTTTAGGTCTTCTTACCTTTACCAGTTGAGACAAACAATTTTGTCAGCAAATGAAAACGAAGATACAGTAATTTCTTTTCGTATTAAATTGATTATTAGGGTATGATGCAAGTTAAAGTAACAGGAGATATCTTGCAAAATTGTATCTAGACCTCACAGTACTGTGGATTGTGGCAATTCGTTGTTTTCAGGGCTCAAATTGGATCGATGTATCGTATAACAGCAAAGATGACTTGTGATCTGTTGAAACTATATGTCAGCATACTCATCGTCATTATCAATTATCAAAATCCATCCTGTCCCTATTCTGTCCTTTAATATAATTTATAACCTAATAAAGACCTAATACAGAGGATAACATTATGGTTTATTATGTTGGGCAATGTGCGTTGGCAGGTTTTCCTTAAAATGTTTTCCTTCACTGTGAAGCAAGTGTTAGTTATTTGTGTATACGGTCATAACTTCGAACAGTCACTCCGTGACAATTACTTAAAAAGTAACTATTTGGTGTGGTTCAGTAGTTTTGCTATTGCAAGATTAAATGTGTATTTTTAGGGTACCGAATTCCGATATGAAATAGTTTCGTCAAATCCATCCGTCTGTCTGTTCGCAGTAAAGCGCAGAGATATGTTAGCATGTAACAGCTATGTTAGCACAAGCATTTAATGAGTAATAGTCGATAAACTTACAACTTCAGAACCCTACATTGCGCGTGGCCTGACACTCACAACGGTTTTTATATTTTTCTCAACTAACTAGGTCGAAGTGGTATTAGTAACTTTGTGGTTTGAAATAAAATATGGCATAATTATACTAGTTTGGTTATTAATATAATTAGTTATATTAATATGGGTCATACTTTCATAATAACGACAATTTTTCATTAATTATTTTTATTTACACTTATTATCACAATATAATGAGTTTGTTTTTATTACGTAAATTTTTGTTAAACTTAAAATTAAACAACATTACCCAATGTTAATAATAAACAAGAACACTACCCTCTCACTCATATAAAATTATATAAATGGAATTACAAATTAATTAACAATAAATTGTAAGAAAAAGGACTCTTAGGTATATGAGGTTAAGGTAAATTATATAATTTCAATAATTAATTGCACGACACTGTATATATCTAATTTACATGTTGTGTTACATTCTTTTATGCTTAAGTACTTACATATAAGAGAGTTCTAGAGTAATATCATTCATCAAATTTTAATTATCATTTACGTTTTGTCATAATCCACGACGCGACGCGGCGGCGCGGCGTAGAGTTGTTAAAAGGTACTAGGTAATACTTACTAGGTTTAAATTCTTTCCTCGATATAAATGTAGAGTGACGTTTTTACTATATAATGTAGGATGGTACATTTAGTCTCTATACTACTTTTAACACTACGAATATTCATTGTAGAGCACAATCTCGAGATAATAATTTGATGGGTGACATAACTCTTGAGTTCGCTCCATCCAGGTAATTATTGAATACGTACAGTTAAAAATTACAAAAATGTACGTAATACAAGTTTACTAATTACGTACAAGTAATAATAATAAATGCCATTGATTGATATCATAACGAACTATTTCCAAGTTAATTAGTTAATCAAATGAAGCACAATTGGTGCTTACATACCATACCTAGTAATACACTTACATAAAATTGAAATTTAAAATATGCAGATTCATTGACTTTTACACGCTTTTGGTGTGAGATCTTTAGTAGGCAGCTGGTATAACGATGCGCAGGAGTTTAGGAGATGAGAGCGCCCTGAGAGTGCGGCTTGATGTGGACGGGGTGCGCGGCGTGCGCGTGCGCAGCGTGCGCCAGGTGCGGCGGCTGGCGCTGGTGGCAGCGCTGCGCCTGGAGGTGCGCGTGCGAGCGGAGCTCCTCGCCGTGCTCGCGGTACGCGCGGTGCTTGTCTTCAAAGTCCCGCAGTCTCTGGTTGTAGCGCTCGATCTGGTCCCGTAGCGCCGCGTCCTCGATGGCGGCGCGCTCCTCGTCCAGCTCCAGACACCCCACTCCGTCCAGCCGCTCCAGGTCGATCCAGCCCCGCCAACGGACGCACACGCCGTTCATAATAAATCTTGACACGATGTGGGCCTGCCGACGAAAAGAGAATCGTGACTCAACGTTATTAATGACTTGCCTTCCTAGAAACAAAAAAACTTAAACAAAAAATCACACCGTTGGTGGTATAGGAAGTGAAAGATTGAGGACCCTTTGACCATTAGTCACATGTTGCATATTCCTACCTAAAAGTTTTAAGTTTTTATTCCATTTAACAGATTTTGCAAAAATTGCAGCACCAAGTGACAAAAAATTTTGGTTATTTTTTAACGTTTTATATATTTCTTTGACTACGATTTCATCTAACTGGAAAAAGAGGTCTGGTGTGGCAAATCGCGTTTACAAGTTTGCGGACTAATGTGTATGTATGTGAGGTAATAATACCTAATAATAAATCATTATAATAACACACCACTAGGATATTAATTAAATTATCTGACCACACACTACATTTTACTTGGTTTCGGCCCTTAAATATAGTTAAACCAGTCTAAGCACTGAGAAAAAGAAAACTACCGAATAATAATTCCTTGAAAATACAAACTAATCACAACACAACCTATGCCTTACTACAAGTATGTTCCAGAAATCATTCCTGACAATACAACTCACAAATTATACCATGAAGAGTTATACTGACAGACTATACTCACAACAGGCCCGATATAACACTAATAGATAAAATAAGTAGAGCAGCACATTTGATCGACACTGCAGTATCCAACACTTTAACAACCAAACTACAATAGCTAAAAAAATAATAAGTATTATATACACAGAATTAAAAGATGAGATTACACGTACATATGTAATTATGTGGAACCTTCATAGAGTTACAATTGTCCTAATAGGTAGTCATATCTGCTACAGGAATTATCCCAACTAACATTCGTCAAGCCTTATGAGAACTACATTACTTTACAAAAAGTAGCTATACAACAAAAACATAAAATACTTTACCATGACCAACTACCGGTTTTAGCCGAGAAGGTTTAATCTGAAGCAACAACAACAATGATAATAAGGAAAAGTAATTAGTTATCCTGAATTCCTGATATTAATGGTGCCGCATAGACATTTCACGAATAATACGACATTATTAACAAATACTTAAAAATAAAATACAGTTTCACGCTGTAATCTATGTCTAAATTGTAATGAAACAGGTGAAACATATTTTTACAATTTGCGCATATGTTCTGAACAGGTAACAATTATTGGGTTTGTACCATAGATTTTACGTAAGTCAGTTTTATAAATTACAAGAACACCATAAGGTAGGCGGCATGATTCTGATCGCGTGCTGCTTTGTTCCGGCATCCGCTTTACACGCATTTAATAAGGTAGAAACTTTTAAAATCGAACAATGATGCTTTTTAATTTTTGAAAAGTAAAATTATACTTAATTCGTTTACCTTATGCCTTTTGACCTAATTATTCAATGTCATGTTTTATGCCCTTACTTTAATCTTTGGCTACTACATATTGCCGTGTGTTATTTTTACAAATTTCAATAAAACACATTTTATAAGTTGATATCATCGCATCTTCAGTTCATGATCGAGCATTACAGAGCATCAGAGTAACGAGGTTGCCAAAATGAGCTTTTTTGCCTTTACTATTAGATGTGACTTCGGTCTTCGGCACCTTATTACTACCTCTACATAGAGCGTAGAGAATCGCAGTGTCTGATTTATATGAATATTTTATAAAATATAATTTATCGGTTATTTAGCTCCCAATTTGTAATATCGGCAAATGCTAAGTTTATTTCATTATTAGTAGAGATTCTAGAGAATCTTTCTTTGTCTCCGAATATCAGTCTTAGGGATCTTATCTCCCAACGATGCCTCATACCTTAACGATACCCTATAACGAAATACACAACGAAATATTATATAGTTTTTTTTTCTAGTGAATGAGAATCCATTAACTTTAGGATACTAACAAATGACCACGCCTCGGACTATGGTTGTTCGAAAATTACTCGATGAGGAAAAATATAGGGAACCTTGCAAAAATATTCAATATTAGATAACCCAACGTTGTAATATTGAATAGGTATATTGTTTATATACCTAATTATTAGGAAGACTAGTCTTATTGTGTTTATTTGGAATACCTGCTATTAATTTTGATTATATTTCATTGCTTCATTCTTCAGATACAATCACAAATGTAGTCCCCTTTGACATACAGGGCATTCGCATGTTTAAAGTAGGTACTTTTAAAATTTTTATTTAGTACCTACCCCCTCTAACCAGCTCGGCAGAGCGGCACTTGTCAATTTTACTCATTCCTTTTTCGTGCGGGGCATCGTTCGCATGTCTACAACTGACTTGTGCCTACAGAAGTAGTTACGCCATATCATAATGCCTAAAAGGAAGAATGAAGAAAAAATAAAACATTATAAACGCAAATTAAGAAAATTACAGTTGAAGGAGCATCGTAAAAGAATAATTTATTCATCATCTGAAGAATCAGAAATTAGTTCGGGTGAGTAAACGTGTATAATATTAAGTGATTTAAAGTGATAATAAAGTGTGTGTATACAGTTTTGCTTTCTCGTATAACGCCTGGAGGTTGACCGTGTGTCATCACGAAGGCAATATCGACCCGGAGGTTAACCGCGTGTTAACACGAGGGTGTCGTGTAATTGTCGAAAGGACAAATTATACAATATGAAAACTATCTATATCATAATAATTTAAAGCCTGGAGGTGGATCGTGTATCCTCACGACGGCGATTTAAATAAATTGCAAAACTAAGTTAATCTTATACTGCAAAACTTTATCTTCGTTGTTCTTTTTAGATAAAGAACATACGAGTGACGTCGACCATGTCCCCCTCGTGTCCCAAATGGAGCCCGAAAAAGCGCCGCAAGAAACGGACCCTGTACCAGAATTGGAATCAACCGTCCTCAACGCCTTAGGCGAAACAACAGAGGAATCCTCAAAATTCGGTCCAAAAATACACGAAAAATTGTCAGCTTTATGGTTGCCTATTCTACGTAAGGGGCTAAATAAAGATATGAAAGATAAGTTATTTAAAGATTATCTGGTACCGGAAAATTGTTCTTTACTGCAAGCGCCAAAATTAAATCCGGAGATTTCCGCAGCCGTTAGTGAGGCCACTCGGATACGGGACAAAAAAGTGGAAGGAGTCCAGCAGCAGTTAGGAGTAGGATTAACCGCCCTGAATAGGGGCCTACAGTTACTCCTAAACGACGAAGAAGATAGATTGCAGGCGGTCAAATTTCTAAGTGACAGTTGTCGGATTCTATGTGATCTACATTATCAAGAAACGGAAGCAAGAAAAAAATTCGTTACTCCAGGACTTGATAAAACGTTCTTAAACGTAGTTCAAGATATAGACCGCGATGAAATGCTTTTTGGAAACGGGGTTTCAGAAAAAATTAAATCCGCGCGGGAAATTGAAAAGCACGGCTTACAAATAAAGAAACCTGCACCTAGGACGCCTTATTCTTCTTACCAACCCTCGACAAGCCGCTTACAACCCCAGGGAAACTGGAGAGGCCCTTCTCGCTCGTCGTCGAACAGGGGGGGGAGAGGAGGGCCGAGGAAGAGCATCATCCCACCGACGCAGAAGAGATTAACAGGACCAGTCCAAACCAAACCACCATCCCAGTACAAGTCTCGTGCTCGGGCTCATCATCGTTAGAGGTACATGCAGGCAGAATTAGTCATTTCTATAATTGCTGGCAAAAAATAACAAATAACCCCCGAATACTTAACTGGATTAGGAATGGATATAAAATACAATTTTGTAAACGAGTTAATCAGGTCTACACTCCTTGTAACTCAATCTGTAATACAGATAAAGCAGATATCACGAAATCTATCAAAAAATTGCTAAAGCTAGGGGCTATATCCATTTGTCGTAGATCCAAAGGTGATTTTGTATCGAAAATATTTTTGGCTCCAAAACCTAATGGGGACAAAAGATTTATTCTAAATTTGAAGGCTTTGAATAAATTTATTTCTACTTCCCATTTTAAAATGGAGGATCATAGGACAGCGGCGAAACTCATTACAAAAATAGATCTAAAAGAGGCTTATCTTTTAGTTCCGATTGCAAAAGTACATAGAAAATACTTACGTTTTGAATATGAGGAAACATACGAGTTCAACGCAATGCCCTATGGTTTATCCGCAGCACCCTGGGTTTTTACTAAGTTAATGAGGGAAGTTACAAATTACTTACGTAGTAGGGGTTATAGATCTGTTATATATCTTGATGATATTCTATGCATAGGCGATACTTATACAGAGTGTCTCGAAAATGTCAATAACACATTAAAATTGCTTAAATGTCTGGGTTTTATTGTGAACAACGAAAAAAGCAATTTTGAACCTGAACAATGTTGCAAGTTTTTGGGATTTATATTTAATACCATAGATATGTCATTAAGTCTACCGGATGACAAACGAAAGAGAATTTTACGATTAGTCAAAAAATTTTCCAAACTTCCTCTATGTTCTATTACAGAAGTAGCGCATCTAGTGGGAGTTCTAACTGCAGCCTGCCCAGCAGTACAATATGGGTGGTTATATACAAAATGCCTCGAACGTCAAAAATTTTTGGCACTTCAAAAATATCATACCTTTAAAGCAAAATTTAAACTTACCGAAGTAATTTTACCAGATTTACACTGGTGGGAAGAAAATATACAATCAACGAAGAAGTACTTACAAGCAGATAATAACTTTTCTTTAGAAATATATACCGACGCATCTAGAACAGGCTGGGGTGCAGTTTGTAACGGAAAACGAGCAAATGGCCAATGGAAAGAGAACGAATTACTTTTTCATATTAATTACTTAGAATTACTTGCCATATTTTTGGGCTTAAAGTGTTTTGCCAATTGTGTAACAAACTGCTCTATACTTGTTCGATCAGACAATACAACAGCTATTAGTTACATTAATAGAATGGGCGGAATCCGTTTTCCACATTTGAACGAATTGACCAAATCGATTTGGCAATGGTGCGAACGTAGAAACATTTTTATTTTTGCGTCTTATATAAATACTCATGATAACATAGAAGCAGACGAAGAATCCCGAAAAATAAATATAGATACAGAATGGGAATTATCTAACTGGGCCTTTAAAAAAATAGTAAAAAACTTTGGTAAACCAGAAATAGACCTTTTTGCTTCTCGCACCAATGCCAAATGTAGTCAATACATTGCATGGAAACCGGATCCCGAGGCCGTAGAAATAGATGCATTCACCGTAAACTGGAACCACATGTTTTTCTACGCGTTTCCACCATTTGCATTAATATTAAAGTGCCTAAGAAAAATAATTACCGATTCAGCTATTGGCATTTTAGTTTTTCCTTACTGGCCGGGGCAAGCCTGGTTCCCCTTGCTTAAAAGATTGCTTATATCCGATATAGTTTTATTTGAACCTAACGAGAATCTTTTACGTTCATATTGCAGAACACCACATCCACTGCACAACACGCTTACCATGGCGGCCGCGAAGCTCTCAGGACGGCATTTGCAAGAATAAACACCCCGTCCGTTGCATTAGACCTAATGTTAGAATCGATTTCAGAAAATACCATGAAACAATATTCTGTGACATATAAGTTATGGTGGGAATTTTGTCGAACAAATAACGTAAATATGTTTGAAGCTTCGGTACCATCAGTCATAGTCTTTTTAGTAAATCTTTATAATAAAGGCATATCATATACATCTGTTAATAGCCATCGTTCTGCCCTATCATTACTACTCGGGAGTAACATAGGATCAGACGAGCGAATAAAACGTTTACTAAAAGGTATTTACAGACAGAAACCACCAAAACCAAAATACACTGCCACATGGGACCCTAAGTGTGTATTAGATTACGTTTCAAAATGGTTTCCCAATAGTGAGCAAACTCTCGTTAGAATTACGAAAAAATTAGTTATATTATTGGCTTTATGTACATCTCACCGCGTACAAACCTTTTCCTTGATTAAATTGAAAAACATAATTAGATCCTCCATAGGAACAAAAATTCTCATATCGGATATCATAAAAACCTCCGCAGCCACACGCGACCAACCAGTATTATTCTTACCATACTTCACAGAAAATCCGAGTATATGTCCAGCCAAAACTCTCGATGATTACCTTACGTTTACATCGTCACTTCGACCTGAAGGTACAGACAATTTGTTACTGACTATTAAAAAACCTTATAAAATAGCTACCGCTCAAACCATCAGTAGATGGATCAAGCAGACCTTAGCAGAGGCCGGTGTTGACGTGACTGTGTTCGGTGCACATAGCACACGTCACGCCTCCACTTCGGCAGCGGCTTCTGCTGGAGTCAGTATTGACGACATCAGAAAAGCAGCTGGCTGGTCAAGTAATTCCCTGACATTTATTAAATTTTATAACAGACCGGTGACAGACGAAGCAAGATACGCTCGCTCTGTATGTGGAATTGAAGATTGATTGGATTATGATTATAAAGGTTAAGTTTATTGATGAGTTATTTTGATTGTAATTGGTTAATATACATGTACTTATTAATAAAAGTTTTCTACGATTTACCAAATAGTTTTACTTTGAGGTTCTCTAAACATCTACATTTGTGATTGTATCTGAAGAATGAAGCAATGAAATATAATATAAGATCAAACGAACTTCTTGAAGTGAAGTTCGATCAATATTATATGAATTGCTTCATTCGAAGATACAATCACCCGCCCACCCTCAACCAACTCAGAAAACTTTTAATATCTCTAAATAGGAATGAGTAAAATTGACAAGTGCCGCTCTGCCGAGCTGGTTAGAGGGGGTAGGTACTAAATAAAAATTTTAAAAGTACCTACTTTAAACATGCGAATGCCCTGTATGTCAAAGGGGACTACATTTGTGATTGTATCTTCGAATGAAGCAATTCATATAATATTGATCGAACTTCACTTCAAGAAGTTCGTTTGATCTTATAATATCTATAAATATTCCAATATTTATTCCATATTCCAATATGAACGTCTATTAAACATAACTACAAAAATAAGGACTTGGTATGTGCGATGTTATTTATAAGTACAGTATTAATACGGTAATCCTATTCCGAAAATAAGTATTTATACAGTTACAGGAGTGAGGGTGGAAACTGTGGCGTCGGCGGCCATGTTGGCTGGGCGGGCGGAGCGTCGCGGCGCCCTACCATCTCCCCCATTTTCTCGTATCGATTTCCCGGAAAATGCGCGGCTTCAAATCCCTTTTAAAGGATCTGTTTTCAATCAGGGAATAGTTAAAGAAGAAAACTGTGCGAACATATTTGTAAAAATATTTCTAATCTTGTCGGTGATTCAATGAAGAAATGTAGGTAACGTGAAAAAAGATAGGTATGATTTATTAAATTTACTTTAAAAATTCAATGTTACGATTATGCTTCAACGGTGTTTATGATAAAGAATTATCTGAACTAACTATACTTATGATCCTAGCTACTGCTCTCGCTGAGGGTATTAATTAGGTTTTGGTAGAGTCCTAGACAACCCGATAAATTTGATGCTGCCAAAGATGCTGTTCACGTATAACGATTCTTATCAATTTCTCACCCCCATTAACAAAACCTTACCTATTTATAAGAAAATTGGTGCTAATGAAACGTGCATAATAAAATAAATGTATCTGACGGCGAGCGGCCTCTTTGGTTCTACAATGATCGGCCGATGCAGAAGCTGTCATGTCATGAAGAAAACTAAATATTTAGAATAAGGAATGTGTCAATCCATTTAGAATAATACGTGTGGGACATTCTATGGGATTCCAATACTGATCACGGAGTTTTACAGATTGTTATTGATGTGAACGTTAGGAGAACTGGAAATATAATATCATGGAGCAAAGTAAAAGGAATATCATTTAATAACCAACACCGTAGATTACCCCCCTTCTTCGTCATATCTAATAATTGTATTGTATTTGTTTTGCCTAAAGCATGTAATGTAAAGTAATGTAGGTACCTAACTAGAGAAAATGAGGTGTTACTAAGTATGATTCCATTTCAAAAAGCAGATGTTCCGTAAAAATAAAAATAAATCCACAATCTGTAAATATTTATATCACATCGACTCTACATACGTAAGTACAATTTATAGGTACTATGCCATTCCTATCCATTGAACAATTCACGCCCTAATGCAATTTCCTCTGACATGAAACTAACGAAGTGTAGCATGAATACTCTCACGACTTCAGTTAAATGAACCAAGCGTAAATAAATATAAGTATTCATATAGCTACGCAGCGGGTGCCCGAGCGCGGCGCTCGGCCCGGGCGGCCCCAAAGCTACAAACGGGATAAATTCAATATCGCGCGAGAACTCGAGGCACCAGATGCGCTCTTCTTAAACCCTATGGTAACGGATACTCAACTGGATACGACTTGGAAATAGTAAAGTATATTTTTATGAGTAGAATTACCAATAATAAAATTAAGATTACTCACGATCGGTTTTTGAACGAAACGTTATTATGTATTGTATTTTGCCCCACCGTATTCTACCGTCAGTAGAACTTAACTAGTTGCAATAACTATATTAACTCATTTAAAAATATTCTTGAATGTTACATCGTAAAGAGGATTTCGCTGCCAACAAAGTGCCAATTATTTTCTAATTTAAAACTAGCTTCATAAATACTTACTCGATGATTGCATGCTTAATTAATTCGTGGTCATGATTCGTGCACGGCTGTATGGCATTACATACATTACCTACCCATACATTAGTGAACCTGAATAATGCGTTTGGTAGAAAAGATGTCATTCACTGAACGTGTACAAACGACTGGTCGAGCGTGACCATCGCGTTACGAGAGGTGTTACGGCTTAATATTTTTTACTGCGGTTCAAATGTAATTTATGTCTTAATTTCGTTATCAGAATGTAGGCCGGAAGCAGCATGCGTTGATGAGCGACGACCGAGTGACGAATGACGTAATTACTCGGGTTTATATAGGATAATAAAAAAAGGAAACATATATACATATAAAGATAATAGGATACGGATTTATAACGGCTGACAGAGAATGCTTCTAGCATTAAGTCCATCTGTTGTACCATTTTTTAAAGGTAAAATAAAGTTTTAATTAAATAAATAAAATCCGCGAAATTTGTAAAAGTAGGTAGATTTAAATCGGCGAATGCGCGTACAGTATCTGCTTCATATCTTTGAAATTAGAGATAAGATTCATGTGTTATCGATCATCGGATCAATGCAGGTTGGATGAAATGGCGGCAGGTCACAGGAACTATTTGCGATCTACGGATGACCTATAAACTTAAGGGTAAAATCTACATAAGACCTGTCATATTGTATAGATCAGAATGTTTGGCTGCAATGAAGACAGAAGAGAGATGATTGCATGTCGCGAAGATGAAAATGTAGGATGTGTGGAGTGACGAGAATGGATAAAGTAAGAAATTAGTACGTTAGAGGAAGTTTGAAAGTGGCAAAAATTACAGAAAAGTTAAAAGGGAACTAAATGTCTAAAGTATGGGAATGTAATGAGGCGAGAGGAAACGCATGTGGGAGAAGAACGATGGATATGAATGTGGATGGACAAAGGGGACGAGGACGACCAACGAAAAGATGGATGGATTGTGTGAGATAATATGAAAAATATTAGTGTAAGTGAAGAGACTTTATTCTTACCCATACCTACTTCCCGTATGGACCCCAAACAAAATTGGAAAATGAGCAGGATTCCAATTTCCATAAAAAAAGGATGATGATGAGGAAGGTGGCTTTAGAGAACATCCAACCGAAGTATCAGAAGTTCGTACGAACCTACAGAATAATTAACGACAATAATAACTAGGACCTAGCGTTTAACGTATGCTTCATTATAGGGCTTGAATATCGGAATCTCGGAATCTCGAAATATCGGAATCTCGGACCGTGAAACCCGTTATTACAATTCCGATACTGAGTGATTCGATATCGTAATATCGGAATCAGTAAGTTTTTAATTTTAATTCAAACAAAATGATTTTAATGCATGCCACAAGGTATACAGGCCACTAGGTCATAATATTGAGCAAGTAAATATATATATTTTAGCTGTATAGCACGTATTCCTGTTGTGAGCCTGCTTAGGCCTCAGCCTACTGCACGAATAATGCGGTACGGAAAAAATCTATTCCAAACTTAATTTATCCCCTTAATCTCGGTATACGTAAGTTAATCATTTCATCGTCTTCTGTAGATCATCTGTACGAATCTCTTGTTGCTGAGAATTCGCATCTAACTGTCAATGACCAGTCACCGCAGATACCTCATTGTATATCGGAGGTCCACATCTACAACAAAGATTCTTAAAATCTTACGATGTCTAGACGTGAACAAAGCTAGTGGACCAAATGGTATTCCAGCTCTCTCCAGTTATCTAATGTTTTGCCACGCTTTGTTCGTCTCTCAATTAAGACTAGTCGCCTAATCGTGGAAGCCTGCCAACGTGCAGTCCATGCCCAAGAATGGCAATCGAACTGATCCTGATTATCGGCCAGTTTCAATTACTTATGTACATACTCAGGAAAATTATGGAACGTATGTGTTTTGAACACGCGTCTCATTGCATACCTAGAACACAATGATCTCCTCAGTGACCCTAGCGCTATAGCTTAACGCATACCACTCTACCGCATTCTAGCATATGCACCTGGGGCGAGGACCTTGACAATAATGGAGAGGCGCTTGCCTTTTCTCTTGACATCTCGAAGGCCTTTGATATGGTTTAGCATGTTAGCCTATTGATCATGCTTTCTGCCTAGGTCATATTCCCTGGCCTGATCAGCTGGGTTAAAGACTTTCTGAGTGAACGTTCATTCAGAGTCGTTATCAAAGATTACTCGTCTCAAGCAACCTTACATCACATACTACAAACAATGCCGGACTTTTTCAGGGATCTCTTGTCTCCACAACTCTATTCCAGCTGCATATCAACGATCTGGTCGAGGGATACCTGGCAAGCTTCCGACCAGTAATGACCAAAATACAGTCTGAATTGACAGGGCCCCTCGCCCGGGTTGAAAGAGTGAATCACGCCAGGCAGTCACCGAATAGGGACGCCAACCTTGTGAGATTCAACGCCACAAAAACAGAAGCATTTATTTTGGTTCCTACTTTTCCGAATGTATCCTTGGAATACACCTACCGCCGGAAGTTGAGATATCCTTGAACCTTAACTCTGAGTGGTTTATTGAGTCCAAAATTAAGGCAGCTGCCAGGAAACTAGGCGTCCTAGCAAATGTGTTGCGATACTCCAAGTCACATCAGCTTTTATCCTTGCACAAAGTATAGCTTCTGCCGTACAGCTGTCACATATGACGCAGCTGATTTTCATCTATCAGTAAAAACTATTTTGCGATTCAAAAATCTTAAAAAATTCAAGCTAGTGAATTTTTAACTCGAAAACTATACCGAATTGAATAGATTTAGGTGTTATTTGCAACAAACGAGAATAAAATAGTATTAAAGACGTTATTATTTCACTATCCTATTGATTAAAAACCTTTTTACTATCTAAGAAGTCCTACTTTACAATATAAAATAAATTTAAATGATTAAAAAAAATTATGTGTAATTCCGATATTGATATCGGAATTCCGATATTAGGATCAAATATCGAAAATCAATATCGGAATTGAAAACCTTCCGATATTACAAGCCCTACTTCATTATTGAAAATATCATTAAAATTAGTTTAAAATTTAGATATTTAAGATGTCACCTAACCAACAGCAAACTAGTTAGTTAGTTTTAATTGTTTAGTCTAATTTTATTAGAACTTATAGATTGAGTTCAATCTATAAGTTCTAATAAAATTAGACTAAACAATTTTAACTTTCAAGTTCTATTTAATACTAGATTATCCAGTGCTCGTGATTTCAACTTTGCTCCTATTACCTTACCCTTTAAACTCTTTAAAGGATGAATTTTCATATTTAAATTCTAAGAATTTCCTCTCACCATCTTATACATAAACTTTTTGCAAACGTTTCATGCTCTTAAATCCAATTTGGAGGCCATACACGATCAAGTATACTTGTCAAGTCTGCAGTTTGACTTGTCAAATTTGCAGTTTGACTTGACGCGCCATCCAGTGTGCATGATACAAATATTATTATATGGCAGATAGCGTGGCCATCACGATCAAGTATACTGAATGCCCCGTCAAGTCTGCTTGACGCTTCATCGAGTACACTTGATCGTGTATGGCCTCCATCAGTGCATTGCGTATCAGTCATTTAGTAACATAGAAGGTGACAAAATAGTTTGGTCCTAGCTTCTATAGCTAAACTACTAGGTAGGAGAAAGTACTTATGAGAAAAAAACTAGACTCTTGAAACGGCTTTGAACCTTGATGAGAAGAAAGGAACTTTTATAATAAAGTTACATTAATCTTTCTCTTTTACAAAAAGGACAACTCTACCGGCGACCCGATTGCAAAAGCAAGAAAGAACAATGAGAAGATTTTGGTCCAATAACGTAACCAAAAAATATGCTTCATTTTGTCACAGTTGTTGTCACAGTGTTGACTCCGTAGTCCTCTCGTAGTCTAGGTGGTATTGACCTGTCTGCGAAGTGAGGGGTCCACGGGTTGATCTCCCAGCCCGGGCAAAGTTTGCTTTTAGATCGTGGTAAAGGAATATATACCTAATAAGATAAAGTTCCTACCTTTCCGTTTTCTTTCTGGAAGTCGCATCCACGGCTGTTGTAAGGCGAGTGGTCGAACACCAGCTGCAGGTTGGTGCCGGTGGCGGTGAAGGCGATCTCGGTGTGGCCCTCTCGGCAGCCGCTCGTGAACCGCATCTGCCGCTCCTCTGGGGGCCGGTCGCGGTACCCCGTGTACCTCACCTGGTTCAAACATCATCACTGTTAGGAAGGCTTTTTCTGTTAGCACGGTTATTCATGTTAATAGTCGACAAACTAGATGTGTCGCCTGATGGTATGTAGGTAGGTATAGCAACAAAATAGGCCGCATCACAAATGCTTTGCCGGCCAAGAAAAAAGGTAAAGTAAATAGGTAGGTATTATATTTTAATTAATGACAGAGGTCAAAGTATGTACATTAACTTACGAGGTAGGTACACAACAAATGGTGATTTTCTCCTTATGCGCTACGATAATATGCTAGGTAGATAATACAGATTAATTAGGATTATTACTGGAGTTTGCTTGCAGCTATTAGAAAGAGATTAATGAAATTCACTTATCATATCACCTGTCTCCACGACTAGGTTAATAAATCTTTCTATTTTTCTTTTAAACAAACTTGATATACATAGGTATGTAGGTATGTATAGCAAGTACCCGAACCCGAAACCTGGAAGGAACTTCTTGTTAAAAATAATCTTAATTATGGTAGGTACCTATTAATATCTAATTGAAGAACCTACCAATAATTTTACTAACATGACCTAATCATTATATGAGGTCCGGTAGTAGTTAAATAGGTTAGGTAGGTTACATACTAATCCATCATAATATTAGTTATCTACTTCAGTTTACCTTGAGATAATGCAAAATTGGTATTTTGACTCACTGAGTAAGGAGTAAGGACATTAAAATGGAACACTGAATTTTAAAATCTGATTTAGTCTGAATATTTTAGATTAGGTTTGCGATTTTCTACACTATTAGACCGTTTTGCTTTGCTTTAAAAAAAGCCAAATACCGATACACACCATATTGACATAATATGTGTTCTATACAGATGACCAAATTCAAGGAAAAAAAATACATATGTATATACCTTATTCTAAATACTACCATAATCTAAAACTTTATAAAATATAATAATCTTAATATTGAATCAGAATCGCCAATACCAAATCGTTTGCTCAATAAATGGGACTAGTTACATTTTCCTGTAGCTTAAACAAATCCTGATGTCGCGTGTTGACATTCACATCCTACTGGGTAACATGCAACAACCGTTCCACCAAAATTAGTCTTTATTCACATAAACAAAATAGGTTCAGTACATACCTCACTTTCTCGGCTCAGTCTCTTAAACAGGTCTTCAGTTTCGAATTTATTTTTTTGATCGGGAACTACCCTCGGCATTTTGAATATAAAACGGGGTTTGGGCTGCTCGTAGAGTCCAATAGAGTCGAAGGGAAGCATACCAGCCAGAGCTGCGGGGTCACTCATGGCGTGCATAACACGATAGAACGGTTACTAAACAACACGGCTTATCATCACTATTTACTAGAAACCAACTGACTCAGCTGGTTAGCGCGTGCGATGATTCAGACTATTCAGAGCGCTACTCCGAATACGCGAGTACGTTAAACACAAGTTGCCTCTACGAGAATCGGCTACTGAATAACCGTCTGCCCGGTTGCTCGACTTGCTCGGGGAGAGTTTCCACCAGGGCGGAGTCTCCCGGTGGAGGGGACGCGCACCGCCAATGACAGGCATTTCGAACACCGCCCCGCTGTCCTCGACGCCTTCTTTACGCAATTTCGGAAGCTTTCGAGCGAAAAGAGGGTTTTCACCCCTCGACATGTTTCAAAATAAATACTGTAAGCAACAAAGCGCATGAATGTATAATGATGGGCATTATGCTCTTTCGACGTTTTGGAGTGTTTTATGTACTTGTATCAGTCCTTTTGTTCCATTGTAAAGATATCAATGTATGCTATATGCAATCTGTTCTAAAGGGGAGCATGATCCCAGGATCTGATATAAATGAAATACGATATTTTTCGAGTTCCGTTAAAACGAATTATTAATACTACATTCATAACAATATAAAGTATCGTAGGTAGTATTTACTAAAGAGCAATTGGCCGTATAGGTAGTCGTTAAATAATTCAGTTTTTATTCAAATGTGACTCCCGTCACATTCGTCGTAAGTCTTTTATCCATATACCTACTCGTATTTTACAAGTAGGTACCTAGTTAGTAATAGGATTTTGTATGAAGTAAAAAGAGTGAATTTTAATATGTGATCATAGTCGTGAATAGTTACTAACAATAAGTATGTACTAATAGGTAAGTATTGTAAAAAGGTGATGTCATATTGTTTTTTATTTATGCGATGTACCTATTATCTGGAACTAGTGAATAAGGCCAAAACAACATTTTGTATGATAAAAAAGGTAAAGAATTCATGAAGAGAGGTTGTTCAAGGCATAAATCTTTTAAGTTAGGTAGTACTAGGTACTATCGTATATATCGTGGTGTATCTATTACTTGGTAGATACCTACAACAATCAAATTTATTTGGTTTTCAAGCGTCGCTGACTTGTGTAACTTGTGTTGTAGCTGTTCGTAGCACTTTGTAGAGGTAGACAAAGCTGCTAGGCAAAAAACGATACCCACAAGTCTGACATAGTGACAATTATGAAATATTATTATGTAAGATATAAATAGAGGTGTTCTACTAGTACTTAGATATGTGTTAAATTTGAGTAGTAGTACCTATTTTATTTTAGTGGTAGCTAAGTGTTTAAACGCTCTACATTTAGCCACGTTTCAAAGTTTTGCTAAATGAAACTAAGTGAAATCATTCTTTAATACTGTAAATTATCGTTTATTTTTAATTATATATTAAACTATGTACCTATACCTTCTCGTTTTGCGTAAAAAAGCCAGACACTTTAGTATCTTATTTTGATTTCCTATTTAAAAAGGTAATCAAATCTGGACATCTCCAAATAACTTTCAGTTCATAGATAAGTATCGAACAAAAAAATTCTGAACACATTTCGCTAATTACAGAGATCCACCTATTTCTATCGAAAAAGGTCGGCGGCGAGTGTTAAAATGTATCGATAACCGATCTGTCGTAGATAACGCCACATTAAGTGTCGCTTTTGTTGTTACATTTTGTACTTAAACTGTTACTCAAAGGTGCCGCCAGCACAGGTAAAAACTTGTCTGCACTTACCTTTACATCTTATTATTTCGTCTAAAATGCCAAAACATTGAGTACCTAATATGTAGTTGAAGTTATTTATTTTGTATACTTTGGACTCTTCTAAAGTTCAGTGAGAGTAATGACTAGGTAATGAGAACGAGGTGACTTATAACATTTTTAAAATTATAATATTTACAGCAGAATGTTGGAAAGGAGAGTACCTGTCCCTAGTTGTGAGGTACCACGTGAACAGACCACAATAAAATGAAAGAAGGAATCACGTTTAAAAAAGGACAAATTTTGCTATTTCTACGTCACTCAGATAGTTAAAAGCTTGAATTTCATAAGAACGTTATCAACATAACTACAATAAGACAATACGTAGTACATAATTACATTGTACCTAACGCAGACTTAAAATATTACTTGTTAGAATATTACCAACTTAGAATATTATATCGCACAAAATACTCTCACGAACTTTTAGTGAGAAATTAAGACTTAGGAGGATGTGTCATATAATAATTCTACGAAACGGACAAACTACATTTTTGAAGTTTAACTCCATTTATCGATTTCATGTTTAAGCCCGTGGTATGAAATTTTATGGGGAGTAAAATCAAATAAATATTCTTGTGACTAAAATTTTAGGCATTTCTACACAGAACTTGGCACCCATTTAGATCTCAATTCTTTTTAAGCTATTGCATAGCTTTTATCGCGGGCTTATAGCGCGGCGACCGAATCAAGAAATTCCGTAACGAAATAAAACCTGACACCCCCCACTTGCAGTCAGTATTAGGATAGCAAAAACATGCAAGCAAGTGTGCCAAAACAAAGCTGGGGTATTAAATTTCTCTTCGGATTTGTTCACCTAGTAGCAATTAATTAAAGCGAGTACTAGGCGCACAGAAGTCTTCGAGGATGCGACATCAGTGATACTATACAGACCATAGTATAGTGCGGTCTTATTTACTCCTCGGTATTTTGCATAAGGCACAACAGTGATGTCTATATTACGTTGTCAGAGCGGCAGTGATGGATTTGTTCTATCACTGTCGCTCTTCCGCATATTGATTAGCATGACGGGAGAAATGGCAATAATAGCTTAATGTGCATGATCGTGATATGGACGTCCCTGTTGTGCCTATGCTAAATACCGAAGAGTGAATAAGATCGCACATACTGTGGCATGTGCGGTGTCACTGATGTCGCATCCTCGAAGACTTCTGTGCGCCTAGTACTCGCTTTAATTAATTGCTACTATACTAAACGCAAAGACTCGTGGTAGGCTGAGTAATAAAACGTGCAAAAGAGACGGCGCACAGGCACAGAGATGCGAAACACTTAATTTCCATAAACATTGCAAGTGCGAGAGAGAAAATGATGTGCGCCGTCTCTTTTGCACATTTTATTACTCCGCCTGCCACGAGTCTTTGCGTTTAGTATAATGGTGAACAAATCCGATGAGAAATTTAATACCCCAGCTTTGTTTTGGCACACTTGCTTGAATGTTTTTGCTATCCTAGTACTGACTGCAAGTGGGGGGTGTCAGGTTTTATTTCGCAACAAATGCTATGCAATAGCTTTACCGCGGCAGCCCTCGAGTGCCAAACTTTTTTTTTAATTGGCTCTCATTGGACATTTATGTTTTTGATGAGATCTCAAATATAGCAAAATGGTCCTGGAAGAAACTTAAATGCCGTATGAAAAACAGAAATTTTGTAAATGAATGTTAGGAATATTACTATTAGACACTTTTGATCTTGTCACGTATTTTGTATTATTAAAATAATTTCGAAGCGGTCACGTGCTGTCGTGAGCCCGTCGTTTGATCCCGAGCTTTGCCGGCGAGACGCCGAGCACGCGTCGCTCCTCCACACGGGATCCGAAAACGAAAGCACTCGAACATAAGTAACACAATTGTGTTCAAATCACGCAGTTGTTAGGTTTACTTAGTTATTTATTAATATGTAAATATATTTTTGTTTGGCTTCAACCCTTAATGGCCCACTACTGGGCACGGGTCTCTCCTCTTGAGGAGGCCTAGAGCATACTCCACCACGCTGCTCCAGTGCGGATTGGTAGAGGGGTTAGTGGCCAACCCGAGTGTCGGAAGTTTTCAAACCGCCCGAGGGCCTCCGAGATGGCTTAACGACTGTTATATTATTATGATAACAACCGGGACCGACGGCTTTACGTACCCTCCGAAGCACGGAAACGCTCAAGAAATTTTTGCCACTAGCGGTCACCCATCCAACTACCGACCGCGCCCGCTTTGTCGATCACATAGGATCGACGCAAGCCGTCGGGCTAGGAGCGCTTCATATTTCATATTTTTGTTTACTCTGCTATAACTAGCAAAGCGCGAGAACTCTTACAAAATACATAAATAAAATCTTAATAAATCTTTAAAAAGGTACCTACCAACATATCCTTAAATGCTCGAGTTGGGCTTTTAAGGTGTTTTGTGAGTAGAAATCACACTTATAATTTCCCAATTATAGACGTCGCGGCAAAATTCATTTTATTTAACTTTCTTTGTTTGTTAGTTTGTTAGCACTTGGCATGTGTGGGATAAGTGATCGAAGTGTGTGGGTCAAATCTTGCATGTTGTAAACCTACTTCCTCTTATTCTACTGAGTTGAAATTTAGCAAATAGCTTTAGTTGACGATGACAATGCATTTTATGATAATGGTGACCTCATGCTACACCGAGGGTTGGCTCTAGATAAGGGAACATTGTTGGTTTTAAACTCTATCATAACCTAACTGCCGAGTTCAAAAATGGCTCCATACCTGAAATCTCCTCAGAAGCCAACAATGATACAAAAATACAAAAACAGGCATAAATACAAAAGTTTCAAAGCTTGTTTTTAAAAATACGTCATATTGATAAAATATTTAATTTTTACCCATAACAAAAGCTGTTTTAACATTATAATGTAAGAACTAGACTAGATCAAAATCTAGCCTAAAAATCTGTGAAGCTCCTTTTAAATTTCTTTCAGTTATTATTGTTTGAGCAACAGAATTGGAGCAATACGTTATCGAAACATAGTAGGTAAGTAGTACCTACTCGTAAGCGTGTGAACCTGATAAAATGCTCTACCACATCCTTTGATAATAGCAAATTAGATAAAACATAAAGTATAGCTTAGTGGTTCAAATTCAGTCTATTGCTGATTTTAGTTATATAGGTAGAATTTAAATCTTACTTCATGGTTGTCTAGTGTAGTTGGACACTAATAAAGTTACAGCGAAGTAAACACATACCTATAACTAAAAATCTATTTAACGTTTCAGTGGTTCGGTGGTTATGTTGAGTCTGGCCGTCTTGAATATTACTAACAGGTAAATGGTCAATCTTGTAATGATAATAATCTGTAATGATTCAGCAATATTTTATTCAAAATAACTGAACCTTTTGAAGATTTCATGCAATGAAGCTGAACCCCGCCTAATCAGGACTTTGGTCATTTTAATTACTAATCCAGAATTACCCAGTTTGAGTATTACTTTGTTTTTAGTCTGTATTTGGCTATAAATAAGATCATGGACTTAGGTTTTCTCTAACACCTAGTAGATTGCACAAAACAATTCTGATGATCTCCGTTTAAACCATGTTTGACACCAATCTTTATTATAATTTTATGTGGCACATCATGTTCATAATCTACTAAATCAATTTGTGAAATTTCAATTCCTCAGGATGAGAGGTGAGGAAGTAGTTCTAACCTATACATATTACTTACATGTTAACAAAATAACGAACAAAGCAAGTCAAATAAGAGCTTGTACGCTTGTAATGTAAGTAAACAATATTTCACATAAAATCGTATAATGGGCTTAGTAGAAAAAGGACGAGAAAATTTGCGATAATAATAATAAAACTTGTAAAATAACTTACGAAAACATCTTCGGTGCTTTCTTTTATTTTAAAGCCGGTTGTTTAAAAGATGAATTGCATAGCATTGTTATAACAATCCTCGTCTTAGTTCTCACCTCCGTACAAGTTTTTTTGCAAGAACCTGCAATAAATCAACGCATTGTTAGTCGTCCATTCATTTCCATATTTACTTAGTGACAATGACCGTACCGACATTTAATTAATTGATCCATAAACCTTTTCATAGATGTAGAGCAAATTGTAAGCGTTGACCCCCGAATAAAACAATAAAAAATAAACACAAAGAAAGGGTTACAACGTGTTCCCATTAGCAAGCATTTTAATATGAGGCGTATTCTGGGCAGTTGAGTCGTTTATTATACTTTTTTATAATTACCAGTTCCACCCTTTTGAATGGTAGCTATGCAATTGTAACAATGACATGTTCTGTAAAAACAAAGCAATATTTTGTCGTAATAATAATTGAAATATCAAAGATTTAAATCATTGCAAACTCAAAAAACCTGCATTCGTGGCACACTTAGCTTTACATAAAGTTAGAAATGACCACAATCCGGTTATGAATCACGCGATAACCTCACATCGAGTTAGAGAGCGGACGTATTTCCAAACAAGTTTAACGTGTGAAAAAAACTTGTTAAAATACTCGTATGTGACGTACAGTTGCCACGGGATTCACCTCAGCAGATCAACGTCACTGATACGATTTGTTTACGACATTTTACTTGATTCCATTTAGTTAATTATGCAATTATTATAATGAGCAAAACCGGATTTAGATAGAATCAGCAACTGACTCATAGTCAGAAACGTATTAGGGATTTCTATTTTATTACATACGTAACATTAAATTACCTGTTTTAAGTATATCCGTTATAGGTATTTTATTAATGCTTCATATTTACCAACTACCTACGCGTAAATTAATTTCGCGGACTTAAAAGTCTTAATTAACAATACTGCTTATATTTATTATTACCCTTCAATTGTCAAGATAAAGTTGTTGGATGTACCTACTAATAAATGTAGAGTCAGGCAAATCTGGTGCAAAATAGGCCACAAGCATTAGCTTAAGGTGCATCCACAATGCAGTTACCTACTATGTGTGGAGAAATGTTTTCTAATGTGTCCGAGAAACATATTTTGATAACAAAAATATATTTTTTGTAAGTTGTTACCAACAAAATGTTTCGAGAAAGGACGTTCATTTTACTCGGTTGTTGCCGAATACTTTCTCCTACTGTTAGGCCCTCATTTGACGATTGCACGAAAGCTGCATAATGAAACATAGGCAAACCCGAGGATGTCCCTCCGTCCGTGAAAAGATTTCGTTCTTTTACTATGCAAGATGCAAGCAAGTGATAATTAACGATTACGTGCGTATGACGTGTCTCTAGATGGCCAGAAGGCGCTATTCAACAAAATGATAACAAGTTGGTAGTTGTGCGGTCATAAATTTCATATTATTAAAACTTACTCATAAAAATTCACTGCGATGTTGATGCTTCATTAGGAACTTGTCGTTGAAATCTCTAAAATAATTTAATATGCTGATTTAAATAATGCTTCAAAAATTGGGCTTCTTTTAGCTATAAATCTAGTATGGAGTCCGTTGAGCGGTGCCGTAGCCGACTTAGCTTGTAGGTCGTAAAGCAGCAAAGAAGCCGTCAAAGATTGTTTATGCGAGCGATTCCTGCGAGCGCTTTGTCTTTCGCCGCGCGGCCTTCGGACGACACCCTAATAAAAGGCGTGGCAAAAAATGGCCTAATGGCTGTTGATCCCATTTTAAAGCAATAAAATGCAACAAAATTAGCTTTTGTTAAATTTAGAATAGTTGTCGTCCTTAATTTTGACGCAGGCAATACGAGTTCTACGACTGCACGGCCGGACCGCCTCTATTAAAGCTATTGTTTTATGGGCGTGTTACTGTTAGGTTATTGTTATATTATATTGAGGGTCTCACAAAGTCACAAATACCCTTTTGAAATTATTATGTAAGTAATATTTTCTCAGAATTATAATATTTTCGTAGGCAACAAAACAAGCAAAGGAACCGATGCTAAACGTGGAATACCTACAGTATTATGTAATTGCATACCAATAATGCCTAATAACCCCAATAAACCCAATAAACCTGGATTTATTAGCATTATTATTTAT
This sequence comes from Thymelicus sylvestris, assembly GCA_911387775.1. NCBI lineage: Eukaryota > Metazoa > Arthropoda > Insecta > Lepidoptera > Hesperiidae > Thymelicus > Thymelicus sylvestris. The sequence goes on from OU426888.1 coordinate 10,669,215, forward strand.
ACATGCTTTTACTATCCCAATATTTGGTGGCTTGAGCACAGGTTTCCTTTCAGAATGAGTCACTAAGTAATTAAAATAAATAACGATTCTTTATTTATTTATTTAGATTATCCCACTTATATTATAAATAAGAAAGTTTGTGTCGATTAGGACGCGTCCTAAAGTAGCTGCGACCGGGATTCGATATTGTGCAAGGTGTAGTGTAGCGTAGTGTTCATTAGCTGTGTTAAACGACTCGACCTCTGCGACTGGCGTCATAAGTTCAATGTGGAGCGTTTAGTATGGTTAGTTGCTCCATCTAGAACTCCGAACAGTAGCTAAATCTTCGATCACCGATTCTAAAAGAAGCGTGCTTGCGGAGGCCCTAACGGTTGACGAATAACGATAAGTGGTCACCGCTTCCTATGGACATTCGTAAGACGTAAGGCTTACTATTACCATTTTAATATTACTTAAATTAATCTTCTTCTTCTTAATTACATTATTTACATTAATCTTAATCTTTCTTATTCATAGATCTTCCAGGAACATTCGCATCCAAACTACATTAAAATAATTTATGTCTTCAAAAAGCATTTAATTTTTTTAAGCTTCAACACAGTATGCACGTTATACCTACCTAAAATAACAAGAGCGCTTATAATTATAATGATATGTAAGTAAGCAAGAGAATGACAGTACTTATATACCTATAGTATGGATCGCAAGGAGCGCAGCAGAGGAAGGAACTCCTCAGGTAACTCGCCTTTTATTTACTAAAAAAAAAGAACTGGCTCAAGTCCGAAGGAATAATTATATAGTCGAGACACGAAACAGGAAGAAATTCGTACATTGATTATTATTATTACCTGTCTCTGTCACTCCCGCGTAAATATAATGCGTCTCGCTCGCATAGAAAAAGTTCCAGCCTACGGCATATCCCCTAGCCTTATCAACTGGGTAGAGGACTTCCTGAGCGATCAGTCCTTCCGGGTTGTAGTCGATGGCAGTTCATCAGAAACGATGGCTACAAAACAAATGCCGGAGCTCCTCAAGGGTCCATTCTCTTCACCACTCAATTCTTGCCACACGCTGATGACCTGCTCATGCCCGGTATCTATGGGGATTTAATTCGCCCTTCCCCGTTCTTCCATTGAACGACGCGATGCACGGCGGGTATCCACTCTTTCGTCGTGAACATCCCGCCGACGGTATGGACTATGGACGAAGCGGTTTGCATCATCGTTCATTATGCGCACTGCGAAGGATTGGAATAGCTTGCCTGCGTCTGCGTACCCGCCCACTTATAACGTGGATGTCTTCAAAAAAGGGTGAATAGGCTTTTACTAATTTAGTGCGCTCACCATCCTAGATCACATCTCCACTTCCCATCAGGTGGGATTGTGGCCAAGCATAAACTTATTTTAAGTAAAAAAAAAACACAGTTTATGCTTGTCATTTACATAGGTACCTTGTAATGTAATTATTCAATAAAATCAAGGTGATAATATGGTGAAAAATTTATCACATAAACAAGTTTAAAATGCATGTAACTGTAGGTGCTAAATAATACCTCTCGTTGCCGTAGTTAGTTAAACAGTTAATGGTGCGTTGAGAGTCAGTTACGATTCCAGTTACCTACTAGCTAGCGTATGTAGAATTGTAGAGCTACAGAGTGACAAAGTGCATAAAAGGCTATAAAGCTTTTTACTTCCGTAATATTAAGAATCGGTAATGACATATGAACAGAAACGCTTTTTACGAGAAATAATTTAGTTTTGATGTCAGTACCAAAAAGCTAGAGCATTTTGTTGTATACGGCATTATGCGCGAATTTTATTTGTAACTAGTTTCCACAAATGTCCAAATCATCCCAGGGGAACATACAATCGGGGTAAAATATTTCGTATGTCCTCATTTTGAACATGGCCTACCTGTGTGCCAAGTATCTTAGTCCGTAGGTATGACATATAGGCTATAGCTAAATTCTACTCTGTTAGCTAGAAATTGACTTTGACACGCGACCGCGTGTCTAGATTTTGTTCAAATACAAAATAATATATATCACTGATACACTCATGCACATAATTTTTTGATTCTACTACCGTTTCGCTTTGTCATGGAAGTGAAGAACGGTGAAATATACTGTTATTACAGTGCCTGCATAATATTATGCCAATTATAACCACATCAATGTAAAAAAATATTCCTGAGAACTGAAGTTATTTATAGCCATCTTACGGGGAAACACGTTAATTTGAATGTATTACGAGGAAAATCAATAAATATTAAATAGTAGGTGGGTCAATTTCAACAAACACGGATTTTGCCTAATTACAGTGGCGAATTTAAATTTGCTGTTTTTGATAAATTTTTTTGGCTTAAATAATAGGTAAATATTAGTACTACTTAATCATATACTAGAGATCGAAAAAAAATTATTAGTTCATGAGATATTTCCATTTGAAATTATCAAATGCCACCGAAATTATTAAAGGACCACCGGAATTAAAATCTGACCCACCGAAATTGATTAAATTTAAACCTGCTGTTTCTAATACATTTTATTTGGCATAAATAATATGTAAATAGTATTAATAATTAGTCACATAATGGAGATCGAAAAAAAAATTATTAGTTCCGGAGATATTTTCAAATTACATTATCAAATGCCACCAAAATTAGGACCACTGGAATTAGAATCTAATCCACCGAAATTGATTATGCCAATGAGGAATAATAAAGGCAAGATCATCTAATACTTTAAAAATACATTTTGAAGAGTAGGAGTCTAGATGAACGGACTCTTTTTAGCAGTAATTAGACACGCTTGTGTTTCTGTGGCCTATTAGACCAGTGCCGATAGCTTCAAAAACGGTAAAAAGTGAAAAAAAATATATAGTAGGATGAAACCCATTGCAAAAAGAAGAGGATATAACAAAAATTAAAGGAAAAATAATGTACGGGCGATCTAAGGTCGTGAGGGGGGAGGGGGGCTTTCAGGGTAAAAAACGGTTTATCTCGATTTCCAGCAAAACTACAAGTCAAATTTTATGTGAAAAATTCAAATAACCAAGTTTTTGGTTTTTTATTTTTATCTTTTACAAAAAAAAAATTTCACGAAGTTTAGTGAAAACTTACCGTTGTATGTCCTTAACATACTGTAATATTTTTGATTTAAAATATTTCTTTTTTCACCTTATTTTGACTTAACATCGAAAAAGCAACCTAATTTTCAATCGAAAATTCTCACGTCATAGTATCTATTTTTTTTAAATCGGTGAGATTTTTGTTCGATGGAATCTCTACTTTCTAATGGTATATAAAAAAACTATAAACTACTAACGACTACTACTACTACTAACTACTAACTATAAATTACTATGGTAAATGTTCTCCGAAAATGCAATGAAACGACAACTATTTTCGCATGTTTTTTGCAATCTTTATGTTTTTGTAATTGTTTTGTCTAACAAAGTAACATGAAATCTTACGTTTTTCGATTAATTAAAGTGTAAATTTTGATAAATAGCTCAAAATTGTACACAATGAATGACAAAAAAAAAAACTTAAAACTCGAATCCGAAATTTTTTTGCGAAAATAGTTGTCGTTTCAATTTCACCAAATTTCGTGAAAAAAATTTTTTTTTGTAAAAGATAAAAATAAAAAACCAAAAACTTGGTTATTTGAATTTTTCACATAAATTTTGAGGTAACGTAAAAAAGTGTAAATAAAAAAGTTGTAGATCTTTTTATTACTTACAAAATTGCTATTTAACTTTTTTCTACAGGACTTGTAGTTTTGCCGGAAATTGAGATAAACTATTTTTTACCCTTAAACCCCGCCCTCCCCCACTTCCCGAGCTCAGATCGCCCGTAAATTATTTTTCCGTTAATTTTCGTTATATTCTCTTCCTTTTGCAATGGGTTTAATCCTACGATTATTGTTTTTCGTTTCAAAAATTATCGGCACTGGTCTATACACGTCCCTATGCGCTTTGATTTGCCACCGGAACCACCGAGATTAGGCCACCGGACTTAGAATTAGAGTCAAAACTTGAATTTTAAAGAACACCGTTATTCTCAGGTTAACTTTTATTTCACAATTATGGCTGAAAACCTTTAATGGAAGCCTCCATAAAATTTCTTGATAATCTGCTTTGTAGTTTTACTAATATACATGACATCGGAATTGCATGATTTTGTATTCCTGCGCCACCGCAGTGAGTACTTACGTGTTTGGCAGGAAAATTACGCAGCCAGTCGGTCATCTTAATACGCAATTTGCAAGAGCACAACTGAACGGTGCGGGGAGAGCCAGTAAGGTGTCTTCCAAATCGTTTCATAACAAGATATGAAGTGTACAAAATGCGCCACCGGTATTGCTTTTTTTTGTAGGACATTTTTAAAAGATGTTTTAAGAGCTGTTGCACTATCTTAAATTACTCCGTAAATATATATTAGTTGTGTTATTTAATGTATTTCTAAAAAATATTCCTTTTTAATAAAATTTATTTACCAAAAAAAATTAAATTTATAAAATATGTAAATAAATGGAGGTCGGACAGTACACCGGAATTAGATTTTAGGTCTTAGATATTTTTTTATTAAGAATCTATGTATTAAATACATCTGAATACTTGGCTATCATGTAGATCACTATTTAAACTACCTATATAAAATTATACATAATTGAGTTGTTTCCTAAAATTTTTTTTTGTTATAAATGGAAAGTTCATATATAAGTTTTATAACAAAGTTATTTTAGTTTTTTTTATATTCGCTATAATTTAAAAGTTACATCAAATCAAAAATACGTTTTTGAATACAGTACCGAAAACACGCCGACAGTTCCCGAATAGACCCGAGCGCGCGTGTGACGTCACTTTGTTAATTGCTATTCATTGCAGCATACAGCTGATACTGTGATTTGACTTTAAACTGATAAAATCTTGATATTATCGTCAATATATTGATAAACATATTAAAAATGCTAAACCTTAAAAGTTATCGTGCTTGTTTTGTACCATTACGTGTGAATACTACAAAAAAGATAATGTTAAATGTGTACATTTATTCGGAACCTGTACATTTAATCCTACTTTCCTACTTAATGTTATAAATCTGAAATTTTGGATGTTTGTGACTCCATCACGCAAAAACGGCTGAACGGATATAGATGAAAGGCACACAGATAGTTTTTGACCTAACTTACCAGATAGGATACTTTTTATCCCGGAAATAGACCTTTTCCCGAGGAATAAGAGGTTAAATTTTAGTTTTCGTTCATAGATTCATTTTTAGGGTTCCGAAGTAAAATCAGAATTCTTATAGTTTCGTCATGTCATGTCCGTCCGTCCGTCCGTCTGTCCGTCTGTCCGTCTGTCCGTCTGTCCGTCTGTCCGACTGTCCGTCTGTCCGTCTGTCCGACTGTCCGTCCGTCCGTCTGTCCAAAACAAAGCGCCGAAACCCTTAGTGCTAGAAAGCTGTAATTTGGCATGGATATATACATATATTTATTAAAAAAAATGAAAAGCTCTTCCAAAAATATTATGGGAAGACCATTTTTGGAATTTTGGGTCCGTTTGCGAAATATTTGCTTTAAAGTGCTAATTCTGGTTGGAGTCAAGTGTCCAGGGGGGACAGTTGGCTAAACGGTTGGAGTTGGACAAGTGAAAAAAATCTCAAAAATAGGTTATAATATGATGAATTTACAAGGAAAACTATCACGGCTATGTTAACATGAGTAGTTAATGAATAATAGTCGATAAACTTACTACTTCGGAACTCTACATTGCGCGTGGCCTGACACGCACTTGCCCGTTTCTTTTATGAAACAACTGATGGTTTTATTTTATTAGGTTAGGAATTTTGCCACGTTGATCCTACTTCAATTCAATGAGGATTTGATGATGGGTTCTGGGGCTACAAAGTGGAACTCCTCAATGGTAGAGTAAAACGGAGCCGTGTTTAAAGATAACTACTACTACTATTACTATCATTAACATTGTAAAATCAGTAGGAACATCATTAAATAAATAAACGCTTCACACTCCTATGAGTGTGAAGCCCCTTACTAGGATACCCTGAGTCGTGGGTGCCATAGACAATACAAGGACACACACCCAGACCAAGAACAGAAATTCAAACTAATCATTCAAACCACCTCGCATCGTATCGAACCCAGGACCCTTGACTCAGCGATGTGGCGTGGTATCCATTCGCCACACGGGTCATTGACCAAGTTGGTGTATTTCGGAGACAAAAAAAATTATATATTGTACCAGTTTTATGTATAAAGCGCGTACAAACCCATAACGCCGCAGTAGGTTTCCCTGTCGCGGGTGATATGGACAACACGTCACTATAACACCCAAGACCCGAGTACAAATATTTATTAGATATGGCCGGGAATTGAACCTGGGACCCTCGCTTCGCAGGTTGGATCGAATCGCTATCAACTAGGCTATAGGGTCATCGTATGTATGTAGGTACCTACTACTAGCATAGAATTTCTGTAGCATTGCATTGTGCATTTTTTTTATTAATCACATTCTTCATTTCTCTAAGGATCTATATCTGAAATTTACGCAGACGAAGTCGCGGATAGAAGCTAGTTGTATGATAAATGAAATATAATTTATCATACACCCCTGATTTCATACCCCTAACACCCTGCCCTGATTCCTCCCAGACACGATTTACTAGTAAACAGTGTAACCTTTTCTTTTGGTGTAAGTATATAATCAATGGAGAGTTTTATTATATTTAATGAAGAATAAATCATTTAACGTTTAAATTTACAATAAAATTACGTGGAATATCTTTTTGCACTAAATTTCGGATATTTTTAGTCAATTTACGTGTAGGAGCCGTTGAGACCGTACTATCGTGAAATTTCTTTAACAAAGTGACGTCACAAATATGGCGGTCAAATTTGGCGCGTTCGTAGCCACGTGATTTTTTTTCAACTTTTATTTCGTTATTATTAATATTAAAAATAGTTTTTAAGCGTTTTTAACAATGCCAATCAATATAATTTGTGTTTAAGATTTAAAATACATTTAAAAAAAAAATTTTTTTTTTTAAATGAACAACTCAATTGTAGTTTACCTCCACACATTAATTTTCAACCTCGCCGTCTCAAAAATGCACTTGGGAAATTCACCCAGGTACCGTTTCTTAGTATGACTCGCCAATTGTCGAGCCTCCGATTAAATGTGTGTAGAGGCTTGGATTGGAACAAGGTTACGTGCGACCGGTATGTTTCTTTACGTAATAGAATGGAAATTCCGCGCCAGTCTACGAGTGGTGTCACAGCACTGGGTTTCCCCGGGTTTCTCGTGAGAGGTTGTACAAATCTCACAAGTTTTTAAATGGAAAATTTGTCATTAACACAGTTTGTTCGCATTCAGTAAAACATGATACCCAAAATCTACGTCTATCTATCTTTAAACGGTAGCTGATAACCCGTAGCGCTCGCCTCTTGCACAATAGGGATGGATTAGGTAGGATTGTATTCAATCGCAACTATATTGAAGATGTACCTACTTATATACGTTTAAACAATAAGATAACAAAGTATTGTAAATAAAACGAATAAATAGAGCATAGATTTAATGCTGCTTGTAACCAAAAGTTTTGTCGATGGACTTGACCCGATATTGGCGCAAGGCGGTTTGTCGTACACTCATCCCCGCGCCGCGCCGCGACGTATCACGTAGCCCGCGTGGCCCGTTGTACGATATTTTGTGTGAGTGATCGACCGCTTAAGCATAGTCCATATCAACTTTAAAAACAGTCAGCACATAAAAAAAATTGAGTGTTTTCGAATTATGTTTCCGTATTTTGAAGAGCGAAGATTAGACGTAAAGATTTGGGACTCGTAATTACAAATTCGATTATTAATAGGCCAGTATTTCTTATATTAGATACAATAATAAATACTTTTTTTTACAAAAACTACTCGTATATATCTGGTCAATAAATAGATAGATCTTAGATTATGCAACGCAGCGATAGTCTACTGAAAAACTAAGCAAGATCAAAATAAATGTATAGGTACCTACAACTCATACCGACATAAAAATATTTTTTAGGCATGCTTGCTACGTATTTTTTTTTTAATAATGAACTATTTGATTTTCCCATCAATTAATCTAACCGTCATTCACAGTGGGTATATCTAGCCTTTAAAGCTCGTAATCGGATTGCTAGGTTATTGTAATACCTTTAGCAGTAGTATTAAAAAAAACTATTAATCATTGTTTTTTCGGTGTTGCAACTCTCCAGGCAGATCGCTTACACGTCATTACAGAAAGCTTACATTGTTGGGAGCGGACGGCACCGTTTATAACGCGTTATCTTCAAATCAACACAATAACAAGTTTAATAATGGACGTGATTAATGTGCTCGCAGGATGACGCGCACTTCGCGTCGAGGCGTCGAGGGGCAACGGAGGCGCGAGCCCCTCCCCGCGCACCTCTCCCCCCTCGCCTGCCCCAAATGACCAGACATTATTTAATTGAAATAGAAATGAAAGGGTGACAATTGTAATAGAAAAGAAAAAAGGGTTCACTTTTTGCGAAACTGCCGTGATGAAATATCGCGCAAGCTGTGCATCGCAACATTTGTACTTTAGTGGATGTGCATGATTGTACGCATGCAGTTCCATATTCATAACATGTTACAATGTAAAAGATTATATTGCCTAGGTATAATTTATAGTAATTTCATAATGCATTCCAATAAAAGCGAAATTAACTTGGTTGCTGATACAAAGCAAATATTAAAATATAAAACAGAAATTATTGCAGGTGAAAAACAAACATGTTAAACGGTCTTAAAGGAAATCATAAATCATGAACTTAAGTTGTTTACGCGTTCACCTTCTTGTTGATTCAAAGGCGAGTGTCGAAATAGAAATCGGGCTGACATTTAGTAACTAATGATTCTTTCACAATGCTCCTTCGATCCCTGCCGGGCTACTTGTGATTGTGACTTAAAACTTCTTTGTCAACGGGAATTTTTAACACTTCACTGTTTGATTTGTGCGAATTTGCGACATCGACAAAAAATCGATTGACACGTCACGTTTTTATTACTGTTTGTATTGCTACCTGGGTCTTTTATATTATTGAGAATAGAGGAAGGCAGGCCGATTTCGCGTTACCGGTCGATTCACTGACATCGCTAGTTAAGGACACATGACAGACACAGAAAAGTCATTGACGTTATTGTGCTCAAATGCGTATCATGACGGGAGAATTATTGACACTCATTCGCAGAAGTTATTTCAACGATTTGTTACCCAAATCAGATTTTTTTTACTGTGGAGATTTATTTGGATTATCGGTTATTTCGAGTCGCACTCTGGGTCGAATGTCTAGTTTTCCGTTTGAACCCATTCTAACAAATCATATTTGAAAACATTGTACTAAAATTAATGCAATGTCACAAAAATATAACAATATGTGCTTTTGATTTAATACAGACTTTATGAAAACAGAAATACATATAAATAAACAGGTAAAAGATGTAGAGTCAGAAAATAGTGTTAGTATGGTGAATTCTATTAAACCAGTAGCATGGATCAGAAAAAATCTAGTTTTATAATTGAGCTTTAAAAGGACATAAATAAGAACCAGAGCAGGTACCAAAATCTAATTTGCTCTTAATATCCTATGTAGGTATAAAGTTTAATTTAATGTAAAATTGAAATAAGTCTATCCTTTAAAATTCAGTAGCGGAAACATCATGGGTTGTGATTAATGATATCAAGTGATCAAATGGACCCTTATAAATTTTGTGATACCTACTCATGTGGATAGGAAATAAAAAAAAACTGTTCCGTGCAGAAAATACACGGGCCATGCAAAATTCGTTTACATCAATTAAATTCGTGATAAGGCAAAGCTTGAATAAGTGATCTGAGTAACAAATATTTTAATATTCAAATTTGTAGTCGTAAGCGTAGCATTGGCGGTGCGGAGGGCGGGAAGCGTGAAATCAAATTGTTAACGCGGACGTTGCGAACATATTGATATTTTAATTAGATTTACAAAGTCGCCTCTGACTCTGTCGGCAACACCCAACTCTTTGAGCCGGTCTAATGGCACCCCGCGGACCTTATTCAAGGGTTATCGGGGCCCGCTTTTGTACTGATTCAATATTTACTCGCAAATGCATTACAGTAACAATACTTACTTAGTTTTTTAAGTTTTCGTAACAGCTTCCGTGTTATCGTTTTCAAAAGCTTCGAAAATGTCGCTCACGGCGTAATTATAGAGCGGCGCGACACAGCAGGTCGCCGGGCTCTGCTATGAATGAAATCGTAATTGCTTTTACATCCATAAAGGTTATTGTAGAATAAACCATATGGTGCAAGCTTTTGTTTATTGAGCAATAAAATTATTGACTCAAAATAACTAAGCGACCTGACTGCGAAAATGAGACATTCTTCGCACATTCTTGATTGATACGCAACACGTCTGTGAGGGGCATCATAAAATAATTCAGCATAAAAAAAAACGTTTTTCCCCGAAAAGCAAAGGAAAGAAATTGAGGTAAAATTTTATGTAAATAAAATTATTTTCTTTTGTATTAACTATTAACTGTGTTAGATTTTAGTAATAGTTAACCTGCATTCAATATACAAAATATTTTTTTTTCTGCTCCGGTGTAATTTTTCAGGATAAGTATACTTAATTTTATGTAACGAAAAAGCTAGTAGGTATGAGCCGGGTGTGAAATAATAAAAACAGTCCAGCGTTAACGAGTACATTAGTATGATATTTTTGTACTTTAACGTAAAATAACGCGATCAATTTGCGCGAACACAATGGCAGGGCGAGGGTCGAGGGCGCAGGTCCCGCGGCGCGCCCGGGTGCTCCACGCCCCACGCTGCGCAGACGGCACACAGAACTCTAATTGATACACTGAAATAAGTCATCTTACACAAAAAAGTTTAGTCCGTTATGCCTCCGGGGATTATTTATTATCGAACTCCGACGCGTCGTCGCAGTAATGGTTTATTTTTGTATGAATATTTTTAATGATCTTTCTTCTAATCTTAATAACTCGATTAACTAAACTAAACTAAACTATATTAATAACTCGTTAGTTGACCAAGCTGATAATACTTACTCTCACTTAATCCAGTCAAGATTATTCCTTCATATCTTCCTGCTCCACCTGCGTTTACTCACGCGTTATGAGTTATGACTGACATTGCACTGGTGAGCAAAGATATCAACATTATTACAATTCATATACATAAGTGACGTTAAAATTAACACAATCAACTATAACCAACAAAGTATTAATATTTTGTAACTTTTGTTTTTTAAGCCTGAAGACTTCATATTTCAATAATTATTAATATGTCAACGTGTAACCCTCGCCTGCCGTCTGCCGACAATAGTAGCCCGAGGCAAGTATCTGCAGAATGCGTGTAATTATTTATTTGCTCTTCGATCCCTCGCTGTGCCCACTCCTCATTCAATAGCCAAACAAATAAATGCAAAGAGAACAATGCGCAAAATGAACGGAATGTATACTGCATCCATTTAATATAAATCAAAAAGAAAATACGCACCTGAAAATGTAGAGCAACTTTAGTTCATATTTTAAATTAATAATTTTAAGAATATCTATGGGACAGTTTAGTTGTGGAAATTCAAACTCAGAAAATACAATACCCTTTCAAAGGCTCAGGTAGCGATCGTTTTTACGCTGTGAATTTTAATGAATAAAAAGCTTAAATGGTATCGTTTTTCAGGGAGCCTTTACAAAACATAAAATGCACAATAGTTAACAACAAAGCCGGAGACAAATATCTCGCGCTACGTCGCTACTATTTTGACATTTTAATTTCACCCTTGCTCGAAATCCGTTTTGAATGGCGATGGGGGCGCGTTGAGCTCTTCTGATACTTGTATCAAAATCTCACCCGACTTTGATTGACGTTTATCGCTCGGATTAAAATACAATTAAATCTAATTTTAAACTGTGAACTCATTTTCTGATGCTGATAAATAAATCTATCACAGCATTTATCGTAGTACATTCTAGGTATTACTTACATGAAAAGAATACAAATGCTTCAACGGTGCATACCTACCTGAGTAAAAAAAATAGTCGGCAAATATGAGAGTGGACGCCAGATCATCTGCTGGTATCAGTAATTGTGACCCAAGTAAAAACCCTTATAGTTTCGTCATGTCCGTCCGTCTGTCCGTCCGTCCACAGCATTGCGCCGACACCCATAAGTGCTAGAAAGCTGTAATTTGGCACGGAATATTCACATTTATTTAAACTATAAAATCGTAGAATAAAATATGATTTTTGTTTCAAGGTACCTCCGCGACAGGTAACATGAGATTCAATTTTTTTTGTCACGTAACTTTGCTTAGAGTTAAATATCCTCAAATTCAAATTCAAATTCAAATTATTTATTGCTATCATGTAGTAAAAAAATAAAGGTGGTACATACAATGCTATCCGAACTTACATGTGCCACTTAAGGGCGTTGCAAATTTTTTTATGTCATAATAGAAATGAAAAGTAATTATTTATCTTACATTTAAATCTGATGTTGTCAATAAAATTAAATTAATGTCAATAATACATTATAAACCATAATAATATAAAATAACCATCATAAAATAAGAATACATTGTCAACATTATTATAAATTACAATCAAAATTAATTATTATAAATTAAATTAAATTAAATAGCCGAAGAATAAATTGTTTAATCAAGTTTGTCAGTTAAATATTCATCTATTGTATAATAGCATTTTTCTGTTAATATATTTTTTAGTCTATTTTTAAACCTGGTTACATTAAGCTCTTTTATTTTTTCTGGTAGATGATTGTATAATTTGCAGGCCATACAATATAAACTTTTTTGATAAAAATGTGTTTTTGCGGCTTCATTTGGCACTAGATAATATTTTTTTTTTGGTTTTGCGTGGACATCTCGTATGTTTGATATCAAATAGATGTATATTCTCTTTCACAAAAATACAAACTTCATGTATATACAAAGATGGTAGCGTTAATAGTTTAAGCTCAATAAACAACGGTTTACAGGTATGTCTTTGATTTACACGATATAATGCTCTTACACATTTCTTTTGTAATTTAAATATTCGTATAGTTTGAACAGAATTACCCCAGTGAATAATTCCATATCTCAAATTAGAAAGTACATAACCATGATATGCTATTACTGCGGTTTGTCTTGAAGTATATTCTGTCAACCTTCTCAAAGCAAAAACAAATCGACTGAGTTTACAACTTAAATAATTAATATGTGCCTTCCAATTTAAATAATTGTCTATGATAAGACCTAAAAATCTATGTTCCTTAACTTTTTCAATTATATTTCCATCGTATTCTATTTTTAATAATGGCGTTTGCGCTTGATGAAATTGAAATCCTCCCCATCCTCCGGTCCTCCCCCCCTTTGGTAGCTAAACGGTTGGAACTGGAGTAGTGAAAATTTCACAAAAATAGGTAATTATGATGATTTTACAAGGAAAACTTTAATGGTTAGCTTAAATGGTTAGCATAAGTAGTTAGTGAGTAATAGTTGATAAACTTACAATTACGGAACCCTACATTGCGCGTGGCCTGATGGCCTGGCTGGTTTTTTTTTCATTTATCGATTGAGCGAGGGGCCAAATACTATTAAGTTACGACTAGCTATGACTTAGATATCCCAAAAAATAATTGGCGGCAATAAATACCACGAGCCTATTTTTGCTTTTTGAAGATCAAGTCTTGTTCACGCCCACGCTCGATGAATAAATGCCTAGAGTTGTTTAGATATCCCCTGTACAGTGTACACGATTCATGGATCTTCTCGCGCCAAAATTTCAGTAGTCCACACATTTTCTACAGTAGCTGCTGTTGTCTGCGACGACACGACACGTCACAAACACGACAAGTCGTTTGGCGGCTGACTTAAGAAAGAGGATGGTAGGCGGACCCCATGGAGAAATAATATTACCAATATAATCCTTTCAAGCCCTATCTCCAGCGGGACGGATTTGTTCGCCTCTTATGACACCCATCCGATGTTAGATCCGTCCGATTGGGGTTAGTTAGGGGTACTAAGTCACCCCAATATGGCTAAATATTGTGTTATTATGATATTGTACACCATAAATAAATGCACCAAATAAATGTACCAAAAATAAATGTAATAAATAAAATAAATAAGTTATACCATTAACAATGACTTCACCATACGCAAATAGGTAACCTATTAATTGTAACAAACGTTAACAACTACATGAGCGCTGAAAATCGCAATAAAACAATTAATCAAAGCTGCATTCCGATTTGTATGTGATTAGAGGTAATTTGTGTCAATCACCGTTCTATTCCATTGTATGGTCGTCCACGGACTACCATTTCTCTGGAACAGGCCATTCGCTGTAATTAAAAACAGGGCCACACAGGGCCCTCGCTTCACAAAAGTCAATCGGAGGATTAATGTTTGACGTGAGCGTCCCGTTTTCAAATTGCACTACGCTCATGCTCTTTGTATAGATTTCCATTAGTGCATCAATTTGTAAGAGATTGAATTGTAAAGTAGTAATAGCCGTAATAGGCCGTTTCCTAAATTAAATGTCAATCACGAGATGTATACGAGAGTTTTATCTCATCACATTACCTTCATTGTCATACCTACTACTAATATTTTTTCAGTTACAAATATTTTTATTTAATTGCAGATAATTTTTATCTTCTTATGGTGAAGTTAAGAGGAAATCTCATATTTTCCCATGGTTGCTCTTGCTTATTATTGCCGAGAATACATGGATTAGCAACGGCAATCTCATTACAAATAATAACTTATTTTATCGCCTCCACAAAACCAATTTCATGACTAAATTTGTTTGCATTTTCGATTTGCACAATTTTTGATATGCGTAATACGTAGTTCCAGCATTTTGCATCACATTCTTCATCGTATGAAAGCTGAAGGGTGAGAACGAGACAGCACATCGATACATTCTAGGGTAGCACCGGTCACGCGGACCAAAGCAACCCTTTCATTTCGCCTGTGACTGGTAAACGATAATTTGATTTCACGGCCATCCGATGATTTATGCCGGTACCTTATCGCTCCATATTTTACCGATTTAGTCTTTTTCCCCTACACGTGTGAGTACAGCTTTATCCATACTTTAAACATGACCATGACAATACAAAATACGAGATATTATTTTTAGATAACACTAGTTACACTAGTGTGTGTAAAAAGGAAATTCCATCTCTTTTCGTTTTAAACAAAAAGACTTAAAAATCAGATCGTGATTAGGTATAGAGAGTTCAACCTTGAAAGCTATTGACCACATTGTATAAAGTGCACCCATGGATAGAATTTAAGTAACCCAATGACAAAGATACATAATTATGTCGTAAACACCCCATAATAATTTAGATTTTGGGAGCTACCGAAGTTTAAGTTAAAATATACAGAAACTAACAATAAGTAATTACATGCATACACGTACGTACATTTTTATAGAAACAAATAACCGGCAAAGAACAATTAGGAACCACCAAATAAGCGACCATCATTGCTATGGTAGATCTTTATCTAATGTCTTTGCATTACCGATGAGTTGGCGGCCAAAAAATAAATGTGAAATTTTGAAAATTTCTAGCTCTACCGAGCTCTATCGAAATCCTTTAAAAACATTCCATAACTAGTCTAATTTAGAAGGAGGTTGGTAGCTATCCAAGCGGGTAATAAACCCTACCACCATGCTGGTTCTGTCAGAATTAACTTGGATGGTACAACCCAGTGACCTCCAGCAGAAGGGCCATTGTCTCGTCCAACTATATTGTCAATGTCATGCCAACATAGAGCACGATGTACATAGTTTAATGCGTCACAAATGAACAATTTCAATATAATTTAACTACCAACTAGACTGAACTGACTGCCGAGCTTATTATATTGTACCAAGTGGCATAATTATCTTTGAATCAATATAATAATATAGTATCTACTAAATGCGTAGAAGTAAGTATTGTAGAGCATAATCAAAGAATTCTTGCATATTATATAATTTAAAACAACAAAATTAAAAGCACACCAATAATTCGACTAGATTTTTTGATTATTTTGTCACAATGATTAATTTTTATCTCATCTTAGTCTTCGTACTAAATATATATAATTATTAAATGAAGTAGAAAGTCATTAAATTCTATAAAATAAGTAAACCCGGTGATATATTGTTACAAATTTATAATGCCACTACACTCAAATGAAATCCTCTTAACTCAAAAGATCTTTTTTTTGTGACGAAACGGAGATCCGTCTAATGTTCTGATATTTGTATAATATGTGTCTGAGTAATCAAATAACATTGCGCCTATCCTAATCCTCTCTTAATACGTTTTTGTCTGCTATTTTGATGCTTCACTACGCCCCCGTTCAAATATTTGTTATCTTCTATGTGCTTTACTATTATCGCACAAAACAGGGCCATTGTTCGATGTAGGAATATTTTTTTTATAAAAAAGCTAACATTTTATCTTAAAAAATAAGGCTTAAAGCCACGCGGCCGTGATTGATCATTGATTCTGAAATCAAGTAGTCGAACTTTTCTATAAGTAAGACTAAACAATAAAACATGTGCTACATCCGCCTGAATATATGTACTTACTAATGAATCTCAAATCAATAAAATTTAATGTAGATTTATGTACGCTGTTATCAACAAAAATATATTTTTATTTTTTATATCTTTTGCTTACCTATATATTTTTATTATTTTAAAAATCATATAAAATGCTGTTACTAACTGACAAATAACGCACCGTCTTAACCAGTGGACGAAGGATTTTATGCAGAGGTGCCTCACTTAATGTAGGGAGCACTTATAAAGGATTTTGTAGAAAATTTACCCCGAATTTGTGTAAAAGTACAAAGCCAATATTTCCGCGAACGAAGTCGCTGTGATTAGTTTGTTAGTTTTTTTATAGAAATCTACAACTTAGGTGGGTGCAGGCAGCAAAGTGGGTTCGGTTGGTAGAGTTTTAAATAATATTTTGAGATGTCTTTACAATCACGTCTTTACACTTTACATGGTGCATTTTGTTTCAGTCAATTTTATGTATGTTAATGAATTTGCTATAATTTACGAATAAATAATCCCATTTTATACCACATTCATTTTTATTTTAATCGTGCATCAATCAATAGCGATACAATCGCGCCCTAAGTGTGAACATCTGTATTTGCGTATTGCGCTCCCACTCGTAGTATACCTATTGCAACAAAGCCGTATTCAAATAACTTTAATCACATAAGTACACAAATCCAGGCTTGCAACTAACGAATTATAATTATTCATACGTACTGACGACAGCACAATCCTTTCGGCCTATCGCCTGCTGTTTGCTTATGGAACATTAAGCATAAAGTTATTTTCAATCCGGTATTATTAAATAAATGGATATTTAGCAACCTTCATGCGTAATATGCATGTCTGCATCGAACCATGTCTGTGTCGTTGGTAGGCTTAGGAACAGTTGAGAGCTTTCCATCTAGTCTCAAATTACTGCTACAGTCTAATGAACTTCTGTAATCAACCGTAACAAACTGTAATTAGTCTAACCGTCCTATTACTGGAAGTTGGTCATGTATCATTTACTACTATATAAAACTTATATTTACTTAAGGAATGTATGTAGGTGTGTATATGTTAAAACCCTTCAAGCTCATCTTACTTATTGCTATAAGCACATAGCGCCTTGCTTTCTGCTATGAGAATTACCTTGGTCTGCCCTGAAATTTAGTTCTGAAAAGATTTTGCCACTATTTTATAGCCCGTTTCTTGGGAAATAATAATAACATCAGACACCAAAAAAGGTAATGAAGACAAATAACAAGTACTTAATGTACCTTAACATTCACGGTAACATTGTGTAAGTCATAAAAATAATAATTAACTGTTAAACCCTTTATTGGATTGCAGGGTGTGTGCATAGAGCGATCAATAAAATTATCTAACTCACGCTTCTCGTGTTCAATCACTTGAAAATGTAAAGCGGAGCTTTTAATATCGCGCATGGCGGAACAGATCGGTGTGACAAGTTCTCATATGACATGTACCCGTGTACTCTTCTGTACTTCATTCCATCTATCATCGATATGACAGCGTATATCTCACCATACATCAGTGATTTTGTACAAAGATAACGATCTGATATTACGGGAAATCGGTAAAAAAAGTGTAACATGTTCTAATAAATCGGTGTTAGTTACTCTATCGGTATACTTGCTCTATTTGTACATTATTCCACTCTCTTGACTTTAAGAAATCTTACTGGCAGAGGATACTTTTATCATTCATTGTGTGTCTTTGTTCCGTTACATTTTGCAAGGTAATTAAGGAAACATTTTAAAGTTTTTAAAAATACCCAGAGATTTTTGGAATGTAGGTACTAGTTATTAACACCATTGCGCACTCTTCTCTAAAAGTTTAGAGACATTATATATATAGACAATATTTATAGTATTGTAGATTATCGTAAAAATACCTCAGTCTCAGGGAAACAACACTAGCTACCGAACAATGGATTTCTCATTTCCACCAGATGCGCGATAAACGTTATCAAGAGGGTTAACCGTGACCTCATAAAAAGCATAATTTATTACATCTCACGACCCTTGCTCCGAAACTAAGACAGCGGAGGAAATAATAGAAAAATATCGTAATTAAAATCCAACCCTTCCTGTCGTTGCGCCATTTTACTGAGGGCTAAAATTGGAGCGAGGCGCGCGTGACCGATGCGATGATATAGTGGTATTTTAGTGAGGTCCTGGCGGCCGCGCGCGGCTTCGACGGAGGCGGAGAGGCGTGCTATAGCCCGAGACGAACTAAGCGATCTTTAATGACTCTGTTACGTCCTTTATTAAAATTTAAACATATGACGCTCCATTGACTCTCCTAATGTCTTTTTATAATAAAACTCCCATATCCGGCTATGTTTAATAAATTATATGTATCGTTGTTTTACAAATTATACCTGAATTTAATGTTCATTTAGCACTTGTTCACACTGAACACGCGGGCGCGGGCGCGGGCGCGGGCGCGGGCGCGGGCGCGGGCGCGGGCGCGGGCGCGGGCGCGGTCGCGGTCGCGGTCGCGGTAAACGCTACATACACCGCGCGCGCGTTTTGATGTGAACACTTTCATAGTAGGTCATACGTTTGATATTTCGCGACCGCACCCGCGCCCGCGCCCGTGAGTTCAGTGTGAACAAGCACATATTCGTTCAAATATAAAAAAATATACCTACCGTTGATACCCAATTAATATAGGAGTCATGGAGCTTTTGAGTTATTTATATCTAAAGACGAAAGTTGATTACAACTTCAAGAATCTTTTTCGAAGAGTCCGATTTATGGGATTGTATTGTACCGCATGTCCTAAGAACAAAAAAATGTAGAATCCAAATGATACAAGATTGAAAATACAATCGAATGTAATAATCCGGATCATTCGTTTTTTATAGTTGTATTTGAACGCTGCGCGCTGGGAAATAGCAGAAGCTTGGATCGTGATTATGCGGTCAGAGATGTATGCATGGTTTTTTGAAAATATACCAAATATAATGTATGCATATAATATTATAAATATAATATGTGTATATGTTACTGAAAAATGTGAAAAATTCAAGTTATTCTATAAAAATGTTTATTATTGCAAAATTTTCAAATCTCGCAATATGAATTAGAACTATGTATCTTATTCTTATTTTTGGCTTGGCTTCTACCCATACTGTGCACGGGTCTCTCCTCTTGAGGAGGCCTAGAGCATACTCCACCACGCTGCTCCAGTGCGGATTGGTGGAGGGTTATTATTCTACTAACTACTAACTTACGATAGGTTTAGTTCCGATGTCAATAATTTTTTTCACATGAGGCAACTCCTTAGCGGTAAAATAACACAGACATACATTATTTTATACATTAACAGCTGACTACCTACTCCTCCCAGGGTTGGCTACAGCTACAGAGGAACTCCTCAACAGTGTACGGCATACTCACCACAGACATGTTACTATATTTTTGGGTGTGTTTAGTTTTTAAAATTATTTTTTAGATAAATAAGAGGTATCAATCCCTTGATAATTCTGAGCGTTAGCTTAAACTAGAAAATATAAAGATTTGAATTGAAAAGCCCATTATTTTTAGTGAAACAGCTAGGAGATTTATCATCCTACAAATTTCGTAACATGAATCTTTGGAATATCCAACATTTATAAAACATTTTTCACATCTCTAACAGAGGGCTGAGCGCTCTGTAGCTGCATCACGTTTTATATTGTTCTGGGAGGACTGTTATTACGTGTAAACTGGCAGCCGCTAATCATACGCCATTGATATTTCCATCGAAAGTCGCTGACTCGAAGTTATTAACTGAACGATTTCTAAACAAGACACTTACTGTTTTTTGTATGGACAAGCCAAGCTATTTTGTTTAAAAAGTTTGTACATATTAAATACGTAATGTCATGTCTTGTGCAGTTTTATTAGGCCTTATAAGTATAACGATATGGTATTAAAACGAAATCTTTGAACAACAATAAAATTTATGCAAAACCCATTGGCAGTTTTACGCTTGAAATATTTCTAAAACATGCACAATGCATAGAAGGAAAATGGATTACCAGACATAGAAATACTCAGCTTGTTCAAAATCTCGATAACGTTCGAAATTTCATTGTAATAGTATTCTAAGGTGGATTTCTTTTATCGAATTACTGACATAGAGCCAAACATTTCAATAAAGACGAATAAAAACTTGAACTTACACAAAAGATTAAGTAAGAATAACATTACCTTGTGTTATTATATGCCGCCTCCGTAACTTGTGAAATCGTTGAAACTCATTATGATCTTTAAAGTTATAAAATTAAAGATACTTTTTGCTTAAAACTTGTCGAGAGCAGTAGTAGAGCTAGGTGCGACATGCGAGCTGTAACAATGTTTACTGTTTGTTAAAGTATGCGTGAACAAGAGATCCTCAGACGGCTACTGATTGGTATTCAATTCGAAATTCGATGAATGGATGCATAACAATGCGTTGCATTGCTACTTACTGGTAGATGTCCATTTAAATCTTCAACAAATTTCGGATCTGAGTTATAACATCTTATTCATTTAGTTCATTTGAGAAGAGTAGTACCTAACCCAATCACATTTTGTTTATTATTTAGGAGCTCATTAAAAGTAGGTGCGTTTTATTTTAGAACATCAGCTGTAGCAAAGTCTTCCACTGTTCACCTCATGACCTCATCATCAGGTCGATGACAGTCTTTATCACCCCACAAAAAATATTTCATATAAAATTGGTTGCCAAGACTCACGAGCTCATAATATAACGTTTTCTCTATAATTATATGTCACGGAGAGCTCAAACCCTAACTTAACAACGCCCGACTCTACAAGCGTTAACTCTACAAACTTAACAGTCGACCAAAAGTAAATCTTTGCTGTGTCTCAATTCTCATAAGAATCGACTCAGTAGAAGAATTTGAAAAATGATCATATTAGGCTGTAATAATAATTTTATTATAAACTCAATTTGATAATAATAATTACCTATAGCAATCGAAAATGTATTACAAACGACGACCGACAACCCTGGTGGTCCATTCGCTAGCTGCCTTTAATGTCCGTCACCATTCTTATCCATTTAAAGCTTCTTTTTGTAAAACTATAAGAACTCAATGAAACTTTTCACTGACACATTGTTATCTAAATTTCAATCGAGTGCATTCTAACGGACGATTGCATTTGAGTCGGGCAGACATTGCGACGTCTACATTCCTGCTATAGTAAACACAAAGATTTCTTCTTTTTCTTACTTTAAATGTAAAGAGATTATGCTTCTAACGTTCTCTCGCAATAGACCTGCACCTACTGCTATCATACTAAAAAGGTGTTTGTGGATCAAATTTTGAAATTAAGGCGTAAACTTAAATAGATCGATACCGAAGCGGTCAACACTAATTTTAAGCCATTAAGAAAATACGCAAATGGATTTTCTTTACGTCTCTCTCTCTTCTCAGAATTAAAGAGGCTCAGACTTCACCAAATCATCGTCATCATAATCCTATTGAAAGTGTTTTGTTGCCTAAAGTTCTCTGGGTTGTTTTTTAACGTTATTAAGAGATAAATCAACGCATTAACATTTCTCCGAAGAACAGAAGTTCTCAAAATTTTAGTCTCTAGTCTAGCTTTAGCCA
The DNA here is from genome assembly GCA_911387775.1 of Thymelicus sylvestris. Classification (NCBI taxonomy): domain Eukaryota; kingdom Metazoa; phylum Arthropoda; class Insecta; order Lepidoptera; family Hesperiidae; genus Thymelicus; species Thymelicus sylvestris. The sequence goes on from OU426888.1 coordinate 10,691,489, forward strand.
TCCAACTAACAATCGCGCTGCAGTTGCTGGAGTCGATCATTTAAGACTTACACAACTATAAAAATACTTAATGTTTGAGTGAATTTCACGACCTAAACATAGGCAAAAGTACGGAAAAGGACCCTTGCTATGAAAATCTCAAAATTGGTAAATGTAATTTTCTTTATTGAATTTACTAGTTACTTTTGCCAAAAGTGAAAAAGTAACAATAATAATAATAAATGTTTTATTTACACACAGAGTCGTCGTAACTATTTGGTGATTTTAGGTAATGTGTAGTGACATAGCAAGGGAGGGCTGAAACAAAGGACGGCCGCGGCGCCGCGGCGGAGGCGGCCGCGCACGCGCCACTTAAAGCTCGTTAGCGACGCACTCGGCACAAAGCGACGACAATATGAGCCGTACGTTGCCATCATGCTAATTGCACCCGAACTATTGTTTTAACTGTGTACACACTGAACACCGTGCGCGCCTGCCCGTCATGCCGCGGGGTGCATTACAGATTTGACATTTGTTTTCAAACTCCCGGCGGTTGTCCTCGCAAACATTGGACGGAATAAACGCGTATCGTTTTGGAAATCTAGATTTTGTATAACGGTTTTTGGTTGCATCTGCAGCCACCTACTGCTTGATCAACGTCGAGGAAGAAAATAAATTTTATGATGGCATAATGGAGAAGTTTCATGACGTTGTAAATAGGTAGGTACCATAATTATGTAAAAATACATGTAATACCATAGGTAAAATATTTATATGTAGATCAAAATATATTTTTAACCGACTTCAAAAAAAGGAGGAGGTTCTCAATTCGACTGTATTTTTTTTATGTTTGTTACCTCAGAACTTTGGACTGGGCGAACCGATTTTGATGATTCTTTTTTAATCGAAAGCTGGTAAATGTCATGTGGTCCCACATAAATTTTATTGAGATGTGACAATGGCATCCATGCGAAAACCATATAAGTCTTAAAATTTATTAAGTATGTGCGCGACAAATGGACGAATAACTCAATATCACGCCAACCGATTTCGATAATTCTTTTTTTAATCGAAAGCAGGTGGTTGTCATGTGGTCCCACATAAATTTGAACTAGATCTGACAAGTAGTTATTGAGTAACTTTGAAGTCGGTTATTTTTTGTTAGTAAAATTTAGATTATTTTATCTGTCAATAAATGGCTGAGATACATATATGTAGGCGATTCATTTAGGCCTATCCGAAGATCATCGCAATCTCATAAATAAAAGAACAATTAGTGATTATTCTAGAATTCAAATAGTTAATATACACAGAGATGGATTAATTTTTTTTTCATACTAAAATAACGCTCTATGAAGAAATAAAATAAGTTCTTATTACAAACCTCATCGTCCAGGGCCTCCAGGCTATGTAACGACTGACGTCACAACGCTGCAACGCCTAGAACCATACTTGGAAATATTTATATTCTTTCACATTTATTTTTACCTTGATTTTTATCATTAACTAGCTGTCCAGACAGACTTCGTTCTGTCAAAAATTTTTTATTTTGAGATGTAAGCTATCCTATCTTCCAAGTTGGATCAAACTGCACACGGTGTGCAAAGATTAAAATCGGTTCAGTAGTTTAGGAGTCCATCGGGGACAAACAACGTGACACGTAATTTATATATATATATCAAGATTAAGTGGGGGGTTGTAGAGTGGTAGAGGTTTTAGGAAAAGCAAACTAAGCGGTTAAGTAATAAATAGTTATAATAACAGCTACACAAAGTCATCACGGACATACGTAGAGGCTAAGAAAAGGTACCTCAGTAAGTACCCAAGTACCTAGGAGATAGATGTGTTTTTAAATAGATATCAATCCTATCTGTATTACGACATATGCAAATTTTTACGAGTTGCGCACATACACTGGACAATAGTTGGCATTGTTCCTGACTGATAAATGACAAAACAATGGCACGAGGTCATGAACAGGGTTTTACCAATTGATTTGTTGTTTAGTCATCATTTCATTAGTACGCAGGATAACCATCAGTATTACTGTTACGTACGTCATTCGTAAATCCTCTTCCAAAAATGAATCACAATGATTGATTTTCCATCCACACAATTCACACTCTCATGACAATTATTGATACCATATTTAGTGGAAATGATTGTTGTCTTTCAAATCGAAGAGGGAAAATGTGGGAGAACTCATCGTCTTCATTGCCATAGGACATAATAATTATGTTTCTCTCACAAAGTTACAGATAGTAGCCTTAGATTTACACTAGCAAAATGTGAATTTGCAGCCAACATAGTTTTGAGAACGTTATGAATCTTCGATGCTCCCAAAATTTTAAGGGTAATTTCGATAAAGGAACTATTTCGGCCCTTCAGGGACCTTAAAACAAAAGCAGGTGGGTACTTAAATTTTGGTGCAGATACCGTCCAAACGACAAAAAGGTTTTTTTAAACTGTCCTACAGGCTATGCTCTACAACTAAGGAGACCTGGAGCATTCAGGTAGGTACTATTCTACCATGCTTTTGCAATGGTTCCGTTGTTAATGGCCATCCATAATTACATTTACAGCATTATATTTAATATTCAATAAAACATCTTTTGAAGCGCAGTAATATTAAACGTTATATTGTTCGACAATTTTAACTATCCATGTTGCTGTCAAAAGAGACTGCGTACAATCTGTAGGAATGACAATATGTCGGCAATTAAGAAGCAGCAGACGCATTTAACAGCTAATGTGTCTATTAACAAATGTATTTGCCGTGTTCGGGCCCGCTCGTAAATTCCGTGAACAACTGGAGCAGTTGGTCCGCTTCGGTGAAACGATATATCATTCTGATTTAAATATTGTCCGTCTGCTGTTATAAGATAAAAACAAAATATTTTACTCTGATTATTTGATAGTCAGTTATAAATTACAGAAAATGTACAATAATAGAAATAGCTTAGGTAACTACTTACTTAGCATTCATTCTTCCTTATTCTCAATTTTGTTTTAAGTATTGGCACAGAAGAAATAACAGTAGTATTGGATTAATCATTAAGTAAATTAAATACATGATAAGTATATTGATTATTGACCATAATATTGTATTCTTACTCTAACTGAAATACTAAAATTTGAACACAATGAGTACCTATAGAACTGAATCTCACGTCATTTGTCTTCGGGAACAATTTATTGAGCATCAGGCTTACTTACGGCTGCGACAGAAGATCGCCACCCGCGCGCGCCGGCACGCGCGCCCTTCTCAACTCTAATAACTTAACCCTCTTTGTTTTTATATACAAAGCTCTCAATTTATTTATGAGATCTACCTACTGATTATGAGCGGGCACGCGTTTCAAACTAAAAGCGTTGAATGTTTTGTATTCTCTTCAAAGAGAAATCTCTCGTAATTCTTTATTTATTTATTCAGATGAATGTCCTATCTTACTAATTGGAATCATTAATTAATGAACGTTTCTGGAAGTTTATAATAGGTTAACTTTATTAATAAAAAACGTAAATAAATAGGTATTTTTCCAGATATTATAGTTATATACTGTTTGATGATCACTTAAATGCATAGGTCAAGCATTATCAAATAATTAGTCACGTAATTACATAGATAAGTTTACCCTACTCATGTTTAGTAGGTAAAAATTGAAATGAAAGTAGGCACCTAAATCTATCTACTTAATATATAAAACACAAAAAAAAATCTTTTCGGAAATAAGACTTCCACTTCAGAGCAGGTATTAAAAGTTTCACGAATGGTTTCAAGTATAATAGTTAAATATTAACTTAAATTGCAAATATGTGCTGGTGAATTTTATTTAATTGAATTTTTCGACCCCTCTGTAATGAGATGCTCGCTGTTGAGTTTTAAAGAGGTCCTCGTTGAACTGTCCAAAATATTCCATTCATGTTGTGCATAATATGAGTGTCATGTTGCTCATCATTGAAATATGCAACACAAAACAGTGTGACATGTCATGATGCGCAATTGTCATTTTTAAATATCACTACAATACTTAGAACTAAACAATGAAACATAATTAAATTATATGAAACAATATTTATTTTTTTATTTTGCTTCAATCGATAAATGAGTGAATGCATGTTTAAATTTTTTCATCAGGATAATCGTCAGTAACTGTCCACTTGTAAACTTTAATAGGTACAATGATTTGTTTAGTTAAATTATAGCTATGGCAAAGTTCTTCTAAGTACCTAAGTAAATAAAATTAAAACGATAGTTAGATAACTAAGTGATCCGTAAAGTGATTCTTACAAGTGGTGTTCTTAAAATACAATTCCTAATAAAAAGCCACAAAAAATAACAGGTATTTGGCAAAATAAACACACTTTCTTGCCAGAAAATAAAATAAATTTTAAACCTTTTTTATTCCCGCAAAAACGTGTCAGCCATTTTGGTTACGTAACATTGGTAAAAAAAAGCGGCCAAGTGCGAATCGGACTCGCCCATGAAGGGTTCCGTAGCAGCAAGTAACATAATATAAAAGTTCTTGAAGTTCGTTGTAACTTTGATCGAGGTAAATTGCGGTTTACGATTTATGACGTATTAAAAAAAAACTACTTACTAGATCTCGTTCAAACCAATTTTCGTTGGAAGTTTGGATGGTAATGTACATCATATATTTTTTTAGTTTTTTCATTCTCTTATTTTAGAAGTTACGGGGGGGGGCACACATTTTACCACTTTGGAAGTGTTTCTCGCGCAAACTATTCAGTTTAGAAAAAAATTATATTAGAAACCTCAATATCATTTTTGAAGACCTATTCATAGATACCCCACACGTATGGGTTTGATGAAAAAAAAATTTTTGAGTTTCAGTTCTAAGTATGGGGAACCCCCAAAATTTATTGTTTTTTTTTCTATTTTTGTGTGAAAATCTTAATGCGGTTCACAGTTTCAACAGTATAGTTCCTATAGTTTCGGAAAAAAGTGGCTGTGACATACGGACGGACGGACGGACAGACAGACAGACAGACAGACATGACGAATCTATAAGGGTTCCGTTTTTGCCATTTGGCTACGGAACCCTAACAACAGTCGTGTATGTACGACCGGCATATATGGCACTCATTCAACGTTAACAGCTATTTGGTGTTTTTTGGGAAAATAATGAATTACAATCGCTATCGTTGAAGTGTAGTGTCTAGTTGTACAAATACTAGCATTAAAACTCCAGAAAAGTTGTTTATCAAAACATAACCTAACACTTTCCAATATTTTTTTACTAATTAGGTAGATTAATTAGTAGTAGAGTAATTAGGTATACCTGGCACTTACATAGAAAACAGTATAATTACTATAACAAGTAATACTTACAAAGATGTTTTATCATTACGGAATTCGGTAGAACAGAAGTCTGGGTTACATGCAAAGAACTTTGTAACCATCATTGAATCAATTCAAAAAAAATTGGCAGATTCGTACTATGTAGGTACCTATCTGCTTTTGCAAAGCCGGTTTACATTTTAATAAATAAATAGATAGGTACAAGTAAATGAAATGCACTGACGAAAGACCACAATTATTACTCCTTGAAGTTAAAGTTGATAGCTGTTTACACTGAACTGACAGTTTTTGCCTATATGACGTCACACCATGGCGGCTCATGTTTTAGGTCACCGGTCACGTGATATAAAGATTAAAAATTACGACTTTTTATTTTAATATGATAAAACAATAATGTGCTTTAATGACTAAAAATCAGAATATTTAAGCATATTTCTACATACATTTAAATTTTTATCAAATACCAGTATTTATTTTTCACTACCAAAAGTACCTAACCCTATTCTTATTTGGTGAAACTTTATATAAAATAGTAGCAAATTACTGAAGGTGGACAATTACAACTCAATTTACTTAATGTTTGTTTTAAATACATAGATAGGTATCTAGGTACCTATTTGAGTTTTGTAAGAGCAAGATAATACTACTTATTATAAGTAATATTATTTCTTCTGTGATAATACCTACTGAACATTAGCATTACTTTCATTTTAGATTTAAATCCGACATCAGGGCAGCACGGTAATGAAAAATTGTGGTTTCTTGAATTATTATGCTTTTATCGTCGTCATTTTGTTCTGTAATTTTGCGGTTTGCAACATGCGGACATTTCCTTCTCAGAGAAAGAGGTAGTAAATCAAAAAACTTATTATTTTTACATCATTATGAATCTAAGTTGTAACCACAAAAATGTTCCAATACGCATTTTCTGACGTTGATACACTTTGTAACCTTTAAATAATTAAGTTATTTTGTGTTATCTTTTTATGTAAATAGCCGATAAAAGAGCACACGAGCCTATAGGCCAATTCAGTAACACCAAGAGCATCACCGATGCGTTACTGGCCAAACAAGAAGTGGTTGGTTTACAATGACCCGCTGTCTCTCCAATATTAAAAAATCAGTCACTCACGCAAAGAGGCCGACGCGACACGACGGAGAGAACTCTGTACAAACTTGTAGCTAACGTAACTTCCGAAAAGATAAACTAAATTGAGTAACAAACTCTTTTTAATACTATCCGCCTAAGTTACGCTTAATTACACCACATAACTGCCACATCACACCGTTATCCTAAACATATCCCGCACCGACAAGACGACCCTACCAAAAGAATATGACAACTTAATTGCAGCTCTACAATTTTTCACGAATGTGATAGAGCTCTTCGTTGCAACGGAATCTTAACAATAAGTACCATTACGTTTGGCTCTCTATAATATGTTATAGTTATTTTACTTTGAGACCATTGGCACTGCAGAACGAATAAAGATGGTGGTCATTGTGAATATGTTATCTGTGATATTCATAGTATTTGAACATAAAATATAATATAGGTACACAATAATATAGGTACACAATAATATAGGTACACAAAATATATAAAAGTGAGTTGCTACAAGAGCTTTTGGTTTTCATAGGTAGGAAGCAAACAGGACAACATGCATGTTTTGGTTAATGGTGTAGTCTATCTGATTTTTATCAACTTCAAATTGCAGGTATTATAATTGTATACAGAATAAGTACACGAAGATACAATCAGAAGCTTCATTGCTTTTGTAAACTACCTAATTCTTGCGATTGGTTGAAATAAGTTAAGTGAATTGAATTTAATGCTATATATTTTTATCTTTTTGCTTTTTATGCTACCCACGTCGTCAGCATGAGTATAGTACTAACCTACATAGGTAAATAGACATATGATACAAAAAAAAATATGAATATGGATATTGTAGAGTCGATAAACAGTTACAGCATACCTTCCAATGATGTCTTCCAATAATGGAAGACATCCTGCCTTGTAAATCTGTCACGTAAACGCTCCTATTACCGCCAGTTTAAGCTGACTTTGGATGAACTTCAGAAAATTAGATATGGGTCAATTTCAACAAACACGAATTTTGCCTAATTACAGTGGCGAATTTAAATTTGCTGTTTCTGATAATTTTTTTTGGCTAAAATAATAGGTAAATATTAGTACTACTTAATCATATACTAGAGATCGAAAAAAAATTATCAGTTCATGAGATATTTCCATTTAAAATTATCAAATGCCACCGAAATTATTAAAGGACCACCGGAATTAAAATCCGAGCCACCGAAATTGATTAAATTTAAACCGGCTGTTTCTAATACATTTTATTTGGCATAAATAATATGTAAATAGTAATAATAATTAGTCACATAGTAGAGATCGCAAAAAAAATTATTTGTTCCGGAGATATTTTCAAATTACATTATCAAATGCCACCAAAATTAGCGGTGATTAGATACGCTTGAGTTTCTGTGGCCTATTAGACCAGTGCCGATAGCTTCAAAAACGGTAAAAAGTGAAAAAAAAATGTATAGTAGGATGAAACCCATTGCAAAAAGAAGAGGATATAACAAAAATTAAAGGAAAAATAATTTACGGGCGATCTAAGGTCGGGAGGGGGGATGGGGGGTTTAAGGGTAAAAAACGGTTTATCTCGATTTCCAGCAAAACTAAATAAAATAAAAAGATCTACAACTTTTGTATTTACACTTTTTTACATAACCTCAAAATTTATGTGAAAAATTCAAATAACCAAGTTTTTGGTTTTTCATTTTTATCTTTTACAAAAAAAAATTTTTTTTTCGAAATTTAGTGAAAACTTACCGTTGTATGTCCTTAACATACTGAAATTTTTTTGATTTAAAATATTTCTTTTTTCACCTTGTTTGGACTTAATATCGAAACAGCAACCTAATTTTCAATCGAAAATTCTCACGTCAAAATATCTATTTTTTTTTAAATCGGTGAGATTTTTGTTCGTTGGAATCTCTACTTTCTAATGGTATATAAAAAACTATAAACTACTAACTACTACTACTAACTACTAACTATGAATTACTATGGTAAATGTTCTCCGAAAATGCAATGAAACGACAACTATTTTCGCATGTTGTTTGCAATCTTTATTTTTTGTAATTGTTTTGTCTAACAAAGTAACATGAAATCTTACATTTTTCGATTAATTAAAGTGTAAATTTTAATAAATAGCTTAAAATTGTACACAATGAATGACAAAAAAAAATTAAAACTCGAATCCGAATTTTTTTTTGCGAAAATAGTTGTCGTTTAATTTTCACCAAACGTGAAAAAATTTTTTTTTTGTAAAAGATAAAAATAAAAAACCAAAAACTTGGTTATTTGAATTTTTCTCATAAATTTTGAGGTTATGTAAAAAAGTGTACCTAAATAAAAAAGTTGTAGATCTTTTTACTACTTACAACATTGCTATTTAACTTTTTTTCTACAGGATTTGTAGTTTTGCCGGAAATTGAGAAAAACTATTTTTTACCCTTAAACCCCCCCTCCCCCACTTGCCGAGCTTAGATCACCCGTAAATTATTTTTCCTTTAATTTTCGTTATATGCTCTTCCTTTTGCAATGGGTTTCATCCTACGATTATTTTTTTTCGTTTCAAAAATTATCGGCACTGGTCTATACACGTCCCTATGCGCTTTGATTTGCCACCGGAGCCACCTAGATTAGGCCACCGGACTTAGAATTAGAGTCAAAACTTGAATTTTAAAGAACATCGTTATTCTCAGGTTAACTTTTATTTCACAATTATGGCTGAAAACCTTTAATGGAAGCCTCCATAAAATTTCTTGATAATCTGCTTTGTAGTTTTACTAATACACATGACATCGGAATTGGATGATTTTGTATTCCTGCGCCACCGCAGTGAGTACTTACGTGTTTGACAGGAAAATTACGCAGCCAGTCGGTCATCCTAATACGCAGTTTGCAAGAGCACAACTGAACGATGCGGGGAGAGCCAGCAAGGTGTCTTCCAAATCGTTTCGTAACAAGATATGAAGTATACAAAATGCGCCACCGGTATTGCTTTTTTTTGTAGGACATTTTTAAAAGATGTTTTAAGAGCTGTTGCACTATGTTAAATTACTCCGTAAATATATATTAGTTGTGTTATTTAATGTATTTCTAAAAAACATTCCTTTTTAATAAAATTTATTTACCAAAAAAAATTAAAAATATAAAATATGTAAATAAATGGAGGTCGGACAGTACACCGGAATTAGATTTTAGGTCTTAGATATTTTTTTATTAAGAATCTATGTACTAAATACATCTGAATACTTCGCTATCATGTAGATCACTATTTAAACTACCTATATAAAATTATGCATAATTGTAGTTTACCTCCACACATTAATTTTCAACCTCGCCGTCTCAAAAATGCACTTGGGAAATTCACCCATATACGCCGTTATGCTAGGACAGGCGTTTTAATTTATTCTTTATCATAATTAAATATTCTATGACATTCAGTACTTAAATGTAGTATTAAATCACACAATATTTAATAAATAATAATTTTATCTGAAATTGCGGCTGCTTCTATTACCGCCCGATGGGATGATGTTGTTTCTATTACCGTTTTTGATGTTTCTATTACCGACTACTGAAAAAGGAACACATTCTCCATACTATTAAATTAAAAAAAAACAAAATAAATATTTATTAAGTTGGTATAAAACATTTGAGATCAATAATAATAATTATTAAAAACTGAGCTTTCTTCTTAATAATGTATTTAAAGTACATATTATTAAAAACACTATCTACTGAAATTTTATAAGATGGAGGTTAATATCTTAAAACAAGGTTTAGTTATTCCAAGCCGTTGGAGTTACACATTTTCCCTTCAAATCACATCATCAGACCCTAAGATATTCTATGATGTAGGTACTAGTTTTGCAAAAATAAAGTTATTGGCAAAAAAATTCTTAAAAACGGTTCCGATTCTCCTATTCAAGAGTTACACATTTTGTCTCCAAGGAACATCATCAGACCATAGAATGGTCAATGATGTACTGATTTTGCTGTGTAAATATTTACCAACAACAAAATATACCTTTTAAAACGGTTCAATTATTCCAATCCGTTGAGGAGTTACATATTTCGTCTCCAGTTCACATCATTATACCCTGAGATGTCAACGAACCTCTGAGGTGTTCCACTCTATATGTCCAGAACCCATCATAAGATCCTCACCATGATGTTAAAGAGACCACTCTGAAGCAATCCCCTATTTAATACCGTTTAAACCATCCAAATTGGTCGAACATATAAAGAAAAAAAACATATACGACGAATTGATAACCTCCTCCTTTTTGAAGTCGGTTAAAAACTTACCTACCTATGTGTGGCCTGTAGAACATTTATGAACACAGGAACTTATAGTAGGCTTATCAGCATTTTAACTAAAGTACGCTACATACCTACAATAATCTATAAAATACCTTAAAATAGTGATTAAAAAAACTGGCGGTAATAGGATACAAATTTTGGGAGGCGGTAATAGGCGCGTTTACGTTAATAGGATCTAAGTTAACAAATCCCTTTTAGTGAAGTTACGGAAACAAACAACTCAATTCAAGGCTGTGGGAAAAATTTTAAGTTGGGAAAGATTTTATGGTGACAAAGTTTTGTGGTCAAATTTAAATAATAAATACTAATGAATCTATACTAATATTATAAAGCTGAAGAGTTTGTTTATTTGGTAGAACGCGCTAATCTCAGGAACTACTAGTTTGAATTGAAAAATTAGTTTTCAACACCCTTGCTCATAAATTGGTTTTTATCACACGGCTTTTACACTCATAAACCATGGTATTAAACACTTGTGCTTTTTTTTCTTTATCGCACTAGTGTTTTATTTTATAATCCATCAAATTAAGTTTGTACCTTGCTGAAAGATATTATTTATGCATTCTATTTCCTCTTAACTTAGCCGGGTTATAGTTTTATTTTTAAATTTCGGAAAAAAGTTTTGACTTAGATACGTTTCGTTTCAACATAAGACTAAATATAACACTATTTTTGTAAAAAAAAAAAGAAGTGTACCACCTTGAATATGATAAATTTTCAACAACTTATTTACCTTAATTAATAATTCAACGTGAAACTAATTCATAAATACATAAATATTAGATTTTTTTACATTTTGCGTTTTGGCTGTTTAGCGTAATTGTTCGTGCTTACGCTCCAATCTGCGCGCGCATAGCTAACACGCCGCGCACAGAAAAAAAAAATATCAGCGCGGAGCGCGCCATTTTTAACAAACTTTCCGTCTGGTCTGTGAGCATTGTTTATTTGAGTACGAATATATGATTATTTGTTTTTTTACTCGTAAGTGTGTTGAAAAACGTCGTATGACACACGTGAGGTTTGGTCATTACACTCTCGGTTTTCTTGCAGCACTCGCCTTCGGCTCGCGCTGTGCAATATCACCTCGAGTGTAATGACCAACATACCACACTTGTATCATAATGTACTATTGTTGTTTCATAGTCCATTTATCGAGGAAGGCTATAGGCTATATAACATCATACATAACAATATTTATCTGTCACATAAATATCTTCCCCGGCCGGGAATCGAACCCGGGACCCCTCACTTCGCAGGCAGGGTTGATACCAGCTAGACTACAGGTTCGTCTATATTTTCCATCATCTGTCACTTACCTCATTCGAAGCTTTAATCAACGTATAATTAATATGATATGCGATAAACGAAATTATCTGACTGGAACGGAAACCAGAGTAATAAGTTACCTACTTTCTTACTGAATAGCTTATGATGTTTCTCAGTTTAAAGAGACTTGTGACATGTGCTGATTACAGAAGCATTAGAAAAAATTAACGAACGGATATTAAACAATAGTTCGATCTGGAGAGATGATGATCACCTAGAAGCGAATCGATAACTTATAATCTAAATTTTACTAACAAAAACTAACCGACTTCAAAGTTACTCAAAAAGTACTCGTCAGATCTCGTTCAAATTTATGTGGGAACACAGGACAAGCACCTGCTTTCGATTAAAAAAAGAATCATCGAAATAGGTTGGCGTGATATTGAGTTATACGTCCATTTGTCGCGCACATTGTTAATACAAAATTAAATGGTTTTCTCATATGGTTTTCTCATGGATGCCATTGTCAGATCTCAATAAAATTTATGTGGGACCGCATGATAGGCACCAGCTTTCAATTAAAAAAAGAATCATCAAAATCGATTCGCCCAGTCAAAAGTTCTGAGGTAACACACATAAAATATAAAAACTTGAGAGGTGTCAAGGGACACCCGGATGGAACGAAGTTCCTTGCAGTCAGTACTAGGATACCAAAAACATGCAGCAAGTGTGCCAAAACAAATCTAAGGTATTAAATTTCTCATCGGCTTTGTGAGAAATTTAATACCCCAGATTTGTTTTGGCACACTCGCTTGCATGTTTTTGCTATCCTAGTACTCTGGCTTGCTTTCTATGTAAAAAAAAACTACGACGGCAAAAAGTGTCGTTACCAGTTTTCGTTACGGCAAAAAGTGTCGTTACCAAATTTTCCACCTAGCCCCCTTTCGCAACGCGCGATAAGGAACTTCGTTCCAAAACAAAACAGTCGAATTGAGAACCTCCTTCTTTTTTGAAGTCGGTTAAAAATGACATAAATATGTAATTAGCAATTAACAGAAGTTTTCGTTAAACACTTAAACAGCATCTTAGTCAGGGGCGTAGCTACCGCCGTATCAGCCGTATCAATTATACGGGGCCCCCAGCGTATAGGGGCCCCCACTAACACTTCCAAAAAAAGCTCGCCAGCGGCCTAAGACCGCTACAGTTGGCACTCCTCTGACAGCCGACGTTGAGGGGGCCCCATAACAAATATTGATATGGGGCCTCCTTAGGCCTAGCTACGCCACTGATCTTAGTACCATATTATTCTATTTCTGAAGCCGTTAAAATGATAGATTCATCTCATATCGTCACTGGAAAGCCAATAATACTTAAGCGCCATTTTGGCGAAAATGAGTTATATATATCGTTGGATTGGATTTTTTTTTCTGCGTCGATTGAACTGGGTTTCATAACGATCTGAGCACTTTTTTGGCGCTTAAGCAACTGAAAAATTGGATAATTTTCATAATTTACAGTTAGGGAATATTACTAATGTAATACAAATTATGATAAAATTTTAAATATTGTCAGTTCAGTATTTTTTTTTCGCTGACGACTGCCACATTAAGGCTGTTCAGCAGCGCAAAATACCCGTTTTTAGGCGATAACGTTACTTTAGAATATTTTGCCGGCCTTAAATACTTGTTGATATATGACGTTAGTAAACTTGCTTCACGCAGAAATTGATAAGCGTGGCGCATTAGTATATTTTGTTTACGCACTTTCAGAAAGGAAACAGTTTTAAGTAAATTTGCTTCACGTATCTTAGTATTTAAGTGTCTATTAAGAAAATTTTGCGTGCAGTGAAATTGATAAATAGTTATAGTAAGCATGCACTAATTTACTCGACAAAATAAAAATTGGTAATTCAGCATTTTGATGTGTGAAATCGTACCAAAATTGTTTCATTTAATCTTTTTAAATTCCATTTTGTTTTGGTTACGATTCAGTTAGTATTTAGTAACTAATATTTTTCGCGGGAGTATATGGCACTTTAGTTGATCTTAGCAGTTTGCTTCGCGCAGCGGCAAGTGTTTGGATTGATAGTATTTCTATATATCACAATTAATATACACCTATTTCATTAAGTTGTTAACTGAATTTGATCTCATACAGTGATAAGTAGATACCACCTGTATTAATAAATGTATGATTAGAAACAATTTTGAAAATTGATTTAATTATGCTGTTTACTTTTATGACATTTGATCTCTTAAAGTTAGGTACTATAATACTCTTTATTAATTAATGCATCCTTGAAACCAAATTTAAAAACTGTTAAAATATCAGTATTTTTTTATGCTTTTAGCAGGCAAACGAGCAGACTGGTCATCTGATGGTAAGTGATCATCGCCGCCCATGGACATTAGCAATACCGGGGGCGTCACCAACGCGTTGCCGGCCAAGAAGATGACGATAGACCTGCTTCTTGAAGGATCCCATGTCATAGCTTAGAGGGAACATCGATGCAGGAAGTTTGTTCCACAGTTTACACGTACGAGGTAGAAAATTACGTGAGAACCGAACTGTGGACGAATGGACGGATGGATGTGGACGAAGTGGAACCCAGGTTGGTGCCATGTTGGTGGCACCTGGTACACCGTGATGTGCGGTGACGAAAATCAACTGCAGGTATTAAGCCAAACAGTTCTTCAAAACATTTCCCATTGTACAGACGGTAGAATACGCAGAGAATACATCTCTCCTGAACTCGAGTGATTCCAGTCCGTCTGTAAGCTTGGGGTCGTCGACAAGGTGAATAGTTCGCCGTTGGATTCGATTGAACGGATTCACTTGGCTAGCTGGGGCTCCGGCCCACAGGTGGGAGCAGTACTCCATGTGTGGTCGAATTTGCACCTTATAGAGCGTCAACCTGTGCTTAGGCGTGAAGTACTACTTAGCTCTATTGAGCACTCCCAATTTATTTGCAGCTAGTTTGGCCTTACTAACCAAGTGGTCATGCTTTTACAGATGTTAAGAGGAATGTTCTGGAACTGTGGTGCTATGACAAATGGGGTTTTTTTAGCGGTTAACGCGCAAACTTGTGTTATCTCGGGGTTGAACTGGACTAAATTTAGTCTACCCCATTCTGAGACCCGCTCCAGAGATGTCTCGACTTCAGACACAAGTTTTATCCTCTTCCCCTCAATCTGCACCCGAGAAAAGTTTGCTCGGCCTGTATAACGGGCGTCACCCATGCTGTCATCAGCATAGCAATGAATATCACCGATGTCCAGCATAATTATCATTAATGTGCATGATGAACAGTGTAGGTGATAGCACAGAGCCTTGCGGGACGCCAGCATTGATGGGCTTCCTATCTGAACATGTTCCATCAACGACGACCTTGATGCTCCGCTCCGATAAAAAACTGGCAATCCATTTGCACAATTTCTCGGGTACTCCGTAGGAAGGCAGCTTAGACAATAATGTCTTATGCCACGCCCTATCGAAGGCCTTTGCAACATCCAAACTTACTCTCGATTGCTTCTGCCCAGCATTGAGTAAGGTATACTAAAAGATCGCCAGCTGATCTGCCGTGGCGGAAACCGTATTGACGGTCACTAATCAGCAGGCGATCTTCTAGGTACCGGAGCAGTTGGGTGTTTATTATACGCTGCATTAGTTTGGAGAGCAGAGAGGTTATGGCGATTGGTCTGTAGTTGGATGGATTTGACCTGTCTCCCTTTTTGGGAATAGGGTGGACCAAAGCTACCTTCCATGAAGACAAGACAATGCCGGCAGAATAGGAAAGTTGGAATAGGCGTGTTAAAACCGGGGTCAACTCTGGACGCACGTTTTTAGTACAACAGCAGGTATACCATCTGGCCCATTCGACTTGTTGATGTCAAGGGAAAAAAGAGTTTGACGCACGGCATTCTGAGTGAATTGCAGGCATCAGCTCACCACACTGCGGGATGGTGGGCGGTGTGTTACCCCCGTTATCAACAGTCGAGTTGACGCAAAGAGGGTACCCAGTATTTCGGCTTTCTCTTATGCGGTGTGGGCCAGGGTATTATCTGCTCTGCGCAAAGGAGGAAGGGACGATGCACAGAAATTGCCTTGAATGGCTACCACATGGATAGCTCAGCAGTCTCTTGCCAGTTCTATTTATATGCTTAGATTTTGCCTTGGTGATTTGCTTTTTTTAAGGACCACGAGGCAACATTAAATTTCTTTTTCAGTTGACTTACAGATGTGCCTCCGAGCTCACGCGCCACAACCCAATCCTGATAAGCAGATTGCTTCAGGCTTATTGCGTTAAAGCATTTTCTATCAAACCAGGCTTGGGTTTGACCACCAACGGGTACCACAAAGTTTGGAATGTAACATTCCATGCCCTGGAGCAGCTCGGCTATGGAGAGAGCACAAGCATCGGGATCAGCTGAAGAGAAAAAATTGCGCCTCCACGGGTACGATGAGTAAAATTCCCGCAAAACCATCCCAGTCTGCCGATCCAAAATGCCAGACCCGGCGAGACACTCAAGGTCGTCGGTCAACGGGTCGTGTCAATCGTACCAAAGATCGTACGAGGCAGTCATGATCAGACGAACCGAGCGGCCGCGGCGCCGCGGCGCCTCGACGGATACAGCATAATCGTTAGGATGGGAGGTAACCAGGAGGTCCAAGGTGGAAGCAGCATGGCAGTCAATGTCAGGGATCTGGGTTGGGCTGGACACCAACTATTAGCCAAGGCAAAGCTCTGAGCAGATTTCACTGCGTAATCCGTTATACGTGATCCTAGCCACTCAACATGATGGGCGTTGAAATCTCCCAGGACCACCACTTCGGCACGGGGGATCTGCTCTTGCACATAGTTCGATCGACCCTTGAACGTGCTCGTCGAGTCGATCAATTTGGGTATTGCTGCTATGAGACCTGTACAAGCTGATGTAGACACGCGTTTGGCCACCATGGTCTACGAGTACGCAGATAGCGGACAGGTCTGTTCCTTTAAGAAAGTCGAGACGTTGACAACAAATATTATCTTGAGAAAACAGACAGACACCGGCATGTGGTATAAAGTGTTCAAATTTATATCCCGGAAAATGAAGGTAGGAGGTCTCTTCTCGAGCCGATACTTGTGTCTCCGTCAGAAAGAATAAGGCCGACCGCGCCGTTTCAAGGTGATAATGAACGGCGTTGAGGTTTGAGTGTAAGCCCCTGATATTAAAAAAGTCCACGTTAAATGTCGAAGGGGGTGCCGCTGGTTTTAACCTATTTTCTTTTCTGAACTTTCTCATTTTTATTTGCGGGGAAGAAATGGAAAAGTAGGAGCGGTGCATTGTCGGCTCTACCCGAGTCAAAGCATAGTCATAAGAACTATCTTGGCAAGGTGGGTAAACTGAGTAACTGGCTCGGCGGACGGAAGGACCCCCGATCCGACCCGCGATTAAAGTCCTCGTCCACATCCGGCTCCACAACCAGCAAGAAAATTAATCGGCGGGCTTTTAACATTGGCAGCGGGACATCCTACCAGGGCGGGATCACCTGGGTTCGGGTCCCCTACAACCAACAGGCGCCAGCGGTAACGTTTCATCGGCTCTTCCTAACCGACGAGCCAGTCCATCATGCCCAACCGCACGAGAACAGTCGGTAATGACATCAACGGACCTAAGAGAACCCAACAAAACAACACCACTCCAGGACGGGTGATAGACGACGAATGGGAAGGAAAATGTAAAAAAGACGGGGGAGAAGGTAGAGAAGAAGACTGGCATTCCGACACTTCAAGCGAAACACGTTAGAAAACATTTCACGGTTTACTCTAGAAGGAGGGTGGTTGCTAACCAGGCGGTCCCCCATGGAGAAATAATAATAATGGTATTAATTAGCAATTAAAATCAATATTACCAATATAATCCTTCCGAGGGTCCCTACCACCAGCGGGCCAGATTTAGTCCCCTTTTACGACACCCATCCGGCGTGGGATTGGGGTTAGTATTCTAAGCCACCGCAATACGGCAATTTTTTTTAAATCATTATTGGTAAAAACCAATTTAATAATGTTTTATTTGTGTTGCGTACCAGTTCACAGTAAAAAAATATCAAAGACAGATATTTTATTGTTCATTATAGATTATTAAGTATTAACCTAGTTTCTTTTTAACCAATACACCAATAAAGCCTCTGCGCTATGTTCCGTCTGCGGAACCCTAAAAACGAGAAAATTTGATACATTAGAATATGGACTGTTTCTTTCATTTTCTTCTTTTGTTGGTATACAATACAATAAAACTGTCACAGGCGTCGAATAAGTAAAATGGATTTGTATTTCAATGACCATACTTTCCTGTAAGTCCTTTTGATGCGACAAGAATACCAACTTATAATGCTATAGGTTGCTTTATCTTACGGTCTTTACCACCGTATTTAATGTTAAGTACTATTACCCTGAGACATTATCGACTCATAAGGCGTGTTAGTACTTTTTCCTTTCATGAATATGAAGGAACCTGACTTGTTAGTATTTTTCGATCGCTGTACCTAAAATCTATCGTGAAGATTAGTTATTTTTGCTTACGATGTTTCCAGAGTAGCTGTACTAAAGCGACAGCTATCTCCTGAATTAAAAGAAATATGAAAAAAATATTAATACAGGTAGGTAGATAACATTATCACAGTCATTTTTTGCTTTTATTTCATTCAGATTGGAAAATAACAAAAAAGTTATACTAAGTTTTGTGAAAAAAATAACTTTAAATCGCTCTCCTGTAAAATGGCCTTTTGGCGCTTTAGTATTATTGGCTTTCCAGTGACGATATAGTTTCTGTGCATAGAACTTATGGTAATATTATTTAATCAGTGTCGTGGATCAACTGTTTTTGAAGTTATACTTCGTATGGGGTGTTTGGAAATATGGGAGTACAATTTTTACCATACGACAGCCAAAAAGCGACATGACGAAGGTGCGTAATACCAAGCGCACAACATTCGCTGGAGTTGTTTTGGATTGCGTAGTGGGTACAAGCGGAAGATACTTATAAGTAAAAGGTACTTAAGTATAACTTGTTACGTGCGTACATAAGTACACACAAGTTTTTTTTCTATTTTGTATAACTTTACTATTATCATTACGCTGGTCAGTGACATGAAGTGAATGTAACCCGATGCTCCGCTGCGGCTGATCTGGTGTATCCATGAATAAACTGGCGACCACACACGACATCATTATTGTTGTATAAAAGATTTATGTAATTAAATCACGCTTGTTTTTAATGAAGATGAGGATTTATTTTGTACTCTATGTCCAAAAATTTAAAACAATTGGGTACAAAAATTATATCTACATTGTTTCGTCATGTCCGTCCGTCCGTGTCCGTAGTTCCGTACGCAGCTTAACTCAGAGATTCTTAGTAGGTTGTTAGTAGGTAAAAGATTTATCATGCCTTACCGGCAGTGGTAGAATAAAATGTTGTAACTTGTAACGTTGTATTTTGTATTGTAAGAGATGCACCCTTACCTTTCGCATAAAGTGGGGATGTATTTTTTTCTCGTGTACCTCAAAGTGTGGGGCATAGTTGGATGTCTTTCTAAAACATGGGTTTGCGACTTTGCGAGGAGCGTTTTTCGATTTAGGAATCTTTTTGAGAAATATTAAGCTTTAAAGTGCTAATGGTTCGAGTCAAGTGTCCTCCAAGGCTCACCAGCAAAATTTTGAATATCAGACATGTGAAAAAAATTTGCTCTTTTGTTTTTCTGTCTGCCGATGCTTTAACAGTGATGCCTTTGCTGTTAGGTACTGATGACTGATGTCCATGGACAGTGGTGGCCACTTATTCGTACCATCATGCGGATTGTCAACTATTATTTACGTAAAAAATCTAATAGCTATTAATTTAAATGGGAATCTATGTCATAGGTATAACGAAAATACACTTTAGCTCTAACCCTCATCAATCAGTCGCGCAGCAGACGAATTTTATGGAAATTAATACTATTATCTACAGGGTATTCCAAAACACAACGTCAACCCGTACCCGCACGGGGCAATAGCCGCGATAGCGGGACAACTCACGGTAGGGATTTGTTGAAGCAATGGCGTTGAGTGACTTTCGAAAAGTGTTTGTAACAAACCTACTTCGAATAAAACTAATTTCATTTCATTTCTTAAGCTAGCTTATACCATGGAAAAAATAAGAAAAAAATGTATGTCATTAGGTTCGGTAAAATAAGATTATTTTTGAAAATGTTAAAAATCATGGTGTACTGGGCGCCTTTTGCAAAATCCTTGGTAGCAAATTAAGCATTGTTTCCCGGTCGGCATTGAGAGCAAGTTACTAGTGGGTTGGTATTTTTTTTTATTAACAGTATCTTTATTATTCCTATAGAAAACGAGCACAACACGAGCTCGTGCACCCAACGCCGCGAACGAAGGATGCGGCCGCGGTTGCGACAGGAAACCGCAAACTATCCACCTAAATAACTCCGCGTCGGATCGGTGGAGGCCTTTTGTTTTTAGTTTTATACACAGCTATGTAAGAAATATGTTCGTTTATAAACAAAATCATTAGTAGTATGCCGGGCCCTCACCGGATAAAATCTCGTACCTATTATTACCAGGCCCGGATAGATGCGATTTTTTCGAAACTTGAGTGGCGCTTACGGAGTTTTGTACTTATGATTACGGTTCAGGCGCTCACTAAAAAAAGTCTTCGGGCTTCTACTCGTAAATAAACGTATACAAGCAATATCGGTTCAGCGCGCGGTTGGACTAAAAAAAAGTTCATCGGCTCATTTTGGCGCCCCCTTAAACTGTCTCCCCCCCCCCCTAGATCCGGGCCTGATAATTACCTACTTATACCTAAGCTACAAAGTCGATCGAACTTTTAATAACTGTCTCCAACGACATTTTTTTCAGTCTACCTATCGTCGCTGCGCGTACGAATCCGCGTAAGAGCAACTTGTAAAGACCGCGTATTTGCTTTTTGATGATTTTACAGGAGGAAGATAAAACTTAATATATACTTGCAATTCAAAAGTACTTTATACCATTCATTCGTTGAGTCGGTTCGGTAGCGGCCGTAGCAGTACTTGTCACCATGGATATATTACTCTATCTGGATCACGGACTTTGTAGTGGTACCAAAGTACTATTATGTGTTCTGTGATGGTAGGTACCTGAATTCAAATTTCCGCCTCGTTGGGAATCGAACCCAGGACCCTTGACGCAGTGATCCGGTCATAGTAATACTTTTCATAGTAATAGCGAATTCTTGGTCCATATAAAATACATGTTTCAAATCTTAACATATCAATGATTCAGTAAAAATTAAATAGTACTTACACCTATCTAGTCTCAGCCATTAAAACTGACACAATATTATTCATGATAATTAATTACATATATGTATAAGTAAAAAAAGTAAATAGGAGTGGTACACAGATTTCCTTTTATTCTTTAATCTGAGGAGTGGTACATATTATATTATGCTGATTATTATTTAATACCTACACGTATATTAACTGCAACAGTTTTGTGAGAAATATTTATTTATCTTTGATAATAATTCTCAAACATCAGCAAGTGTTTGTGTGTGTATACTGTATTGCATGTGTATTTAAGCGAAATAAAAATTGGATCAATAATTTTTATAAAATTTTAAATAAGTTTGCCATTTTAATATTCACTGCAGCCGAAATCAAATCCGCCGTAGCCCGTAACTGTAGGGCGTGTGGTTAAGAAAATAACTCATACAGCGCCATCTAGCTATATAACACAAAACAATAAATGACATTGTCATAATTTAAATACCATAGACCCTTTTATTTCATCTGAGCCATAGACCAGGTACGTTTTGAAATGGCGTTACTCGATTTCGATATGTTTGTTTGTATTTTATACTTACGTAATAAAATATTAAGTCCTAGGACTCCTACAAGGTAAGGAAACCTGTCTTACTTATGATTAGTGCAAAAGTGTCTTGCTGTTTACTGAAAATAGAGGTTAAAATAATGGCCCATTCAGAATGGCGCTAGTATGTGAAAAAGAGATAATTATGAACATGGCTGTTGTAGACGGACTACGGAGTAAAGTAAAGATTGCTGAGTTATGCCACCCGTAATGAATGGCGCTAGTGTCTCATAATTATTGTAGTGTCTTTATTTTGATCAATAAATAAAAAATATGAAGAGTCACAAAAACCCTAAAAATAACACTAAACATATACTTAAGACCCCTAAATAAACCCCATCTTACTTAATTACCGCCTTTTGGGAACCCTGTCGCCTTGTGAGCGCACTTCCCGGCCGAGTGACAGTCACGTCATTAGATGTTGCCGTCTGCTAGGAACATTGATTAAAGAAAAGTAGAGGATATGCCCTAAATTGCATATACATTTTTTCATTATACATATATTATGCAGATATGACCCGAAATACCAAAAATACATCTGTCCTGTTCTTATACGCCACAATATATACTTAAAGAAAGAGTACAATACATATAGCATATTTCTATTTTCTGGCAACATTTTAAAGAAATCTATCTAAGCTCCGCCTTGAAGCCTGTTTTCGGACGCCATTTTAAGATAAGGATTGCTTCTAGGGATGTTCGATCCAGGTGCCTTGTATCGATACTCTAGGTCGATAATTGAATCGTATCGCAGTGTATCGATCCAGGTATCGAATGAAGTTTTTTAACTGGAAATAGTCGGCAAACGAGCTGACGATCCACCTGATGGTGAGTGGCTATCGTCGCCCATTGATATCAGCAACAACAAAAGCATCACTGATGCGTTGCCAGTCAAGAAAGAGAGAAAAAGAAGAAAGTAAATTTTTAAATAGGAATGTTTAATCCGGGTGTTTTATGTATCGATACTCCGGTTCGTCATGAATATCCCAATATAAATATTAGTCCAAATATCGATTCATATAATTAAATATACCTGTAAGTGGTTATCGTGGCCAATGAATATCAGCGACCAAAGTGTTGTCAGCCAAGAACGAGAAAAAAAGAAAGAAATATGTTAATAAATAAAACATGATACATACTTATTTTATATATTATTTATATTTTATACGTCTAATTTAATACGATGTTTTGTATCGATTCATAATCGAATTTATTTATTTATTATTTTAAATATCGTTCTATCGACTATCGACAAGCTTAATTCAGTGGGTTTCTAAATAAAGATATATATATCTTTAAGCCAATATTAAGGTTAATCGTTTTATATTAAATTTTATATTAGATTTAATTTTATTCAAAAGATTGTATAATTAAATATTAAAAAAGTTACATAAGGTTTTTTAAAACAATGTGGTATGTAGTAGGAACATCATATAAATAATATCTCACTTTTTAACACTATATTTGATTTAGAACTCTTGTGTTTTTTAAACTAAATGATCAAAGATTCATATCATCATATATTTTTTTCTTAAAATATTATATCGATATGTGAAACATACAACGCTATTTTATGGGCGGAGTCGACGCCATATTTGAGAAAGTTTTGGCTTCAGACCACGTGACCTTAGTTCTTATCCTCTCTTTTTCTTTAATCAAAGGCTAGGAACTATTTGTCACCGTACTGTCATGTCACCATAGTCAGCGCACTCCCATATATCTTCATAGCACTCAACTGAGTAACAAAAAGTCACCGTGACAAAAAGTCTCAATCAGCGCCTAGCTTTGATTAGAGAAAAAGGAGAGGATAGGAAATAAGGTCACGTGATCTGAAGCCAAATGTTTCTCAAATATGGCGTCGACTCCGCCCACAAAATAGTGTTGTATTTTTTACATATCGATATAATATTTTAAGAAAATATTAATATGATGATATGAATATATTTGATTATTTAGTATAAAAAAACACAAGAGTTCTAAATCAAATATAGTGTTATCGAGTGAGTTACTATTATTTATATGATGTTCCTACTACATACAAATTCCTACACTACACAAATTACTACATACATTCTTTTAAAAAACCTTAAGTAACTTTTACAATATTTTGAATAAAATTAAATCTTATATAAAATTTAATCTAAAACGATTAACCTTAATCAATATTAAAGTTAATCGTTTTAAGCCAATGCATAAAGATATATCTTTATTTGGAAACCCACTCAATTAAGCTTGTCGATAGAACATTTAACAATATTTAAAATATTTAATTCGATTATGAATCGATACAAAACATCGTACCTATTAAATTATACGGTATATGTATATAAAATATCATGTTTTATTTATTAACATATTTCTTTTTTTTCTCTTTTCGATCCATATCAATCCAGAGTATCGATACAATGCACCTGAATCGAACATACCTAGGAAGCAACTGAAACTCTTAAATGGCGTCCGAAACAGGCTTCAAGGCGGGCTTGGATAGATTTTCAGAAAATAGAAATATGCTATATGTATTTTACTCTTTCTACAAGTACATATTGTGACGTGTAAGAATAGGACAGATGTATTTTTGGTATTTCGGGTCATATTTGCACAATATATGTTTAATGAAAAAATCATAGAGGTATTATTATTAGTATAGAGTGCGGGTATCACACAAATGGAACGGTACGCATCGTAGGCAGATGATCTATAGATACGTATATCGATACGTGTATGACGGATAGGGATGTATCAATTACGTGCCGATCGGCAACGAGGTATCGATAAGTTATTTCGATAACTTATCTTATTTCCTACTATTAAACGAGATTTTTTTTATATAAATAGGTATGTATATTTATTTATATATTTGTTTGTTACCACGTTCTCGATAACAGCACTAACGATTTCGATGAAATTTAGAATGTTATGGTTTACGAGGGCGACTAATCGATCTAGCTAGTTCTCATATCTGGGAAAATTTGTTTTCTCTATTTTCACTTGAGCAAGCTCATTTGCCCAGGTACTTATTACACCATTTGTTGTACTACAGTACATTAATTGTACCTATGGCACCCATAATACCAGATTCTCCTAGTGATGGAGCTGTTAGTGTGATCTATATTGTTGGTTATTTAAAATACGAAAGTCACTCAGTTTTTTAGTTTTACACGAGTATTCTTGTTATTTAGATAGTAAATGTTTATGGTACAAACAACCGAAGATAATCTAAATTTTACTAACAAAAAATAACCGACTTCAAATTCTCAAAAACTACTTGTCAGATCTCGTTCAAATTTATGTGGGACCACATGACAAGCACCTGCTTTCGATTAAAAAAAGAATCATCAAAATCGGTTGGCGTGATATTGAGTTATTCGTCAATTTGTCGCGCACATCTTAACACAAATTTACGACTTATATGGTTTTCTAATGGATGCCATTGTCAGATCTCAATAAAATTTATGTGGGACCACATGACAGCCACCAGCTTTCGATTAAAAAAAGAATCATCAAAATCGGTTCGCCCAGTCCAAAGTTCTGAGGTAACAAACATAAAAAAAAATACAGTCGAATTGAGAACCTCCTCCTTTTTTTGAAGTCGGTTAAAAATATAGACATAGACTCAATTAAATAAATCATCCATTTTAATATTAATCTTGTTTTAATTTAATTTAATTTCACTTAAACTTCTATTTGTCACGAAACATTGTCAAAACATTGTCGATATTCTAAATCGTTTGAATGATTTCTTGATCGATATAATAATATTTTAACTTTACGCTTGAAAATTAGAGACAAATTTTTAAAACTGTGAATTGTTATTTTTGTCTTTTTCTATTACTCAAGGTTACAATGACAATGATTTTTCGTTCGCATCATGGCAAATAATTTTAAACAGAAATATTTAAGTAGGTACTTATCAATTCCCATAGTCATTTTCTATAACAGATAATGAAATTTAGTCGCTGTATCATATGAACCGACTCCAAGTTTCATTATATATACTGTCTATGGCAAATTGACATTAGAAGTCGGCCATATTTGTTTACGACTTTAGACTCGACCAAAAAAATGGACTATAGACTACCTGCGCCGACTACCTGGGCGAACCGGTCCCAATAAGCGCTGGCAGATCGGCGCCGGAAGCCAGCTTTCTACGTGTATACGCCCTTATATTTACATTCCTAGCTAACGTTAAAATACTTTCGCATTATAAATATTACAAAGTATATCATACAAAACACACACTACAATGATTTATAATAAATATTTATAAGATTTTGATTTTTTTATTAAAGTTACATAAATATAATACGTTGTTCTCATAGCAAATATTTCAAAACATATTTTAAATATCGACTACAGCGTTGGTCGCATCACATCACTACAGTCTCGCGAGGAGAGCGCGGTGCGCGGGCGGTCTTTCCGTGCCCGGCGCCCGCCCCTCACGTCTCCTTCACACCCGCGATGCGTGATTTGTTTTCTTAAAAATAAATATAAAAATCAACTTACCGATGAAATGTGATACTGGATTTCAGTTTTGTGTGTTTCCTACTATCGTTTTTGCAAGATGGAACTGCACATTTGACCATTTTGATACGTAAATATTTAAAAATCTCTCTAGAACCGCACACCGCTAGCAATCAACCACGACTACAAGCGCTCGCGACGGGAACGTCGTGTTGTTCTCACCCGTGCCTACTGTTCCCACTTCGTTACACTCCCTCTATACTAATACTTACTTTATGGAAAAAATGTATACGCAAATTATGGCATATCCTCTTATTTTTCTATAATCAATGGCGCCTTGCCTTATTATCGATTCTGTGACCATATAGTAACTTATATATTCTGTGACGTTGACATGGTTAACATTTTGACATATTGTTTTGACAAAATGTCAAAACAATAGTCAATTTTTTTGATGAGAGTATTGAGATCTTATTTTAATTTTAACGGAATATATCGCTAAAAAGCAAAATATGGACAAATATAATAAACCTAATTTACCTAATCCAAAAAGTATCCTTGAAGACTTAAATACCTTGAACACAGAAGATACACAAGAAACAATGAAATTCACATCTGACGATGAAAGCTTGAGAGATGCTTACACATGTTATTTAAATTTTAAGCACTTGAAAAATGATATCAATAAACAACAACAATTAAGCAGTACATTAGAAGAACTAAACGAAGAGTTAATGGATAATATAGAAAATATGAGGAAACAGCAAAGTGCAAATGATTAACACTGTGTATCATTAACATGATTAATTTACTCTGTATATTTACTTTAGTATAAAAAGTGGATATTGCTCTTAATCAAGTTTTATTTATGATTCTTTTGTTTTTGTGACACTGCTGCCTGTAAAAACTAACAGAATCTTTTTATAGGTACAATAATTATTGTAAAAAATGTTAATGATTATTAAAACCCATTAAAACTTAATATTACTTTATTACACTACCTAGTTTTACAAGTTCGTCCTTAGATACCAAACCTATATAATGCAAGCATACTAGAGCAGCCCCTTGCTCTGCGAATTTCTTGTTCTTTTCCCAAAATGTAGATGTATATTTCTTGCCATTAAAAGACAGGATTGTACGAAACAATTTTGCAACTTGCTGAGTTTCGTATGTAGGTAATTTGTAACCATTTTTCCCTACCCAAGCATGAAGTTGAGATTTTGGCAAGTTTAGGTCATTGAAATTTGATCGTATGAAACATACCTGAAACAGTTAAAGAAGTTTAATTTGAATTACACATTTAAATACTAATTGCGTATAGGTATAGGTATCCCAAAATACACTGTCTGAAAAACAAAATGTACCTTAATTACTTACTTTCATTTGTTCAACTCCTTCAAGATTTGTTTCATCAGTTTTTAATTTTTTATTAGGTGGTTCTAAATCATCAGGAGATACTTGCCACCGACCTTGTATGCCTAAGTTCTGATACTCAAGTTGTTTCTCTTTGCAGTACTTATCCAAATCCCATATAGCACTGAAAAATTGTGACAACAATATTGTAAAGACATGGTAATGTAACTAAGTAATTATAAAACAATAACAGTTTTACTACGGTACTAGTTTTTGTATTTGGTAATGTGATATAAAATAACTAATTTAATATTCATTTTTAATAAGAAAACTCAATCATTTTTAATAACAAAACAAAATAAAAGGAAACATCTGTCATTTATTAGTTTTCTTTTAAATAAAATTGGTACAGTAGTAATTTATTAAAAAATACTAACCATATTTGTTCCAATGTTTGGCAGTCTAAAAACTGTCGACCTCTTGGTGTATCTTGCAATTCTCTCAAAATATTCTGGATGCAGTACTTTGTATTAGATGGAGAATTATCATAGTCAACTGCAAGTTTAAGATAATCTGTGATAACAGTGTCCATTGGTAACAGACCATGTTCCCTAAATATAGAGCAGTTCCATTCAGCTGCTCGTGCTAACATGACACTGGAGCAACCAGTCATTTCCTTAAATTTATAGATATCACTGTGTTTTTCTATCTCTTTAGAACCTCCACTGAAAGTGAATTGGTAAAATGTAAGAAAAGAATTTAAATGATATTCAATATACTTTTAAAATAATAAAATTAATTCAACCTAAATGTTAACATTATAAGTATATGGCAATTGGCATGCAGGTGTTTTGTTTATCCTGTAGACTCAATCAAATGGCTGCTATTGTGGTGTACACATATGGTAGCTGTACATTGGACAAAGCAATAGTGCAAGGTCTACATGGCAGTCAATAGGTAATATACTACATAATTTCATTATTTGGTAGCATCTTATAATCAACCTTAAATATTCACATCTTTTGGTTAAAGTTTCCAAAGCAAAAAGCAGTGATAGCCTAGCGGTAGAACGTTGGTCTCTCGAACGAAGGGGCCCGAGTTCAAATCCTAGCACGCACCTCTAATTTTCAAATATTATGTGCGTATTACATGTTAATTATCACTTGCTTCGGTGAAGGAAAACATCGTGAGGAAACCTGCACCCGGAGAGTTCTCCATAAAAGTTCTCGAAGGTGTGTGAAGTCTACCAATCCGCACTTGGCCAGCGTGGTAGACTATGGCCTAACCCTCACATTCTGAGAGGAGACCCCGAGCCCAGCAGTGAGACAATTATGGGTTGGAAATTGATATAAAAATAAATATTTATCCCTTACTTTGCAATGACTGGTATAGACCCTCGCTCAGCTACATACTTGATAATGTCAGCATGTACCATATGCTGGGGCCTCTCATGTCTTGTTCTGCCATGTACACCAATAGCTCTGATACCAGAACTAGCTAACTTATTAACCAATTTTAATGTTTCTTCTGGTGTTTCAAATATTCTGATTTTACATGTGACAGGAATAGAAAGGTTTTCAACTAAAGTTTTGAGTATGTTGTAGGCTTTATCTGGTTGCTCTAATAGAGCCACTCCCATTCCTCCTTTTATAGAGAATTCTTTAGGACAACCCATATTGATGTCTATAGCTGCAACATCTTTTTCTCTGCAAAAAAATAAGTAAGCAAGTAAATAAGTTTTCCTAAAAGTTTGCACTCTACCATTCCAGTGTGTTTATAGAATTTTAATGTGCTAGATTGCTACAGAAATGTTTATTATTATTAAGCAAAATACCTTAAGCTCAGAGGATTTTCGGAAAAGATGTAAATTTTCAACATTTATTTATCTTTATACCACAACTAGTGCTTTGTATGCGGCTTTGCCTGCTTGTTCTTGGATAATGTTATTGATAATAGTGATCTTATTCCAGACCATGGTCTGTTAAGTAGTTTTTGCGTGAAAGAGTACAAACTTCCATACAAATATTCACATTTATAATATAAGTATGATTACTTACACCAGTTTGGCCACTTTAAGAGCTCTTTCTGCACAACAAGTGCCAAGTTGCAACACTACTTTTTCCTTTTCCTCATCACAACTACGAAACACTATGGTACCATCTGTTTGATCAACATAATCTACTGTTTTAAGAATATCTGTGAAAATAAAAATTATAAACTGATATATTGTATAGATCTCTGATACAAAATTGATTATGAAGCATTTTCAAAGCTATAATAACTTAGTAAGTACCTAATCAAAATGTTGAGTTGACATACCATTATATCTGCGTTTAGAACGAAGAAATTTCCAGTCTATCAATTCTTCTGTATACACAATATCTGCTCCATACCGTAAGGCCAGAAGACGCATAGGTAGCGTACCAATACGTACCATTGGCGCTAGGATGATTTTGTTTTCATAAGATAACATATTTGTATAAATTGTTAGTCTAACCTAAGATAACGGACGAATGTACAATAAGAATAATCTTTAAAGAAGTTTATCGGCAGTTCTATTATTTATCATAGTTTATCACTCGCATCAAGTCACATTTTCAATTAACCTGCTATTATAATTTATTTTTACTTATTAATTTCATATCTATAGCAGGTCAGATCGTGACATTGATTTGATAGATGATGGGCGCGTTCCACTAGACGCTCACAACGCTCACAACGATCAAAATCTCATACTAATTTGATCGTTGTGAGCGTTTTGCTTTTGAGCGTCTAGTGGAACGCGGCCGATAAGTGATAACACAATATTGACATTTGACTTATGTCAATGTCAAGTCAATTATATGTTTTCGGCAAGAATTTTCAAAGTATGTATATCTGGATGCCAATGTACGAAAGAGTACCTGAAGACGGATGACGTAACATTGGATGACCTTCCTTGGAACTAAAGCACCTTATACACGGTCCATCTTGCTGTACGTCCGCTCAAGGCCGCAGCGCTGGATGTAGCATACACACTATCGTGCGCGCATCTAGCGTACTACAGTGTTGCCAGATGTATGATTTAAGTAGTATTCATCATTACGACTTTTTTGCTTTTTTTAACATGTATGATTCAAAGATCTAAATCGTACGTAATTCCTACGATTTTTTCATATATCGTACAAACCAATATAGAATAAGAAGACGTGTTTCGCGATCCATTTCACATCACAGCAACTTTATACACGATCAAGCACGCGCATTCACTGTGTATCTGCACGACGTTCGCGGTGGTGGGGGTACTCGCTGGATCGAAAATGGGTCCTGCAAGTCCAGCAAACAATTAATAATAATTATCGACGTACGTTAAGCCTATTCACGGTACTTTTGCATCGTGAATCGTGCATTGGACGTACGGCAAGATGGACCGTGTATAAAGGGTTTAAATTTATTCATAGAGCAAAGAAGTTTAATATCCATCCATTATACCTTCTGAACATTGGAGAAGTGAACTACGCCTCCTTCCATCCCAAAGACACCCCAAGCTTTGAAGAGGTACCTGAAAAAGAAACAAGTGACATTGGATGATAATTTTTGACCAATCATAGGCTTGATTAAGATTGAAAGCTTCTTGGTTTACCATCGAAGAGAGAAGAAGGAGGAGACGGAAGAGTGGAAAGGAGACAGAATAGAATGTTTCTAGTGTGAGTACCCTCTTAGAACAGTTACATTACGTTATACGTATATACTCTGTGGTGCTATCTGACGTTTGTCAACTAATGTCAATTATTGTCAATGTCAAGTCAAGTTGACAACGGCCGCGTTCCAATACTCGTACTCCACTCTTTGCTACTTTTTCTATAATCAATGACTCCACTAGACGCTCAGGCCTTCTTTGCGTCACGCTATTAGAAAGAGAAAGAGACGAAGGAGACTCGCGTAACTCGTAAGTAAGACAAGGATAGGTTTACCTCCTGCCTTTCTTTGCAGCGTGACGGTTTCACTTACATATGCTCAGATACCTTGCCTAGTCTAGTAGTATTATGTCTATGCTCACAACGGCCACAACGCTCAAATTAGTATATGTGTTGCCGGATGGGGCTATTAAGCGCCAATGGGGCTATTTCCGTCTGAGCGGCTATCATATTTTACCCGTTGGCTACGTGTAGCCGAGGGGCTATATTTCAGCGCTCGGACTTAATAATAATTGAATAGGCAATTTCGAAAAGGGCACATCTCTGAAAATGTAAAATGTTCAGGAAATGAAAAAAACTTATTATATTCTAAAGTAGTGGCAAATTAATAAAACTAGTTTTTGAGTTACATTTTGGGGTTAATTAGCAATCGAAAATTACTGTTTTTATTTTAATGATATGTTAATATATATAAATTTTTGGACGTTTTATATTTGTGAGATGTGCCCTTTTCGAAATTCACGGTACTAAGAACAAAAAATTAAAAAGAAAACAAGCTTATAAAATCAGAGAAACTTTTATTTTAGAAACTTAAATTAAACATAATACTTAAATTAAACATAAGTAACAGACTTTCTTTAAAAATCTTCTTCTGCAGGCTCTTTTTCGGTAGTAGTTGGCCATTGCAGTATTTCTTCATAAAAATCTGTAAATTCTGCCGGTATGTGTTGTTTCACCTTTGCAATGTCTGCAATTTTTAGATGATTAATTGGTATTTTACCCCCATAAGCTAGATTTTCTGGGCTAGGTAAGCTACTACAAGTACCTTTTACTTTAGAAAGAACGTAAATTTCTTGAGACACGTCATTGTCTATAAAATGTTTTGCGATTATTTCGCCAGGTTTGTTTGGATCACATACAAACTCATAATAAGTTGATAATTGAAAAGTAACTTTTTGATTTTTAGGTACTTCTTTTCCGTAACTTCTCACTGATAAAGGTTTAGCTTTAAAATTTATTTGGGCCCATTTCTTCGTCATTTCGGGTTTCTGATTCAAAAACATTTGATGCAGTTTTTTAATGTTTAAAGACGCTGATAAATATTGATTCCTGATGTCATTCGAATAATGGATTTCTTTTTTGTTAAGAGAGTCTATAAAGTTGTGAATTTCAATGCAATGTTCGCTTGGAATAACATTACTTCTTGAGCCTACTGCTTTGCCTCTAAGGTCTTGCGGTATTTTATTCTGTTTTTTTAATATTGTCAAACGTCTGCATCTCTTAACGGTTATTCCATGAAAACTTATAAAGGCAGATTTACATACCTTTTTTTTCTCAGTACCAATTTCTACAAAATATTTGCAGGAAATTGTTTTAGGTTTTGTCTTTGCCGTATTGTGGGTCCGTTTAGAGGTGTCTTTAGGTACAAATAACTCAATCAAGCTTTGCAGATAAATATATTGTTCGTTTTTAGTTCCATAGGAATTTATTCTTAAAATCAAGCCATCCATTTCGTCTTCAGACACATTCTCAAAACATTTTTGGGAGCACCTAGAACAATATAGTCGGTCAATAAAAACTATAATTCGCTTTAGTGTGACAATAGCACGATACGCTTACAAAACAGATATCTAGACATCATTAACAGTTACTAGCTGCCTTTGCCCCTTGGTTTTATTGCAATCGGTTCAGTAGTTTTTGTGTGAAGGAATTATAAACATCCTCCCTTAGACCCTTCCTCACATTCTGAAACTTTCGGGTTTATAAAATAAAGAAAGAAAACATACAATAATAATCTACCTTTTACTTTTTAAACTATTAAAAATTAGATAAAAATAATGAATGTAACTTACCGGCAAGTAGGCCCCGTTCGTCGTCCTGGTACTCGTCTTCCTTTGTGGTTTAAAAGGGGGTAAACCTTTTATTTTAGCTGTTTTAATAACAACATGTTTATATTTTTCGGTATTTCTTACTCTTCTTTTCTTTTTATTCGGCATTTCACTGTCGGAATCAGAAGAACTCATTGTGAAAGCACAGCTACACGTGTTTAGGTACTAGGTACTGACGATACGACTGATGCAATATTTTATTGTTTTAAACTTTAAATCATAGTTACGAAAGAGACAGAAACATTTCGGTGGTTAACGATTTTTGTATAAGTTCGAAAAGGGCACATCTCTTCGAGTTGTGACCTTTTCGAAATTATTTTTGTACATGCCATGGTGTTATTAATGGGAATCATACCAGAGATGTGTTATTTTCGAACATATTTAGGTGCAGGTACGTCTTTAGACTACATTTATATGAAAAAACATATTTCGAAAAAAAGGCGAGATGTGCCCTTTTCGAAATTGCTTATTCAATTACTTTTTAACAAAAAATAAAACCAACGAAAAAAAACTGAAAAGCAAAAAATAAAATAAACCATTTAGTATTATAGATTAAGATACGAAATTAACAGTAAATAAATAATTTTGAGACCGTGCCAAACAAACAACCAAAATTAATTACAATAAATTCATAATATTATGAGGGCAGCGCGGCAGCGGCATGCGATGCACACGGCAGCAGCAGCGCGGCGCACATCTTTTCGCCGTTTGTTTTTTCATTGGTTTGACACCGCCTCAAAATTATTTATTTACTGTTAATTTTGAATCTTAATTTATAATACGAAATGGTTTATTTTATTTTTTGCTTTTCAGTTTTTTTTCGTTGGTTTCATTTTTTGTTAAAAAGTAATTATTTTTAATTTTTAGTTGCTGTAATACTTATAATTAATAATAAATTATTGATTGTATGAATTATAGATTCAGTTACCAGGTAAAAATGTAGTAGATGAAATATCAATCATCCCCTATTTTCGTACCTATAGGGGTAAAATTTTGTTTCGAAATTTAAACAAGAGTAACCTCAAGGTACACACTATTCAATAAAAAAAGAATCATCGAAATCGGATCATCCAGTACAAAGTTATTGATGTTAACATGTAAAAATTCCGGATAAAAAACGGGTGAATAATCAATCATTCCCTATTTTCGTACCTTTAGGGTAGGAATAAAATTTTCAAAAAAATATGGGACTAACTTCAGGACATACCCTATCCAATAAAAAAAGAATCATCCAAATCGGACCACCCTGTGCCGATTTCTGCGTGATCATACATAAAAAAAATATATACGTGTCGAATTGAGAACCTCCTCCTTTTTTTTTCGTCGGTTAAAAAAAGAAAAAAAGGTCATTGGGCTTGGGTTTCTCAACAAAGTGATATGAAATTGACTGCCGATGACCTTTTTTTTTAGCTCCTTTACTTCGAACCCTACATGGGGCTATCTCGGGGCTACACGCGCCGCAAGGCTATTCGAGAAAAAAATATTTGGAAACACTGATTAGTATGATATTTTGATCGTTGTGACTGAGCGTTGTGAGCGTCTAGTGGAACGCGGCCAACATGAACACAGAGTACCTAATCACTATAAATCCGTTCACAAATCTTAGAGGCTAAATTGACGTTTCATGGGTGACCAGTTTCGGGTGCAAATTAAATAGTGATGACCATAAACCGAAAAGTAAATCGGAAAAATTTTCACAGCTTATAAGGAAGGTCGACTATTTGTAAGATTATTGAAGAGTCCCTAAAACTAGTATAAAAACAAGTTTAAGCAACCATTATCATTCATATATCCATAATATATTTGCCCTTACTTACTAAATTTATAAGTTACTAGCTGCCCGGACAGACTTCGTTTTGTCAAAAGTTACAGTAAAAATTAAATAAATTTTTCCGAGTGATCACGTTATTTATATCTTAACATTACGACTACCGATCCTACTTTCCATTGAAGATTATGAGGGGTCAATCCCGGATAATTTAACGATTCTGGTGGATAGTTGACGACATCATCTTGATTAGTTGCCCAATCAACTGTATGTGAAATTTGTATGTCTTTAATTCACCGGCAATTTCATTTTGAATTTTGAAGTTTATTTCATGTGTCTCCAAAGACTTTTTATGTGTCATCGTGCATTCATCCCACACTATCAACTTACATTGCTGCAAAACCTTTGCCATTGCTGTGTTCTTCGAAATGTTGGAGGTCGAAGTTTCATTGCTTTGAATATTCAATGGAAATTTTAGCGCTAAATCGGCTGTTCAACCGCCTTTTCTTCTGTGTATTGTTAATGTATATTCCCTTTTCTAGTGCGCATTTGATGCAAGATATCGTCACATATATCATCTTTGTATTTGATTCATAAATCAATTGGGTTTGACGGGAAGCATATCGATATAATTATAGAAAACAATGTTCGTATTTGCTGAGGTTTAAAAGAAATTACAGCATCATTTGAGGTTTGATCCCAATGGTAATCATTTTCTAACAGCTGCAAACGTGTTCGGGCAAAATCATCATTCTGACACATACCAAAAAAACTGGTCAAGGTTGTATATGTATAGTGGTTGAATGGGGCGTATTACATTGTCAATATTATCACGATCCTAGTATCGCAATATCGCAAGTATTGAAATTGGGCTATTACATTTTCAATAATATCATCATCAGTACGTCGTTGAATTTACTAGAGTAAGTCGTGTTATATTATGGACTAGCTCCGACTCGCGACTTTGTCTGTGTGGAATTGAGAATTAATAATTAAAAAAGATCCCGGGAAATGATAGTTTTTGGCACCGAGGGTTGTGTTCTTGTCGAGGTCTTCATTCTTTTTATTAGTATATATATAATACTAGCTGACTCGGCAAATGTTGTTCTGCCAAAAATTTAGGGGTAGGGGGATGAAAAATAGATGTTGTCCGATTCTCCACCCTAGCCGATATGCACGCGGAGATTCACGAAAATTGGTCGAGTTCAACTTCAAAAAAGCGTGACACGATAATTAAATATACCTACTCGTATTAGATTTATCGTTCGGATTCCACAAAGACGGGCACGTTTCAAATACAAGGTTTATTATTATTCTAAGAATACAAGAATGAACTCTTTCAAGTAATTTTTTTCCCTGTGTCATAAACGAGAACGACAGAGCGTAAATTTTCGTCATCCTCACTACTCGAACTTCGTTCCGCCATGGCTGCAAGCGAATAATGACAGAAAAATATCGCGAAGAGCTTACATTTCAATATTATTGAAGCCACGCCCCCTTAGTATCGCGGATTTCAAGATTTCCGAATATTC
The DNA here is from genome assembly GCA_911387775.1 of Thymelicus sylvestris. Lineage (NCBI taxonomy): Eukaryota > Metazoa > Arthropoda > Insecta > Lepidoptera > Hesperiidae > Thymelicus > Thymelicus sylvestris. Next base: position 10,728,273 of record OU426888.1, read on the forward strand.
TGTGATATTATCACGATACTGCGATACGGCCTATTACACTATAAGTAATATCACAATATCGTGATAATATTGACAGTGTAATATGCCCCAAATAACTCGTTGTAGTACATTCTGTGCAGTGAAATATACTCTTTGGCTAATTTCTAAGTTGACTGCTAAATGAACTACAGTGGGGTATCTTTACGTAACGTAACGGCCCATTTGGTACTGGTTAACTTCATCAACAGAAATATCAGCACTAACTCCAATCACAGCCACTTCCTTTTGTTACATATTTGCAAATGTATTTTATAGATTTTACGAAAAGGCAAGATTCAACATTGATGTGCGCTTTGAAAGTCTTTCATAGGATTCGTGAATAAGGAACAATGCAACGATTATCAATTTCGATATTTTGTTGATTTACTTTTACAACTGTTGATCTTCTTTTATCTGCAGTTGATCGGCGACGATATAGCGGTTAGCCATTATTCCCGGTACCTAATTGTTTCTGCTACTAATTCCCGTGGATACCGTTTCGAATATTTACCATCTACCATACATGCTGAAACAAATTTTTATGTGAAAAGAAAAGTATTGTTTTAGTATTGTCCGCGCATGTTTTTTTTTATAATATTATAAAAACCTTCCGTGGACTCCAAAGAACATACAAAAAAAATTTCAGCCAAATCGTAGAGCCGTTCTCAAGTTTAGCGCTTAGCAACATCCATTTTTATATATATAGATTTTGCTTACAAGAACGAGTATTTGGTTATGGTTACATTCGGTATACAGCTAATTTTATACTATTTACCCGAATACTAAATTTCTAGGCAGATATGAGTGTCGCTACTAATCTACTAATATGTCACTATTCTTACCGCTCATTTAGACGCGCGGCTCGCGGATCGTCTCGCAGCGCGTCCGTAAGCCACGCCCCCTACACGCGCGAGCCCTATCTAGTGTTCACACGCTCGCTGCGTTCAGATGCGTTCGAACGCTCAAGGATGGAGCACGTTGACGTAATACATCGGCATCCAGTCAGTGAAACCTTTCTACCATGATTTATAGGCAAAATACTCAATGTAGATTGTACTATGGGTAGATTTCTGTACAATTAGGCTTTTTAAAATAAAAAACCTATTGGTATTCATTACAAACAAAACATCAAAATTTTCTTCTTTATCAAAAGTATACTTTGTTAAAGTTAAAGTATTACTTTGAATATACGAGATTTTGTTACTAGTAGTTTCAGGTTATTATTATTATTATCATTCAGTATTAACGTTCAGTATCATATTTTTATTTTGAAAAATACGAATCCAATAGAACACGTAGGTACGTATGGCGCTAGTAGCCGTTGTCGAATGAAGCGCGCGCCGCGCGCGTGTGAACACCGCGCGAGCTCTCGCGCGAGCCCCTTTGGCGCGCGCCCAAAAAACTGCTCCCGACGCGAGCCCTGCGAGCCACGAGACGCGCCGCGGTCTGGTCCGCGAGCTCCCTGTTCACACGCGCGCGTACGAGCGCGTCTCGCGGATCGTCTCGTGGCTCGCGCGCGCATCTAAACGGGCCATTACGATTCAAAAAACCCGAAAAGTAGATCGCACAAATTTAGCTGGTATCATTATTTCGAACTTTGACATTAGTGGTTGGTTGTCATTTTAGTCTCTAAGATTTGTGAACAAGGTATACGTTTTAAACATGAACATTTTATTTACCAAACCAAGTTAACCAAGGCAACGAGAAGTCAACACAAAACAAAATATATTGTTCGGTTTCAGTACTTTCAGTTTCAGTCTCTTTTAATAAATTCATTTTAGCGTTGTTATTGAACGTTTAAAAAAATGAAGCCAACAATTGCAGCCGACGAAATGTTTCCCGAAGGAGTTGGTCCATACATGGACTTGGAGGAGGTAATTTTGTGGTTTAACTCATTGTTTAACTCTAGTACCCATCTGATATTTTAATTTAATATGTTGTTAACAAACCTGTCTCCACCCTTTTTGACCGCTTATTTGGCCCACTTCATAAACCTTTAATCCATTGGAGGATATTATAACATAATTTAACATGTTACTGTAAAAACCATAAATTGGTAAATTTTAGGTTTTACTGGTAAATCTTAGGATTTACCAACTGGTACCAACAAGGTAAAAGTCCGAAGTGGTCTTTGATTATTGTTCATTTCGAACTTTTACCACCACTTTTACTATGTCATTGGTAAAACCTAAAATTTACCAAGTGTAGGGCAATGATATTATAAAAATAGAACTAAAACATCATTGGTGTAGGGTGGTAAAAGTTCGAAATGAACAATAATCACAAACCTCTTCGGACTTTTACCATTAACAGTTGGTAGTAAATCCTAAGATTTACCAGTAAAACCTAAGATTTACCAAAATACGGGCTTTTACAATAACATATTATATGTATAAATAAATAATAATGAATTTGCTAAAGATCCAAGCTAAGGAAGCCGTATTGGGGAGGCGTAGAATACTAACCCCAATCCCACGCCGAATGGGTGTCGTAAGAGACTACAAAATCTTGCCGGTGGTGGTAGAGCCCCTTGAAGGGTTTATATTACTCCTACCACCCTTTTGCCTAAGTCAGCTGCTGATGTCCATGGGCAGTGATAGCCAACATGATTACCATTAGTTGGATCGTCAGGTCGTTTTTTTGGTAATTTTTCCATTTGTAATAATATAAATTAAAGGATAATTTTGTGATGTGGTAGCTGAAGCCAGATGGCTTCGAAATTCACAATTCAGATTTTATCAAGCATGTATTAATGTGATGATTACTATAATATAAATATGGTATTCCATTCTCCAGGCTGGTGGTGCAACAAATCTTCTTATGGATTTAGCTGCAAATGAGAAAGCTGTTCATGCAGATTTTTTCAATGGTAAAATATTATATTATTTTTTAAGCTCAGCAAAAATATTTTTTGCAAACGTTTTTACTAGTATAATATGTCAATATATGTGTGGTTAAGTAAATGAGATCATACATAAATGAATACTTTAATTCTAAAATAGTTTTCATGTGTAGTGATGGATTAATAAAAATTTTCTTTCCAGATTTCGACGATCTCTTTGATGATGATGACTTGAAGTGATACAAGCCAACCGTTGTAGTGTCAACTTATCTATACTTTTGTCCGACATGCTAATTAATTTAGTGATAATAAAATCTTGTAATTATTAATTTTTATGTTCTATTTTTACCTATATCACTTGCTAGCTGATTTACTTGAAAGAATAGATATTAAAATTAATGGTTTTAAACACTTGTAATGTCACTGGTTTCAATAAACTTGACAATTGCGAGTTAAACTCGCTTAGAGAGGGTTCCATTGATTATGTATTTACCGTAATTTTTGTCCTTTTTTTAAGACAATAGACTTTTAATAGGTTTTCTTGTAACATATACATATAAGTAAAGAACTATTTTCTGTATTTTTTCTAAAAATTCTATTCTCAGTAGTTACGGAAATATGGAGGGCGGGGGAATGGTCAATCTTCATTCTTTCTTAAATAATTTAAATTCAAAATCATTTGTTCATGTAGGTATCATTGATACACTTATGCACGTCATTTTTTTTAATGAACCAGCTTTTCGCAAAGGTGCTTTGTCATGGAGGAGAAGAAAAGCCGAAAGAAACTCCTCAGCACATCTTTTAAAAATAAAATACATTGGTATATTTCTTACAAAAAAGTATCACTAGCCTGTACGGAACTGGTTGCAGATCTGGTCATTTCCATGTGTCTTTGTCATTTATGTACTCATCTACAGTATAGTAGCCTTTGCCTAAAAGTTGAGATTTTACATGTTTCTTAAATAATTCCACTGGCAAATCACGTATTAACTTTGGGATTTTATTATAGAACTGTACACCACGGCCCATAAAAGATCGCTTCACTTTAGAAAGACGGTAAGATGGCGTTACTAATTGGTGCATTTTTCTTGTTTGGCGATTAGTGATATCAAAATTTTGTTTATACGCGCTTATAATATTCCGTATCAAAACCACATTACTTTAAATATATTGTGAGGCTACTATAAGTATACCTATTTCTTTGAACTTGTCACGCAAAGTTTTACGAGATCTAAGTTTATAAATAGCCCTAATAGCTCTTTTTTGTAGTATGAAAATTTGTTCTATACTGGCTGCTTTGCCCCACAGCAAGGTGGCATATAATACTGTGAAAATATGCAAAATAAACCATCCTAGCAGTTTCAACGTCAGTAAACTGCCTTATTTTCCTAACAGCATAAGCAGCCCTACCGAGTTTAGTCGCGAGATTTGTTATATGTGGGTCCCACTGAAGTTTACTATCTAAGGTCACCCCTAAAAAGACCGCGGATTCCTCCATATGCAATATTTCATTATTCAGTTTGAGTGATTTGTTGACTTTTTTAACATTAGGCGATTAGTGATATCAAAATTTTGTTTATACGCGCTTATATTATTCCGTATAAAAACCACATTACTATAAATATATTGTGAGGTTACTGTAAGTATACCTATTTCTTTGAACATGTCACGCAAAGTTTCACGAGATCTAAGTTTATAAATAGCCGTAATAGCTCTTTTTTGTAGTATGTAAATTTGTTCTATACTGGCTGCTTTGCCCCACAGCAAGATGGCATATGACTTAATACTGTGAAAATATGCAAAATAAACCATCCTAGCAGTTTCGACGTCAGTAAACTGCCTTATTTTCCTAACAGGATAAGCAGCCCTACCGAGTTTAGTCGCGAGATTTGTTATATGTGGGCCCACTGAAGTTTACTATCTAAGGTCACCCCTAAAAAGACCGTGGATTCCTCCATATGCAATATTTCATTATTCAGTTTGAGAGATTTGTTGACTTTTTTAACATTAGGTAGTCTCAAACTTACTAACTTAGGTAGTAACAAACTATACATTTCGTTTTTTTGCATTTAGGTATAAGCAAATTATTGATAGTGAACCAACGCGACACATGCGAAAGAGCACTATTTACTTTATTCCTTTCACACTTAAATATTAATGATGTATCGTCAGCAAATAGTACAATATCCGCTTGGTTCTTTACATAATGTGGTAAATCGTTAATGTATACCAGAAAAAGAAACGGACCCAAGATCGAGCCCTGCGGTACACCCAACACAGCCGGTGACCCCGATGATTTAAAAACTAAGCATTGTAGAATTATTACAAAAATATATTTGAGATCCTCACAATAAGGCCCTTTCACTTGATATGCCACACGATTCGGCTTGCATAAGTTATCTTTTAATTTCATTTTTTTTTTTTTCAAAATTAATTTATTTTTTATACCTTTGTCTTTGGGTCACAACAAAGCACAATTTCAACTCATTTGGTGTTATAGTTTCGTACAAAATTGGCTGTGAAGGGCAGTCGTTCAGACATACGAGTGATCCTATAAGGGTTCCGTATTTAGTTTTTTTTTTCATTTGGAACCACAGACATGTATATTCTTGTGTTCCGACCCCTAAAAATGAAACTTCAATTTATATAAACACATTATTTATTTTATAATAAATTGCCTCAACAACCTATGTTATTGTACAGAGGGCTATTATCATTCATTATCTATTATGTAAGATTTAAGTAACAATTTTGTGTGGCATTAAAAATAAGGAAGCATAGTGATGCCAAACTGGCAAATAAATCAATAACATTTTACACCATAAACTATTGTGAAATTAAACTATTGTCTTAAATGTGTATAATTCATTATGCACAAGGTCTAAGAAGACCTTGCCTTATTAGGCTTCCCCTAAATATAGTGGATAATATTATAACAATACTAGATGCGCATAGCGCATTGTTAGTTGCTAGACATCTACATCACTGCTGTCTTCACTATATTCGTTGGGGTCCGCTTCCTCTTGTTCGTCTTCAGCATCCTGATCACCCGGCGTGTCATCTTCATCTCCACCCTCATCTTCGTCATCTTCTTGAAGAATATTTGAAAGAGAAGTGTTGATTCCTCTGCCCATTTCTGAAATGGATAATATACCATTTAATTATCACATCCAACCACCAACATTCAACTAAACTTCGTCCCTGTTGTCAAGCAAGTTATGCATACATATATAATGCAATATATCTCTTACTTATCTAGTAATCTAGACCATTTACACATAAACACGTAGCAGTTTCATAATCATACACTCTTTTTAAGACTAATGAGAAGGTTTTTGTATATTGCAGCTTTATTCGGTAAGGGTAATGTTAGTGGCGTTATCGGTGAACAGCTTCAATAACATAATTATAAATATTACATAACTCACGTTCGACATAATATTCCAACGATTTTGGGACCATACTTTTCACTTTTTCGAGATCTTCCTCTGAACACTCTCCTTTGTCTAAACCTGAAATATATAAATGAATTTATTAGTTAAGTTAGTTAAGCTGTTAAGCAGTGATAGCCAAGCTGTTAGAACGTTGGTCTCCCGAACGCAGGGGCCCGAGTTCAAATCCTGACACGCTCCTCTAACTTTCAAACATTATGTGCGTATTAGAAGTTAATTATCACTTGCTTCGGTGAAGGAAAATATCGTTAGAAAACCTGTACCCGGAGAGTTCTCCATAAAGTTCTCAAAAGTGTGTGAAGTCTACCAATCCGCACTCGGCCAGCGTGGTAGTTTCGCCAGAGTGAATGTTTAAATGCGTTTAAAAAGACGTATGAACGTTTATAGATAAACCGTTTTTTACCCTTAAGCCTCCCACTTCCCAACCTCAGATCGCCCGTAAATTATTTTTCCTTTAATTTTCGTTATACATATTCTCTTCCTTTTGCTCCTACTATTTTTTTTTTCGTTTCAAAAATTATCGGCACTGGTCTACTACCAATAAAACCACACAATTCACAAAAGGCATACTATTGAGCCAGCTTGAGAAAAAAATCACGAGCTAACCTAACAGTTAGGCTGTAATTTCAAGTTTTCTCAAAGAATCTGATTTCATCAAAAAAATCACTAATTGCTGAACATACATGGGGGTTAAATTGGTAGGTCTTGAGGTCCCTTACCTCTGAGCCACTGTTGATCTAGCATCCCTGTTGCATCGTAAATAAATAAACGGTGTCCATAACCTATTGTGGTATGATTGGCCTTGTGTAAAATAATACGATTTTTTTCAATTTTACTATCCGGTATCCGGGCGGATACTTAATTACTATTGGGTATCCGGCCTAGTAGAGAACAATGCCGGATACCGAATAGTTACCGGATATCCGTTTCATTTCTACTACTTACCATAAATGGTTCGTGTGCTTTTTGCCTGACTTTCGTAGTTTTAACTCTCTAGCTTTCAAATATGAAATGTTAAGAATCTTACCAAACAAGAGCCCCATCCTTTTCAATATGTCAATATCATCATGAATTTGGAATCTTTTGTTGAAGTTAAACATATATTCAGTTCTGTAAAAATAAAAATTATTTACACATAATATTGAAATTCTTGATAAATAAAAGACAGTATAATTTACCTACTGTGTAAATTATATTTCGCGTACTACATATTTACAATTTGACCTAAATAAAAATGACAATAGGAGCTGGCTCAGCTTTTGCTAACACGGGGCTGGGCTCCCCGTGTAGCGCTGGTTTTCAGCCAGTCCTTACTCCCTAGGCTGTTGTGCGGGAGTTACGACCATCAATCCCCCAGTTACCAGCGGTTACGTTTTGCCAAACTTTTTTATATATTTAAATATCAAGAACATTAATATTAGATAATTAAATGAAATAAACAAAGAACCGATATTACCAACCAGAATTTGCAAATTTAAAAATAATTTGGGGTGTGAGCTGCTTCATCAATTCTTAGATACAAGCTAGTTTCCTCCCCTGCTTGATGTGGACACTTGTGCACAACGGACGAGATTATAACGCCACTGGTACTCGTAGCTCACTGGGCTCTGGGCTATCTACCATCTAAATTCTAAAGTATTCTTGCCTGTCTGGCTATTACTTCCTACACTACTTGTAAAATCATTCAACAAATGTTTTACGTATTTCGGGTGTAGTGTCGAAAAGAACCAGTAATAATGATGCGTGGGTTCTCTTTGGTGATGGTAACACCAAAATCATAACACATTGCCGATCAAAAGTTAAAGAATTTCACTTACTTGTCATTGGAAATACTACAATCAATCAAAGCTTTATCACTAGTATTTACGACTATGAATGGCAAATGTATTGCTGATGAAGGCGATGGTTTCACGCCTTTACTTTCTGCTTCTTTATTCCTCTCTATTAAACTTTTGAATGAAATGTGCTGGAAAACAAACAGTTTCTTTGTTTAGCGCATACTTAGTTGTGGAGATTACACAAGTGTTTAAAAAATAAAAATACATAAAATGTCATACCTGTAAAATTAATTCTTGTAATTGCTGCGTCTTTTTTTGAATCTGTTCAATTTTTGTTTGCTTTTCTTTCTCTAGAGCTGTACATTCTTGCACTGAATTTGTTGGTAAGCCGAGCCATCGAATTTCTTTTTTCTCCTTCGATATAATATTCATTGCCATTAACACGTTGAGCGCATCGTAAACTCTTCGACGAATATTCTTTTGATCATATTGCTGCAACGTTAAGTTTCTCTGAATTACGTTTAAACAAAGCATTGCGTTTACATTAAAGAGTGGTGATAACATTATTAAATAAAATCGTTTAAAGTAGTTTCGTATTTGGTATGTAGGTATAAAGTTGTAAAAAAACCGGGCAAGTGCGTCTCAGGCCACGCGCAATGTAGGGCTCCAAAGTAGTAAGATCAGTCATTAACTACTTTTGCTAATATAGTCGCGATAGTTTTCCTTGGGGAAATTTTTAAAGCCAAATATTTCGCAAACGAACCCCTAAATTCAAAAATGGTCTTATGAGACCCATACTATTTTTGAAAAACCTTTTCAACGATCCCCCACACTATGGGGTATGCAACGAAAAACAAATTCATCCTCACGTTACATGTAGAATATTCGGCGCTTCGGCCTAGAGCATAGCCGAATATTCGGTATTCGGCCAAATCACTATCCATGGCATCTCTACTACATTTTATTAACTAAATATATATTTTATCCCGCTATATCCCCGTTTCTGACTTAAAAGGATTAACAGTGATACGTACTTGACTGTCTGCAGAACCATGCATCCCAGCTGCAAATTCCAGCACCAGTTCATCGGCAACTTCGTTATACGACGTGAAGCCTTTATTTCTCACTTTTTCACAGACTTTCATAGAAAAATGTCTTAATCCTTTGCCAACTTTGTCGGCATGTTTGCGTCTTTTTGTCGTACTGAAAAAATTTAATGTTTCATCATAAATCTGCTATTCAAAAGTCTGCCCCACATTTTGTTAAAAAATAAAAATAATCTATACTTATTTACTTACTATTCTGTAGGAGGTTCATTGTCAGAATCATGTCTTCTCCTTGAGGCGTGCGACATTGTAGGTGATGGTTCGGTTTTTATATTTACTGTATTGACAGTTTCAACTTTTATTGGCACTAGGTCAGGTACAGTATCTACAAAATTTACCTCCAACTGATCTTGCTGTAACAGTTTATAATTATTATTATTTTATTATTAAATTACACAAAATAATTTAATAAAGAGATCCAACTAGAGTCCCTATATATATTTATTTATATAAATAGGATGTATACCTGATTTTCTACTTTGACGGACGGTGTATTTGTAGTAATTTTCTGCAGGCGAGCTAAAGTGTCCACTGGCACTTGGACCAATTCTGAAAAATAAATACGGACTCTAATTAACATTTCAGTCAATTTCTTCAACACTGCAACACATTTGGGGATGCTAGGGAAGGTTTCAGAATGACCACATACTTAATATGACCAATTACAGTAAAATACTTATCTAAACCTTTATGTTATAGGTATGCACAGCAAATTGCTTTAACATAATATTATGTGATAGTACTTTAATCATATTTTAACATTTTATTTAATGCTGGCAGAAAACACATAACAATAAAAAAATGTACTGATCAAGTAAGCAATGTACTTGAGCTTTTATATTAATTATGTAGTTACCCAACAGCCAAGGAAGGGTGATGTTTTTCGCGCGTATCTTGTAGGTATGTATGTATGTATGTTTGTTTGTTTGTATGTGTGTAATATTCTTTATTACCTCGTATCTTCCAAACCGCTGAACGGATTTAAATAATTAAGATATCTTTAGATTCATCTTGATAACCCAAGTGTTCTTAGATAAGTGAAATTGTTTGAAGTATCAAAAAATAAAAATAAATCGAATAATGCAATATGGATATCAAATTAAAGAGCACACCTTAAGGATTTCAAAAAGGAATATCATGATAGGTTTTTGACAGAAAGCAGGTTTTTTTTTAAATTTATTGTGTAATGGTGAAGATAATGGTGACAACATGTGAAAGTTGTTAAAAAATATGGTGCAGATAAATATCTGCACCATATTACATACATACATAAATATAAATCACGCCTCTTTCCCGTAGGGGTAGGCAGAGACCACTTCTTTCCACTTGCTACGATCCTTACATACTTGTTTCGCTTCGTCCACTTTCATTATTCCTTTCATACATGCTCTTTGGTTTGCTGTACTCTTGACCTGGCCTTTTTTCAAGACGTCCCTAATTTGGTCTTGAAACGTCTGCCTAGGTCTACCCCTTCCAACACTCGCATTCACACTCGCCTTATACACTTTTTTCGTCAATCGTTCTTCATTCATTCTCTCGACATGTCCAAACCATCTCAGCATACCTTTCTCAATTTTTGTCACTACATCTTCTTTCACACCACACCGTTTCCTTATCTCACTATTTCTTATCCTGTCACTCAGTTTAACTCCTATCATACTTCTTACAGCTATATACATAAATATATATATAAATATTACCATATTATTATATGCACCATATCATTTATATATAAATATGCTATGTTATTTATGAGATGTTTTTTTTCCAGATAACAGTATAACCAGCTATATACACATATAACTCTTAAGATGAATGAAACTTGCAGCTTGATTGCAATATTGACCGAAGTTCTCAAACTAATGTCTGCAAAACATTTACTATGTTTCTAATGACTGTATAGTTGGAACATTTTAGAATGGTTCACTGAACACAAAGTTCAATACAGCAGATTATGTTTTCTGACTTAAAATTATTTTAAAAAGACCTTTTTTTTACAAAGTTTGGAAATATTTACAGCAAAAAATTTATACTTACCATTAGTTAGGTATGTACTTTTGCTTATTATTTTTCAATCAAGACAATTGATCCAAATAAAGTTTGTAAAATGAAAAATTTTAAATAGTACACAAAACACATTTTAGTAGTAGGTACACTAAAAAGCAAAAAAATTGTGACTGCTAAGGGGTTTCACTGTTGAGAAATTTCACTGTCTAAAGCCAACTTGATGTCAGGTATTGATGGATCAGTTTGCAAGATTTGACCAATAAAACATAGGTACTAACTAATAAACATATTATTACTTACTAGATGCGTATTTAATTCCTGTGAGTTTAATCGGTTGATACAATGGTGCCTGAAATTTAAAAACAGATATTATAGACCTTTGAATGTAGTTATAACAGTTCATTTTAAAATAAAACCGGCCAAGTGCATTCAGGCCATGCTCCATCTAGGGTTCTGTAGTAGTAAGCTCATTGACTGTTACTCCTTAACTGCTAAACTGCTGTTTTCTTTTTAAATTCATCATAATTCTATGATACTATTACTAATTTTTTCATATGTCCAACACATACCATTCAGCTTGAAAAATTTTACAATTCCTCACATAATTAGTTTTCTTGGTTTCAATCATACAAGCATGAAAGATCAAATTATGCACAGAATACATACAAGTTTCTTCTGGGAAAGCTTCATAAAGCCCAATTCCTTCAAATTAATCTTGATTTTTATTAAAGTTATTAATTAGGTACTTACAACAATTTAAGTGCCTGCATCTGATTACTGTCAGAAAACTTTGGAGATTTAGATTCTAAAATCAGAAGTGTGGACCTTAAACTGTTTTTATTAATTTTATTTTTAACGGCTAGTGCCTAAAGCTAACACTTCCTGAAGCTCCACTTTAATGCAGATCTGTTTAGCCTTTTGGATAGCTAGCAAAAATGCAGTGAGATTTATGCTTATTGTTTGTATTATAGAAAATGTGATTAACAAAGTTTAAATAAATATGTCACCATAAATATGGATAAATTCCAGTCCAATTTTACTAATCAACAGCAGGTGAAACATAATTTGAAAACTAAACTGATTAGGTAATTAAATAACTGAATCACAAAAAGTTAATGTTATAAAGTCATGACATAACATTTAAAATATTTTTGCAAGGATACTGATTTATATATTTTATTGTAAATAATGGACAAACATAATAAAAAAAAATATATTTATGTACACTATTAAAGCAAATAATTTCTATTAGGGTTACATAGAGAGTAGAAAGAATTCAAACTGCAGAATAATTGTTTAAATGTATGATCATTACAAACACCTATTGTGTGAAATTATATTATGTCAATATTGTAATAGATTTAGTAGGTATCCAGATTGTGACTAGTTATGCAACATAATATTAATGTAAATTACAGCCAATTTCAAATTCATTCAGCTTGTAAAATTAAAGTTAATGCTGTAGTTGTGTGTTAAGTCTAAATAAAGAAGTATTGGAGTAGCACAATCTTCTTACAACTTTTTGGTGTTTATCTTCCTTGTGAACTATCTGTGATGATTTAAACATGTAATTATGAAACAAATAATGTGCAGTGAGTTGATCTATGGGAAGTTAAATATTTTAAAACTACAAAAAGCCCTGCTTATGTCCCAGCCCCACCTTATAACATTTATAAACATGATAGTAACATGAGTTAGAAGATTTCACAGAAACTATTAACTTGTAAGATGAAACTTAATTTAAGCATAACTTTGTGCAAAATAGTACCACAAATAAAACAAAAATTCCCAGTGATATCTTGAGACACAAAATCTAAGATAAATTAAAATTAATTATTTAAATTCACCACATGGTTTTTTCAAAGGCAATTCATATGTAATATTGTCAAACCAAAATTTGATTCACAGGCATAGTTTTAACAGTAGAATATAGTTTTAACAGTAGAATACAGTCTAAAGGTACTTGTTGGTGTCCTTCAACACACCTTTATCTTACATTAACACCATGCTTACCTCAATATTTCCATCCACAGATGTAGGCACCTTAAACACTTTCACAGGTTTAGGTTTTATTTTGATTTGAGCAAGAGATTGGTTATTATTTTGAACTACTTTAACCATCTGAGGCTGTCCTACAAGCAAAAACACGTCACAAACTCAAACCAATTGATTATCGAAATCGATCAGCTGGTAAATGTTATACAATTCTCGCATAATTACTTAAGCTAGAAAATGTAAACAAATAAGCATCAACAACAATTAGCTATTATAAACTCATAGGAACAACAGAATTCGACGCCGATATCAGAGTGATTCCTTCAAACTCGTGATGCTAACAATGAACTTAAGTTCGTATAAAGATACAGAAATGGTTAAAACGTTAAAAGGAGAAAATTATGGAAATCTAGCGGCATTATTTACTAACCATTGGCGTCATGAATTAGGAAATTTACTACACTAGTTTTCTGGGACATTTTCGGCGTAGTCCTCTCAATAGGGCATCCATTTACATGTCTCACTAGGCCAACTATATGAAACGAATAAACAAAAATAAACTATTTTAATCAAACTTGCATTATATGAATGGTCAAAATGGCGACAACATATTTTTAAAATGGACAATTAGAGAAGTTTTAAAGGTCAATATCTGCAATGGTCGACATTCCATAAAATAAACCACCTAAAATATTATATCGTCTGGCACTTATTTATGTTACAAAATCACTCTGATTATTCGTATTAAAGGCGGAAAAACTAATCTACTACATGCACTTGGAGGGAAGTCAGACAACGAAGAACCAGCGCGCCAGCACCGGACTTAAAATTTACCAGCTGATTGGATGACGCTGTTCACGTGTACTCAAAACCAGAAACCCCCGCCGCTCCAGATTTAGTTCCGGAAAAGGCGCGAAATATACTCAAATATTTGACATCTGTCGAAAGTGATATTAATGCATGCAAGCTCCACAGAGTATAATCACGAAAATATTTTACTCTATGATCATTTAGGGCTTTCACACACTGCAGCCCCGAACCCCGAATCGCGATGCAGGCAGTATGAATGATGTATAGTTTTTTTTCGAATGGATTGCACGCGATCAGGTGGGCGAGTCTGGAGAGACTCAGCCGAGAAGACATTTAGACCTCGTCCAGAAGGGACGAATTCGCCGCGATTCTCTCGTGCGTATCACGCGCGACCGTTGCGTCCAGAAGGAGCCTGCCAACGCACGAAAATTTAGGCGTTCCATTTCCCTTGACACGTGCACCTCACTCTGTTGTTCGACTTGTTCGCGCGTTAACCTGGACGCAACAAGGCGTCTCTAGTATCTCGACTCGCGCGCAATACGCGCGAAAAACGCGCGAGTCGAGAGTCTGGCGTAGTGCACGCGATTTACGCGCGTATTTTGAATTCGCGCGATGCTTGTGGACGCGATGTACTGGCGCCTAGTATCTCGCTAACGCGCGAATGAATTCGCGCGAAGCCATTCGCAGCGAATTCGCCCCTTCTGGACAAGGCCTTAGACCTTGTCCAGAAGGGGCGAATTCGCCGCGAAACGTTTCGCGCGAAATCATTCGCGCGTTAGCGAGATACTAGGCACCAGTACATCGCGTCCACAAGCATCGCGCGAATTCAAAATACGCGTGTAAATCGCGTGCACTTCGCCAGACTCTCGACTCGCGCGTAATTCGCGCGAGTCGAAATATTAGAAACGCCTTGTTGCGCCCAGTTAACGCGCGAACAAGTCGAACAACCAGAGTGAGGTGCACGTATCGAGGGACATGGAGCGCCTACATTTTCGTGCGTTGGTACGCTCCTTCTGGACGCAACGGTCGCGCGTGATACGCACGAGAGAATCGCGGCGAATTCGTCCCTTCTGGACAAGGTCTCAGTACAAGTATCGAGGGAAATGGAGCGCCTACATTTTCGTGCGCTGCTACGCTCCTTCTGGACGCAACGATCGCGCGTTATACGCACGAGAGTGAAGCCCCCCAGAATGAAAAAAGCTACAGGAACCCAAAACAGAATGGGTTAGGTTAGGTTCGTATGATTTTTTTTACGCGGAAATAGGGACCCGCGAAGCGGGGTCCCGTCGACATTTATGACGAAATGTAGTTTTGTGACATAATTGAATAATCATAATATAGTTATGCGGCAAGAAAAGACGCCATGAAGCTGTATGATTATTATTTTTAGACCTTGTCCAGAAGGGACGAATTCGGCGCGAATCGTTTCGCGCGAATTCATTCGCGCGTTAGCGAGATACTAGGCGCCAATACATCGCGTCCACAAGCATCGCGCGAATTCAAAATACGCGCGTAAATCGCGTGCACTACGCCAGACTCTCGACTCGCGCGTGTTTCGCGCGTATTGCGCGCGAGTCGAGATACTAGAGACGCCTTGTTGCGTCCAGGTTAACGCGCGAACAAGTCGAACAACAGAGTGAGGTGCACGTATCAAGGGAAATGGAACGCCTAAATTTTCGTGCGTTGGCAGGCTCCTTCTGGACGCAACGGTCGCGCGTGATACGCACGAGAGAATCGCGGCGAATTCGTCCCTTCTGGACAAGGTCTTAGAATTTTGAGGTTAGGTTAGTTTTTCTCAATTTTCTCGGAAATGGTGCGTCACCGAGAGTTGCGAATGGTACCGTTGTAATCAGCAATCACCCCTCCCTTCTCCTCCACCCCCTCCCCTCCCCCCTCTTGCTACCAGATTCTAAATTTTGGTACTAAGTTTATGAAAGTTTTTTTCAATTTTCTCGGACACGGTGCGTCGCCGAGAGTTGCGAGTAGTACCGTTGTAATCAGCAACCAACCCTCCCTCCCCCACCCCCCTCCCCTCCCCCCTCCTGCTACCGGATTCTAAATTTTTACCGACATATATCCGAGGTGAGAGTGATACCTACACACTTCGAGAATTAGTAGGGGCATGCGATGTCCTAATGGGCACCCCCTGTGGGGTTTGGACCTTGGCTTAGGACATCGCCTGTTGGAGGACATCGGGGCAGGATGGTCGCCCACGCGGGAATGCCTTTTGGCGGTCGTATAGAAAACGGGACAACATCGCCTTCGCCGCCGATGGCAACGCTATGCGTGTAGTGTGTCTGTGTGGTGTGTTTGTGAGTGGGGGTCTTGTTCCGAGGGAGCGTTTGCGATCGTGATCTCGTCATCGGGGTCTTCTAGCACATTTTGAGGATGCCTGATCAAGGATGAAGCGGCACATAGGTGGCCGCTTGAACAACCATGGGATTGGGATAGGCTTCAGCGGACTTAAAGTACTTCGTGGAGAGCCACTTAGTTTTCATGTAATGAGCTATTACGCAAGAAACGATTTTGAATCCACTGCGTTGAGATGGTTTGCTTCTGTGCAAAGATCATTCTGGTGTAGGTCATAACGGGATGGATGCAAAACTTGTGAACACTATCTTTTCGCAGATTTTACCAAACGTATTTAGCAAACCAATAAGACGATAGCTCGAAGCTGGTTTTTAGGTTTACCGGGCTTGTTACATATTACTTCAGCCTCTTTTTTGGCGTCTGGGAAGATGCCGGTGAATAGGAGAGCGTTAAAAATCGCTAAGAGCAGAGCTAGCATGAATGAAGGAAGATGTTGTACAATACAACCTTATTGGTGATACGATCGAGGCCCGGTGCCTTTTTGGGGTGCATGGACTTTAGAGTGACGCGCATTTCGTCAATGGTATGAAAGGTAGTGGATCACCAGCGGGCGGTCCGGTCCTGCGAGCCTAGCCTCTACCTTGCTTTCAACTAGGGCGATGTGAGATGAGTCTGTGGGCTGTGTGCTGGAAGTGCATTGGCTCTCAAGACTGTCAGCCAGGCATTCGGCCTTATCTAGGTCGTCGAACGCGGGTGGTAGGTTCGGACGAGTCAATGGAGGCATTGACTGAGCAGATAATTATTCGAAGGCTATAGATTACATGGACACCATGATTAAATATTAATTTTGAAGTCCAGTTGTTTTCATAAAGTTCTTGTTCATGTCAATCAAGCACAATAGTTCTTGATGTCAATGTCATGATCTTGATTATGACATTTAAGATAGTTGTGTTGTCACTTGTCAGTTGTTGTTGTGTTGTGGCAGATGGTTATTGGATTTAATTGGATATTGGAATTTGGATAGGCTTTTAGGCGGATAAGCGGATTGCCGTGCCGTGTTGTTTTGTTACTAAATAAATTATTTTTATTTAAAGTTGTGAGTGTATATCGGTGTTGTGTTACTTTAATCTGTAGCGGAGAATTTCCAGCAGACTAATTAACACATTATTGAACTAAGACTAAAGTTACTGCAATAAATATTTAAATTGCTATTACAAGAAATCAAGATGCGGTTGCTCTATGTCCTTTCGTTACTAGTTTCCCTAAACAATACCAGTGACTTAAAATTAAACGACTTAAATATTCCTCCTGAGCACATGGTGTATTTGTTTAACGCGTTTCCTAGTTTAGGAAAATTATGTATCGCAGATCCTAATTGTAAATTTAAGAACTTTGTAGAAAAAAAAGCTTGTTGGGGTTACGAAGCCGACTGTGATAAAAATAATGCTTATCATGTGAGGCCTCGGTGTCCCGGTGATCATAGAGGATGGGTGAAGACTAAAGAGGCACAGTATGATACATTTTACACGCAAGCTGATTTTGGTAAGTAATAAAATGCACCCCTGTTTTATAAATACATTATTACTTCCAAATTTGGTCATCTGTAGACATCATCAAAAATATTTAAATAATATTACAGTCTGTTTGCAGTGTGTAACTGTGTAGCAAGTGCATATAGTCAAATCCTTAATTCGACGGACCACTTTGACAACTCAAATGTACAAATATTGCCAGGACATAGGCATTGCTATTCTTATCGAAATTATGAAAATGTTCTTGTCGATATTTTGCGAGACTTTCAAAATCAAATTAACTCTATCTTAATGCATTTTTTGTAATAATAATGTTACTTAATTTTGTTTCAGTTAATTACAACTTAATTGATTTTAGTTGACATCGAATCATTAAACGGAAGATATTTTAACTAGATAAGAAGTTTGACAACATTAATCAAACACTATTTTATCAACGTAACTAAAGGTTTTCCTTTACACGTCTAAACAAAATGTTTTTCACCACTCACTTTCTCAGTGAATCAAGCGTCGACACTGAAATATTGAATTACCTCTCACTATTAATTTTCTGCAATAGGTAGCAACACTATTTGGCAAAGTGGTCCATTGAATTATGGATTCTACTATAGTGTGTAGCATATACAAATACAGTGTAGTTTTGGTACCTGACTAACATTGGTTAATTTCATTGTGCCTTTAATCTATGTGGATTTCATATTAATAATATATGTAAGGTACATACCTACACCATTATTATTTGCATCACAAGTGTGGTTACAGCATCAAAACTGTAGCTACTAAGTTCCTAATACTGAGCTGGTATTAAAATTGCATTAGTGTAATGAAACCAATACACTGATTATATTTTTGCAGGATACATTAAGGAACAAATTGATGAATTAATGGTAATGTGTGAGGCCTCTTATCCACATGATAGTTCTTTGGAATGCTCAAAGTATTTAAGGTTAGTAAGTGTATGTAATTGGAAACTAAACTCTGTGCTGTCTTTATATGATGCATTTTGTGTTAGAATGATTCATTGATGACTAGCTTTTGCCCTTTTCAAAATTTCAGCCAAATTGTTTTAGTAGTTGTGGCGTGATTGAGGAACAAACATCGAAATATCCAAACATCTTCACAAACTTTCACATTTATAATAGTAATAGAATATAATAGGATATTTCACAAATATTTCATAAATTTCTATTTTCGCATGTTTTTTGCAGTCTCATGCAATCAATGAAATCCGATTTTTTTTGCGAAAATAGTTGTCGTTTCACTGCATTTTCTGAGAACATTTACCATAGTAGTGTATAGTTTTTTATATACCATTAGAAAGTAGAGATTCCAACGAACAAAAAATTTTTGAATCAAAAAAATTACAGTAGATATGTTAAGGACATCCATCCATCCATCCATACAAAGGTGTTTTCACCAAATTTTGTGAAAAACGATTTTTTTTGTGAAAGATAAAAATAAAAAAAAACAAAAACGTGGTTTTTTGAATTTTCCACATACATTTTGAGGCTATGTAAAAAAGTGTAAATACAAAAGTTGTAGATCTTTTTATTACCTACAACTTTGCCATTTTACTTTTTTCAATAGAAGTTTTAGTTTTTTCGGAAATCGAGATAAACCATTTTTTACCCTTAAACCCCCCCCCCCTCCCCCCACTTCCCGACCCCAGATCGCCCGTAATTTATTTTTCCTATAATATTCGTTATATTCTCTTTCTTTTGCAATGGGTTTCATCCTACTATAATTTTCTTCCACTTTTTACCGTTTTTAGAGCTATCGGCACTGGACTATAATAGGTAGTAAGCTGCTAATTTTTTGATATATTTTTGAAATTTATCTATTTCTTATTCCAGATTTTGTCGTGGACGTAATGTTTTACTTAACTTCACTGGTTTAGTTGGTCGTGGTGATAATTTACGTTACAAGATGGACATTTTGGGACCTGGACAAATTGGTACGATGCAATGTTGTCTTTTGCTAAAATATGTAATTGTCATTATCAGGAAAATAGATACTGAGGCCAATTGGGTAAAAAACCTTTCATAATGTATGTGTATGCACCACAGTTAGAGGTGAAAGGCATAGACTCAGGATGGAGCTTTAGAAACCCATACATCACAAAAATATCATTTATTAGTGGCAAAAATAATGCATTTATTGTTTATTTGTTGTGAGTTATGATAATAAATCATTAATAAAACAATGTTTTCAGGAGGATATTGCAATTTTTATGAAGAAAGACTCAAAAAAGAGGCAGAACATATGAGTGCTCTTCAGTCATGGGCTCCTGAGTTAATACATTTCGTAAAAACTTCTAAGAGGCCCATAGCCGATGGAGTGTGTGATGTAGTTATTGAAAAGCCCACATACATAATGAAGTTAGATGCAAGTATGTATTTATTTGTCACATTAAATATTATTATGAGACAGTATTTGATGAAGGTTTTGCACACATGGAAAGCATTAATGTGGGAAGCTAGTAATAATGGTTTATTTAATTGCATTGACCACATCTTAATCTTCTGATTTTTGTTTTCAGCTGTTAACATGTATCATCACTTTTGTGACTTTTTCAATTTGTATGCTTCCTTGCATGTAAACTCTACACATCCTTCTTCATTCTCTAAAGATAACCACATATTGATTTGGGAGACTTTTACTTACGATTCGGCGTTCAAAGATGCATTTAAAGCATTCACAATTAATCCTATATGGGATTTAAAGAAGTTTCGAGGAAAAGTAGTTTGTTTTAAAAATGCTGTGTTCCCGCTTTTGCCTAGAATGATTTTTGGTTTATACTATAACACTCCTTTGGTAAGTAACTGCAGTGTACTATTTGATACCGCTTTCTTTCGTCACAAGTTGCTATAGAACTAAAGCTGCGGTTAAACGGCCCGCTGCAACACGAGCCGCACCGCGCCGCACCATCCGTGTAGGCGCGGCTCGGCTTAATTCGAACGAAAGCCTGCTTGTTTAAACGACGCGGGGTAGCACGATTCTACGCGAGCCGAGCCGTCCGTGGAGATGCGGCTTGAACACATTGCGCTGTTGAACCGCGCTGTCCGCTTGTTCGTTCTGCAATAACAAAACTAAAAAACAAAATGGGCCTTCCTTCGTCGTGCGCTCTGTACCATCTGTTTAGACGGCGCGAAGATGGCGCGCGCGCCTTTGATACGTGTCGAAAAAACCGACAAGTGATGGATCTTGCGAACTTTGTCGAGCCGCGCCGAGCGTAGTTGTTTAAACAGCGCGTGGCGCGCTGAATCACGAGCGGAGCTAGGCTCGGCTCGCGTGTTTGCGCGCCGTTTAATCGCACCAGATGTTCATTTGATATCTTCTATCCAGAAATTTTTTATTTTCAGATCTATGGTTGTGAAAGAAGTGGATTATTCCACGCATTTTCAAAACATATATTACATTCTTTAAATGTTAAATTACATATTCGAAATAACGATAAAGTAAGAGTAACCTTGCTTTCTAGAGGGACAACATATAGATCAATAATAAACGAGAAAGAAATAGTGGAAGCCTTGTTAAGTGTTAAAGGGTACTATGTACAGAGAGTGGTGTATGACAAGAGTATACCTTTAAGAAAACAGTTGGAGATTACACATAATTCAGATGTCTTAATTGGAATGCATGGTGCTGGACTCACCCATATGTTATTTCTGCCTGACTGGGCTGCTGTGTTTGAAGTGTTAGTATTTTTGTAAAAGTATTTTGCATAAATTGTTTTGTGGTGTAAGGAATTCTATTCATCTGTCATTCATGAATCCAAGCCAACCTCGATTCTGATTAACAGATTGGGTAATGCCATTTTCTCTCTTGTGTATAATGATACACAAGAGAGAAAATGGAATGTGGAGTCCAATAGGACTCCACACCAATCCAATGGTACATAAAGTATGGACAATAGGTTCAAGATAAGAAGTTATTATAATGTTACTCAACAGTAGAATATAATGTTTTTTCAGGTACAATTGTGAGGATCCTAACTGCTATTCCGATCTTGCGCGACTCAGAGGGCTTAAGTATGTTACTTGGGAAAATACAACTAAACTAGTAGCACAGGATGAGGTGAATATTTAATTTTTAATGGTTAAACAAATATGGCCACGATAAATTCTAGTGTAGGTACGAGTACCAATCATAATAGGTTCACAGATGTCGAGCTTCACTCTTAAATTGTACGTAAAGGAAGAAAGAGATTATTTGAATCATAAAGTATACCGCCGTAAAATGTTGTATAATTTCTAGAGAAGGGCCGATTACACCTGCTAGTCGAGAAAACCGACTATTCGGCATGTTTTTTAGTCGCCGAATAGTTGGCAAAAATCGCCAGATGGTCGGCATTCATTTCATCAGAACTTGAAATTGTTTTGAAAGTGTTTTGGAAACAAAATAAGTACCTAACTTGTAAATTTACACAAAAAAACTTGAGGACATATTTATAAGTATGCTACCTCAAAATTATTTCAGAATGGAAACTTTTCAATTCAACCATAAAAAAAGACACATAATAGGTATCAGTAACATTTTAATATCTAAATTTTACTAACAAAAAATAACCGACTTCAAAGTTACTAAAAACTACTTTTCAGATTTCGTGAAAATGTATGTGGGACCACATGACAAGCACCTGCTTTCGATGAAAAAAAGAACCATCGAAATCGGTTGGCGTAATATTGAGCTATTCGTCCATTTGTCGCACACATACTTAATAGGTACAAATTTAAGACTTATATGGTTTTCTCCTGGATGCCACTGTCAGATCTCAATAAAATTTAAGTGGGACCACATGACAAGCACCAGCTTTCGATTAAAAAAGAATCATCAATGTCGGTTCACTCAGTCGAAAGTTCTGAGGTAACAAACATAAAAAAAATACAATCGAATTGAGAACCTCCTTCTTTTTTGAAGTCGGTTAAAATAATTATTTTTCTTTGTACAATTTGTTTTTCATTTCCCAAAAACATTCGCAAAATATTCGCATGATTTTTGTGAATGCGAATGTGAATGTTAAAAATACGTCACTAGTGTGTGTGTGGCAATAATAATTTACAAGTTTGTAATTTTATTTGTACTTAGTCATATTTTCAATTAAATTTTATCAATAGTATTTTAATTTTATTTGATCAAGCTAAAGTAATTTATGTTAAAAAAACGTCAGACTCAGGTTTATCAGGATGCAATCGATTCCTTTTATTTTCATAAATATTTGACCATAGTAAGGTTGATCGGCAATAATCGGCATTGCCGACTAGTCGGCCGATTAGTCGGCAATTTTCTCACCGATTAGTCGCTGGTCGGCTGATCGGCAAAACCCATAGTCGGTCCATCACTAATAATATAATTTCTCTGTGGGGCCATCCATAAATTACGTCACACAAGTTCACCCCCCCCCCCTCTCCCCCCTAACGTGTGACGTAATTTATCTAGTCTGGTTATTTGGTCTGGTCGACTTATACAATATGTATCAGATTTATATGTAAGATAGGAGAGTACATGGCTCAAAATCGGCAACTGAATCGATTCCACGTATTTTTAATGTAGGTAATTTTTTTTTCCTAAAAGAAATTAAAATTAAGTAAATGATGTCACCCAATTCTTTAAACAGTCGAAACAAACAAAAATGAATTTTAAGTCAATGCAATAGGGTCCTTTCAAGCATTATTATACTTAGCCACAGCCTCAAACACACACTGCCAAACGTACGAGTTGTGCGACCTTTGTGTACGACGTTAAAGAAATACACTACAAACGCAATAGATCAAAAAAATATTATAAAGAAAGTTCGCACACTTCCATACGTTTTCTCTCTTCCGCATATTTAAAAACAGTCGGGAGGAAGCGAGACGTAACGAGAGTGTCATTTCCGGCCGGCGGTGTGATCGGCCCGGCGACCGGCGGCTTTCTTTTGTGATCTACGATTTAGTAAATTAAAAAATCAGTCGCACCGCACGCGCCGGCCGTATCAGTGATGGGATAGATTAGGTTTACTTGGTCAGCTGATTTGACCCAACTAGACTTTTTTCTGTGGGGACGTGTTTATTTCAAACATTCCATTAGCGGTGAGGATCTAAAAAATGGAATAATAGCTGCATTTGACGTAGTGAAAAGTGACACTGTAGTATTAAATAAACTTAAACGACAATTACAAAAACGTGCATTATTGTGTATCGAACAAGGTGGTGGACATTTTGAAAATGTCATTATAAGACGACGCCGCAAGAGTTGATAGGATTCTATGAGGATGAAGAGGGAAGAAACCAATTATTATCAGACCTGTAAGTTACCTACAGTAACTAAATTTAAATGGTTTTTTAATATTTGTAAATATTTTTATAATTCACAGCTTTTAAACACGCAGTATTTTTTGTTTTGTTGTATTATTACTTAAGTCCGATTTAAACGTATTATGTAGATTGTAGGTAGTTAACTTAATTTTATGTGAATGACCGCCCAAACGGAATTATTTAGTAAAGCTCTTAAGTTCATACAATTCTTCACAACCTACTTAACAAACTTATGCATTTTACTAAAATGTCTGCTCAAACGTGTTAAGTGATAAGCCCTGCCCATAGAAAAATTTCTAAATCACTTGTTTACTTGCGTACAAAATTTGAAGTACTAAATTGTCCGTTTACACCTATTAATTTACTTAAAATTTAGTTATCTACATATCTACTTCTAAACAATAAATATTTCAATAAATAGGTATCTTATCATTTTAATGCCAAAACGATTGATATTGTATCAATTAAAATGATTCAAAGTCGACAGTCCAAAAGCTGTAAAAAGTGATTAAAAGAGGGAATCATAATTATTGTTTATGAAACAATTTATCTTAGTACGATTAACTATTATTTTAGGCATATGTAGGTAATAATAATGTTTATGTTCAATAAAATCTTTGAATCTTTACCTAATTGGATGTGTTCAGTAAGTGATACGAGTATAACACACCAACCAATTAAATGAAATGAGTACTCAGGTAACAAACATGTTGTGTTTAACAATGTCTAATGTAGGTATGTACAATGTCGAATTCGTTTTCGTGCATCAGCTGTTATCGACGCGCGCGCGCCGCGCTGGCCCCCGCGGCCCGCGTTGTGGCCTGTGACGTGGGTCTCACTCTCATGTGTGCGTTAGTCTGTATGCTTGTTTAGAATATTATGAACATTCTTATCCCTCTACGAGAACAAGTAATTTCTTGAATAAACAATTAATAAGCTAATAAAAAATATTTCAGTGTAGGTATTATGATTAAAACTGAATAGGTATTCTAATTGGGGTGTTTAAGGGTGTACGTCATTTATGCATTCAATGTAGTGAAAAGTGACACTGTAGTAGGTATTAAATAAACTTAAACTTATTACTGACATTGTTAAATAATTTTGTTCTTTAATTTGAGGTTTATTAATCAATGAGTTCAAAATTGTTCACAGTCTACAGTACAAAGCCTGAAAAATGTGATGGAAAGAGAGAATCATAATTTGTTTACTATTTAATCTTCGTACCATTACCTACTACATATTTTATGTAATGATCGCTCGATCGCTAATAGTCTGCTGTTTTCGTCGGGGTGTACTCACACAGACGCGCGAACCTACCTTGTAGCGCTCGTTCGCTCTCATGTGTGCGTGCGCCGCTGGGTAGAATGTTCACACTTTTCGTTCGAAATGAGTATAACTTATTTCTTAAATAAAAAATTATTAAGCTATAAAAAACAATTAAAAATACGTGGAATCGATTCAGTTGCCGATTTTGAGGAAGATACTTTCTCAAAGTGCGTAAATCCTGTTATACGTTGTATAATTTTTATTATTTAACATATCATTATGTATGGCTTTCGGTTTGTCATATAAATCTGTAAATTATGTTTGTTTCAGGGCAATGGTCCGGGAGGGATTTCTCATGCTAAGTTTACGAATTATTATTTCGATGTACCGGAATTTTTGAGGCTTGTGGAAAAATGTGCTGCATACGTACGTACGCGACAAGATTTCAAGAACTATATTGAAGCGTCTATTTTAAAGAAATCACATGACGAATTGTGATCTAGAAAATGGTGAACTTAAGCATATTTTACAAATATTATGTGATCTGAAAAGACGTAAGTTATTAGTCTTGGTATCGAGCTGTGACAAGATATTAGTTTAGTGTTGGTTCTAATTGAATAATGTGATATTTAATACACTTGTATCCTTATTTTTTAGGTAAGCTTTTGAGGTTTTTTTTTGGAAAAGTAGTTTTAACGTCTATGTGGTGAAATACGCAAACTACTTGGCAAGTGTATTGAGATTAACAATAGTAATTTCTAGTGTCCGACCGAAGCTTCGGCTTCGGCTTCGGCTTCGGCCACCTTCGGCCAAAAAAGCACCTTCGGCCAAATCTTCGGCTTCGGCCAAAAATTTGCCGAAGGTTTGGCCGAAGCCGAAGGTTTGCTAGTTGTCAAATATTGAAATTTACTGAACGATGCTAGAGCGAGACGGAGAGTGTGCAGAGCAGCAGAGTTTCGCCGCACCGGCCCAAACGAATCGCAGTTAGTAAACTAAACGAGTCAAAACAAGTTTAACTTAATTATCCTAAGAAATTACTTATAAGTATTTAATTTTCTCAAAAATTCCAAAAAATTATATATATGTAAAAAATAGATATTGAAAAAGCGTTAAACTTTGCTCAATTATTTTATAGAAATATTTTGTGTTCGTCTGATAATTAAAAAAATGTGACTGATTATTTGATTATTTTTGTTAAAATTACTTTAAGTAAATAAATATTTAATTAACATTGTATATTTCAAACTTTTATTTTTGACAATATTTTATTACCTACTTGTATATGTTGGTCACTCGGCTCGTTATTGGGCTAAATCTCTAAAGCTCTCACAATATGTATCTAGTATATTCTGAGATCAAAGTAACTATCGTATTTCTCAAGGTCAATGACACCTTCGGCTTCGGCTTCGGCTTCGGCCGAAGGTTTTGGTGAATACCGATTAATCGGCTTCGGCTTCGGCTTCGGCCAGAATTGCACCTTCGGTCGGACACTAGTAATTTCATAGATTGAAAAAGATAATATCTTTCCATATTTTTATCTTTTCGGTTTCCCGTTTTAAGGAGCAAGAATATTCTTCAACATTCCTTTTTCTCAGTTGTTGCATAGTCCTAATTTTTGCTGTAAATGGCATTTTAGTCATTCCATATAAAATATTTTTTCAAAGTTACATGCTTAAATTTAATGTCAAATGCATTTTATAAGCATGCTTTATAACATACATTTACCCGACTGCCAGGAAGGGTTATGATTTTCGCGCGTATCTTGTATGCAGTGGCGGATTTAAGTTTGTTGTCGCCCTAGGCCCCTTAAGATATGCCGCCCTTTTTGCTCTGTGAGGAGGTGATTATCGAAATTAAATATGCAATTTTTAAAACCCTTAATTATTATGTATCAAATGTTAACTTAAATACGTTTTATTAGTTAACATAGAATTATCGTTTATACTTGCCAGTTAATTGAGATGGAAATGGTCAGATGTCATTAAGACAACCATGAAAACATGGTGAAATTTTTTGATTAAAAATGTTTCTCCTGTTTTTTATATTTTTGAATAGAGTTCAAAAAATTTATGAGGAGAAAAAAATAACGTAACCTGGCAACGCTTAAGACCAAGCCCTACAACCGCCCCATACAAAAAGCCCCCTGAAATGGTGCCGCCTCAAGAGATTTCAAAAATGCAATTTTTATTTCAAAAATGCAAATATCTCAGCGGCCATCTTGTTTTTTAAATTTTTTCAAATTTTTTCGTAATTCTCCTCCTTACACTTTACGAAAACCCACAAAAATATTGGCCGAAAAGTCATAAACAAAAAAGTTTACAATCTCAACTCGGCCGCCCGCGCCATCCTGAAAATGTGACATGTCAGATTTTTCCCGAGGTCACGGGAGGGGAAGGAGAAAACCCGCCATAGACAACAAAATCCCATCTCACCTCCTTCTGGGAGAACAATTATTTTACTTACTTTACTTTAGGTTGAAAACTTTTTTAAATTTAATTATAATTTATTCAATAAAAGCTAATCCGCTACAAAAACTAATAATTTGCGAAAAATCTGAAAATTAATGTTTTCAAACTAATACAGATTAAAAAGAATCCATATTGCACCGACAAATTAAGTGGTAAATTATGCATAAAAATATTTTATAAAGAAGCGAAAATAATTCACAAAAATATTTTAGGTAGACTGTTACGAATAATTCTCATATTTTACCGTTCCAAATTTTTTGGGGTTCTGAAAATTTTGCCGCCCCCAAAATCATGGCGCCCCTAGGCCCGGGCCTCACGGGCGTAGGCCTAAATCCAGCACTGCTTGTATGTATGTAATCATAATATCTTCCAAACCTCTGAACGGATTTATATAAATAAGATATCGTTAAAATCGTCTTGATTACTCAGGTGTTCTTAGATAAGTAAAATAAAAAAAAACAAATATCGTGGCTGTGAAATGCCATTGTTTGAAATATCAAAAAATAAAAATAAATCTAATACTGCAATATATAACACGTCGAAAATATCTCCGGACCTGGCTCAATGACGTCATGCAAACTAACGAGAGATAGCAAAAAAATAATAATCGAGATTTGATTTTGATTTGTGTGTAAGTATCTACTTTTTTACACTTTTATACAACTTTTAGATCAGTCTGTACTTTATAGGGTTCCGTACCCAAACGGTGTCAACGGGACCCTATTGCTAAGCCCCGGCTGTCCGTCCAACCGTCTGTCTGCAAGTGTGTCTTATGAACCGTAATAGGTAGACAGTTGAAAATTTCACAGGGTGTATATTTCTATTGCCGCTGTAACAACAAATAACGAAAATAAAATAACATTATAAAATGGATGGGGATATACTGGATACAAAAAGGTTTTAATCGGTGTTTTTTACAATTCACAAATAATACACAGAAAAAGTAGAGAGCAAGAGAAAGTGGCGAAACTATTCTGGAAAAGCCTCTACACCAGACATCGTTACGCTGTCGTTGTCGTCATCTTCATTATCACTCAATAAGTCACTGTCACTGGCTTCTCCTCCTAATGAAATTATTAATTCACGTTCTTCATGTTCATATAACCTGTCATTATGCCAAAACTTATCTCTTAAGCGATCAACATGGTTGCATTCTTTCTTCCAATCTTCCGGAGTTATACTTTGTACCTATCGCTTCCTTTGTTAATCTTTCTATATGTTTTTCTGATTGGTCTGCCAACCTTTGTTTCATCAAATTCCAAACATACTCAATAGGGTTGAGATCACAGTGGTAGGGTGGCAGACGTAATACCTCATGTCCATAAGCTCTAAATATTTCGTCGATGAAATATACCTTCTCGGGTTTATTTCTTTAAATGAACATATACCGTTCTCTTTTAGTCATTTTGTCATCAAAGGAGGTGGCCAACATCTGTATGGGCATTTGCCCCATTTGTGAAGTATAATGTACACATATTATTTTTACCTTACATTAAAGCTTACAATATCTACTTTGATAATTTTATCAATAAAAATCTCTAGAACTCGGGATTCTCCTTTTACGGGCAGTTTTACCTTTTGTAGTTTGACATTCTGCAAAACATATGTAATCGTGAAAAAGTGTTTTAAAGAGCGATTTTTGTATTAAATAATTAATACTATTTATCTTTTGGATTATTAATAAAATTATTTTAATTATGTCTTTTACTTTAATTATGACTTTATGACCTTATTCCTACAAAAAGAAGTACCAGCAGTACTAAATAAAATATACGTATTAACTTGTCACCTACCTATCTGTAAATATTCACAAGCAAACGTAATATAAATAAAACTGCATATTGATATTATTAAGTGTTTCATTATATACATTTAGGTACACATATGTAAAAATTAAGGAATAAAATATAACAACAGTACCAAATAAGGCAAATAAGGTGATGCATTCAATTTTTTTTCAAATTCAAAATCATTTATTCGTTTAGGTATCATTGATACACTTATGCACGTAATTTTTTAATCAACCAGCTTTTCGCAAAGGTGCTTTGTCATGGACGACAAGAAAAGCTGTAAAAAATCTCCTCAACACATCTTTTAAAAATAAAAATACATTGATATATTTATTACAAAAAAATATACAACTTGTACAGAACTGGCTGCAGAGCTGGTCATTTCCATGCGTCTTTGTAATTTATGTACTCATCTACAGTATAGTAGCCTTTGCCTAAAAGTTGAAAGAAAAAATGTTAGGAGCCTATTATAAAATAGAACTTATTTTCTAAACGTATTGCAAAAAAACAGGAATATTGTACATTGCCGCGTGAACCTAGTCGTAGTAAGCACTACTTAATAGTAAAGAAAAATGCTTTACCTGTACTGCAGTGATCCATTCTACCAATATGGATTGCAGGTTTCCTGCTAAGGAAGATATGGAGTGACGTGCCATGCGCTCAATATCAACCGCGCAATTAATGCAGCTCATGGCAAAAAAATTCAAATACAATTAATATTTTGCAGAAATGAAACTGAAAAATATTATTTTGGCAAATGACAATATAGTAGACATTCGCACTTCTGTCAGCCAATTGTCAACCTCCAGTGATGCCGGTCACTCACATTCGCGCGAATACGCGAACCCACAAGTGTGGGACGACCTTCGCGAATGATTATGCGAAGTTTTGGAGGCATTCGGGGTTTTCCAAGCTGTGCCGGTTTTTTGTCGCACATCAAAGCGCGCGAACCTCGAACCTTCGTGTAGTCTCCCACACATTCGTGCGACCAGTTGCGCACACGACTAAAAAGGTGATGTATCTCCTAATTTTTCGTGGTTCGTGGCGTCTAATCGTACTACCATTTATTTTCTGTATTGAAAATGGATTTGAATGACCACAACATAATAACAACAGCAAGATTGAACATTCGTGAACAAAGTGTAGGAGAAAGCGGATATGGGCTTGTATACTCATATGCGAACCCATGCCTGACCGCTCTTCACATATGTGCAAACATTCGTAAAAATGTCAAACATTTGCGCGCATGTGAGTGACCGGGGTGATAGCAATGGAGGTAGTAAAAGTATATTTGTATACAATACAACTTATTATTATTGTTAATTTATTATAACTACTCACGGCGGAGTTCAGAAGAAAATTAAAATTCTAGTTATGTTATAATAAATGGAAAATATGTCTTTTCAGAGGACAAAAACCTTGTACAAAAAAACATATTTTAACCATTTCCGGGGTAAATATTGGCCACCTCCTTTGACATTGTGTTCTTGCAGCCACGTTTGTATTTC
Organism: Thymelicus sylvestris; assembly: GCA_911387775.1. NCBI lineage: Eukaryota > Metazoa > Arthropoda > Insecta > Lepidoptera > Hesperiidae > Thymelicus > Thymelicus sylvestris. The sequence goes on from OU426888.1 coordinate 10,759,451, forward strand.
GTTTTTACGTGCACAGAAAGGCGGCTTATTCACCTGCTTACTATGATAGGGCGCGTTGTCCATGACAATTATTCCGTTGGGTGGAAGATTCGGTATCAATTTCTCTTTGATCCATTTTGTAAAATTGGATGCATCCATTTCGTCATGGTAATTACTGGTTGTTGATTTACACTTATAACTATAGAGGAGCTCTGCTCCTTGTCCGAAACCGTTCTCATTACCCTCATTACCTTCGTCGATGAATGTTACTAGTTTTTTTTTCAACGCCACGTTCGTCATTTTCTTTCAGTCGTCTTAGATATTTTGCTCTCCAAGCTGCTATTTCAGGTGTTTGCACCAAAAAATCGCGTCTTCGTTTACATTTTGTAAACCTGCACCCCAAATAATTTATTAGTATGTTTCTTAGGGCGTCTTTTTGGCCGGGAAAGTTGAGCTCCTGTTTTGCTATTCTCAGAATCTTTTTTAAAGTTGGTATTTCTTTTATTCTATAAAAACTTTCAACCAAAGAGCGTATCGCGCAAGACTCAAAATTATCTAGATCTATTTTCTTTTTGTATTTTTACGCTTTTTTCCTGGTGTCGAGAGCTTGACAGTGTCCGTGGCAACTAAAGTTGAAGTACTAGGTTGTGGATCTTCTTCGAAGGACGTCATGTCTTTCTGAACAAGTTTCTGCTAAAGTTTGTAATTTTTTTGAATTTTTTAGATAAATCAACGCCCTTTTATTGCTTGTTCAATCGGCATAGTGAAATTTTCAAAGAATTGGATTACTCTGAGCACTAAATTCCGCTCTGCACTATGTATCGTCCTACCCATCTTACAACACTAAATAATAATAAACAATAAACAACAAGAAACAATAAACACCAATAAACAATAATGCGATTACGAAAAATACAGATGCATCGGCGCTTGCGTTGGCAACGGTACTGGATAGGCGAAAACAGGGCGAGGTCCGAGGAAGCGGGAGGGGCATCGAATTCCTGCGAGGTGCGGAGATATTTCCGACGTGTTATAGGTATTAAATTAAAGAGCTCATAAGGTTTTCAAAAAGGTGTCATGATAGCTTTTTTGATAGCAGGCGGGTTTTTTTCCCGGGATTTTTAGTTCTGAATATACTAGAACGTTTTTCTCCCGAAGGAAAGAAAACGGATAATTAGCTTAAACCACCCTTTTTCATGTACATACTTATGTCTAAAGATTTGAAATAAACTATTTTTATTGAAATCAATTTCAGGAACTCACATATTTTCCATGGAACTGATTTTCAAAGTGGAGGGTTTCTAACGGATATTGCTTTTAGAATATGTTTAACCAGGTAATGGGAACTGAGTTCTTCTGAATGCTGAAGATTTGCCTGCGTACATAGTACATAATACGGATATGTAAGGTAATTGTCCGGGGAGATAATTTGACGTCTTATCTCATGGCGCCGAGCCCAATTTATCCACCTCATACAAACCTCTTTGTATGTTTTAAAAGTTTACTTCCTTAACGACGACTCCAATAGTTTTATATCTGCCTTGTTTTCTATGGAACTAATCCACTCCGAACCTTCCAAACCAATAAATTTAAATTTTCTACGTGTGAATGCGGTTGATGGGTACTCAAGTCTATCAGGTTCGCCTCTACGTTCGGGATTGGTAAGGGAGGACAGAACGCTTGCTTCCTCAAATCGGAATCCCAAAATGCCTTCGGCCAACTTCGAGCCACGATCTGGAAAGTACATTTGAATTATCCCGATGACGGAATACTCGTGGAATTATTGCAGGTTTTTTATTGGGAAGATAATTCCCTGTTTGAATTGCCAGGTCCTGATGAAGGCGTCCCTGAATTGGCTTTGTTGTCGCTTGCATCTTCGCTGACATAATTATAATGATATTACTGCCGATCTTGCTAAGGCGAATAGATTTATAGATCGAACACGAGCATGCCCATGTGCCGGAATATTGCTGAAGTAGCCATCGAGTTGAGGTGCCATTCGGGTAGGCTTTTGTTTCGTCAAAGTCTGTCTGCTAGGGAGTTTTACATCGCCGGGACTGGACTTTACATGGACGGGAGGATGACTGTGATGAGAGTATTCTAGAATTGACGTTGTTAACGTTGTAGATGTTAACGTTTTCAGAAGTTTCACGGATTCGAAGATGTAAGACACCGTGGTTCCCACCGACCAACTGAGTTCCTCCAGGAACTTTTGTGGAATTAGCGCTTTCAATTAGTGTGGTTTTGAGTAAGGTAGGAGTTTCAATTGTTTTTTGCAAAATTCGGCTGTGAAAACGACGCAGAAGTAGTATTACCTCGGCTTAATGCCAGCTCCATCGTTTTCTTTTGATTAGAATATTCAAGTTTTGTATAAGCCTTTTTTTTTCTTTTGACGACGATTTCTGATTTTCTTTACAGTTTCATGTTGTTGCCCAAATATTCTAGCTTCGTGGTGGCTCTGATGGAGGGTTTCGAATGCTTCACTTGTCAGCCTAGATTTTGTAGATGATTCTTGACATATTTGACTTGTTCCTCTAGAATCGAAGCATTTTCGTAAACAAGCAAAGTCGTTCAGATACACCACAATTCGCATTCCTTCTTGACGCAATGTGTGTAATCCAGTTTATATCCTGGTCAAAAGCAGCGGGAGCACTTTCTATACCGAAATAGTTTTCCCGAAGAAACGATGGGATTTTTATATGATTTAGCAGTCGAAACTTTGGTGCAAGCCCATATTGATTAACACCTTTTAAATTGAAGATAGGTCGGTAGGAACCATCTGCCTAGTCTATTAGGAACATTTTTGAGAGATAGCCGCTGGGAGATTGAATTACTTGAATGGCGCACGAGTTCAAGAGTTGTTGGATTTGATTGGAGTTGAAATTTTATTAAATTCTTTGATGTGAATTTCATAAATGGAGGTTTTGCTTTGAAGGGTCTTCGATACCCTTGCGCCCGCAAACATACTGGAAGAGGGCATCCGATTTCCTTTTGAGTCAGCTGTCATAAAATGATTCCCGACTTTATTCCTAGTGGTTTATTCCTCTTGAGGTAATTGAATTATCAAATATTTTTCTTTTTTTGTCTGTTTTTGAGTTAGCCACTGAGCTATTTCATAAGGCGTAATTTTCTGAAGGATTTTTTTATATAAATCGCACTCAATGTTGTAAGCCTTTTATTAGCGGTCCGTAAAAAACACATCAACACATGTAACCTGTGAGATGAATGAGGCGGAATAGAGATCATAGTTATGATATTTTCTCGACAAAAATTTTAAGCTTTGAAGGTACATGGCGGTAGTAATTATCTAAAACTAAAAGGATTGGTTTGTGTTATGAAGGTTTTGAATTTTCAGCAAAATGTTGTAACCATTTTAAAAATATTTCCTCAGTTGTTCCATCCACTTTGAGTGTTCATAAATTGCTCCTACTGGCCCATCTTTTCCGAGTTGCGGAGTGTGTCTTTTACGAGGATAAGTGAACAAGATCAGTATTAAAATTTCACTTTCACTCTCCCAAGAAGTCAAAGCCACAACTCATTTTTCGCCTTTTGATGCCATTTTTTTTTTCAGTTTCATATATTATTGTCAATCCCGTCTCGTCCTCGTTGTAAAAACGAGTATCTACAGATTTAAATGAGTGCTTGGATATAAATTCTTCCAAGTTATTAAAAAACTTATTTACTTTAGTTTGATTAAATCGTAATATTATTTGAATGCTAATCAGCATCAGCATTTCTCTATTAAAAACGGAACATTGTAGCAAATTATTTAAAAAAAACCCGACTGCGTAAAATAACCTAAAAAGAAAAAAACAAGCCCAGTAGCTTAGAATGTTGTTAAAAGTAACACTGAACAACTACACCATAAAAGGATTATGATTTTATCTCTGCGTCTGGGAAAATTGATCTTACTGCTTGAATAGCTGATAATTCGTAAACCAGTGTTACCTAATTATTGAGGTTTACATGACTTGACTTGTGCCTTTATAAGCATAAACAATACTATATATGAATTTTTACCTTTATTAGTCATTAGGATATAAAACAGGGTTGGAAAAAATCATGATTTTTTAAAAAAATCGTTAAAATCACGATTTTTTTAAAAAATCGTAATTAATCACGATTTTTTTGATTTTTTCATTTTATTTTAAAATATTTTTGCGCAAAGCAGAACGCGCCTTCAAGGGATTGCGCGGATACAGCGCGGGGATTTCTCTTTTGTCTGACATGTGAATGCCAAGCAAATGTGCAAAAGCAAGTCAATGCAAATTCTAAATTTGTTTTTAGGGTTCCGAAGTTAAAATTGGAACCCTTATAGTTTCGTCATGTCCGTCCGTCTGTCCAAAGCAAAGCGCCGAAACCCTTAATGCTAGAAAGCTGTAATTTGGTACGGATATACATATAAATTATTAAAACTCCAGAATTGTAAAAATAAATATTGAAAAACATTTTTTTTTCAGGGTACCTCCCCTGCACGTAAGTGGGCGTCCATAAATTGCGTGAGGTGTTTTAGGGGGGGGTGGGGGTCGAGTCAAATCTCATCTAATTTTACGTTGGAGAGAGGGGGGGTCTCGGCAAATATCACGCAATTTTTTTTCTGATCGAAACAAAACAAAATTATACTATTTTGGTCCATTTAATCCAGATTGTACATGCTTAAGATTTAATCTTAAGCGTAATCGTAATACGATTAAGATCATTCACTAAATAAAAGCACGAAGCAATTTTTTTTTTATTTTTACAATAACAATCCAACGCATTTACGTAAAAACCCACATTTTGAAAAATCTCACGTGAGATTGGGGGATGGGGGAGGGGGTTGAATAAAATCTCACCAGGGGGGGAGGGAGTGACAGAAAATTAAAAAAAACACCTCACGTAATTTATGGACGGCCCCTAACGTGAGGATGATTTTTTTATTCGTCGCGTACCCTATAGTGTGGGGTATCGTTGAAAAGGTCTTTCAAAAATGTTATGGGTCTTCTAAGACCATTTTTGGAATTTGGGGTCCGTTTGTGAGTAATTTGCCTTTAAAGTGCTAATTTTGGTTAAGAGTCAAGTGGGACCAGGGGGGGAACCCCCCGTTCGGCTAAATAGTTGAAGTTGGACAAGTGAAAAAATTCTCCAAATTAGATTATACGATGAATTTATAAGGAAAACTATCATGGCTATGTTAACATAAGTCTTGTATTAGTCGATAAACGTACTACTTCAGAACCCTACATTTCGCGTGGCCTGACACGCACTTCTCCGGTTTTTATGGATTTCTGTGAAAGAAAGTGAAATTACACATTTTTGATTAAATCATTGATTTTTATTGAAAAAATCATTTGATTTAAATCGTGATTTAAATCATGATTTAAATCAAAATGATTTATTCATGCCAACCCTGATATAAAATAATGGTATTATTATGGTATTGAACCATCTTCATTAGAAACTTTTCCAAGTAAGCTATATATATGTATTTGTGTTAATAGCATCGAACAACTTGTAAAGGTATCATCCATAATAATTTACAACATTTTCAAGGCATATTCAGAGGAAAAGATTAGTATTCGATTGTTAAGATATCCGTAATTTGCTAGTAAAAAAGTGTTTAAAAGCGAGCGGTACTTTCAACTTCATTTGCCCTGTCAAATTGTATTTTATTTACACCTAGTGATTTTTTCATGCGGCAATATAATGTAGACTTTATACCAGTTGCAACAATATTTCTTGAAAGTGATGGCATACAATTTGAATCGTGAAGAATGGCCTTAACTTTTTCTTGTTTATTATTTAAGGTCGATGCATACGTAACGTGTTTTTACCCCGTACGGGACGGGGACGGGGCATAAATATACGTGCGTGCCCCGTTCCCGTCCCGTAAGGGATTTCGCTGCGTATGCACTATCGTATAGGTACATTTTCTATGAAACGATTTTTCCAAAACTTCACCCGACCGTACCGTTACCCGTTACGGAAACCCGTTACGTATGCATTGCGCTTTAGTGTTAAAATCCCCTTGCGATTTTTTTTGTTAGTGCAAATCCATACCTTGCATTCTTGTAGGCCTTCTTTAGGTTGTATCTGTGACCATCATGCAAAAGTAGCTGTCCTCCTCTAACCTCTTTGCGATGATATATATTCATATTTTATTCGATTACCGTGTGATTCGGGTACAGAGGCACTATTATTCATTATAAAGATAATTATAAATAAAATTTTTAAGTTCCCCATCATTCCCGTGTATGGAATTTTTTTTATTCAAGTTCAAAAGTCAAAAACATGAGTTTTTCGCGATTTTCAGCAAAACGGTAAGTTTTGTCATAAATTACCCCAGCCAAAAATTGTAGATCATAAAATTATCTATAAAAATGTATCAATACTTTTTTCCTACGAGCCACCGTTTCTGAGATATAACGATTCAATAATCTAAATTTTACTAACAAAAAATAACCGACTTCAAATTCTCAAAAACTACTTGTCAGATCTCGTTCAAATTTATGTGGGACTACATGACAAGCACCAGCTTTCTATTAAAAAAAGAATCATCGAAATCGGTTGACAAGATATTGAGTTATTCGTCAATTTGTCGCGCACATCTTAACACAAATTTACGACTTATGTAGTTTTCTCATAGATGCCATTGTCAGATCTCAATAAAATTTATGTGGGACCACATGACAGACATCAGCTTTCGATTAAAAAAAGAATCATCAAAATCGGTTCGCCCAGTCCAAAGTTCTGAGGTAACAAACATAAAAAAAAAAAAAAAAATACAGTCGAATTGAGAACCTCCTCCTTTTTTTGAAGTCGGTTAAAAAGTTGTAAAAGTTGTTATCGCTAACGCGCCAAGTACACTACCTCATAGGTACCTCATATATGACGATAAATTTTTTCGACCGATAAATAAAAATTTCGACCGATTTTTGGCCTCTCTTCAAGCTTTGCTGAACCACTTCTCGGGGCAGTTCTCGACGGTTTTTGCGTACTGTTCTACACAAATCGGTAGCTTGTTCTTTTAGGTATCTTGCTAAGGGTATGCTAGTGTAGTAGTTGTCCGTTATCATGATTCTTCCTTCTCTAAGCAATTCTTCGCACAAACTAACAACAACTGATCCTGGCTTATCTAATCCATTTGGTTGTCTTGACCAGAATAAACGCGGTAGCTCCAGGTACCACCAACCACTGTCAGTGCATAATTTATAAATTTTTATTCCATAGCATTCCAAGCTTTCTTTGGATTATAGGTTCGAAAAGATAGTCTTCCCCTGAAATCAATCATTGACTCGTCGACTACTATACACTCTCCGGTGGTATATATTTTTCGCCAGTTTTTTGTTATTTTGTTGATGAGTGGCTGTATTTTATATAAACGGTCGCCTTCATTACGTGGTGCTTCGTTATCTACAAAGTGCCAGCACTTTAGTATGAGCGCGAGCTTATTATAGGACATATTTATCTCGTGAAGGAGAGGATGATAGTGTATTTTGTCCTTCTTCCAGCAGTTATCAAGCCTTGGAAAATTGATGACTCCTGTAAGTAAATAAACACCTAAGAACTTTCTCATTTCATCTCTTGGTGTCCATCTCTTTAGACGACTGTTGGGACTGTTGGGTTTGTTAAGCGTATCTATTGATTTCGACTACCATAAATTCAATAATGTCTTCATCAAAAATGTTTGTGAAAATCGTCCATAAGTCTGAGTGCTCAGTAAAGAAGCGTTCGTGGCGTTTGCCCTCATAAGCAGTAAAAACTTGCCGTTGCAAATTCCTTATTTCACTTTGCCATTCAGTACCAAGCTGGGGGATAGCTGGAACAAAAAAAATGGGATCAGCAGGAGGCACATGCAAATCATCAGCAGGCATACCAGAACTGCCATCATTTACTTTATTCGGCTGAGAAACCGGCCTAGCAGGATTGTATTCAAGCTCGACATTAGCAGAAGCAGAAGCGATTATGTTTCCAGATTGTGCAGTTGTGATATTTACATTCTGAGTATTAGTAATATCAATAAATTGTTGAATACTAATCACATCCTCCTCCACCGATTTGTATATATCGTTTGTATGAATAAGTATGTACCTGATTGTAAATCGTCTTCATCTTGTGAGTCTTGTGTGTCAAAATCTTCTACTTGGCGCAAAACTTCGTCTTCGCCATCACTATCTTCCGAAATACGTAGCATTTGTTCATCAGTTAGAAGTTTTAGAGGCATTTTTACTTCACAACAACAACCAACGAACAAATTCGAATGTTTTAGGTTATAGCGGTAAAAATTACATCTATGACAAATGAGACTGACATATAGAAAAACAATATTGTTTTAAAAATGAGTTTATTATGTCTATGGATATTACGAAAATTTATACGTAACGTCCGTGCATTTTAAATAATCCACGATGTTCTAGCTACTACGTCCGTGCGTTATAAGTAATGCACGGTATTCTAGCTGCCACGGCTGTGCATTGTTTTTAACGAGTTTTTTTAAAAGCACTTACATGTACTTCACAAGTACATAAAATGAAATAGTTTGCCGAAAAAAAAAATTGGACGTCACGGCTACTTTAACCAAAATGCTCTACACAGCCAACGTGTAAATGCATATGCAACGAAGTAGTAATTCGGACCTAACGTGCTTGTGTTGTGAACAAAGACGGTGGATTTTTCATTTGAATGCGAAGACGCATGTCAATCTGTATTATTTTCCTTTAAGTTACAACGAAATAACAAGAAATGTGGTATGTGTCTATTATTACATATTAAGAATCACTGGTGTTGAATTAGGAATGAATTACTCCTAATTAACCTCCAGTAGTCATATTATGAGAAAATTTTCGTCTCAACTGACTACCGGTGTTGAGATTTGGTGGTCAGACGGTCCGGAGGGCACTTTTCTATCAAGAGTAAGTTTGATGCTACCTACTATTCCATCTGCCGCGTTTTTGCCGTGGCCTGCCTCGTAAAATGCGAGTGCGAGCGTAACAGACCAATCATGTTGTAATTTTTTTGTTATTTCTATTTTATTTTTATGTTTGTAAATTTTAACTTTTCTTTTTGTTTTAACTATAATTATAAATTTTATCGATGTATGTATGTTCATGTGTGTACCTTTGGCACAGAAATAAACGTGTTTCTTTCTTTCTTTCTTTCTTTCTAAAATGACCAAGTGGCAGCAGATATTTTTTTGTATTAGTGAACTGCTGAAGTTTTTTTTTTGGCGATATTGTGCCGATTGTCCATCTGAGTAGAAGTGTATTATCGTGGTTTCAGAGGTTTTGAGCTTTATCATCTCAATAGTGGGATTCAAGTGTGCCCAGATCGCTGATGGTTGGTGACTTGTATTGTCTGACAATAAGCAGAAAGATTGAGTGCGATCTTTCCAAAATACCATTCCCGTATGGAGGTTTGATGATCCGTAATGCATAGATTGGACCTCTTTAGCAAGTGTGGCTTGGCAATTTTCAGAGAAGTCGCATACTGTTACGGCTTCGTTTTCTTTTAGCTCATTCACTGCCTCAATGTATTGGTTTTGCTGATGTATCATGTTAAAGAAATGTTTTTTGTTAGTGGGGCAACTCAAGTCCCACGGACGCACTGACGTGCATCCAGTAAAAATTATAGGAAATATGGTTTACTGGTAGTAAAATAAAATACTCAGCGGCTCAGCGCACACTACTTGAACTTCCCTTTCAACAATGGTTTCGTCAAAGCATCCGCAACCATATAAGCTGTTTCTACATACTCAAGTACAATATGTCCATGCTCGACGGTCTCCCTTATATAATGGTGTTGCACATCCAAATCGACAAATTACATGCTTTGTACGTTGATGGTGTACAGGGTTCTGCGCAATGGCCACAGCAAACTAGCTATCACTGAAGATTTTCATTGTCGCCTCAGCTTGACCAGTGACCTCTGAGTACAATCTTTTTAGGAAAATTCCTTCCACTTCAGACATTGCTACATATTCAGCTTCTGCTGTGGATAGAGCACCTGTCCTCTGTTTTCTGCTTTCCCAAGAGATTGCAGCTCCCATATGCAGAAAAACCATACCCGAGCATGATCTCCTACCATAACAACTGGCATGACTTGCATCTACGTAACCCTGCACTTTACTCATTCCTGTCCTCTTATACTGTAGCCCTCGGCATTTAGTACCCTTCAAATATCTCAGCACTCGTTCAGCTGCTTCCCAGTGTTCTTCAGCATAGCAGGTGTTAAATTGGCTGAGATAATTGACTGAATGTGCAATATCTGGCCTCATGCAAACAGATCCGTATCCAAAAATTTTTTGGCAGAACAACGTTTGTCGACTTAGCTAGTATATAGATACATAATATATAGCCTATGTTACTTACTTTGATAATAATGAAGCTTTCTATAGATGAAAGAATTTTTGAAATCGTTCCAGTAGTTTGAACTTATTCGTTACAAACATCCAAAAATACAAATCGTTCCTCTTTATTATATTAGTGTAGAGTAATGGCTGAGAATCGCGTGATTTTAATTTATAAATTTCCCACCAATCTCAATATCATAAAAGAACTCCAAACATTTGACTTCCTATCCATACTAATATTATAAATGCGAAAGTGTGTTTGTTTGTTTGTTTGTTTGTTTGTCCGTCTTTCACGTCGTAACGGAGTGATGTTATGGTATGATTTTTTGTGTGGAGATAGGTAGGAGGCTGGAGAGTAACGTAGGCTACTTTTTACCGCAGTAAAACAACTCAATCTCATGGAAAGATCCATTATGATGCGTATTTGTCCATACTTCCATATCCATCCATACTATCCATCCATCCATACTAATATTATAAATGCGAAAGTTTGTTTGTTTGTTTTTTTGTTTGTTTGTCCGTCTTTCACGTCGTAACGGAGTGATGTTAAAATCATGCATGTTAAAAAACTCATTGTTACGTCCCTTTGAACACGCGGGCGAAGCCGCGGGTAATAGCTAGTATTTTATATCTTTAAACTGAAGTGCCTTCTCGTATTAAATCAATTGTAGTTTATGTATAACCCACAAATTAGTCAACGAGCAATCCAAGGCGATTCTGAAAGACCTGTGTTATTTAAATCTAGTGAAGTCATTCGAATGGGCGAAAGTATCGTATATCGTTTAGTTGCTCTTTGACTTCTTATTATGAGTATAACATAAGGAAGATCTTTCCCTGTCACGTTTTAGTTCGTGATAAGTCACTCACAAGTAACTAGACAAATCGAAGTCCATTCACGAAGAATACGTAATTTCCGGGTGCTTTTCCGATCGTGGGAAATACGAAAATTAATACGATATAACATTATTCTAAAATTTTGTATGTTTTTAAATATTGATTTTTGTAGTTAACTTTGAGTTACTGAAAAGAAAGCAAAGTGTTTCTCACCGAATCCTTTTTTTATATTTTTATCCGACTGCGCGACGCAAAGGAGAGTAATGTGTTTATCGGATTTGGTAGTTTACCGTCTTATAATCCTAAATCCTAATGCCCCGTTTAGACGCGCGCGCGAGCCACGAGACGCGCTGCGAGACGCGCTCGTACGCGCGCGTGTGAACAGCGAGCTCGCGGACCAGACCGCGGCGCGTCTCGTGGCTCGCAGGGCTCGCGTCGGGAGCGGTTTTTTGGGCGCGCGCCAAAGGGGCTCGCGCGAGAGCTCGCGCGGTGTTCACACGCGCGCGGCGCGCGCTTCATTTGACAACGGCTACTAGCGCCATGCGTACGTGTTCTATTGGATTCGTATTTTTCGAAATAAAAATATGATACTGAACGTTAATACTGAATGATAATAATAATAATAACCTAAAACTACTACTAATAAAACCTCGTATATTCAAAGTAATATTATTATAAAGAAGAAAATTTTGATGTTTTGTTTGTAATGAATACCAATAGCTTTTTTATTTTAAAAAACCTAATTGTACAGAAATCTACCCATAGTACAATCTACATTGAGTATTTTGCCTATAAATCATGGTAGAAAGGTTTCACTGACTGGATGCCGATGTATTACGTCAACGTGCTTCATCCTTGAACGTTCGAACGCATCTGAACGCAGCGAGCGTGTAAACACTAAATAGCGCTCGCGCGCGTAGGGGGCGTGGCTTACGGACGCGCTGCGAGACGATCCGCGAGCCGCGCGTATAAATGAGCGGTAAGAAGTCAATGAATCCTACTACAAAGTGAAAAATATTAAAAAAAAACCCGACTGCGTTAAAAAAATAAATAGAAAAAAACAAGCCCAGTAGTTCAGAATGTTGTTAAAAGTAATACTGAACAACTACTGGTCCGTGAGCCAGATAGTATTTTTTGTCAGTCATTTCCTCTCAAGCGATAACTCGTGATATACTTCGGAGAGTTGCATTATATAGCATGGTGAACGTCAGCTGCCTCTCCAAGGGTGGGTAGGGGGGCGGCAGCCTTTCAATCATGTAAAAAAAAATATTGTTTTCAGTCATTTCCTCCCGACTGAAAATTTGTTAGATGATAGATAACGTAATTATTTAAAGGTAAAAAAAAGTCAGCTGGCCATACCGTGGTGGATTATACGTCAGCTGGGCACGCGAACATGCAAAAAAAAATTTTTTGTTCAGTGATATCCTCTCACTTGAAAATGCGTCAGATGATACTTTACATGTTATTTTGAGTAAATAAAAACGTCAGCTGGCTGTATGTTGGTGGAAAGGTCGTCAGCTGATGCAGTGAATGGTGGAGCTCAGAAGCCACCAATTTTCAAAATAACTGTAGTTACGTAATTTCCTCTCACTTGAAAATGTGTCAGGTGATAGTTTACGTGCTATTTTGAATAAACAAAAACATCAGCTGGCTCTAAGTTGGTGGAAAACCCGTCAGCTGACGAATGTAAATAAGCGATCGGCGCTCACGCCTGGCTTCTGAGCTCCACCATTCACTGCATCAGCTGACGACCTTCCCACCAACATACAGCCAGCTGACGTTTTTATTTACTCAAAATAACATGTAAAGTATCATCTGACGCATTTTCAAGTGAGAGGATATCACTGAACAAAAAATTTTTTTTTGCATGTTCGCATGCCCAGCTGACGTATAATCCACCACGGTATGGCCAGCTGACTTTTTTTTACCTTTAAATAATTACGTTATCTATCATCTAACAAATTTTCAGTCGGGAGGAAATGACTGAAAACAATTTTTTTTTACATGATTGAAAGGCTGCCGCCCCTTACCCACCCTTGCAGCGGCATCTGACGTTCACCATGCTATATAATGCAACTCTCTGAAGTATTTCACGAGTTATCGCTTGAGAGGAAATTGGTCATGAAAATCTGTCACTAGGGGGCGTCCATAAATTACGTGAGGTGTTTTTTTTAATTTTCTGTCCCTCCCTCCCCCCTGGTGAGATGTCGTGAGATTTTATTCAACCCCCTCCCCCATCCCCCATTCTCACGTGAGATTTTTCAAAATGTGGGTTTCTTACGTAAATGCGTTGGATTGTTATTGTAAAAAGAAAAAAAAATTGCTTCGTGCTTTTATTTAGTGAATGATCTTAATCGTATTACGATTACGCCTAAGATTAAATCATAAGCATGTACAATCTGGATTAAATGGACCAAAATAGTATAATTTTTTTTTGTTTCAATCAGAAAAAAAATTGCGTGATTTTTGCTGAGACCCCCCCTCTCTCCAACGTAAGATTATATGAGATATGACTCGACCCCCTCCCCCCCTTAAACACCTCACGTAATTTATGGACGCCCCCCTAGCTCACGGACCACATTCACTGCATCAGCTGACGACCTTCCCACCAACATACAGCCAGCTGACGTTTTTATTTACTCAAAATAACATGTAAAGTATCATCTGACGCATTTTCAAGTGAGAAGAAATCACTGAACAAAAAATTTTTTTTTGCATGTTCGCATGCCCAGCTGACGTATAATCCACCACGGTATGGCCAGCTGACTTTTTTTTACCTTTAAATAATTACGTTATCTATCATCTAACAAATTTTCAGTCGGGAGGAAATGACTGAAAACAATTTTTTTTTTACATGATTGAAAGGCTGCCGCCCCCCTACCCACCCTCGGAGCGGCAGCTGACGTTCACCATGCTATATAATGCAACTCTCTGAAGTATTTCACGAGTTTTCGCTTGAGAGGAAATTGGTCATGAAAATCTGTCGCTAGCTCACGGACCATACGTCGTTGAAGGATTAACAGTCGGGACCCATTTAAATATAGAGTTGCTTGGGAAAAAACAAGATTTGACTGGTTGAAGAATGGGTCTTTTACGCAGTCTGTTTTTTTTTTATTAATTTTTTTTTGAAGAATATTTCCGCATTAAAAATGTGCGAAATTTTACATACATAATTAAATAGCACTCGGCTATATTCTAAACAATGTTGTATGCGTATTGTAACCGGATGATTGTATTAATACTTATGTTATTACTTTATATTTGTCTGTGTTATTACTTAAGTAGTATGTTAGTACATATGTTATTGTAACTGTTAATAAAATGTTTGTTATTTATTATTTACATGTATTTTGTACTTAAGTAATTGTACAACTAAAAAACGAGTAGCAAAATCTCATTATTACTAACATAGGGACATTTGTACTTATATACTTAATACCACAGTAGACATAATAGTAAATAATAATACTCATTTTAATTTAACTAGTAAGGTGTCTTTTAATTTCAAAATAAAAGTGTTTTTTATATGTATTTTTAATTAATGTTAATACCAACCTCTACCAATTTGATGTGCGCGCGCATATGGCTGCCATTGACATAATGTACCTCTACACTTGGATCAAAAATACTTATTTAGTCGTTCTGTCTACTCGGTGAATTGCATTTCGCGGGAATAAAAACAAACATTGGACAAGGAAAGCTGCAAAGTGGAAGTGCGAAGTTATTAATATCGCAGATTATTACCTGCTTACTTGGTACTTACGCTATCCTTTCATGTTTTTTTTTACGCTGAATAAGTTAGTGCTTGACTACAGAACCGCCTGATGGTAAGCGGTAATGAAGTCGTGGATGGTAAAGCACACTAACTTAGTAGAACCCTATTCACTCTTGACTTGAAGACACCCACATTATTATGTACAGCATACAAGAACAAACATTTTTCGCAGACGCTTCGGTCACAAGACTCAAGTTCGGTATATAATTATTATATTACCTACCTAATTTGCAAAAGCTAACAATAGAAGAGTCACCTACCATAGTAGACTGGGCTGAAGCCTTTGAAAATAGTAAAAAACAAAAATATATAATAGGATGGAACCCATTGGAAATGGAAGAGAATACAACAAAAATGAAAGGAAAAATAACTGACGGGCGTTCTGAGGTTGGGACGTGGGGAGGAAGTACGTCAAAATATCTGCTTTTTTTTTAAAGTCGGGCTTAATGTTCGTTGACATCTCTACTTTCTGATGGTATAAAAAATATACATTAGGTACTATTGTAAATGTTGTGTGGTAACTGCTACGAAATAACAGTTACCTATGTAGTATAGATAAACCGTTTTTTACCCTTAAAAACTAACCCACTTCCCGACCTCAGATTGCCTGTAAATTATTTTTCCTTTCATTTTTGTTAAATTCTCTACCTTTCCAATGAGTTTCATCCCACTATTATTTTTTATTATTATTTGTGAACTGATTTTGATGATTCTTTTTTTAATCGAAAGCTGATGCTTGTCATGTGGTCCCATTTAAAGAGCGAGATATGACTAGTAGTTTTTGAGTTATCCCTAATTTTGAAGTCAGTTATTTATTGTCCAGAATTATTTATTATGAGTACCTATTTTGGTTTCAAAAATATCGATCCTGGTCTATAGATAATTCATAATACCTACTTACCGATCCCTGCTCCTTGTTCGACAACACGCTGTGGACTCCTTTGTTGACATGGATGAAAATGAGCGCCTGTAGCACACCTACAGTTAGGGCATTATCGTATTGGCGGTTTGCGAGCGTTTTTAAAGCGGAACGGGCGCGAAGCGAACACACCGCGGGTGCGCAGCGAAGACATTGCGGACGCGCAGCGAATACGCAGCGTTTTCGACGCTTGTGCGTGACGTAGTTGCGCTGTAGTGTAGCCTGTACAATACGCTTTGTGAACGCACACTACAAAATGGTGTCCAAGGCGAGTTCGCCGCACGTACGCGACGTCTGCATTGCGCATCTGCGACGACTTCGCTGTGCACTCGCTGACGACCCGTTCCGCTTTGAAAACGCTCGCAAACCGTTAGTATGATAAGGCTCTTAGATTTGGTAGGTAGTTTGTGAGCTATGTATAGAAATTATACCTCACTTGGATATTGTGCCAACAACATTGAGAAAGTGTAGATACCTAATGTTATTCTTCTTGATCGTTACGCTTTTGACAGAGAGTTCGTGGTTTTCATGTAGCCAGTAGCATTATGTACCTACTTACGCTAGTAATAATGGTTCAATGGCTAACAATGGTTTTTACCATTTATCGATTTCCTTTTTTGATCTTAATAGTAACTACTTACTTAGGTGAAGGAAAATGTTTTTAACATAAAATTTTCATCAAAATTTTGAAGGATGAATGAATTAATGAAGAATAGATTAATGAAGGATGGATGAATAAATTACGTACATCAGTTTTATTTATTATTTCTCGAAAACACCGCTAGTTGAAATGTAACAGCCCCATCCACGTAACTACCTTAATTATACCCCGCGATATTCAGATAAATTGTCGAGAGCCATTGAAAGCAGACTTTATGTTCCCCTGAATTATTGGTATGCCCTGTTACAGTTAATCCTGAGAATCTTGGGCGATATGTTAAAAATTTAATTAGTTACAGTTTTAATTGAATCTTGAGTTAGCAGTTTTAACAGGATGTTGGTGTCATCCGACAATGTCACTAGCTGTTAATAATCCGCTTCAAAAATATAGAGCTTGAATAATACTTCATTAAATCTTCGCATTTTATGTTATTGATAAAACGATAGGTAGGTTACCTATAAGTTTTTATGATGTACATTATTCAAAAAAGTTTCTGTGTAAATAACGAAGAAAAACAAAGTACTTATCTGACTTGTATTCGTTACGAAAAATTTTGACTGTTTCAACTCATATTTTAACTTAACGCCGATTTTCTAAAACGTTAGGTGTTCACCGAAATAATACGTTGCTGTATAAATAAATGACATTGAATATAGTCACAATGGCAATAGGTAAATATAACTTTGTTGTGTCTAAATTTTTTATTTTATAACTGACAGTTGAGGGAGAGAGGGGAGTTGTTAGGCGGTACAAAGTTTGCCGGGTCAGCTAGTGTAATCTAAAAATGAAGAAATTACGAAAACGCCTGATAAACCTAATAGTACCTAATTGTTGCGGGTACTATAAAGGCATATGTACGTTCCCCGAAGCAAATTGAGAGCGGGTTCCGCGGGTTACTGTAGTTAAAATAAATATTAAAATGTGTGTTTAATAATCTCACCTTCTTACTGTTGTTTCTTATTACCCTGGTAATAAAATCAACTTTACATCATTATATTTTCTAACAGATTTCAGTCACTGTAGAAAATATTATACTACCTATAAGACAAGGGCATTTATATGCATTTTAAACATTATAATTAATGTCAATTTTCATTAAAAAAAAAATCATTAATATGATTTAAATATTTACCAACATTTTGATTGGTCCAAGACTTTATCTTGACTTCTGGCTTCTTTTTATACTGAATCTACTAAATAAAAATGTGGCCCTATTTATTTCTTAAAACTAAGAACTAGCAGTAACTAATACCTATAATAAATTAATCTTTAATAGTTAAGTATTAAGGCTCTATTTGAGATCTTAATTAATATTGTCCGAGTGTCTCAGCTAGCTATCAGTAGGTACCTATAACTCAGTTGGGTTACTAGCAATTTTCTGTGTCCGTAATTAACACGTTGCTTCTAGTGTTAAAATCGAGCTCGAGTACCTACAGTTGGAGAATGACAACGTTATCAGTTCGATTCCTAGGCAGGGTTGATATATGTACTAATATGTATGTGATTAGTTATTCTATTACTTGGTCGGCGTGATAAATAAGTATGTTTATCCATAGTAAAGTAACTAGAGCATTTTATAACTGAAGGTCTCTGTGCTGAATAGCTATGAATTATGATGAATTTAAAAGTTACTTTTACTATTATCAGGTAAAAAAAAGGTTAGTTTAAGTAGTTAATGAGTATAATATTCGAACAACTTACAACTACGGAATCCTACACCTGGCCGTGACAAGCACTTGACCAGTTTGTTTATACACATAATAATTATCACTAATCTTTTCTCATTATCTAGAGCTTTCTAATTTGTTTTTGGTTTCTAAATTTTTACAGGTTCAATTTGAGATATGCTTCATACCGGCGTCTTAAGGGTTTTGAATAGATTAAAGAATAACCCTAAAGTCTCCAATACGGAGGAGAAGCGGTAAATCGTAAAACAGTCGTATATGGAGGCAATATTTACAGACGGAAATTAATGACCAAAGCCCGCGCGGCCCCAGGCTCCGTGCTTATAACTTTCGTCGTAACCAGATTGTATCGGTTAATACGAATCAAACAACTAATTGAAATAAATTCGAAGTTGTTTTAAGATGAAATCTTAAATAGGATTCAGATGTATCTTAATAAAATGTGTTTTTGCATTGTTAAATCGTATCTTATTTTTTGAATGTTTGTAAATTGATTTTGTATTTTAAAGAGTACCTACCTAATTAATACAACAGTAGGTAGGTACGTAAGTAGTTTTAAAATCAAAATTTTAATTTAAACGTTTGTTTTAAATAGGGAAGTTATTATTAAAATTTTATATGAATTCTATCGTGTTATAGGCCTCTGATTAGACTATTATTACTTATAATTAATTAATTATTATGATAGGTACGTGTCAAAAATAAGCCATATTGAAATAACTTAGGTAGTTAGGTACCTACTTCGCTAATATTTATATGCTACCTGTGATGCAATACGTGATTGTTTATAAAAACATAGAGCGTCACTCAACAGATGACAACAAGTGCCGTCATCGTTTTGTTTAGCATCAATGAAATATATGTAGTTTAGCAATACTTATAATATCATTGGTTTAGCATAAGTAAACCGAGTTGCGTTTTCAGCAGTACATTTGCGTTTCACTTCGTAGCTAACAATAAGTATAATTAAGGTTCTTTTTTTTTTCCTAAATTTGACTATTAAAATTACCGCGACCAGAAAACAAGATAGTTGAAACTCTTTTATTCCTTTAATCTGAGGTCGAAACGTGATAGATCCAACAGAAACATTAAATAAGAATATACAAGATTTTAAAAATCTGAAAAAACAAGTGCTGATATCGAAAGTTTTTAAAAAAAGTTTTAAAACTGTGTTTGTGCTGTTGACGCCTGAGGCGATTTCTGGGTAACGCGCGGCGGTTATAGATGAAGTTTAGAACGAACTAAGTATCAATGCGTACATAAAATTTCATCGACCGCTCAATAAACTTAGTTCATTAGCTTTCTACAGCTAACAGTGTTAAGAGTTTTGTTTTTAAAAGATGTGCTGAGGAGTTTCTCTCGCAGTTTCTTCTCCTTTTTAATAACTTTCTATTAAGACATTTTTCCGAAGCAGCAGAGAATAAAATGATTTCACATGTGTGTCGAATAATATCTGTTATGTATAGAGTTGTGCGGTGGTGTCGCTAGGTGACGCCCCGCTTGATGATCGAATGAACTAGTCATTCGATCATCCATTCGATTATTGTATTAACCTAACTCGGTACAAGAGAGTCAGTCTATGTGGAGATCTCGGGGCTGACGGTTGTGTCTCTATAGTGTTGTGCGTACTTACAGTGAATATTATAATACTTATAATATTGATTTATTATAAATAATAATACGCGTGGTTCGTTGAACATAACATTGGCGACGAGTAAAAGCGCAGTAAGTAAAATATATTTGCTTAAATGGACAACATTACGAACCTCAAGTACCATGCTATAGATACTGGCCAGAAAAGGGGAAAAATAGACAAGTAGTAATACCCTAAAGATAAAATAGTAACGAAATCCATAACCCTTAATCGCATTTCTGAACAGGGATTGGGCCAAATTATTCAAGTATTATTATAATTACCATTTATATTACTATTTGAATAAAAACACTTAATTTCTATAACTTTACATCAGTAAATTAATAAATGACCCATACATGAAAATTTAAGTAAACAACGCTGGGCATTATTAAGTTGGAAATTATTTACCCTATGCAATAATGATTTATATCCATACCATAAAACATAATTGTGGATTATCGACAGAAGATGTGTTGCTACTTGTCTAGTACCAAACGATATTACCCTTCATATAAATTGTATAACCTTAAATAAGGAATTACAATAAGCTGTTAACCAGATCTATGCACTACCATTGAACTAACACTGGAGTCTACGTTCAAATAAGTAGAATACATACTTAAGCGAGTAAAACACTCCAACGTAACAAACAAAATTTTGTTTGTTAACAATTTGTTTGCTAACAATTGTTAGTAAATCATGAGTACCTACCTACATAGGTGTAGTACATAAATAACTAACTACAACGTACCTACTTGCTATGAAATACTGTGATATTTTGTAGAAAACAAGTCAATAGTTTTAGTCCCACGATGTACTTAACATCGCAATCAAAACTACAAAACGAGTACCTACTTGCTATGAAATACTGTGATATTTTGTAGAAAACAAGTCAATAGTTTTAGTCCCACGATGTACTTAACATCGCAATCAAAACTACAAAAGTAAAAGTTTTACATATACAACAACAAGGTAAAACAATATACTTACACCAACATGAGTGCTACTGTTATCGTAAAGCTGTTACGTCGTAAAATTGATTGCATTGGAGACCTAGATACAAAATAATAAATTAATGTAATATGCTAGTAATATTGTAGCGGATAATAGTACACCTACCTATACCTATTACCAGCAAATAGGATTAAAATTATAATAGGAATGCCTGTGCAAAAGTATAAATAAATAAAACGAATCCTTTATTTTGCACGCATACAATACAATAATAATAATTGTTACAAAGCACCGTAACCAGGTACCTATATTTTGATCATTAAATTGACAATTAAGTTATGATGACAAACGACTCATCACCCTTGTATGGGTTGTAAGTGCAAAATGTGTGTAAGAAAATATATAAAGTAACAATACTACATCATTATCAGTATACTACCTCAATACGAACCCCTCCCGCTCTTTGGGTTTATTTATTGTCTTGACTAAACATGTACGTTATTACGTACAAGTTTAGTAAATAAATAAAAATAAATAAAAATAATAATATTAGCGTGTGAACGTGCGTGATTATGTGATCGCGCAGATACGGGCCACAAGCATGTAAGTACCTAGAATATTTTTATAAAAAAATCTAAACTTCTACAGCGTTCATTATTACAATGTAATACTCCAACTTTTATCAGGTTCACAGCAAACAATTAAGGCTAAAAACATTGAAGTATTATTACTAGCGTATGGAACGGACACCGCGAACACAATGTATGTTCCAATGAATTGACGCCGCGCGGCTTCAATGTCCAATGGATTCGTTCGATTTTGAAAGGAGAACAGGGGCTCAATTTTGAAAATAGAACCTCCCGGCGGGGACACACATTTTGTTTGAGATGTCTTCTCTATGTATACTTATACCTCAATGGCTAAAAAGTGTAAATTGTTGCAATTATTTACTGGTAATAAAACGATAATAAAATAATTATTACAAAAATAATACATTTTCTAATTATTGCTTCCCGAGTAATGCATACCAAAACAAATATAATTATTGCTTGGATGTAAGGTTCATGTTAAATGTTCATATTCAGATTAAATTTTTATTACGTCTGAAATACACTTTTATAAGAACAAAGATAATATTATTCATTGCACGTGTATAGAACGTACACAAAAATATTTTAAATAATGCCTACTAGATTTTGAACAGCAAAATATACCTGTATGCATTAGTCTAGGAAAACAAAGGAATATTAAGATAAAAAGTGAGTTATCCATATTATTTTGGTGTTATTTGCGTTACACTAGAATTATATTCACCCGAATAACATATTTGGTAATCAGTAATTGCAAATTATTATAATATTCTTTTAATGTGTCATAAAGTAGGGCCTATTATAACAAATTATAGATAATAATAATATAATCTTGGAGACAAGAGGTCTATCCAAATCAGTACATTGTGCATCATAAAAATACCATAATATATTCTAATGGCTTTTACAAAATACAAATAATAATATACACGCCATTTAATTGTAATTGAGATAAACAAAATTATAGAGCACATCATTGTGCAAGAGTGCAAACTTACAAGTTAATATATCACAATATTTCGTCTATATTGCCCTCGACCTATTTTACTCACTGAAAAAGGGAGGGTATGCATAAAATGCCTATCAGTGGAATCAAAGATAATTATCATTTGTTGTTATTCCACACCAAACCATGACTACGCTATTGTAAATATCCTTAAAATAGAAGTTATTCTCATAAACATTTAACTAAAGGAATAAGTGTTCTGGTGATGCACAGATACCTACTTCTGCTACAAAATGATATAATGTTTGAAGCCTGGCAAAATGCACGGCATAAAAGGTCAAGCACCAAGAAATTAACAAATTACATCATACACATCACATGACATAATTATATATATACGTTATATAATGTACTACTTCGATTATTCGAAGACACGTATTTTCAAAGAGGAATATTCGAAGAAAGTACATATGTTATAATTTAACTCCGGTTGAAAACAAGTGCCCTAAACTTCATTAATGCCCAGTCACTGAACAACATCAGCAAGACATGTAGAAACACGCAATAATTCGAATAATTCGAACAAAGCGTCAATTCGCTTCCTAAAGATGCGATGTAATATGTTCCTGTTATAACTAGCAAGTATCTTAATTTTAATTAAGACCAAAAAAAAAAAAAGTGTCGATTTGTTCGAAGCTATTTCACAATCATCTTCATGTTAAAACTGCTTGAAGATCTGTTGGTGGGAATTATTGGGGAAAAAAAAAATTAAATCCAAAATTCACACGAGTTAATTCACTTGACAGTTCAAGATCTATTTACTTTTAACATTAATCGACTTTCACTATAAAGAGTGTATTTAAAACTACATTTGCTAGTTTTAACAAAGTGACAAAAAATGTGCTGAAAGATGGTATCTGTTTCCTGTAACTACATGCAACTGGTGTGACAGTAACATCACAGGAAATAAATACATAGTTGGTTCCCACCTTATGGTAAAGGCCAATGGTGAAAAAGTGACATGAGGCTAAGAAATAAGGGACAATAAAAAGGAATTGACACTGAAGTGTTCAACAGTACCTGTGACCTATCATAAAAGAGATCTTTATAGGATCCCACTACTTTCGAAATCAATGTCAAACTAAACAGTGCCAAATTAATAGTGTAATGCTCACATCATTTGGAACAACATCATAATGAGACAAATTATATCGAATGAATATTTTGATTAGTTTGTTTTTTAAAATAAAACAAAAATAAGGAAAATTATAACTTTATTGCACTCCAACATTACTCATAGCATAGGTACAAAATAACTAATGCTAAAACAGCATTTCGAAAATATTAAAATATGACAAAAGCTAACTGTTTAACAAAGTTTAAAGTAATAGTAATGTCTCTCTCCTGGTTATTGCACTGATATGACAACGTCAGTTGGTGCTGGTACTAACGAGATACTTTAACAAAACATTAAAATATCCCAGCGGACAGGATGACGGACGCTGAAGTGAATGAAGTGGCGTTGAATCTCACAAGGTAATCAAGTAAACAAGCAAAAAAAAAAAAAATATAAGCAGAGTAATTAAGTTTGGTGAATTGATAATTTATATGGGTATTGGGATAAATATACCTTCAGCCATTTTGTGTGGACCAGTATGATAATGCTGGGTGGTCAACAGATTAATTTACTCAGCCATTCGAAACGAAAATGTCGACAAGGTACAATAGTTAGCCGTTTATATTATGGGTAAAATTACCTTAGTTATTTATCAACATTATGATTTGAAATTCCACCATCTACGAAAACAGATTAACCGAACATCAAGTGGGATAGAGATCTAGACTGTGTTTTGATTTAAAAGCCCGTTTAATTTCCTGACCAATAACCGTTAAGTAAAATATAATAAATAACAGACTAGGTTAGCATCAGGATTCCACCAGGTTCACTCCAAAAGCAACTCGGTGTAATTACTGTACATTTCTGTACGCTATGAAAACATACCATGTTAATGGATCAAAATAAGAATAAAAAAAAAAAAAAAAAAAAACTTATTAATTAGATAAATTTCAATAAAAAACTGTCAGTCTCCTGGCTGTTTGTCCTCCATTGCGCATCGTTTCCCGCTTAGCACCTGTGGATGTGGCGTCTCGATGATGGTACACATCCTTGGTAACAGCAGCAGTGACGATGTGTTTCCAGGTATGGACTTGTGACAATATGTGAAAACTTTACTATGGAACATCCTGTGGCAGACCTAACAGCATGTTTCCATCGAGCAGATGATCTTCCACTTTTCATCTACATGCCTTATATCACTAGACGTTCTAAACAGGCGATCTTACTTCGTAAACTAATATCTTTCTATGTTACAGATTTCGAGCAGTTTAAGAGTGTTTTCTAATGTGAAAACATGTAGTTGACGATGATATTATTACCATTAGATGAGGTTAAAGAAACTTTATTCTCATTAAGAATTTTACAATTCACTTACATGAGAACTATGTACTTATTCTAAATTACAAATTTACTTACAGCAAAGCATTAATCCAAAGTTTCACATAATTATCACAACACTTGAATTTGATGTTATTTCTTTTTTTTATAACAATATAGTCAAACCGAGAAATTCACGAACACTAAGTTACACAATTTTTTGAAACAATTTATACGATATTTAATGCGGGTACAAGAAGATAAGTTTGTCATACAGCCGGCGGTTGAGCGTGGAGCTGTGTATGGATCTAAGAAGACTAGATGTCTAGACGATGTGTAGATCACTGACACATATGTGCATTAGTCCCTGGTCAAAACCTTTTTACATAAAATATCCTTAAACAGTATCTATTAAGCTCTCAACCAAAGCAGCTGTTTATTGTTAACTTTTATTATTAACTTCTTACTACTACTAAAAAAAAAAAGATGATAATATGATTGGGGAACACTACATTCAGGTATTTGAAAGTATCTAATAAATGAAAATGAGTTTCAGGATTTCCAGCGGAGTAACATCAATATAAGGATTAATATAACTGGCACAAGACCCAGGAAGAATATTGTACATAATATTATAAGAACAAAAGCAACGGAATTTGGAACGTTGGAAAATAAATTATAAAGCTGTATATTGTTTAAATATGTCAAAATTAGTTCTACTATATGTTTGCTCAATTGTGCCAATAAATTAATAAATTAATTACATATAATTATAGTCACATGTATTATGAACAAAATAAATTAAAAAAGGGAAGAGATGTTATGTATAGAGTTGTGCGGTGGTGTCGCTAGGTGACGCCCCGCTTGATGATCGAATGAACTAGTCATTCGATCATCCATTCGATTATTGTATTAACCTAACTCGGTACAAGAGAGTCAGTCTATGTGGAGATCTCGGGGCTGACGGTTGTGTCTCTATAGTGTTGTGCGTACTTACAGTGAATATTATAATACTTATAATATTGATTTATTATAAATAATAATACGCGTGGTTCGTTGAACATAACAATATCTATAATATTAAACACACAAATTGAGTTTCGCGTGTTAGTTTGCTTGGTTACCCACTTACCTGTGCACTAACTTTACTATTTTTAAGTGTTTGTCAAAAAGCGCGTACAAAAAGGCAATAGACTTCCTTGGAAGGTGACAAACTCAAAGCAAACATGTAGACGAGGACTAGGGAATAGGTAACTAGTGGTAACTATTAACATTATTTTACCAATATTTGTGATTAAATTAAACTCGGGCTCGGGTAACGGTTAGCAGCTACTACTAATTAACGTGATAAGATATCGCAATGACATTTAACTCAATGAAAGTTGGCGCAGTTAAGTGTAGGTGCAGCATAAGCTATAAAGGTAAGAGCAGGGCAAGTCTGGGTGTCTGGCGATGGGTGTTGGCCGGTGGCTGCGAGCCCGGTGGTCGGCACCGACGACGCCACTGATTCATGTCGCTGATAGCAATCGTAGGCGCCTGGCGCCCAGCACTATTTTCTATATTTATCACCATTTGCGTACTATCCGTACTGTGCTTTTGAATAAACGTATCTGTAATTTCACTCGAAGAAATACTTTCCTGCGGCAAAGCAGTCGACGTAATATAATAAATGGGTAATGCGTTAAGTAAATTTGTGTGGTCGCGATGGTAGAGACTGATAGTGGATAATAATATGTAAGTATTCAAATAGTGCTTACCTTCGATATAAAATCATTTAATAACACTATTGAACTATGAATCAGATTTAAATAATAAACAAAAAAGTTAGTACCTAATATAGGGTCGGTTCGCCTGTTCCCTGACCACATCCAGTTCTTGACCATTTGATGAAAATAAAAATATTATGGGAGTATATAAACGCCCTTAATGTAATAGAAATAAATACAATCAATCTATGGTAATCCACGGACGAGAGTTGTCAGATGAATTTTAGCAAAAAAGTCACCGAAAAAACCGCATCAGGGTCTCCAGTTCTCCACCCACTCTTATTGATGCTGTAATGTGCGAACATCTTACGTGAATTAAAAATTTAATATTATACCTAACATTCATAAAGCATAACTCGAGCCGGATTCTATGGATGTCAACCATCTTTACCATGACACCATTCACAAGAATCAATGGAATGAACTGTAAAATCGCCATTATAATTATGTCGATTAATATAAACCCCATGAATTTTGGCGGTACGATTTTCCGATGTAGGTACATATTGGATTAATACATAATTATGTAGGTTATATATCTATCCTATCCTATCCTAGTACTGACTGCAAGTGGGGGGTGTCAGGTTTTATTTCGCAACAAATGCTATGCAATAGCTTTACCGCGGCAGTCCCCGAGTGTCACATGTTTTTTTTATTAGTGTTTTCATTTACAGAATAATACTTATAAACGTTTGGTCGGTCTAACTTTAGGACAAATTAAACATTGAATTATAATGTTACCACGAAGTAGGTACCTGTAACTCTTTAATTCGATGTTATAATATAACAATTGGCAGATTAACAACGGCAAGTACAAACGGAAGGTAATAGAACGAAGACAAACATCCATGGTTCTTTCAAAAGCGTAGTACAATAGACGTCATCAATTACAGGCAATAAATAGATCGCCCAACATCATTTGTCCATCCGTCCGTTACTCGACTGGGGCATTCCCACGGCTCGGGACGGTCGTGTTTGTTGTCGGAATATGTCCAACGAGAAATAGTAATAGAAAATTGTTTCTGATTACACTCGCTCTCTACTTTAGTTGTGTTATCTGCCTTCTCACTTTTATTACGAAGTTTATTTGCAAGCCAATTTATTGCTGCTTTTCTTCCCTCATAACACGACGCCATTACCATTAAACTAATGTACTTAGCGGTTTTAAACATGAAAACATTTAATGGATGTTTTACTAGATGGCCTAAGTACTTACTTAATGAGTAATGACTATATTAGGAGGCCTTTTCTACATCGTTATTTCAAATTCATAATATAAACAGTCAACCGATTGGGCAAGTTTCATGTTTTTATAAGGTCTCTCGTCAAATGTTCGATAGTGATTTTAATTTCTACTACAGGGTGCAGTTGTATTGTAAATGTGACTTCGCCAATGGAGCTGCTTCGCAAATCTTCAACGTCTATTTGTCTTGTGCGCGGTGCGAGATTGCTCACTCTATTTATCACTCAATTCACGGTGTTAAACGCTATTTGTGACGAGTTTATTTCAATTGTACAGATTGCCACGATTTAGTAATAATGAAACTAAACTTAAAGGTTTTTAATATCCCTTCGAATAACTTTATTCTAGATGCAAAAAGACCTTTACGAATTAAGGGAGGCAAAAGGGTAAACGGTACAACTCATAAACCCTCTGTTTCATTAATGACCTACTACAGGATATCTACGGTCTTTTCACCTAATTGAGAACAAATAGAGTATAACACGCTGCTCCAGTGCACGTAGATGGAGGTGTCGGTGGCTAATCCAGGTCTCGGAGGTTTTTATGCCGATGTATCTATTAGATACGTGACTATCTAACGATAATAATCGAGACCAAGTTTACATGCCCTCTGTAGGACGGAAGTTCTTAAGAAATGTTTACCATGCGGTCACCCATTCAACAACCAACCGCTCTTGCAGTTGGTTAATTTGGTCGATAACTTAGGATCGATACAAGCCGTTAGGCTAAAAGCACTTTATCACAGGTAACAAGTAACAAATAAATAAGTTAATAACAAATGGCACCTAATATATGTTAACTACACAAAGTGGTACGTAAGTAAAACAACACAGCTTATAAGAATACAGTCAAAGGAATCCTTACAAAAATTATTACATTACGAGGACGCGAAAACCATACAATGTATTTACGTGTTTTATCCGGAGTTTATAATTATGCAGAACGATGCCAACCGTTGTTCTTCCGATGTTATCGACAACAAGACCGAAGAGAAATTGCTTCGATCAAAAGATAATCTCCCCGGAACCAAAATTGATCATTGATAGGAGGCGCGCGCGTCCCACCGCACCATCAGCACCAACCCACGCCCAGCATCAATGGCATGCTCATTTTTAATTTTACGATGTTTGTACATTTAAATTGGCAATTTATTTTTATAACACTGAAGCGCCTTAAAAAAACGATATCACATATTAAATTTATACAATGTGTTAAGCTCACCTCCGAGAAGCGGGGGCCACTAGATCATTATTTACACATATTAGCCCCAGATTTAGGTCACCTCCGAGTGTAGCCTCATTCTATCTCTCGGTCAATAAATATCAGATTAAAGTGCCGCTATTGTAGCCTTCACGCACAAACTAGTACCGTGGCTTTCAATAACGGTTCGCACTATGCAGATTATCACCGCGGCGATAACCGCGACGTGAAAGCGATAGGAGCGACACGATGCCGCGCGCCCAGTGGAGCGGGTGGCGTGTGCACTGCCCGCTGCCCTCAGCCTCGTAGCCTCGCAGCCTCACCGCCTCACCGATATGACACGATGACGCCCTCACTGAACTCAGACATGTTATCCTATATTTATTTTCATAAAAACATTTTAGAAAATATTATCGCCTTTTGATTTTATTACATTCTAAGAAGCCATCTTTTTTGTATTAGCGACCATAATATCATTCTATCCACTCTTTGTGTTAGTATCGAATTAAATAAATTTTCCTAGATTTCGGTAGCAAAAAGATGGTCTCTTTAAATCCGATCCTAATTACGCGACTTTGTTTCTACTCTAGGTGTACATAATTGAGGGTAGATAGGTAATGAAATGATCTATTATCATTTCATGTTTAACACTATGTTGTCTTTGTCCAGCACAGATTTGTGTTATTTATGTATCATTATATAACATTATAATTATATTATAAAAGATTTAGAAGCAAATGAGACAATGTAAGTATTTGATAGAGCAACAAAATAACGGCAGTCTTTATGGAATATGTACAATAGGTACAATACATTATTACGACATTTCGTAATTAAGAGAATAATAGTGACTTATGGTCATACATATATGTAGATATGTACCTTGCGCGTTGAGTTGCTGCGTGCTTGGCGACGTGATTCTATATTTGGGTATTTGAGAGCGCAACGCCAGAAGACCGGTCGCTTCGTGACTGTTTTGTATGCAATTATAATATGAAGGGCATTTAGAATTTGGTCCGATACATGTTTGACACTATTGTCGCGCGAGTCTTACAGCTTACCGTTCCCACAGAGATGACCTAGTGTAGAGTCAGATTTCAAGACTGAACATTAAGAACTTAAGGCTACCTGTCACTAGACATTGTACACTGAGAAAAACAAATGAAATAAGCACGAATCTGGAAGGCTATTCACTTTTGTAACTTGACAGCGGAGTTTCAAAATTGGCGTTCGAGTTCTAGGATCACTTCACTTCGCAAGTGCGTACTAGATGATTAGATAATGACATGTCAATATGATGCAAGTTCGCTTTTGTTTTGTAACTTGACAGCGGAATACACGATGAGTTTCTAAATTGAAGTTAGAGTTCGAGACTCCCTTCACTTCGCAAGTGCGTGCCAGATGATTAGAGAATCACATATCAAGATCTCGGACTCAAACTTCAATTTTGAAACTCATCGCGGATTCCGCTGTCAATTTACAAAACTGAATAGCCCTCCTTCCCCGTAACAGTTAACATAAAATTAATTAGATTAGACAAAATGTGGATCTAGAAGTAATACATAAATAGGTCCGGCTCGAATGTTTGCCACTGTTATAGTAACCTAAATTGAATGAGATATTCGTCATTTTATGCTCAGGTAACGCGCTAATTTGTAAAAAGTATTTTTATATGAAACAAGTGGAAGGTTGAAGTCGCTTACCGATGAGTTATTTTTTACTTTGTAGAGTTCCGTTCCCAAACCACCAACGGTACCAACGGGAGTCGGGACTCTATTCATAGGACTCTGCTGTCTGTCCGTCTGTCTGTCTGTCCCTCCGTCCGTCGTACTACGTCTACGTCGTACGTCTATCACAGATTCACAGTGCTTTATCTCTTGAGCGGGTTTTACCGGTAGGAGTAACGTGCTTATGGTTCACAAATAAAAATAAAATGTGTGCAATTCAGACGTGGTAGAAGTGAAACCTTTTAACCTTCAAAAATTTTGTTTTCAAGATAATGAGACGAATGTAAAATTTCGAATTTTTTCACTCAACTCCACTCAACTCCACTCCACTCCACCTCCCCTACCCCTGTACAATGCTTCCTATCTCACTTTGGAATTTATGTGTCTGTCTCTTTTTACTGTGACGGGACAGTTTCGTTTCATCAAATTTCAAATCACCCCCGTACTAAAGAAGTTTTCACTTCAAAAATTAAAATGTGTGCAATTCACACGTGGTAGAAGTGAAACCTTCAAAATTTTTGTTTTCAAGATAATGAGACGAATGTAAAATTTCGGGAAGATGATAAATGTAGGTTTCACTACTCCGCTCCGCTCCGCCCCACTCCGCTCTGCTCCGCTCCGCTCCGCTCCGCCCCGCCCTGCTCCGCTCCGCTCCCCTACCCCTCACTCCTCTACCCTACCCCCGTACAATGCTTCCTATCTCACTTAAGAATTTATGTATTTGTCTCTTTTTACTGGACAGTTTCGTTTGATAAAATTTCAAGTCACCCCCGTACTAAAGAAGTTTTCACTTCAATATAGATAGGTATGCATTTAAAGAATTTCATCTAAACATTTTCATTAAAAAAATATTTTATTGAGCCAATCAAAAAACAAGAGCGGGAAAAAGGGGCAAGCTTCATTATTTATCCTAAAAATCGTGATAGAAAAGGCTTTAACTTAATTCAAAGTAACTAGTTTCCGAGGTTCAAACCTACAGGACTCCAATATTTAGACATATAGAAAAATAATGTAGATATGAACGATAATTATTACTTATGTAGGTAATTATGCATCAGATCCTTTTATGATTTTATAATAATTAGTAAAGCAAAAAGTAGCTTTTAATTATAATTAAAAAAAATAATTATTAAACTAGCATGGTTCTAGAACCATGAATATACTTTAACTAGTTAAATGGAATTAAATGAAGTTCATTGAGACCGTACTATAGTTACCGTGTTTTCGTAGCTTGCGTCATTTACACATTTAATATCGACTGAGCGCAGGCGCCACTCAACGCCTCTGTCCATTGTTAGTTCAAAATATTTGTGGACATGAACTAAAATCACATCCGATACTATATTATGTAGTGAACACAGAGTTGTTACAACTATCGAAGCTTTTTAAAAAGCTGATTGTGGATTACCTACTGAGTCAAAATCTTTTTGATGTGAAACATCTTTAAGCGATTTTTGGCGTGGTGATATAGGCCGTGGCGACGCATCGCCGGCAATATGAAAAGAAAATATAATAACAAAATGTGGGTAATGGTAACAAAATGGGCTGTAGCATATGGTAGGAAAAATTCGCAACTTTTAGATGAGAAACGGTGGCATATTGGGAGATGGTATGAATTACTATAAACCGCGACACCTGAGTTCAAATCCTGGAAAAGTGATACATTTATTTATTGTTCAATTCTGGTTTTTCTCTCTTGGTAGATTAAAATTTATACAATTTATATGGCATAATATAATAAAAAAATAAAATTAATTATTAATTAATTAATTTATTTATTTATTTATTCTTTTGAAACACCTTAAAGTAGGGGTTACAAGGGCGAACTTAATGCCTAATGGCATTCTCTGCCAGTTGACCCTGGGTGATGGTGAAAATGTGATTTATTTTAATTTCACTATTTTAAATTTTATTTTTATGATTAAAGTGTGCATTTATGTGCATTAAGCACGTGTATATTTTGTATGTTTCACATCTGCCAGCCGTCTCGTGACGGCTGTTATTTTTTTTATTATATATACCTTCCCACTTTATGTGAATAGCCGATGTGGCGACGACGCGCACACGTTACACGGTGACGTCACGTCGCCCTGAATCACGCTATCGAAGTTTCTACGATCGCCGGCATATATACAAATGCTCCGACAACATCAGTCGGGGCTCGGCCGCCTCCATACAGTAACGCCGCCTCCCAGGCAACACACCTCACCTGGCGGGAGATCTCGTCAGCTCCTTTGCCAAAGCCGACAAAAGAGCTGACGAGTCAATGTGTAGGTAGTCATTGTAGCCCACGGACATCAGAAACACTAAAGGCATCCTTACCAGCCAAGACAGAAAAGAAAGAAAGATAGAATTCCCAACTTAAAATTCTTTTATCGTTTATCGAAAATATCAAAAGCCACGAACGTTAGTGTGTCCTGAGTAGATTACCTATCGAAGAAGTATGCAAGAAATTATCCAGAAGCTGGTCACGAAATGAAAAGTCTTAAGGTATACTGATTAAAAAATATCAATTAAAATTAAAAGGAGTATTAGGCATAGATTGATCACTATTGTTTTAAATGTCAGTTAAAGTATCACTTCATTAAAGTGACTTTAAAAAGTAACAGTGATTTTAAAGAAAGATAACATTATTAATGATAGAGTACCTACGTAAAGTAACTTGCAACCTTAATTACTACGTACTTTGAACAGACCTGAAACCGAAATAAAAAAACATTGACAACATTCCTGAATCAATTTAATGTATTTTTATGCAAATTTTCCTGTAAACCGTAAGGACATAATTATAGAGTAACTTTGGACATAATTATATTCATCTAAATTAAAAATTATGTACTTGCATGGGCGTAGCCAGGTTTTAGTTTGGGGGGGGGTTCAAGTCCCGGGGGGGGGGGGGGTGTACAAGTCTCAGGGGGGGGGGGGGTTCTAGAAAATGATCAGAAAATATCAGAAAATTGAGACTTTATTTTTTCTCACGACGTATGTAGTGCCATCTATGATTAGTTTAGTCAAAAAGTTCAAAAACGTGTTTAATAGAAATAAAGCTCCTAAAAATATTATGTGCGATAGCTCATTCGATTCGGAATGACGTCTAGAAAAATGTTTTTTAAGGGTTTATTAGCACATAAAAATTTCAGTCCTTAACATTTCGGGGGGGGGGGGGGTTTAACCCCCGAAACCCCCCCCCTGGCTACGCCCATGTGTACTTGCATTCTTCTTCGTTCGTTCTTGCCTTCTTCAAACTCAAAAATATTTTGTTCAGTTCATAATATAATTGGAATTCAACAAAAAGTATTACATAATTATATCAAATTGTACCTAGTTCGGAGCGATCACGAACTAAGCTTTACAATAATAGTCTTATTCTTTCCACATTGGTTTCCAAAGGTTAAGGGTTAACTATGATTTGTGTCATTGAGGTGTAATCTGAGTCATACACTAAAATATGTCAAGGTGTTAAATAGCCCAATAAACAAATATTTGCGTGCAAGTAGTTAGTAAGGTCACCTTGCTGTCAAATGTTTTGAAAGTAAGGTATTCATGGCAGAAATGTTGCAAAGTCACTATTTATAGGTTTGATTATTTATTGTTGATACAGGCGATGAAAGCATTGAAATGTCAAGAACTTTTTAAGATTTGTGCCATGGTTTTAATGATTTAGAAGCAGCAAACGGGCATTCAGTCCCTTTGACGATAAGGTTAAATGTGTAATGAGATGAGATGAGACATGGTAGACAAGGCAATATACGATATAAAGAAGGTATCGGGCACTATTAGTAAATTTGATTATTATAGTTATAAAATTAATTTTAATGATTTCATGAATTACAAGAATGATTACTTTCTTGACGGTTTCATGACGGTTTCATATGGTAGAGTTCTTTATTTGCTCAGCTAATAACCAGTCTGTTTTGATTAAAATCTTGTATACCCTAATAGGTACAATGAATAATTTTAATTATCGCGTTTAGCTTTTAAAAATATAGATATAAGTGTAATATTATTTTAAAAGTGAATAATGAAAATCTAGTCAAGTGCGTGTTAGGTCACGCAAAAGCTAGGGTAAGCTAACCTAGCCCTGATAGATTTCCTTTAAAATTCATCATAAATAGTATTGCCGTGAGATTTTTCTTATGTTCAATACCTACCGACAGGGAGGGGGATAACGACACTTAACTCTAACCAAAATTAGATTTTATTCTACCAGTTTGTTATCGTAATAAATAAATATGTAGGTATATCAATGCCAAATTATAGCTTTCTAGCACTAAAGGTCTCTGCGCTATGCTAGGAACGGACTAAAACTGTTTTCACTATTGATCCCTAAAAATGGACCAACTGGTAATTATTTCGGATGCTGGTACTACGGGAAGGTTCTCACGAAATAAGTTGAAGGCAGGTTATTGAATTAGAAGTGAAGAAGAATTCGTTGTGAAGTAGTATAAAGTAGACTTACAAAATATAATTACATCACAGCAACAATGATGGCAATACAAAAAAATCGTTCCTTTCTTTCTATTTTGATATACCTAAGTTTATGTTTTGATTTAACTGTTCTCTGTATATCCTGAAGATTGACTGTTATAGAATGCTATCTAGCAATAAGTCCGCCAATTGTACCACTCTTTGGGGTTCAATAAAGATTAAATAAATAAATAGACAAATAAGTCAAACCAACGCTATGCATTCTATAAAATAACTCGACGCGTAGCGATGGATTTTACTCCAGTATTGTATATGAAATTGCTTTAATCATACTATGCGCTTTTAAGCACTGTGAGGTCTGTGAGACCTCACAGTATTGTTTTTGAATACGGGCATTCTGTTCAAGAGATCGCGGTGGTTGAATGTAAAAAAATCTGTCCAATTAAGTATGCTTATAGAAATTGTTACTAGACCACCAGCATGTGCATGATGAACATGTATAAACACTCCTATAAGACATTGCTGAAGTACCTATTTAAAGCGTGGGTGCCACCCGCTAGACATAAGAATCCCGATGGTCACTCGATGATACTTGACCTTTATCGAAAATGCACCCTAGCCAAACTATGCAGTGATAAATAAAACTTGGTAACTGACAGGTATAAGAGTAACCTTCTTCTATCATTTCAAGTATTATGACGTCTTAAGTGTTGTGTAACGGATATCTGTTACGGAATACGACCGCGATGCACTTTATAGGAAAGATGAATTGATTATTGTCAAGTGCCATAGATTTTGCTATTTCAATCGAACCTTATGGTATTAAATTAGAACTTTCACCGGCTTCATGAGTCATTGTATAGCTGAGGTATTGTTTATGTTTGGTTTGTAATAGAAAGACAATAGACATAGTACCTAATTGAAATGAGAGCTACTTTACTGGAAGTAAAACATAGTTCTATAGGAGTAGTTCTTTTAATTCAAAGTTTATAATTATTTATGTTATTGTCTGAAAGACATATCGTAACTGTTTTATATACACGAGAGTTTTACATACTCTATATAATATTATAATATCTAAACAACTAATATTATGATGCTTGCTTTGTTATAATAAATTATGTGATTTTTCTGAAAGGGCAAAACAACCTTGACCGAGTAGAGTGGTAGTTAGGCGTCGTGCGTCACAGGTGATGGTGGAAGCAGGCCGTGTATGGCGTGCGATACAGCGCTGATAGCGAGTGTGTCGCGGTGTGCCGTGTGTCCGGAGTCCGGACACTCAGACACGTCTGATACACGAGATAAGGCAGAGGCAGCGCGTGTCCTGCGAAGCGCCTAATGGTCGACATCGCTGCGGGCGCAACGTGCCTCACAGTTTAAATTGAACGTCAAGCTATCGATTTGCATAAATCACAACGTTACTATTTTCAATTATTTGAACGTTACATTGGACACGATCAAAGGAAATATTTTTACATTTAGTGTCTATCAATTAAAGTTTTAACTCCTGCGGTGGAACGAGTCTCCCGAGAGGCGTTTTCATACCTACGCTTATTGAATTACTGCAATAAACCTTTCAGAACCACTTAAAAGCAAATAATAATTTTTCGTAATAATGCATAAATAAGCAGTGTGAGCATTGAGGGAAAGTCGACGAAGTGAATAATTTTTTATTGCCCGATTCATTTATTACTTCAGCTTCGACTTCCATAAATTATGATTCT
The DNA here is from genome assembly GCA_911387775.1 of Thymelicus sylvestris. Taxonomy (NCBI): domain Eukaryota; kingdom Metazoa; phylum Arthropoda; class Insecta; order Lepidoptera; family Hesperiidae; genus Thymelicus; species Thymelicus sylvestris. Next base: position 10,796,279 of record OU426888.1, read on the forward strand.
TTATTTGACAATAATACTATACGATGCTTTTGAATAATACTTACTTTCAATTAATTTGATACCTGTACATTATCAGAAACATATTATCATAAATACTATACTATATTCATCATTATTATTGTTCATTCGTTTACAAATTTATAATTTTTTATGCTTAGTTTAGTAGAGACATTATATACTGTGATATTGCCAACATTTTATTTAGTATATAAATACAAACTTGTGAAAATAACATAATATGTAAATAGTTACATCACTATAAAATAAATGGCCTGAGTGAGGTTTGTATGTTATTTAATGTTTGACTGTCTGTCAAAATATACACGTGTACCATGTCTTTGTATGCAGGTGGTACCATCCCCTCATCTACGGCTTTGTGAACTTGGCACCCGACTTCGTTTGTAGTAGCAATTTTTTTGTTTGTAGTAACTCCTTTTCGTTTGTAGTAACGATTTTTCGTTTGTAGTTTCTTCCTTTCGTTTGAAGTAACGATTTTTTCGTTTGTTGTAACTCCTTTTCGTTTGTAGTAATGATTTTTTTGTTTGTAGTGCTTTCATTTCGTTTGTAGTAGCAATTTTTTTGTTTGTAGTACTTTCTTTTCGTTTGTAGTAGCAATTTTTTTGTTTGTAGTACTTTCCATTCGTTTGTAGTAACGATATTTTTGTTTGTAGTAACTCCTTTTCGTTTGTAGTAACGATTTTTTCGTTTGTAGTTTCTTCCTTTCGTTTGTAGTAACGATTTTTTCGTTTGTAGTAACTCCTTTTCGTTTGTAGTAATGATTTTTTTGTTTGTAGTACTTTCTTTTCGTTTGTAGTAGCAATTTTTTTGTTTGTAGTACTTTCCATTCGTTTGTAGTAACGATATTTTTGTTTTAAGTAACTCCTTTTCGTTTGTAGTAGTGATTTTTTTGTTTGTAGTAACATTTTTTCGTTTGTAGTAGACATTTTTTTGTTTGTAGTAACTCCTTTTCGTTTGCAGTAACGATTTTTTCGTTTGTAGTTTCTTCCTTTCGTTTGTAGTAACGAATTTTTCGTTTGTTGTAACTCCTTTTCGTTTGTAGTAACGATTTTTTCGTTTGTAATTTCTTCTTTTCGTTTGTAGTAACGATTTTTTCGTTTGTAGTTTCTTCCTTTCGTTTGTAGTAACGATTTTTTCGTTTGTAGTAACTCCTTTTCGTTTGTAGTAATGATTTTTTTGTTTGTAGTACTTTCTTTTCGTTTGTAGTAGCAATTTTTTTGTTTGTAGTACCTTCCTTTCGTTTGTAGTAAAAAAATTTTCGTTTGTAGTAACTTCTGTTCGTTTGTAGTAGTGATTTTTTTGTTTGTAGTAACATTTTTTCGTTTGTAGTAGCAATTTTTTTGTTTGTAGTAACTCCTTTTCGTTTGTAGTAACGATTTTTCGTTTGTAGTTTCTTCCTTTCGTTTGTAGTAACGATTTTTTCGTTTGTAGTAACTCCTTTTCGTTTGTAGTAATGATTTTTTTGTTTGTAGTACTTTCATTTCGTTTGTAGTAGCAATTTTTTTGTTTGTAGTACTTTCCATTCGTTTGTAGTAACGATTTTATCGTTTGTTGTAACTCCTTTTCGTTTGTAGTAATGATTTTTTTGTTTATAGTACATTCATTTCGTTTGTAGTAGCAATTTTTTTGTTTGTAGTAACTCCTTTTAGTTTGTAGTAACGATTTTTCGTTTGTAGTTTCTTCCTTTCGTTTGTAGTAACGATTTTTTCGTTTGTAGTAACTCCTTTTCGTTTGTAGTAATGATTTTTTTGTTTGTAGTACTTTCATTTCGTTTGTAGTAGCAATTTTTTTGTTTGTATTAACTCCTTTTCGTTTGTAGTAACGATTTTTCGTTTGTAGTTTCTTCCTTTCGTTTGTAGTAACGATTTTTTCGTTTGTAGTAACTCCTTTTCGTTTGTAGTAATGATTTTTTTGTTTGTAGTACTTTCTTTTCGTTTGTAGTAGCAATTTTTTTGTTTGTAGTACCTTCCTTTCGTTTGTAGTAAAAATTTTTTCGTTTGTAGTAACTTCTTTTCGTTTGTAGTAGTGATTTTTTTGTTTGTAGTAACATTTTTTCGTTTGTAGTAGCAATTTTTTTGTTTGTAGTAACTCCTTTTCGTTTGTAGTAACGATTTTTCGTTTGTAGTTTCTTCCTTTCGTTTGTAGTAACGATTTTTTCGTTTGTAGTTTCTTCCTTACGTTTGTAGTAACGATTTTTTCGTTTGTAGTTTCTTATTTTCGTTTGTAGTAACGATTTTTTCGTTTGTAGTAACTGCTTTTCGTTTGTAGTAATGATTTTTTTGTTTGTAGTACTTTCATTTCCTTTGTAGTAGCAATTTTTTTGTTTGTAGTAACTCCTTTTCGTTTGTAGTAGCAACTTTTTTGTTTGTAGTACCTTCCTTTCGTTTGTAGTAAAAATTTTTTCGTTTGTAGTAACTTCTTTTCGTTTGTAGTAGTGATTTTTTTGTTTCTAGTAACATTTTTTCGTTTTTAGTAGCAATTTTTTCGTTTGTAGTAACTCCTTTTCGTTTGTAGTAATGATTTTTTTGTTTGTAGTACTTTCATTTCGTTTGTAGTAGCAATTTTTTTGTTTGTAGTACTTTCCATTCGTTTGTAGTAACGATTTTATCGTTTGTTGTAACTCCTTTTCGTTTGTAGTAATGATTTTTTTGTTTATAGTACATTCATTTCGTTTGTAGTAGCAATTTTTTTGTTTGTAGTAACTCCTTTTCGTTTGTAGTAACGATTTTTCGTTTGTAGTTTCTTCCTTTCGTTTGTAGTAACGATTTTTTCGTTTGTAGTTTCTTCCTTTCGTTTGTAGTAACGATTTTTTCGTTTGTAGTTTCTTATTTTCGTTTGTAGTAACAATTTTTTCGTTTGTAGTAACTCCTTTTCGTTTGTAGTAATGATTTTTTTGTTTGTAGTACTTTCATTTCGTTTGTAGTAGCAATTTTTTTGTTTGTAGTAACTCCTTTTCGTTTGTAGTAACGATTTTTCGTTTGTAGTTTCTTCCTTTCGTTTGTAGTAACGATTTTTTCGTTTGTTGTAACTCCTTTTCGTTTGTAGTAATGATTTTTTTGTTTGTAGTACTTTCATTTCGTTTGTAGTAGCAATTTTTTTGTTTGTAGTACTTTCTTTTCGTTTGTAGTAAAAATTTTTTCGTTTGTAGTAACTTCTTTTCGTTTGTAGTAGTGATTTTTTTGTTTGTAGTAACATTTTTTCGTTTTTAGTAGCAATTTTTTCGTTTGTAGTAACTCCTTTTCGTTTGTAGTAATGATTTTTTTGTTTGTAGTACTTTCATTTCGTTTGTAGTAGCAATTTTTTTGTTTGTAGTACTTTCCATTCGTTTGTAGTAACGATTTTATCGTTTGTTGTAACTCCTTTTCGTTTGTAGTAATGATTTTTTTGTTTATAGTACATTCATTTCGTTTGTAGTAGCAATTTTTTTGTTTGTAGTAACTCCTTTTCGTTTGTAGTAACGATTTTTCGTTTGTAGTTTCTTCCTTTCGTTTGTAGTAACGATTTTTTCGTTTGTAGTTTCTTCCTTTCGTTTGTAGTAACGATTTTTTCGTTTGTAGTTTCTTATTTTCGTTTGTAGTAACGATTTTTTCGTTTGTAGTAGCTCCTTTTCGTTTGTAGTAATGATTTTTTTGTTTGTAGTACTTTCATTTCGTTTGTAGTAGCAATTTTTTTGTTTGTAGTAACTCCTTTTCGTTTGTAGTAACGATTTTTCGTTTGTAGTTTCTTCCTTTCGTTTGAAGTAACGATTTTTTCGTTTGTTGTAACTCCTTTTCGTTTGTAGTAATGATTTTTTGTTTGTAGTGCTTTCATTTCGTTTGTAGTAGCAATTTTTTTGTTTGTAGTACTTTCTTTTCGTTTGTAGTAGCAATTTTTTTGTTTGTAGTACTTTCCATTCGTTTGTAGTAACGATATTTTTGTTTGTAGTAACTCCTTTTCGTTTGTAGTAACGATTTTTTCGTTTGTAGTTTCTTCCTTTCGTTTGTAGTAACGATTTTTTCGTTTGTAGTAACTCCTTTTCGTTTGTAGTAATGATTTTTTTGTTTGTAGTACTTTCTTTTCGTTTGTAGTAGCAATTTTTTTGTTTGTAGTACTTTCCATTCGTTTGTAGTAACGATATTTTTGTTTTAAGTAACTCCTTTTCGTTTGTAGTAGTGATTTTTTTGTTTGTAGTAACATTTTTTCGTTTGTAGTAGACATTTTTTTGTTTGTAGTAACTCCTTTTCGTTTGCAGTAACGATTTTTTCGTTTGTAGTTTCTTCCTTTCGTTTGTAGTAACGATTTTTTCGTTTGTAGTTTCTTCCTTTCGTTTGTAGTAACGATTTTTTCGTTTGTAGTAACTCCTTTTCGTTTGTAGTAATGATTTTTTTGTTTGTAGTACTTTCTTTTCGTTTGTAGTAGCAATTTTTTTGTTTGTAGTACCTTCCTTTCGTTTGTAGTAAAAAATTTTTCGTTTGTAGTAACTTCTGTTCGTTTGTAGTAGTGATTTTTTTGTTTGTAGTAACATTTTTTCGTTTGTAGTAGCAATTTTTTTGTTTGTAGTAACTCCTTTTCGTTTGTAGTAACGATTTTTCGTTTGTAGTTTCTTCCTTTCGTTTGTAGTAACGATTTTTTCGTTTGTAGTACAGTAGAATCCCGATTATCCGGATCAAATAAAACCAGGGGTATTCCGTATAATCGAAAATCCGGATAATCGATTTCAAATTCAAATCAAACAATATTTAAATTTTATAAAAAATATGTGCTATAATGATAATGAATCACATAATACTACGCGTTTACTTCAAGTTTGCCTTCGTCGACCGTTACGATTTCACAGCTAATGGTACTGTAGACAAAAAAGTAATCAAATAATTTCACTAACTTAGATAACAAATTACGTATGCCACTGTGTAAAACATTTTCTATTTTAGTCATTGAAGCGACAAAAATCAATGTAAAATAAATCAATACAAAAATAATTTAACGAAAGTAACATCAAAATCAACAACAAACTCAAGAACGTACTCGCCGCACGGGACCTCAAAAATACGCTGGTAGCGTTGCTGTCTGTACTAAATGAGGTGCGGTACGAGGAGCGGGACGAGAGGTAAGGGCAAACTTGACGTGAACGCGTAATAATACCTATGTAATTTAGAACTTTGATTGGAAATAACTTGTAGTTGATCTTGGACGCAATCGTTTCATCTTTTCATTGCAGCCAAGACGCTTCTTGTATCAAACTTTTAATTTGTAACGTGCCTCGTTGCGCGGTAAAACATTTTTAAATCAGCGAGTAGAGCCGTGACGCGAGTCCGGATAATCGGATGTTCGGATAATCGAGGTTCGGATAATCGGGATTCTACTGTAACTCCTTTTCGTTTGTAGTAATGATTTTTTTGTTTGTAGTACTTTCATTTCGTTTGTAGTAGCAATTTTTTTGTTTGTAGTACTTTCCATTCGTTTGTAGTAACGATTTTATCGTTTGTTGTAACTCCTTTTCGTTTGTAGTAATGATTTTTTTGTTTATAGTACATTCATTTCGTTTGTAGTAGCAATTTTTTTGTTTGTAGTAACTCCTTTTAGTTTGTAGTAACGATTTTTCGTTTGTAGTTTCTTCCTTTCGTTTGTAGTAACGATTTTTTCGTTTGTAGTAACTCCTTTTCGTTTGTAGTAATGATTTTTTTGTTTGTTGTACTTTCATTTCGTTTGTAGTAGCAATGTTTTTGTTTGTAGTACTTTCTTTTCGTTTGAAGTAAAAATTTTTTCGTTTGTAGTAACGTAACGTGTAATATCGTTACTACAAACGAATGGAAAGTACTACAAACAAAAAATTGCTACTACAAACGAAAAGAAAGTACTACAAACAAAAAAATCATTACTACAAACGAAAAGGAGTTACTACAAACGAAAAAATCGTTACTACAAACGAAAGGAAGAAACTACAAACGAAAAAATCGTTACTACAAACGAAAAGGAGTTACTACAAACAAAAATATCGTTACTACAAACGAATGGAAAGTACTACAAACAAAAAAATTGCTACTACAAACGAAAAGAAAGTACTACAAACAAACAAATCATTACTACAAACGAAAAGGAGTTACTACAAACGAAAAAATCGTTACTACAAACGAAAGGAAGAAACTACAAACGAAAAAATCGTTACTACAAACGAAAAAGAGTTACTACAAACAAAAAAATTGCTACTACATACGAAAAAATGTTACTACAAACAAAAAAATCACTACTACAAACGAAAAGGAGTTACTACAAACAAAAAAATTGCTACTTTAAACGAAAAAATGTTACTACAAACAAAAAAATCACTACTACAAACGAAAAGAAGTTACTACAAACGAAAAAATTGTTACTACAAACGAAAGGAAGGTACTACAAACAAAAAAATTACTACTACAAACGAAAAGAAAGTACTACAAACAAAAAAATCATTACTACAAACGAAAAGAAGAAACTACAAACGAAAAAATCGTTACTACAAACGAAAAGGAGTTACAACAAACGCAAAAATCGTTACTACAAACGAAAGGAAGAAACTACAAACGAAAAAATCGTTACTACAAACGAAAAGAAGAAACTAAAAACAAATAAATCGTTACTACAAACGAAAAGGAGATACTACAAACAAAAAATCGCTACTACAAACGAAAAGGAGTTACTACAAACGAAAGTGACTAAAAATTCGCTTAGAATTTTTTCGGACCTTATTAAAAATAAAAGAAAAATACTACAATCAACTACATAGCAAGTTATACAAGAAACAAAAATAAAGTTTACGTATATTATATTGCAATGACTTGATTTTTTTTTATTTTTTTTTATTTTTTTTACGATCTAATAAATAAAATTACTACAATCAACTACAAAAGATTATTTTTATGAATCAAGTATAAAATTTTAATTTCGAAAAAACCGGGTGCCAAGTTTTTTTTTTAAATTCTGTAATTTTTTTTTAGAGCTACTACAAACGAAAAAAAAGTTACTACAATCAACTACAAACCTAAACCTATAAGAATCAAGAAAAAATAAATAAATTTTACAATGTCGGGTGCCAAGTTCACAAAGCCCTCATCTACCTCTAAAAATATCATGTATGATATGCGAAACCAGCCTGTTCAATTGGTGAGCAATGTTCTGATGTTGTATTGTATATGTACTAATCTTACAAGCTCTCATTTCTTGTAGCCACGCCTGCTTCTTTCCGCGAACAACTTGATGGCTTCGATTTACACGTATTAAATATTTATGAACGCGTCTTATACTGCACTAGTCATGAATGATAACATAATTAAAACCCAGATCGAGTTTATATATTATTCAGAGAAATCTTGATCAATAACTCCTTTGATGAACAATGCTAAAATTTTTTACCGCTATAAAATTGGACATAGGGACCAAGTAGGTAGGCAGTATCTTCTTCTATGCTATATGGACCAGTGTTAAAATGGTAAAAAGTGAAAGAATAATAATAATAGTTGGATAAAACCCATCGGAAAACGAAGACAATATAACAAAAATGAAAGGAAAAATAATTTACGGGTGATCTGAGGTCCTGAAGTTTGAGTTTTTAACAGTAAAAAACGGTTTATCTCGATTTCCGGCAAAACTTACGGCAAACAAGCCGGCAAAACAAGTTAAATAGCAAAGTTGTAGGTAATAAAAAGATTTACAACTTGTATTAACACTTTTTTCACATAAACTGAAAATTTATGTCTAAAATTCAAATAACCAAGTTTGTGGTTTTTTATTTTAATCTTGCAATTACTCTCTCGCTCTTACAATTATAGACAACCACAGCATGATTTGTGTTACACATTTGCTATTGTAAGATAACAGGGTTATTTGGTTATAACTCAAACTCACCCCTCCATCAATCCCAATTGAGCAGCATGGTGGAGAAGGCTCAAGAAATGAGATGCTCAGGAGATGCTAGCAGTAAGTGCCTGAATAACGCTGAGTGCCTTAATAGACCATAAAGACACAATAAAGATGTCGTAAATGTGACATAGATCACATCAATAACAAAAGGCATTACCATTCACCGATGCGTTGCTGGCCAGTGACGCGGATCGCGTTAATGGTTCGTGGATATTGCGACCGAAACATGCAGGAAAAAATAGACGCTATTGTAATATTAAATGAATGTTTAGTAAATTGACGCAATCACAGGAAGACTACTTGCATGTAATTTTAAAATGAGCTTTCGCAATTGTTTCGCGGTCACCTTACAAACTTGTTAACAAATACAAAAAACTTTACAAGATAAGCCTTATTAATTTTATTGTTGTCTATTAGTTCTATAACTAATAATATTGTTAAAGGAGTGTATTACAACACTGCGAATGCTTATACATAATAATAACTAATATTGTGGTAGTCATTGTTATTACTCCAAAATGAAGGGTTTATGTTAGTACAACCTATGAGATAAACTTGCTGCCATTGCCGTACGATGTTTCCCGGTTTTCACCATAAGCATAAGGTCAGCTTTTACCTACTCACTACTTGTATTGTAATTTGTATACCTAACTTCTTATTTGAAATAATAGTTACCTTGTCATGATAATATGTAAACGCCCGCTTGCTTTCGCGGTGGTGGCAGTGATAATTAAAATTGACAAGTAACTTGTACAACTAGTCAACATAGTGGCAAGGGGGCATTGAGGTCCGTGTAATTACGCGCGGGCACGCGACTGCCTCAGGCGTCCGAGCTTTGCCAACTTTTTACCGTCGACATTTATCTCAGCATACCTTGCTTAGCATATTCTCTAATCAAGAGTAAACTTACCGCATTTTAAAGGGAAAAAATATTTTTAATATTCTACGTGTATTAAAACGATAGGCGAATAAAATACAAATACTTAGTAGTAGTAGTAGTGGAGTAAGACAACTCCAATATCGGTAAAACCTTCCAGGGTTGAAATAATCGATTTGTTTTAAAGTTTGGACAGTTGTAGAAATATAATAAATTGATATTTTGGTAAGGAAATATAAAAGAGTGAGTTAGTATAGTAGGTGTGGCTATATTTATCCTTGACGTAATTGTGCCAACCCGTTTCTTCCTAATTTAAGGTGACCATACGTCCTGCTTTGGGCGGAATTGTCCCGCTTCGAGGCTGTCTGTCCGGCGGTCCCCCGCAAGATCTGCTTTGGATATATTTACTTACTTTTTGGCTATAAATAGTGATAATTCGCTTTGACATGAAGGCGCCCGATGACCTTTGTTTTTAGTCCACGTCCTGCTTTCAGTGGTCAGAAAAATGGTCAGTTTATCCTAATTGTTCTTCTAATTGGCTATTTGACAGTTATCACGGTAAAATATGAAATGTATTAAATATGGTTGCATAATGTTTAACAATAATTATACAATACGTTTCTTGCATGAAAATAAATTGTAAATATTTTTACTTTTGAAAAATAGATTTGAGTTTTTTTACCAGTGGATACGAGAACCGAAACGCGGGCGGCCATGATTGAGCATGTTATGACGTCACAATTCAAAAAATAAGCGTCGTGTACTACTAACTATATCGTGTGCACTGTGCAATTTACTGAGAAAATTAATAAGATATATTTTGATTTCTGCTTTTGAGAGGTTTTGTAAAATGGAGTCAGGCTATACAAAAGCTGACAGTGCGAATTTGCGTCAAGTTGATTCATTTATGGTCGCAAATTTCTTTGCGTGTAACCCTGACTTTTGCTCTACCGAGTTTCGGAATGCAAAAACCTCCTTGTAAGTACTGAAATTAATAAAGTAAAATTGGTCAGTCTTGCTAAGTGGTCACAGGGGGATTTTTTTGTAAGTTTTTCCTCAACGTCCCCTTAACGACACCATATTACTAATAATTTTAAATTACTTATAGGTTATGTTTATGAACAATATTAGGTTAGGTTTAATTTGTTTTTTTAGTAAATCAGAGGCTAAGTTGAATTCTTCTAAATACTTACATCAAAGTGGTCCTCACAAAAGAATATTGCTGATATAACAGATGTTAACTCTGGGTCTCGACGTGCTAATTGTAACCACTGCTTTCGACGTTGAGGGCATTTAGAAACGTGTAGGTATAAACAATTTGTCAGGTTTAATTTTAGTACTTCTACACATAGGCACTGCACACGTCTTGTAGCTTGTCATTTTCACAATTCCAGTGAAAAAGGTGTAAGTTTTTCACTTAAAATATCTTCAGAGTTAGAGCGTAAACTTTTGTTAATTGAAATGTGACGTCACAGCCAGCAAGTGACAGATGGCGGACTATTTTCGCGCGAATTTAAAATTAATGGATTAAAAGTTATTTTTTTCCTACTAAATAACACTTTTATGAGAAAAATAAATATTGTTAGAGGTATAAAATAAAACTACGAATATTTTAAAATATTTTTCCAAAAATTGTCTAATAGCCAATTGTGGATGTTTTTCATCAGCTAGCTTGTCTTCTCTAACGCTGGATATGAAAATAAAAAGTAAAATCTATATAATATAGGATATAAATGTATTAAATATCAGAAAATATTAGACTATGTAACCGTAAGGTTAATCGTTAATAGCGCGAGGACTAACTGCTACGTGCATCACAATTTCTTACAACAGAAACCTAGAATTCTTCTGATATAGCATTCCTGACGTTCCCAAGAAATTAGTTAAGAAGTATGCACACAGACGGGTTCAGGAGCTAGACGAGGGTAATTAAAGTAATCATAATTCTTAAACGCAACCTTAATGTCTGCTTACGGTTAAATACCCCTCTAAATGCCGACTACTATCTGACGTTTCCGTATATATTAGGTACATTTACTAGCAGACACATACAGTTATTTTGATAACCTACTCGTATTTATTTGTCTGTAAATATCCCGTATACTAATGTACCTGTGCCTGAACAATTAAGTATATTGCACAGTAAAGCAGAGGTATAATATCATGCATTAAACTGCAGTATATACTTTACTATTGAGTAATGGCCCTCACGCACGCTTGAATATAGTAATTATTTTCTATCAATTAATTACTTACGACTCATTCTAAATTAGACGGCAGCTTTCGAAATAAACTAATCGTCCATTTTATTGTCTATTATGGTGATGTTTGTTATCCGGATCTTTTCTGAATTCTAAACAACCTATTGCTAATAATATTTATTTAGTTAAATTGTTACCTATTCTCTGTTATTCATTTGCGGTTCGTTTTACAACTAACGTGTTAGTCCAAGGTCTTTGGTAAGTGGATCATCCCTTCACATCATCGAATATTCACATTATAATAAATACTTTCGAATTAACATAATAGAATTGGATAAATAATAAAGCTTCTATAACATGAATAAAACGTTACTTTATGATTATAGTAACGCTGGATACTGCTTGTATGGTGATCCTATGGTGTAGATATTTTTAAACTAGTTTCACCTACGATAACGACATGGTTCGTGATTGTTTGGTTACTCAAGTTTTACGAGACAGTTCCTTCAAGAAGAAATTCACGCTCTAAAGCTGAATTAATGCGGTGCTTTGTCTTTCCTTTCTCTGTTTCACATACCGAGACAGTGAAATATTGAGACATTATTGCAGATTTTTATTACTTTTCTTCTAAACAACCTGAAAATATATCGCAATGTAAAGTAATCAAACGTAAGGTTAATTTATAAACCATCAGTATTTTATGAAATATATACCTATATATTATAATGACATGTATTATTGTACAAATAATAATTTACACTAAAGCAGTGTGGTTGAGAAGAAACATTTCCAGCTAAGGTTATTTGGTTGAGGCATTTCTGTCCAATTATTATGGAACGTAAATATGTCTTGTCTAAAACTATTTTGCAAATGATTCCTTTGTTTTCTAAGATTGTAAGGCATCGATCGATCGATCGAGGATCCAAAATAGAATGTAAAAAATACAGTAAGATGTTATAATTTGTGAAGGTTGTAATCATGAATGAATTTCAAACATTTGGTCAAGGATATTATTATATCAGATGTTATAAGGATATTATAGCAAGCATATTCCATAAATTTTTTTCAAGAAAATTATTTAAAAACAATGAAAGCATTGGCGGGAATACTGTTTGTCATAAGATAAGTTAAAATATTATGGGACAAAAACGACGTAGTTAAACAATATGAAAGTGTAGAGCTCTGTAGAGTAGCAGAATATTTGACAATATCCCGCTGAGTTTAGCACAAAACAGTATTAAGGTAAGTTGTAGAAGAACACAAGGATTGTAGAATCAATCAATCTGTTGTTGAATAGTGTGAACGTAACTAATTTGATTTATAGCCCAGTCAAATATTTCAGTCCTATTGTGTTAAGCGTATTTACATTTATTATTGCGTGTTGTAACTACTACAATTTATAAACCTTAAAGGGGCTCTAACAAATAAGACTCGCTTGTTTAGAGAGTGGTTATGATTTGAATTTCTGCCGCGGCGGGCTCGTTTAGATGGCCGTGCTATTGTGCATTGGACGTTATGCCCCAAATATGGAGCGCACACCTGTTAGCGGTGCCCGATAGCCTGCTAACTCAGCCTCTTGGCTAACTTAGGAGGCAGCTTAATTCATTTATGTTTGTAATTAGTTCTCATACCTAGCTACATACGTTACTGTTTCGCGATCTGCTTTCTAAGCTTGTAGTTTGAACTTTGAATTATATATTTTTTAGTTTTTTTTTTATTAATTTTATTTAATTAACTAGCGCTGACGAAATATCTATAGATACGTAGTTAACTTTTTATAAAATATTTTTATTTGGTTTTGCAATAAAATATTAACTATAGTTAGGTATAAGTAGGTACATAATTGCTACTATTTTTTCTACAACATACATAACTGTAGGATCAGTAAAAATATCCCAGTACACTTAGAATTGGCAGATCGTGTACGTGACGGGCACGAGCCGCGATAAGCATAATATTAAGGACTATATTATTATATTATACTCTATAGCCTGAGTGACTGGAGCGAGATGTTTTGCTTTGAGGCGCAGTAGATTATTTGAGATGCAAAATATCTGTAGGTTCTATAATAGTATTTAGATAATAGTTACAATAGTGTGAATTGTAAAATTGACGTAGTGGTTGGAATATTTCATTCTCGCACAGGTTCGAAACCTGTGCGTAAAAAAAAGCGTAAAAGGCGTGTAAAATCTGCCAATTTACACACGGCTTGCATTGGTTGCAACTCAGTAATGCAGGTATGTTTTGCAATGTGAAGATATAATAATGAAATATCAAATAATTCGCAATAAACTTATTAATTCAATTCAAATTAGCTGCATGTATTTCATGAAGTACTCAAGTAAAACCCAATGTTATAAAAGGTTTCTTTATAAATACAAATGTCCGATTATTACAAATTATTATTATCAATCGAACAATATTTTGGTTCGCCACATAATGGTAACATTCAAAAGATTACAAATCTGCGGTTGCTGCGATAGATAAGTTCAGATTAACTTGTAAGATAATTTATATTTGGTTAAGTTCGCTTTAGTTATGCGAGTCTGGTCTAGGCCGAGCCATATCATGTTTCGGATAAACTAGTTTATTTGAAAGTCAAGTTTAGTTGGTTAATTTTACGCAGTTCCTGGTCAGTGTTTCCAACTCGTTCGCTGGTATTTAATTGTCTACGGGGATTGATTCTCGAGAGATAATACTTAAGTTTAATTGTCTTTTGGAAATTTTCGTATTTCTATAGAAAATCTTCGTAGTTCAAGTAGACAATAGTGTGAGCACGACGAGAAAAATACTTTAAATACATACCAACATCGAATAAAATATAATATAACTAGCTGTCCGGACAGACTTTGTTCTGTCAAAAGTTTTTATTTTTATTTTGAGATGTAAGCTATCCTATCTTTCAAGTTGGATCAAACTGCACACGGTGTGCAAATTTGATTAAAATCGGTTCAGTAGTTTAGGAGTCCATCGCGGACAAACAACGTGACACGTAATTTATATATATTAAGATATTTAAACGCTTTATACGCTTACACACTCATACCCCCGCAATAGGTTATTTAAATACCTGTGTCGCGGGTGGCCTAAAATAGTTCGTTCCACTGATGAAGATATCATTTTCAAACGCTTTGATTGCTAGATGCATAAAGAAAGCCTCGGGGACATATACGCCAAAAGAGCGTTTACACTTTGTGTTTGGGGCCCTTAATTGGACGTGCGTGAGGAAGTAATAGTGTATTTGTTGTAGAATGTCGATTTGGGTTCCGTTACAGTGTGTATCGTGTCGGTATGGCTATGGATGGAGTATGGCCTGCGTTGGGCAGCGGGCTGCAGCGGCGCGGCGCGGCGGCGGCCGAGGCGCGACAAGGGCGAACGACGGACCGTTCCAATTTACGGGTCACGAGCGGACCACTCGCGCCGACCTATCTGCTTTTCCTCCATAATTGAATCCAATGGCGTGGGAGACTCGACACGGCTAAATAAAATATTCCATATCTTTGCTATTGTTAGCCCATTGTTGCTATAAACTTTGTTCTATGTATCGTATTTAGAATTTATAACGTCCGCTACAGGTAGCCAAGTATTTTGTTGACAAATGTGCGATGATTGAAGTAATGTAGCTACGATTTTTTTATAGAATGATCGTTTGGTAATGTTATCCTGTGGTTTTGCTTTTTTACGCATGTCGGTATTGTTTCGATAAATTTCAGTATACCTAGTGTTTTATTTTAAGTGTATTTTTTTGCGAGAGAACGATCTAGAGTTCGTGACTCTACGCTGCTCTCTATGTCAGATATTTGTCACAACGTAGTTTTCGCATCGCTTCCCCTTTCCTATATAATATCTATACATTTCATTTTTGCTTTTCCTGCAATTTTACTCATATCTCATTATTATTTTTTTGATGTTATGCGGCCTGCGCGAGTGTGGCTCCAATTGAGAATATAAATTTGGGTGTACGTTTTATTCAATACCAATCCAATTTTGCACACGGTGCATATATGTGATATGCACATGCATATTATGATATAAATTACAAATATATGTGTACATAAAAATGTATGTCTGATTATTTGTTGAGTGTTGAGAGAAATTCCAAAATTTTAAATGACGCGACGTCTTGATGTTTCCAATAACAGCTAAAATATGATAATTACGATACAAGGATGTGACCCGTTGTGGGATTAATTTCAACGAGGTTTCTTCAGCACTGGAAAGCAGATAACCTGATATTTAGGTCAGGTATTGAATGGATAATGTTCCTTTAAGGAACTACATCAGCGTTTTTGAAAGTGCGTCTGCGTCGGCGCAACGTTGGACACCTGCACGAATTGGATTCTCGATCGACAGGCCTAGGTTTCCAAACTATTGAGTTGACATTATTTAGGTTTAAAGAAATTTATTCTCATATAAATAAATAATTTATAATGAGAAACTGTTATGTATAGAGTTGTGCGGTGATGTCGCTAGATGGCGCCTCGCTTGATGATCGAATGAACTAGTCATTCGATCATCTATTCGAACGACCTACCTCGGTACAAGACACTCAGTTCATACCGTGATCTCGGGGCGGACGGTTGTCCCTACAGTGTTGTGCGTACTTTCAGTGAATATTATAATACTTATAATATTGATTTATTATAAATAATAATACGCGTGGTTCGTTGAACATAACATTGGCGACGAGGTGAAGAATGACCAGTGGATTAAATTCGATTCGCTGTTGAAATACCTAAGGTATGCAATGTAATCAAAGAATAATAATATTAGCGTGTGAACGTGCGTGATTATGTGATCGCGCAGATACGAGCCACAAACATGTAAGTACCTGGAATATTTTTATAAAAAAATCTAAACTTCTACAGCGTTCATTATTACAATGTAACAGTCCAACCTTTATCAGGTTTACATCAAACAATTAAGGCTAAAAAGTGCAAATTGTTGCAATTGTTTACTGGTAATAAAACGATAATAAAATATTTATTACTAAAATAATACATTTTCTAATTATTGCTTCCCGAGTAATGCATAACAAAACAAATATAATTATTGCTTGGATGTAAGGTTCACCATAAAATTTTTATTACATCTGAAATACACTTTTATAAGGACAAAGATAATATTATTCATTGCACGTGTATAGGACGTACACAAAAATATTTTAAATAATGCCTACTAGATTTCGAACAGCAAAATATACCTGTATGCATTAGTCTAGGAAAACAAAGGATAATAAGATAAAAAGCGAGTTATCCATATTATTTTGGTGTTATTTGTGTTACACTACAATTATATTCACCTGAATAACATACTTGGTATTCAGTAAATGCAAATTAATATACTTTTAAGGTCTCATTAAGTAGGGCCTATTATAACAAATTATAGTTAATAATAATATAATCTTGGAAACAAGAGGTCTATAATACAAATCAGTACCTACATTATGCATCATAAAAATACCATATATTCTAATGGCTTTTACAAAATGCAAATAACGATATACAAAATAAAAATAATAATATTTAATTGTAATTGAGATAAACAAAATTATAGAGTACATCATTGTGCAAGAGTGCAAACTTATAAGTAATATATCACAATATTTCGTCTATATTGCTCTCGACATATTTTCTCATTGAAAAAGGGAGGGTATGCATAAAATGCCTATTAATGTAATCAAAGATAATTATCATTCGTTGTTATTCCACACCAAACCATGACTACGCTATTGTATCTTAATATCCTTAAATTAGAAGTTATTCTCATAAACATTTATTTAAAGGAATAAAAGTGTTCTGGTGATGCACAGATACCTACTTCTGCTACAAAATGATATAATGTTTGAAGTCCGGCAAAATGCTCGGCATAAAAGGTTAAGTACCAAGAAACCCCACCACCCATGACTACATCACCACTTACCATCAGGTGGGATAGTAGTCAAGCATTGAGTTAAAAAAAAAAAGAAATTACATCATACACATCACATGACATAATTATAATATATACGTCATGTACCACTAAACTTCGATTATTCGAAGACACGCAATTTCAAAGAGGAATATGCAAAGAAAGTACATATGTTATAATTTAACTCCGGTTGAAACTAACAAGTGCCCTAAACTTCATTAATGCCACTGAACAACATCAACAAAATGTGTAGAAACACGCAATTATTCGAATAATTTGAACAAAGCGTCAATTCGCTTCCTAAAGATGCGATGTAATGTGTTCCCGTTAAAAATAGCAAGTATTACTAGTAACATTAGTTAAGACTAAAATAATGTGTCGATTTATTTGAAGCTATTTCACAATCATCGTCATATTAAAACTGTTTGCAGATCTATTGGTGAGAATTATTGGTGGGAAAATTAAATCCAAAAATTCACACGAGCTAATTCACTTGACAGTTCAAAATCTATTCAATTTTAACATTAATCGTCTTTCACTATAGAGAGTGTATTTAAAATTATATTTGCTAGTCTTAACAGTGACAAAAAAATGTGCTGAAAAATAGTATCTGTTTCCTCTAACTATATGCAACTGGTGTGACAGTTGTTAATCACAGGAAATAAGGCTAAGACATAAGGGACAATAAAAAGGAATTGACAAACCGAAGTGTTCAACAGTACTATAATGTGACCTATCATAAAAGAGATCTTTTATAGGATCCAACTACTTCTGAAATCAATGTCACACTAAACAGTGCCATATTAATATATGCTCACCGTGGTCAAACTACAAAATGGGACATAACGGAACACTACATCATTTGGAACAACATCTTAATGAGACAAATTATATTGAATAAATATTTCGATAGTTTGTTTTGTAAAATAAAACAAAAATAAGGAAAATTATAACTTTATTGCACTCCAACATTACTCATAGCATAGGTACAATAACTAATGCTAAAACAGCATTCCCTTACGTGGAACCGACATATATATTAAAATACGACAAAAGCTGACTGTTTAACAAAGTTTAAAGTAATAGTAATCTCTCTCTCTCCTGGTTATTGCGCTGATATGACAATGTCAGTTGGTGCTGGCACTAACGAGATACTATAACAAAACATTAAAATATCCCACGTTAGTGGTAGCTGTGGTAATACGAGGTGAAGATGATTCCCATCGTAATCGATCACATTCCACCGATATGAAATCGCGGCATGAAATAACAAATTGCAGGTTTTCAGGAAGTTACCCCAATCAATATGAATCACAGATATCAAGTAAAAAGATGATACGGAATTAAAAATCAAGTATTATGTAAGGTATCTGTAAATCTGTTCTATAATTATTCGTTACAGACGAGTAGGTATATGTTCATAAATTCTAGTCAGATTATGACAAAGTATGACAAACGACAGCCGTTATGAGTTCATGATAACGGACTCGACTTTTATGATAATTATTTTTTACAATTCTTACATAATATAATGCACAATAATTTTTTGGATACATTATTATTGGAAAAATAATGATTCATCCATGTGGCAATGAGCACAAACAGACTCGAAAGATCGTAGTATTTTCATCTTATATCTTGTAATAGTTAATATTTTTGACCTGCCGGAAAATAAAGGAAAATATGTGAGGTTATGATTTTGTCTCCATAGTAAAGATACAACGAGACACTACATCGAGCTCAGTAGTATCTACTAACAAAATACAAAAATTAGGTAACCATCTATTATTTTATTACATTCATTTTAATATATGGATAAAGGAAAAGATAAATGCTAAGTAATCTATAGGAGATCTTGTGTCTAAACTAAGCCTTGATTGATATATAGATTATAGAAAAACAATCTAATTTTAATTGTTGCTACGCAGATCGTGTTTAAAAAAAAAAACGTATGTTTCCTACTTTTGAAGATTATATTTAAAAAAAAAAAACAACTTATATTATGATCTAGTGGTCCAATAAACACAAATATTAATAAATTAAAAGGCAATTTTCAATCAAAAACAAATATCAACAAAATAAATTCTACCTGCACTCGATACAAGTCAATAGTTCCAAGTTCCCACGAAGTTCCAACGATCTAATATCCTTAATCCAATGACCGAAATATTGTTAATCAAGAAGAAACATTAACAAAATAATATTTTGTTATAAAGATATTTGACGATCCGTGTGGCGCAATGGTTACCATGCCGGATCGCCGCACCAAGGGTCCTGGGTTCGATTCCCAGCGAGTCGGAAATTTGAATGATAAGTTTTAATTTCTGTTCTCGGTCTGGGTGAGAATATCCTTGTCTATGTTGCGTGTTGTCCATGGCACCCGCGACGCAGGGAGTCCTGGTGTGGGGCTGTGAGTGTGAAGCGTTATTTATATACTTGCCCACTAGCTTTCCAAGTGCAAATAATTGTTATAATTATTTTCCAGCGATTGAAATATTTTAATCACATACAAATTTTAACTCTGCGATCCGTATGGCGCAATTGTTACCATGCCGGATCGTCACGATTCTATTCAAGTTTGAATTTCTGACGCTGGTGAAGCTGGTGTGGTGACGACGACTTAACGTCAGCAAAAGGCATTTGGGCATGCCTCGTCATTGAATCCAATGCTGACATATGGCTTTGGCAGCACCAGCCAAAAGGACAGCAGTACTCCACACAACGCCGAACATGTGCTTTACATAAGGTTAAAAGCGTTTTGCTAGGATTCCAAGCTTCCTAGCAGGACCATAGCTTAGTATTCAATGAACCGCTAAGGCTAAGGTTCGAGGATATCTCAACGCCCAATAACTGAAGGTGGCCGAGGTATTTCAGGGATATATTTTGAAGAGTAGCAGTCAAGATGAACGGACTTTGAAGTGAATGAAGTGGCGTTGAATCTCACAAAGTAATCAAGTTTACTGAATTTATAATTTATTTGGGTATTGGGATAAATATACCTTCAGCTATTTTGTGGGGACCAGTATGAGAATGCTGGGCGCTCAACAGATCAATTTACTTCAGTCATTCGCGACGAAAATGTCAACAAGATACAATAACGAGCCGTTGATATTATGGGCAAATTATCTTAGTTATTCATCAACATCATGATTTGAAATTCCACCATCTACGAAAATATATTAACCGAACATCAAGTGGGATAGATCTAGGCTGTGTTTTGATTTAAAAGCCAGTTTAGTTATAATAGACCAATAACTGTTAAGTAAAATAAATAACAGACTAGGTCAGCATCAGGATTCCACCAGGTTCACTCTAAAAGAGAAGCTTGCATGGTAAGACACAATAAAATTGCAAAGGAGCAACTCGGTGTAATAATTCTATATTTCAGTATGCTATGAAAACGTACCATGTTAATGGATTAAAATAATGATAACAATATATTCTTATTAATTACTGAAATTACATTAAAAACTATCAGTCTCCTGGCTGTTTGTCCTCCATTGCGCATCGCTTCCCGCTTAGCACCTGTGGATGTGCCGTCTTGATGATGGTACACGTCCTTGGTAACAGCAGCAGTGACGATGTCTTTCCAGGTATGGACTTGTGACAATATGTGAAAACCTCACAATGGAACATCACGTGGCAGACCTTACAGCATATTTCCATCGAGCAGGTGATCTTCCACTTTTCATCTACGTGCCTTAGATCATTAGACCTTCTAAACAGGCGATCTTACTTCGTAATCTAATAACTTTCTATGTTACAGGGTTCGAGCAATACACAAGTTTTTCTAATGTGAAAACGTGTAGTAGACAATGATATTATTATCATTAAATCACTGACACATATGTACACTAGTCCTTGGTCAAAACCTTTTAAAAAAATATATATATCATCAAACAACGTCTATTAAGCTTTCAACCAAAGCAGCTGTTTATTGCTAATTTTATTACTACCTTGTTACTACTACCAAAAAAAAAAGAAAAAAAGAAAATATGAGTAGGGAACACTATCGTCAGGTATCTGGAAGTATCTAATAAATGTAAGTTAGTTTCAGGCTTTCCAGCGAAGTAACATCAATATAAGGATTAATATAACTGGCACAAGATCCAAGAAGAATATTGTACATAATATTATGGAGTAGAAAAGCAACGAAATCTGGAACGTTGGAAAATAAGTTATAAAGCTGTATATTGTTTAAATCTGTCGAAATTAGTTCTACTATATGTTTGCTCAATTGTGTCAATAAATTAATTACATTACATATAAATATAGTCACATGTATTATATACAAAATTAATTAAAAAAAAGGAAGAGATGTTATGTATAGAGTTGTGCGGTGATGTCGCTAGATGGCGCCTCGCTTGATGATCGAATGAACTAGTCATTCGATCATCTATTCGAACGACCTACCTCGGTACAAGACACTCAGTTCATACCGTGATCTCGGGGCGGACGGTTGTCCCTACAGTGTTGTGCGTACTTTCAGTGAATATTATAATACTTATAATATTGATTTATTATAAATAATAATACGCGTGGTTCGTTGAACATAACAGAAACAAATATCAAATTAAAAACATTGAAATAAATGCGCTTTTTAATTTTTTCGGGTCGTTATTTTATACGATTCGTTTCTTTTTCAGTAGCAAAAATTCAATTAAAGTAAATAATGTGGAATAAGAATCCGTTAGTATGAACACTCACTACATCAAAATATCATAATATGGCTGTAATATGCGAAAATCAATCCGTTTAAAAAAATCGTGATTAATACCGTATTGTCATTGACGGATGCGTGCGGGAACGAGCCGTAAATAGGTATTTTACACTTTGTAAAGATGTCCACAAATAAAATATTTATTTTAGTAATATTTTAAAGAGCATTCCATAATGGTTTTAAGTAGAGGCTTTGGCTCCAAATTAAGACAAACCCCGCGACTGCATAGGCTTGTATGGTGATCACATTATAAGGCGCATAAACCGCGATACGGCTACACGAAAGGTTAAGGGCATAAGACACCACGTGGGAGGTGCCAGTTTAAGAAACCTGAGATCCTGTCTTGTTCACAAATGGCGTCCATTTTCATTGCAACTTTGTCCTGAATGTAAGAGGTAGATTCCTCGATCGGATTTAATATAAACAGGTAAATATGCATTATTTCTATAAACAGGAAGTAAAATGTTAAATATTGTGATGCCAAAAAGTAATTATGTTGGAGATAATCATTAATTTAATTCAAAGAGCAAGTTTATCATCATTATGTCATCACCAATCACAGTTAATTATAAAAAAAGTTCTTTAAGCAGCTTTTTTTAAGAATTACCCAAAATAGATTGCTCGAGCTCGAATGTCTAAGTACTAAAACATACCTTACAATAGTCTGTTATGGCAACATGCGGGGAGGGAGGTTTTATATGGCTACGGGTGATTGTAGCACGACTCGACAAGGCGCGAATAGTGCATTATATGTGAGTGCGCAAGCGCAGTCGTGCACACGAGGCGGTTCATTATCGCGCGTGATGCATTTGCACCGGCGCCGCGGCGCACGCGGCGATCGCTGCCTTTCAGCGTTTCGCGATTTTAGGACTCCTTAGCAATATTTCGTCAATTACATTATATGTTGCATAATATTAAATAATATAAGTTAAAATACTCGATAACAACTTCATAAAGATTAATGTGTACTTAGTACGAGTTTTACTTGATATAACGGGCTCGCAAAGTAAATGCGAGTCAACTAAAATTTGTATGGGACCAAAGCTTTTCTTTTCACTGCCACTAGATGGCTCTGCTTCGGTCCCATACAAATAGTTAACTCGCATTTACTTTGCGAGCCCGCGCCCGTTATGTCAAAAAACTCGTACTAAATACACTGGTCTTTAAACGTTAAAACTACGTTAAAATGGCTACCACTAGGGAATATCAGTGTAATGTTTGCAAGTACTTTAAAAAGTTCAGCATAAATGTTATTAAAAGCTTTGATCTGTACATTGGTTATTTTTTATTCATATGTAGGTATGCTTTAAAAAAATGCTTTCACTTATTTATAATGCAAGTGCTACTAGATTTAGACACTATCAATCACAGTAGTTTGCTGAATTTCTTTAAAGTTATTTTAATTGAGGCAATCGTTACTCCTTTTAGCACTTCCTTCCTTTGCAAATGCTTAATTTAGAGGTATGTTTTCTTCAGCAGTAGGAAGTATAAAATTAGACATTCTAAAAGTTGTTATAACAAAATAATTTTATTATTATCTTAGGAACAGTAGTGAGCAAATATAATTAAAACTCGTTTGCATTTATTTAAGCTACATGGAAGGAAGAAGTTTCGTTTAACGGATAAAGATTGAGAAAAAAATAGGAGAGAAAAGGCCACCATATTTCTTGTTTTTCGGTTTCGAATAGGAAAAGATATTGCGTCAGATCCACATACGCAGTAGATTAACATAGATCCATTATAATAGTACGATGGGCTCGCAAAACGACACTTGTGAGTTGTTTGTGTTATTTCTAGGATAATATGATTATATTAGACATCGTTTTTCAAATGAATTCAGTCATTTTCTCACTAAGGGTTTGCATACTAGCAAGCGATGTTGATATTAAATAATAATATTAAATATATATAGTTATGAATTATCTACAACATTAAAACGATACGCTGAATTTCAACTGCAAGTTTATCAACGATTAGTGAAGGAAAAAATTACCTATTGTTAATAGTGATTACAAAACATTCAGTTTAAAATATTGAAAACTAATCGTGGAAGAAACAGAGAAGGCAGAAACAATCACGTTACAAACCTTACAAACCATAGTTCAGGTAGGTACAACCAAGCATAAACTTTCATATTGAATGATTGGAGATCAATCTGGTAACTACCCTTCACCCTTCACCTTTGACTATAGCCCCTAGCCTAATGCTATATTTATGGCTAGTAAGGTATAAATACAGGTAATTATGTTTTAAAAGGAAAGGGAAAGGAAAGGGAAGACAAAAAATAAAAGCAGTTTATTTTAAAAGCCAAATTTAAATAACATAAATACTAAATTTTAACTCAAACTTACTATAATACATCAGTGAAAACTGCATTCAAATTTGTTTAAGCCTTTTCTGAGATTGGCCGAAACAAAAGTGTCCGTAGCGATGGAATGCACGTTATAGTTTCCGTCCATGTCCATCCATGTCCGTCCGTCCGCATGTCCGCAGCATACCTCAGACTCTTAGAAACCCATAATAGTAGAAAGCTGGAATTTAGCATGGGGTATAAGTCAATTTATCACGTCGATAAAGTGGTAGAGTCTTCCAAAAATATTATGGGTGAATATCAAATCGGCAAATTTTACGTGTCCACGTTGAGAATCGAGGTGTAAAATGATAGAATGTTTCAAATTTTTTTATATAGTAAAGTACGTAACTTCTTTTAATTGGGGCCACATTGTTTTTTTAAATATATGTGTATATAAAAAATCAGGGTAAAAAAAATGCCTTAAAATTCAAGTTTGGTGGTATGTCCCAGCTCCATTTTTTGATATAATTTCATTCACCACAGTGACAATTGAAGTTAAAATAAAAAATATATAATTTCGTTAGTATACACATAAGACACATTATCTAAAAAAACCTAAACCATATTATAAAATGTTATTTAACATCACAGGATACTCGATCAAAGTTTGTCCAAGAAAATACCAAAATCTTGGGTGCACTTGTTCAACTTACTAAAACATGAACTTTCTTGCGTATGCGATCATTTAAGTTTTATTATTTCGCAGGGCACAGTTGTGTGGTAACGTTTGAGTGTAACGGGTATGTGATTAGAACTATGACTTCCCGCCAAAACAAAAGTACCCGCTTGGGTGGCACAGGGGGACAAGAATTGTTCAATTTTTGGTGGATCGATTTGCTGTTTATTTTAAAGTGCTTTTATAGTAAGCTACACAATATAGCTAGTAATTTGGATTACGCATAAAATAGTTATATAAATTAAATTGTAACTTAAGATCCCTATTTTTAAAGATTTTTTGTATGCATGGTCCAAGTTTGGTGGCTCAATTTTGGTGGATTTGGTGGTGTTTATGCGTGACCAAAATTTAAAATGAGCCACTTAAGCGAAACTAGGGCTTCAAAGTGTTTGCCAGGGATCTGTCTATTGGGCAAAGTCAGCTTACGAGGTTGAAGACCGAGTCCAGCACCATGTTTTTGTCGAAATCTGAAGTTCTGAGAGATGGTCGCATGCCTCCTCTCAAGCTCCAGCTGCCTGCGAGGACAATAACAATCAAGCTAAACTGACCCGACACTACACACAGGATATCCCGGACGCTGCCTGTATAAGATAAGAGAGGCTCTCAAACAGCTTAAAAAGAACAAGGCTCCGGGAAATGACGGATTCACAATAGCTACTAAGAGCTGATGGAAAACCTCTACTAATGACGCTCCAATATTGATGACGGAAACGTACAGCTCGTTTCCGTCATCAATACTGGAACTACCCCGAAAGCGTGGAACCCGGAACTGTGGTGACTCTGTTCTTCAAGAAGGGCGAAAAAGCCCTTTTGAAGAACTATAAAGGCCCATTGCATTTCTGAACCACGTTTGTAAGCCGTTTGCGAGGGTGCTCACAAATCGCATGACAGGTTTGACGACTTCCAGCCTCCCGAACAAGCAGGATTCTGAAAGGCTACAGAACCATAGACCATAATTTACACATACTGAGGCAGATTATACAAAAGACCAAGGAGTATAATCTGCTGTTATGTGTTGCTTATGTACCTAGACTATGAGAAACCCTTTAATCTATCGGTATCGGTATCGGTACTTAATTCTCATATCGAGGTATTGAAGTGTTTGTAATCATCAGGTACCATTTCCGTCAGAGTATACGACACAGCTACGAACCCTATTTAACTGCAGAGAGGTGTCAGGCAAGGGGACGTCATATCTCCTAAACTGTTCACTGCTGCGTTGGAAGACGTATTCAAGCTGATGGAATAGAAACAAGTAAACAACGTGGTATAATCGTGGTCAATAGTGACATCACACCTTGCGATATGGCGATGATATAGTCTATCTGGCAAGATCCCTGGAGGAACTTGGTAAAATCATAGGGGACTTGAACAACGCCACAATGATGTCTTAAGATGAACATGGACAAGACGAAAATCATGTCCAATGTCCATATCATGTACCTACGTCCAACTTCGAGAAATAAGTCACTCGTAGAATTCAACTGGAATGGGCTGCGTTCGAAAACTGCGTCATATCTTGTCGTCCAAAACACTATCTCAGTGCCTGAAGTCGAAGGTGTTCAAGCAGTGTATGTTGCCAATGATGACATACGGCTCCAAGACGTCGTGCTTTATTACTATTGGCCTTATTCATAAACTCAAAGCGGACGGAGAGAGAAAAAGCGGATGGAGAGTGCTATGCTCGGTATTTCTGTACGTGATCGAATCAGAAATGACGTAGACGAACAAGAATAATCGACATAGCTCATCGAGTACGCCGGCTGATGTGGCAATGGGCTGGCCACATAATTCGAAGGACCGATGACCATTGGGAAGAGGTCCTCGAATGGCGCCCACGTCCTGGAAAAAGGAGCATTGGAAGCTCCCCAACCAGGTGGACTGACGACCTAAAGAAGACAGCAGACACTAGAGAGTGAATCCAGAGGGATTCAGAAGGCACAGGACTGATCAGAGTGGCGCAAGTTAGGGGAGGTCTGTGTCCACCAAGGGCTGATGGATTGATAGATGTTAAATAATAATATCTATTTAATTTTAACAATAGAGTTTTATAAAACGATGAAAGTTATTGATAATTCCCGAGAATTCGTGATATTAGCCACTTTGAGATTTATTTTATTGATTTTAGAGCTTTTGTGACAGAAAAATCCAATTTTGGTGTCACTGATTTTCAATTTTGGTGGGTACTTTAGATTTTGGTGGGCGATTTTCAATTCTGGTGGCCACACTAGACTTTGAACTTAAATATCTCAAAAAGTTATCGAGATATTCTCAGACCTCTTGAAGATTCTTCTAGCTTAGACTTTCTATTCTTATACCAGGTCCTCATTTTTCACGAAAACTGAAGAGAAAATTTAGCCACCAAAGTTGAAAAAAAATACACGTTTCTGATATTCACCCTTATGGGTCTTCTAAGACCATGTTTGAAATATTTGGCTTTAAAGTGCTAATTTTAGTTAGTCAAGTGTCCCTCCTGCTGGCTAAACGTTTGGAGTTGGGCAAGTGAAATTTTTTTCGTAAATATGTTATTTTTATAATAAATGATGAATTTATAAGTCGATAAACTTACTACTACGGAACCCTACATTGCGCGCTGCCTGACCTCTGACACGCACTTGCCCGGTTTAAAAAAATACTTTTTTTAATACGATGACTTGTTGCTTAAATTAAATGACATGTATTACAAGAGAGGATCTAAATGGATATAGAGCGATAATAGCATAAGAAAAGAAAGGACATGCTTGAATAAAATATGAAAAAGATGTTTGTTGTTATAATATAAAGGTAGCATTTAAGACTGAGTAAGTACTACAATTCTGTTTTGATACCAATTTTATTAAAGAATAAATCAAATAAAAATCAGAAGCACCTAATATTTTTTGTTAAAAGTGATAAAAAAAATTCCATTCCTTACTTTAAATTGTTGTAGGTAGGTATAATTTATAAAATTAGTTTGCGTTGTTTTAAAATCTTAACAGTTGTCCAACCAGCTGAACAATGGAGGTTACATTGTACTTTATTCTATGTACTAGTAAATGCCCTCGCTTCGCTTCGGTAGAACTTTCGTTAGACCCGCACTCGAATAAAATAAAATTTATGAATGAGTAAGTGAATGAGTTAATGATTGAGTGAATGAATGAATGGAGGCTAGGTTCACAGGACCGTGCGGTACAAGATTTAACCAATAAAAGGCTAACGTTCATATGACCGCACGGAACGACTCACCGCGCGGACATATGAACGTAGCCTTTTATTCACTCATTCATTCACTTATCCATTCACTCATTCATTCATTCATTTTATTTTATTCGAATCATAAATAAGTTTGCCCTTTGTTTCTTCTTTTTAAGAGGTGACATAAACATGTAAATAAATAAATAAATAAACTACAAGAACTTTTATGTTACTTGCTGCTACGGAACCCTTCATGGGCGAGTCTGACTCGCACATGGCCGCTTTTTTATTTTATGGAAATAGCCGGCAAACGAGCTGACGATCCACCAGATGGTAAGTGGCTATCGTCGCCCATGGACATCAGCAACACCAAAGGCATCACTGATGCGTTGCCGGCCAAGAAAGAGAGAAGGAAAAGAAAGAAAGAACTGGCTCTCAAGCCCCCAGCCGGAACACGAGAAGTTTGGTGGCTGACTCATGCTCAAGGGTAGTAGTTATCCAGGCGAAACTCATGGAGAAATAATAATAGTATCTAACAATGGTATTAATTAACAATTAAAATCAATATTACCAACATAATCCCTCGAAGGGTCCTACACCAAGAGGGCCGGATTTAGTCGCCTCTTACGACACCCATCCGGCGTGGGATTGGGGTTAGTATTCTAAGCCACCCCAATACGGTTTGGGGTCGGAGTTGGAATCAGGTTCGGAGTCGGGTTCGGATTTGGAAGTCGAAATAAAAAAAAATTATCAGTATCATACCGGCCAATGAAGAAATGTTCTAAAGCGTGTTGGTAGGATAATTTTGACTTTATGCGTTTTTGACCATTTGCGTCTTTGTCAATTTCCGAGTTTGGCAATATGCGTATTTGACATTTTGCCTGAAGCGTTTTACTTTTTGTCATTTTGCGTGTTTGACTTTTTGCGTTTTTGACCTTAGGAGTATAATCCATTGAAAGGATTATACTCATAAGGTCAAAAACGCATAAAGGCAAACACGCATAAAGTCAAACACTCACCATGTCAAATCCGCACAACGTCAAATACGCACAATGTCAAACACGCACAATGTCAAACACGCTCAAAGTCAAACACGCATTTGGTCAACCCTCATTTGGTCAAACTTTCCCTGCTCGTTGTCCAACCAGCTGAACAATGGAGGTTACATTGTACTTTATTCTATGTACTAGTAAATGCCCTCGCTTCGCTTCGGTAGAACTTTCGTTAGACCCGCACTCGAATAAAATAAAATTTATGAATGAGTAAGTGAATGAGTTAATGATTGAGTGAATGAATGAATGGAGGCTAGGTTCACAGGACCGTGCGGTACAAGATTTAACCAATAAAAGGCTAACGTTCATATGACCGCACGGAACGACTCACCGCGCGGACATATGAACGTAGCCTTTTATTCACTCATTCATTCACTTATCCATTCACTCATTCATTCATTCATTTTATTTTATTCGAATCATAAATAAGTTTGCCCTTTGTTTCTTCTTTTTAAGAGGTGACATAAACATGTAAATAAATAAATAAATAAACTACAAGAACTTTTATGTTACTTGCTGCTACGGAACCCTTCATGGGCGAGTCTGACTCGCACATGGCCGCTTTTTTATTTTATGGAAATAGCCGGCAAACGAGCTGACGATCCACCAGATGGTAAGTGGCTATCGTCGCCCATGGACATCAGCAACACCAAAGGCATCACTGATGCGTTGCCGGCCAAGAAAGAGAGAAGGAAAAGAAAGAAAGAACTGGCTCTCAAGCCCCCAGCCGGAACACGAGAAGTTTGGTGGCTGACTCATGCTCAAGGGTAGTAGTTATCCAGGCGAAACTCATGGAGAAATAATAATAGTATCTAACAATGGTATTAATTAACAATTAAAATCAATATTACCAACATAATCCCTCGAAGGGTCCTACACCAAGAGGGCCGGATTTAGTCGCCTCTTACGACACCCATCCGGCGTGGGATTGGGGTTAGTATTCTAAGCCACCCCAATACGGTTTGGGGTCGGAGTTGGAATCAGGTTCGGAGTCGGGTTCGGATTTGGAAGTCGAAATAAAAAAAAATTATCAGTATCATACCGGCCAATGAAGAAATGTTCTAAAGCGTGTTGGTAGGATAATTTTGACTTTATGCGTTTTTGACCATTTGCGTCTTTGTCAATTTCCGAGTTTGGCAATATGCGTATTTGACATTTTGCCTGAAGCGTTTTACTTTTTGTCATTTTGCGTGTTTGACTTTTTGCGTTTTCACCATGTCAAATCCGCACAACGTCAAATACGCACAATGTCAAACACGCACAATGTCAAACACGCTCAAAGTCAAACACGCATTTGGTCAACCCTCATTTGGTCAAACTTTCCCTGCTCGTTGTCCAACCAGCTGAACAATGGAGGTTACATTGTACTTTATTCTATGTACTAGTAAATGCCCTCGCTTCGCTTCGGTAGAACTTTCGTTAGACCCGCACTCGAATAAAATAAAATTTATGAATGAGTAAGTGAATGAGTTAATGATTGAGTGAATGAATGAATGGAGGCTAGGTTCACAGGACCGTGCGGTACAAGATTTAACCAATAAAAGGCTAACGTTCATATGACCGCACGGAACGACTCACCGCGCGGACATATGAACGTAGCCTTTTATTCACTCATTCATTCACTTATCCATTCACTCATTCATTCATTCATTTTATTTTATTCGAATCATAAATAAGTTTGCCCTTTGTTTCTTCTTTTTAAGAGGTGACATAAACATGTAAATAAATAAATAAATAAACTACAAGAACTTTTATGTTACTTGCTGCTACGGAACCCTTCATGGGCGAGTCTGACTCGCACATGGCCGCTTTTTTATTTTATGGAAATAGCCGGCAAACGAGCTGACGATCCACCAGATGGTAAGTGGCTATCGTCGCCCATGGACATCAGCAACACCAAAGGCATCACTGATGCGTTGCCGGCCAAGAAAGAGAGAAGGAAAAGAAAGAAAGAACTGGCTCTCAAGCCCCCAGCCGGAACACGAGAAGTTTGGTGGCTGACTCATGCTCAAGGGTAGTAGTTATCCAGGCGAAACTCATGGAGAAATAATAATAGTATCTAACAATGGTATTAATTAACAATTAAAATCAATATTACCAACATAATCCCTCGAAGGGTCCTACACCAAGAGGGCCGGATTTAGTCGCCTCTTACGACACCCATCCGGCGTGGGATTGGGGTTAGTATTCTAAGCCACCCCAATACGGTTTGGGGTCGGAGTTGGAATCAGGTTCGGAGTCGGGTTCGGATTTGGAAGTCGAAATAAAAAAAAATTATCAGTATCATACCGGCCAATGAAGAAATGTTCTAAAGCGTGTTGGTAGGATAATTTTGACTTTATGCGTTTTTGACCATTTGCGTCTTTGTCAATTTCCGAGTTTGGCAATATGCGTATTTGACATTTTGCCTGAAGCGTTTTACTTTTTGTCATTTTGCGTGTTTGACTTTTTGCGTTTTTGACCTTAGGAGTATAATCCATTGAAACGGGATCAGTTAATTAACCTGTGGTTAACGCAATGTAACCGGTCGTCTTGCTAGTGACGCCGAGCTGATGGCAAGCAAAATGAGACATTAATTTTAAAGTACCCACATTTATGTAATAAGATAATTGTAGTATTTTAGCTTATCGAATGTAATTGACAAAAATGTAATTTAATTAATATTTTAAACCTAATTTACATTAGATTTTTTTTCTCCTTAGAAATAAAGAATCTTAAACCTTAAATATTTCTGTTGCATTATTTTATGATTAGGAATTTCAATTAAAATCATGATAGATGATGATGATAAAATCATGATGACCTAATGAGTTTTTTTATATAATTATCTTTATCCTTATTAGGATAAAGATCCTTAATAGGATAAAGATATTTTTTTGAAAATATAATATAGCCTATGTCACCCGGGGATAGTGTAGCTTCCTGACAGTGATTTTTTTTCAAATCGGTTCAGTAGTTTCGGAGCCTATTCAATGCAAACAAACAATCAAATCTTTCCTCTTTATAATACGAGTATTAGTATAGATAATATCAGGTCGTTGGAAATAAACATTGTCATCAGGGTTACGTGTGACGAATTTTCAATAATTTTAAATTTTAAAAGTAGGTGAATAATATAAATACCACATTCTTGCAATACTAATAAAGCTAAAGATGAAGCTAATATTAATAAAGCGAGTGAATCTGAAATTTCAGTATAAATTACGAATATTCAATATTTTTCACTTCTTTAGATTACATATTAGCAAGTGAAGAATGTACCTTACATAAAAAGTTAGTAACCTTTAAATATGGCAGAACAGTAGTCGTTTCCTTAATTCATAATTCATGATCACATTGTACTATTGAAGGAAATAAACAACTATTACTCACTTGTTTTGAAGAAACATATAATTTTTTTAACATAATCTAACTTTATAGAGATTTTTAATTGAATATGATTTGCCATGTAAAGGTAAAAATAAATCAAGAGGTAGGTTTTAGGTAACATAAAGGTATTAGTAATTCATATTAGTTTTAGTTTCATAAGGTATACCTTATGATAATATTATATTTCGTTTAATATTTAAAGTAGATATTTTTTAGTTTATAACTTATCCAAATAGTTGTGATATATGTATATATATATATATTATTTTATTATTATTTTATTAAATAAAGATCGTAATTAATAAAAATAAAAGTAATAAATCAAGTAAAGAAAATAAAATACACAATCATTCACATATTCACACCCCCGCACTATATGACGAGAGTGTTGGACGAGGGGCAGGACTGATATATCACAAACACCCTTAGTCCGAAAACAGACATTTTTCTGTCAAATAAATGTTTGCTCCGACAGAGAATCGTACCCAGATCCCCCTAGACTTCGTTGTTGTGTAAATTGTTGTTCGGGTATTTAATTGATAGTATTGCAGATATTGCAGTAGGTATTTTATTTTCCATTTTTAGGGTTCCGTAGCCAAATGGCAAAAAACGGAACCCTTATAGATTCGTCATGTCTGTCTGCCTGTCTGTCTGTCTGTCTGTCTGTCTGTCTGTCTGTCCGTCCGTATGTCACAGCCACTTTTTTCCGAAACTATAGGAACTATACTGTTGAAACTTGGTAAGTAGATGTATTCTGTGAACCGCATTAAGATTTTCACACAAAAATAGAAAAAAATCAATAAATTTTGGGGGTTCCCCATACTTAGAACTGAAACTCAAAAATTTTTTTTTCATCAAAACCATACGTGTGTGGTATCTATGAATAGGTCTTCAAAAATGATATTGAGGTTTCTAATATCATTTTTTTCTAAACTGAATAGTTTGTGCGAGAGACCCTCCCAAAGTGGTAAAATGTGTGTCCCCCCCCCCCGTAACTTCTAAAATAAGAGAATGATAAAACTAAAAAAAATATATGATGTACATTACCATGCAAACTTCCAACGAAAATTGGTTTGAACGAGATCTAGTAAGTAGTTTTTTTTTAATACGTCATAAATCGTAAACCACAATTTACCTCGATCAAAGTTACAACGAACTTCAAGAACTTTTATATTATGTTACTTGCTGCTACGGAACCCTTCATGGGCGAGTCCGACTCGCACTTGGCCGCTTTTTACTAATTATTTACTTCCATGTTATTTGTGTAACAAATTCATTAGGAGGCAATGAGTGAATTTGTTCCTCGTACAATGTTTCCTCCAAATGAGATGAACAATGAACATCAGTTGATGCAACAGGATGATATCTTACTACGACAGGAAAAACGTATTAAGCCGTGCGAATATTTGCTAGTTTTGATATAAAAGAAATTCCTGAATTAATTGTATAACATTCGGTATTTATTAATTCTTCATAGTTAACTATTATCTCACTTTAGTAAGTATTATGTTTTAAGCTAATAAAAACATTAAAATTTGCGTATAAGATCACAGCTAACATTCATCAAATTGTTAATAATTAATTAAATTAGTTAATAGTAGTCTAATGAATAACCTTAGCAGAAATATCGTATAATTGTGTGATATTGTAACAATAAGATCCGAACTATTTGCGTGTTACGATAAAAATACATCGCACTGAATCGTTGATTGTTAAAAGTTCGATAACAAATCTCGTGCGGGCAATTCACTGCGCTCCTAATTCCGATCAGTGATTTACAACTTGTTAATAATACGGCAAGTTTAAACCGCGCACCCATAACTCAAGATCAGGACCGTAGCTTAAACGAAAATATTGATTGTAATGCTCTGCTTTACCTGACTCAAGGTTCACGTAGCAATTTTTTTATCAACCCGTTTGCAAATTTATAGCGGTTTTAACGGTTTGATATTTGCTTCAAAATGAAATGATTTTTTCTTTTCTATGAGAAAAATATTTACTCGACCACTCAATTGCGGTCATCTTTTGGTTGGTTAAATTATACCTACAAATTACAGTATTTAAGTGTCTTAGGAGAAAATAATTTATTTTTAATAAATCCGCGTCCAACATTCTCCGTTTTAACGGTGTTATTTCATTGATTTCTTCTTTTCTTTGAACTTGGATCGTGTTACATGCAAACTGCATTGTGTTTTGCTCTCACCGGCGAGTCAATTGATTTCATGATGAGTTTGGTTAGATGATATATTTCTTACGGTAGTCATTACCGAGGTGACAGATGGAGGTAATAAATATAATTTTAACACGGTTATAGTAACCGTAGTAAAGAATGGGATGTGAGGAGAAATATCCGCGTCGGAAATAATTAGTAACGCAGGTGTAATTTGTACAGCGATGGGCATTCTACCTTATTGAGGTCTAAAGATACGTATAATATTAAAGTTAATTTAACCATTTTGTTTCGCGCCAGTTTTAACGACGCAAGTGATTTATTTGTCATACTCATTTAAAAATTTACAGATAAGGAGAGCATTGTTGCGGTCGTCGTAAGCTCGATCTCGGACGATGTTCTCGCTATTAGGAAGATTAGATCATTATGAGTTTATATTGGCCGTAAAATCGTTTAGATTATGAGATGATAAATCATAATCATTTAATGTTGGTGAACCTGTTTGACATTCAGTTACCTGTGCCCGTGATTACTTGGAAGGTGGAACAATAAGGTCTGCGAGCAGTAGACGTGCGGCGCGAGGTGAGCTCCGGGGTCACTGCTCTGACCTGCGCGTGGGCGCGCCCGTTTCCGCCCGCGAAACCAAATCATTCAGCTCCATACTCCTAATCTTAAACTTATAGAACATACCTACTCATCTCATAAACATAACTAATTGCTGTCGATTTGCTTTCTTAGCTTTGAGTAACGACTACATATTGTTGATATGTTACTTACTCTTGCGTGGGTATTTTCTAGAAAGGTTTTTAAATATTGTAAGTTATGCTTGTGGGCTTGCGATATTTATCATAAACGTCAAGGTGCTTTTTTCGCCACAAATGCGTCGATTATATTTGATTCACTTTGGGGTCAATAAAAAAATGCCATATCATTATTATGTAAAACTAGTAACCGCCCCCGCTTGTCTTAAATTTCGTGACGTCACATTTCAAAATCGAATAATAATTGGTATGTATAGGTAAATATTAAAAAACAATTAATGGAAATGAAAGTTATTACGTAACTGCTGTTTTAATTTAATAATTTCTAGATGTAAAATTTCATAATATGTGACGTCACACTAGTGGGGGAGGTACTTATAAATGTGACAAGGAGGGGGGGAGGGGTCAAAAAGTCATGAAATTAGTGTGACGTAATTTATGGATGGCTCCTAATGCTAATAAGAGGTTTATGGATACATCAACAGTTTTTATATGTACCTATATATTATAATGCAATGT
Organism: Thymelicus sylvestris; assembly: GCA_911387775.1. Taxonomy (NCBI): domain Eukaryota; kingdom Metazoa; phylum Arthropoda; class Insecta; order Lepidoptera; family Hesperiidae; genus Thymelicus; species Thymelicus sylvestris. The sequence goes on from OU426888.1 coordinate 10,831,954, forward strand.
GCAACATTTCATAAATGAATAAGTACCGTACTAATGATAAGTAATAAATTGTTAATCGTCATGATCTTTATATTTTTGTACAGATAATCAATTAAAAACGTTTCCTTCATTGCAATTTACCTTCATTCACTTCACTCTTACAAAATCCCCGTTGATTGAAATAATTAATAACGACTACACCGTTAAGAGGTGGAGAGATGTGTTACATAAATGCGAAAGATTTTTCCGGTTTCATTGTTAGTACGTGCATTGTCCGTGGCACGATCTACAATTAATAGTTTAAAACAATTGGGTTTAGAAAAGCGCCGTTAGTTCACTCCATCTGCGTCAAGAGTTCTACACCGAAATATTATGTTTCTCGTGTAGGTATCTGGATATTCGTTTTTGCTGCGACATAAGGTTTGTCTAGTAGCACAGAAGACGTAGCAGGAAAATTAATTAGTTTAATTTTTTAGCTAATGATCAGCGCAAATGTCAGAATGTCAGACGGCAATGTCAGAACCCCCAAAACATGCAAGAAATTGATTTGCTGATTATGTTTTTAAAAAAGGTTTCTTAGTTTTTTGAGTTCCGTACCATAAGAAGGAAAAATGATTTTACAGCTTTGTGTACTTTTGAGTGCTAGATAATGTTTTGGAACCGAAGCCGTACTTTTTCAAATCACCCCCCGGACCACGGAAAGAGAGCAACCCTCGATTTTTTCTCCTTGTCGCATGATTTTTGTACGGCGTTGCGGAATAATGGATTAGAAGCTGTATTGAAACAGTATGAAACTGATGCCGTATAGAATGAAATGACCTTTACCCTGGGAATTGTCAGAAAATCAAAAAAAATACCGACACCATTTTTTTACGGCACTGCGCGCTTTCTTATTATTTTTCATGGATCTATCGATGGTGAAAATGCCGTACAAAAATATATGACCAAAATGTACTCACTCTACCTGCACTTTTGAATTCTCACCAGCACTCAGTTGGACAGCTTACAAGTGGCGGCATAGTGCTGAATCTTATTATTTTTCCTGGTGGTTCATATGACCCATCATTTTTGGACATGGGCCCTAAATTTAATTTTTGAGGCCAAAGTTAAGTTTGTTACTTGATTTAGTTTATAGAATCCTCAGCGAGCGAGTCCGACCATACTCTTCAACTTTTTTTTATTTAAAGAAGTTTTTTGATCCTTACCTACCTATTTTACTACCTATTTTATTGATACCTTATTTACTAATCGATTGATCAATTGCTCGAATTTGTTATTATTGTCTCTATATAGATAGGTAGATACTATTTTACAATAAAATATAAATGCTAACAATATTTGCTTTTTGCCAACTAGTTTCTAGTTAGCTATTCCCTCCAGCCTTACTCTAGTAATTGGAATGAATCCAGAAACTTAGGCACTTTATAAATGAACACCAAAAATGGTTTGGATCATAGGTCGAGAACGAACTTTAGTATAATTTATGTCTTTTACGCAGATATAGAGTCGGTGTACTTAGCGTAAATAAGGTTTATTTATGGATATAACTGTATGCGGATACCAATTACTTTTGCAACAGCACGTACTAAATATTTTTATTAGTTTTTAATTTAATATTTATTTTAATATTTATTTTAGTTTTTAACGTCCAGCTACTTGACATTAGTGGTCATCCAGGAAAGTTTATTTGTATTTTCTTTAACTACTACTGACAAGTTAGGCTACTACGCTACGTAATTGTGAACAATAATCTGTCCGTGGATAACACGAGTTTCCATAATTCGTATTGTTAGCAATCGACGTACCTACTGTCTAACGTGGCCTCTCAAGCATGGACGCAGTCATATCGCTATTATTAGTGACCACTTTTGTTGACCTCTCGCCTGATGTGGGCTGATGTATCTTTCAGTCTGTCGATCGGTTGGGATTCTTGTTATTTTATGTTAATAGCCCACAAACGAGCAGACGGTACATCTTAATCGCAAGTAATCATCGCCGCCAGTGGAAATGTATAGTGCCAAAACTATCAACAACGCGTTGAAGGCCAGGAAGTTACATCACTTATATCCCAAGAAGACGTCTTGCACTTGTAGTATAGTTATGAAAACCACACAATAATATATCTACGTCTTTTTAGGGTTCCGTACACTAAACGGAACCTTTATAGTTTTGTCATGTCACGTCCCTCCGTAGCATAGCGCCGAGAAAGCTGTAATTTGGCATGAATATCCTACCAACCTACATATTTATTACCTATTATTTCTTCTGTGTTAAAACTACAAAATCGTAGAATAAAATATTTTTTTAGAGTACATCCACCATATGTAACGTTGGGATGATTTTTTTTTCTCCTCTACCGATAGTGGGGTGAACGATATCGTTGAAAAGGTCTTTGAAAAATATTATGTATGGGTTACTAATGACCATTTTTCGATTTAGGGATTCCGTTTGCGAAATATTCGGCTTTAAAGCGCTAATTTTGGTAAGAGTCAAATGTGATATGTGAAAAAAATCATAAAAAGGTCATATGACCAGGTTTTTTTAAGTAATTAGTGAGTAATAATCGATGAACTACGAAACCCTATAATGCGCGTGGCATATTATGATACGCACTTACCCGGTTTTATATAACCTTAAAACACAAGAGCATTTTAAAGGTAATAAAAAAAATATACCTCAAAGTATCAAAACTAAAATGTAAAGGTAATAAGTAATAAATAAATATATAAAAAGTAATATAAAAAGTAACAAATAAAATCAGGTGCATATCGTTATCCATATCATATTTTCCTTGTAATTTCGATACGGCAGGTATCCAATTACTTAAATGTAGACAACATAAAACTTTATCCCAGTTTAATGATTGTCGTTATACATACTTCAATGGTCGATACTCTAATAACATTGAAATATTCGTTTGTTCTATTTCTTAACAACATTTTAAACAAAGATAAATCGCCGTTTTACATGCAAAATCGATCTCCCCATTGTTTGATCGACGCGATCAATCGATTTAAGCGGAAGTTTACTCTTCTAGGTTTAGATAAACATGTTGTATAGACTCTATATTAGTAGACCAAAGATTGTGCAAATGCATTCAATATTTTTATCATGATCCCTATTACTTTATTATTGTCTAACCTCCTCCACTCCACCTTGGAGCAGGGTGGTGGAATATTCTCTAGGTCTTCTACCTATTGAGAAGTACAGTACCTACATATATTAATAGGTACTGAGTGCGGTAAGCTGTGCCGTGCCATGGGCAGCTAAAGAATTGAAGTAATTTTATTGTCTAATTTCTGCTTTTCCAGTAAGAAGATTAAAGTATCCTCTTTCTCTTTCTCTTTCTCTTCCTTCACCTTCTATCTGCTAGCTGGTAATATAAAATAAAAAAATATACAAGTGCCACACGACGTTTCTCTTCTACGGTAAAGGAAGTAGTTATTATTTTTAAACACCCATAAATCTTCCAAAGGCTGTCAATGCCATTTCCATATTAATGTTTAAAGATGCAATCTATTATTTTTGTATCTTAGAAATAAGTTATTTGAATTTTCATCATTATGAATGCCCGAAGTATTGAGTAGCCGATATAATATATGGTAATACCCAATTAATTGTCATTAGCTCACCAAATAATTTGAGTATTAACATTCCAGGGCACGCGGACCTCACTATTTCTTATCAATTAAGTAAGAGAGTTAATTCAGTGCAGCACATTATTCAACCTACGACATATCTGAAGCTAAAAACTTTCATATATGCTTTCGTGGTAAGCGTTTACACTCCAATATTTTTTGGCATCAGGCTATTGTATGCAAATGAAGAAATGAATGTTTTCACTGCAACAAATCACGAGTAACGGTTTCCTAAGTGAAGATTTGTCGGCCAATAATAATTATCATCGGCTTGTAACAATTCCTTTTCATATTGGTTAGTGATAACGCCCAGTTAAATTTATGTTAATAATTGGTATGTAAGTAGGTGAAAATTTAATAAGATGTCTGCGTCACCTACTGAGCTTGTCAGCTACATACCTTTGTATGTAGCCTCATAAATAAGGCGACTTTAGTTCTATGCGATGTGTATTATATTTCTTATTATTTATTATGTTAAAAAGTTTAAAATGGTGTTTAAATCCGTTTTACTTGTTTCATATAATAGACAATATGTATATTGTCCCTACATATTGACTCTTTCAGCAAACCGCACGAGCGACTCTTGCCCTTAAATGTATTCCAAATAGTATATACTTGTGTACAGATACTAGAATGTTCAATTAAATACATAATTGATTAATGAAACTCATTGCTTTCAGTTTTGTCTTACTGATTCGTTATAAAGTACTTCTTACTTCAATTGAACCGAGTGGCCGCGTAGCCGATGCGCTGTCGATGCCGTATCGCGGTTTCATCGGAGATTCTTTAAAATCTGAAGGTGCGATAACATGAAATAAATCATAATTTCGTCAACGGAAAGTGATGTTATGGAAGCAGTACGCTGGTAGCAATGACTAGCGACTGATTCAATTAGTGATTGCGCTCACTTGTCGCCGGCGCGGGTACGGCGGGTACGGGTAGCTAGCAGCGATGTCGGGTGACGGAACCCAGTCGCCTCGTCACGCCGACCAGCCAACCAGCCGACCACTCACTGCCTGACGCGATGATACGATCTACTTTACAGCCGAGACAATGTCGTGATGTTTTAAGCTGTGATCTAAAAAGTAAATGGTCAAACTTTTTAGGATACCATTAGTGGCTCTTTGCTTTGCGTTTAGAGGCTAAACGTAGCTAGGAAAATTGTTGAAAGTAAAATTAGTTATTGATTTTTTACTTTTATATTTATAGTTTGCCTGTTTTAGTGTAAACTGCATGTTATATCATATATTTTTTTAATGATTAACGCCCCAACTCAGAGTCACTAACGATTACTTAAATCGTTCCATAGTATATTTGTATGGTGATTCTTTATTAAGGAGCGATTAAAGTAACCATTAGTGACTCTGAGTTGGGTCGTAAGTACGTCGCTTTAAATTGTAGAAATCATTTCTCAGCTTTTTTTGAAGTGAAAACTTCTTTAGTACGGGGGTGACTTGAAATTTTATGAAACGAAACTGTCTAGTGGAGACTAGAAATAAGTGGAGACTGACTTGAGTTGAGTGGAGTGGAGTGGAGTGGAGTGGAGTGGAGTGGAGTGGAGTGGAGTGGAGTGGAGTGGAGTGGAGTGGAGTGGAGTGGAGTGGAGTGGAGTGGAGTGGAGTGGAGTGGAGTATCTTCCCGAAATTTTACATTCGTCTCATTATCTTGAAAACAAAATTTTTGAAGGTTTCACTTCTAACACGTGTGAATTGCACACATTTTAATTTTTGTTTCTGTGAATAGCCAACCAATGACCAGACGAGCCACCTGATGGTCAGCTTCATCCATAGACATTAGTAACAAAACAACATAAGTAGGCATCACCGATGCGTTCACGGCCAAGATTGAAGAGAAGAAAGTACTGGCATCTTAAGCCTCCAGCCGGGACAGGTGCAGTCGTTTGGCGGTCGACTCAAGAGGATGGTAGCTAGTAGTAGTAGTAGTACTAGCTAGTAGCCAGAAAGACTTCACGGAAAGATATAATAGTACCACACGTGAAGTTTGTTATCCTGCATTTCGCTAGTTGACTTGATTACGAACCAAGTCACGGTAATGACCTAGTCACGGTAGGTACCTTTACCGTGACCTAGTCCACCGATTCAGAGAGGAGACCGAAACCCATATCATTAGGTAGGTACTATGAGGGTTAACTACATTTATTATGTTATTAGTTATTTTCAAGCAAAAAAACATAGTAGTTCAATATGATTTTGTTTAGGCGTTTAAACTTTCGACGTGGATTTTTTGATTGCCAATATCTAGTTGCGGATAGTAATGAAAAGTTATCTGCTGATTCTATTGCAATTGTTTCTGGAGTAGGTAGGTAGGTATATTGTTTGCTATAGAACTAGCAAATAGTAGGAAATGTTGCACATTTACTTTTGTTCTGGTTCGGGATCTCCAAATGTTAGTATTCAAAATTATGTTATTACTGTTATTAGTCGATCACACGCAAGCCTACTTTTTACTAACTTAATTAATGCAGTTTTATTAGATTGTAGAACAAATCTTAAGTACCCTTACCCTTTCGTTACGTTAAACGTAAATTTGTCCGAGAAGATATACGTTGGGCGTCCACCGACGACGGCCCAGTGCAATTATTGTCTTGTCAATCCACCGGAGTTACGCGCTCCCTCCCTGGTACATTGCTTTATGCGTTCTTATTGATCCTGGGAATCTGTGCTACTTATGCCTTCAACCATACGTCGGATAAAGGTCACTGCAAGAATTCAGAGATAAACGACTCCATTTAAATCAGCAAAGCATAAGGCAATATAGTCCATGTAAGAGATCTTCCATGATTGATTACCGTTCTCGTAATTTGAACGTTTATGACTATTACCAAAAAATAAGCCATTACAAACCTGTAATAAAGATAATAGTCAAAGAGCAAACTACAAAGTAACGCTATAATTTACTATTGTGAGCAGGTTGTTGGAGAGCTCGCAGCTCGTGAGAGCACTCGTGGGCGGGACCATTTTGACTTTTGGTAATTACATTCAGACACCTTAGACGGACATTTAGATGAAATAGGCAATTATATTTCATCACAAGCTGTACTCTTTTTGCTTGTTTGTCTAGGGGCCGTATTCGTTATGCTATTTAAAACTGTCGTAATTAAACTAAAACAGAGAAGTTAAGAACCGTTGCCTAATTTATATCGTAGTAAAGTTTCCTTTGCTTATTCATTTCTGTCGGCATAAATATAATGTTTTAAATCTGGAATCCGTTCGCAGAAACTAGCGGAAAAATGTCGTTACAAAACATTATTTATCGACCAAATAAATGGAACAGCGACGCGGTTGGGATAGTTAAAATACTAAAACATAAATTATTAGGTTAGAAGTCACTAATTGCGTCGTTATATCGAGATTGTGTCGATCTCCTTTGTTTCACAACACGAACAATAGGAAAGGTCAATGTGAAACCGTTTCGACTTTTGGCTCTTAAAATGCGCTTTCACTAATAAAATGCTACAAGTTCTGTTAAAAATAGGTCAAAATCAACAAAAAAAAAGCGGCCAAGTGCGAGTCGGACTCGCCCATGAAGGGTTCCGTAGCAGCAAGTAACATAATATAAAAGTTCTTGTAGGTCGTTGTAACTGTGATCAATGTTTTTTGGGGTTTACGATTATGACGTATTAAAAAAAAAATACTTACATCTCATCCAAACCAATTTTCGTTGGAAGTTTGCTTAGATGTACATATATTTTTTTCAGTTTTATCATTCCCTTATTTTAGAAGTTACGGGGGGGGGGGGGGGACACATTTTACCACTTTGGAAGTGTCTCTCGCGCAAACTATTCAGTTTAGAAAAAAATGATATTAGAAACCTCAATATCATTTTTGGAGACCTATCCATAGATACCCCACACGTATATGGGTTTAATGAAAAAAAAATTTTTGAGTTTCAGTTCTATGTATGGGGAACCCCAAAATTTATTGTTTTTTTTATATTTTTGTGTGAAAATCTTAATGCGGTTCACAGAATACATCTACTTACCAAGTTTCAATGGTATAGCTCTTATAGTTTCGGAAAAAAGTGGCTGTGACATACGGACGGACAGACAGACAGACAAACAGACATGACGAATCCATTAGGGTTCCGTTTTTTGACATTCGGCTACGGAACCCTAAAAACATAAAACAAAGAAGCTCAAATATAAGTTTATCGGCATAGACTCATATTTTAGTAGCTATCTGGTATATCGGCTTAATACTTAGTAAGACTAATATTTAATTTAAACTTATTTAACTATTTATTTATTTACCTAATAATATTTAATCATAATTTATTTCTTGAGAAGGTAACAATGGTAATATGAGATGATTTAATTAATATAAGAGGAAAGTTTCGTGTCCTAAATCGGAACTAATTGAACCGCGCTTTTACGGATGACTGAGTGGCAGAATTATGAAATCTAACTAGACAATATTATGACTCTACCATGATATTAAATGTGTATACACTTAAGGGCTTGATCAAGTTTAAGAATATCTAACTATTAATGTAATTAATATTTATGAATATCTAACAATACGTAGTATTTAGATAGAAGAGTGAAATCTTCATAATTTAATTACGAAGCCTTTTAACATTCCCCACATCAATTTCAACATTTTTCGTTTTTTAGGGTTCCGAACGAAAAAGATGAAAAACTGAACCCTTATAGGATCACACGTAAGGCTAGGCGACCGCCATTCACAGCCAATTTACATCGAAATTTGGTACTCATATGTTTTTTGTAACCCAAAGACGAAAATATAAAGAAAACAAATGAATTTAGAAAAAAATTGACGAAATCAAAATAAAAAAAACTGTTTAGCAAACCGTATCGTGTGGCATGTCAAACAAATAAAAGGGCTATTGTAAGGATCTCAAATATAGCTATAGTTCTACAATGGATCGTTTTAAAATTATTCAAAAAAGAACGAAAATTTACCATTCCCCTCCTCTTATCTCCGTAACTAGTAACTACTGAAGCTAGAATTTTGAGAAAATACAGAAAACAGTTCTTTACTTATTTAATATAGGAAAACCTGTAAGAAGTCTATGGTCTCAAAAAAGGGAAAAAGTTAATAAAATAAAAAAACAACCGTAAATACATAATCAACGTACGGAACCCTCTCCAAGCGAGTTTAAATCGCACTTGTCAACACTTATTTGCTAAAACATAATTAGACATTTGTTGTAATATTTATATTAGAGTGAAGTGTTAAAGATAAATTATAATTATCTGTATTGACACGTTGTTTTGCTCCGACTGCTAGTGAATGTGTCGCCCGGGGCTGGCAGGCTGGCAGGCTGGCACTGTTCGTGCGGACCGCGATCATGCCTCGCAGCCTCGCAGCCTATAGCTTTACCTTCACGACACCTATAGGTATTAGGTACACGACTCACTTGTTTCCTACACCATAACATTGGATACACATCGATTTCTGTCGCTTATTCTGTTAACGCGCGTTGAGATAACCATACTAGTAAAACACGGTAGATGGTTTCTATAGCCAACGCGCATTATTCAAGGTATCTATATTTCAATACAACAAATGATAACAATAGTTTCAAAATATCTACATCTACAAGTATTAAATTTTTAAACTGTCATATCGCGCCCCGTTACGGGTCATAGGAATGCGCTCGCGTGCTACTTGCTCGTTGGATGGATTAGTGGCGTATGTAAGTGTCGGAACTTTCAGATCAAATTGAAAGCTACGTAATAGTCACTTTCCATCGTCGTCCACGACGTTTTCATAAGGGCCACAACACAAGTTTCAAGATGTGGCCGTTTTACAAATGCCACAACACGTTGTAAGCTCTGTTTTTGCTTAATTAGCATTTTCGGTCTTTGAGCGTAACATAGGTACATTAGCAGCAAAATATTTTTTTATTATCGTTCTGTTTTAATTAAGCTTTATGGGAGCTTTAAAATATCTCCAACAACTGGCACAGTCATGCACTAAAATTACCGTTCCAAGTAGCTTAGTATGCCTGCTAATTCTTCGATTACCTAATAATGCGAAATTCGCAGGTGCAACAGAAGTTCAGAAGGCAACTACTAACGTATTAGGTTGCGAATTGCTCCGGTACAGAACTTGTTTATTTGCTACGACTGCAGCTACGAATGTCTGTCGCGACTAGCGACTGGCATGGGTCGTGCTGCGGTGATCATGCCCCGGCGCTCGCTTTACTTACAAGAAATGCATGCGATAGCTTTGCTCTTCTGCTGAGCGTAAAATTTATTTGCTAAGTGCTATTTTTTTCGATAAGATCACGATCAAGATTTCTTCAGAACACTAAAAATGGTTAGTTCTAAACATACAAAAATATTCATGATAGTACTACAATATGTAGGCTTAAAAATTCACGATTTACAGTCGATCAATTTACAACTACGGAACGCAATATTGCGCGTAGCCTGACAAGCACTTGGCCAGTTTTTAGGGTTCCGAAGTAAAATCGGAACCCTTATAGTTTTGTTATGTCCGTCCATCCGTCCGTATGGCTGTCCGAAGCAAAGCGCCGAGACCATTAGTGCTAGAGAGCTATAATTGGGCATGGATATACATATTTATCAAAACTCCAGAATCGTAGAATAAAATATTGAAAAACATTTTTTTTCAGGGTACCTCCCCTACAGGTAACGCGAGGATGAATTTTTTATTCGTCGCGTACCCTATAGTGTGGGGTATCGTTGAAAAAGTCTTCTAAAAATATTACGGGTCTTTTAAATATATTGACTTTAAAGAGCTAATTTTGGCTAGAGTCAAGTGTCCCTCCCCCCCTGGCGGCTAAACGGTTAGAGTTGGACAACTGAAAAAATCTCAAAAATAGGTTATAAGATGAATTTATAAGGAAATCTATCACGGCTATGTTAGCATAAGTAGTTAATGACTAATAGTCGATAAACTTACTACTTTGGAACTCTACATTGCGCGTGGCCTGACACGCACTTGCCCGTTTTTTATTAATATTCAAGGCCAAATACTGTATTAAAATTGTGGTTTAGTGGAAGTCGTAATATATCACGTTTCTTATAAATAATGTGTAAAAATTCCTGGAATGATTCATCAAAGTATACCGCAGCTCGTTTTCGTTTGTCGGCTAGTCGACGTAGCCGCTAGTTTGTTTGTTTATCTTAATAGTAACAATTTAGTTATAGGTATTAATTATGTAAGTATGCTGGAATTAAAAATGTATTCCTTAGAGACAAAGAGTTAGTCGAAAAATTTCCAAATGACAAAATAGGAATGTTATCTAGTAAAAAAAATGTTTTTTGTTAATTTAATTTCTTTTAATAATTAATTTCTTTTCAGTAATTTAGTTTTTAGGGTTCCGTAGCCAAAAGGCAAAAAACGGAACCCTTATAGATTCGTCATGTCTGTCTGTCTGTCTGTCTGTCTGTCTGTCTGTCCGTCCGTCCGTATGTCACAGCCACTTTTTTCCGAAACTATAGGAACTATACTGTTGAAATTTGGTAAGTAGATGTATTCTGTGAACCGCATTAAGATTTTCACACAAAATTAGAAAAAAAAGAATAAATTTTGGGGGTTCCCCATAGTAAGAACTGAAACTCAAAAAAATTTTTTTCATCAAACCCATACGTGTGGGGTATCTATGAATAGGTCTTCAAAAATGATATTGAGGTTTCTAATATCATTTTTTTCTAAACTGAATAGTTTGCGCGAGAGACACTTCCAAAGTGGTAAAATGTGTGTCCCCCCCCCCCGTAACTTCTAAAATAAGAGAATGATAAAACTAAAAAAAATATATGATGTACATTACCATGCAAACTTCCAACGATAATTGGTTTGAACGAGATCTAGTAAGTAGTTTTTTTTTATTTCGTCATAAATTGTAAATCGCAATTTACCTCGATCAAAGTTACAACGAACTTCAAGAACTTTTATATTATGTTACTTGCTGCTACGGAACCCTTCATGGGCGAGTCCGACTCGCACTTGGCCGCTTTTTATTTTATTTTCTTAAGAACATGGGATTGGAGCTTAGCTCTATCTATAATTGTGGAATCATTGAAATGAAATTGTATTATATTATATTATAGCAGAAAACTTCAAATTAAATAAATTTAAAAACGTAGAAAAATTGTCTGAGGGCGTCAAACCTAAGCAACGTGCATTTATCAAGGTATAATGAAAAATTATTTGATTTTAGTATGTAACTATGTAGGTATCTTATGCAATGCAAGGCTTCGATGCTTTACCGATAACGGAAACGTGACTTAGCTAACCCTATTTATGGCACAGGTTTCATTTCGATATTAACACAAATGATCTTTGTTACTGATGTTGTTCTTTGTAACTAACCAACGTATCATTAATTTTAAAATATGCATCACAAAAATTAACATATAACTAATGAATTGCTTTTGAATAGTCTTAATAACTTAACATATCATTCGTTATGAACCGTCATTTTAATAGAGATTCTTTATTTTCGTTTTAACTTTAATAGTTATCGATTTAGGTTTTTAGAGATAAAGTGTTATATCGCTCTATTAATAAATCAGTTCTGTAGAGTAGCGCGATGAAGATCAATCTATGCTTCCCTGATTACAAGAGCCGTGGAGCTCTTGCATTACAAAAATACACTCGCAGTATTTTGAACTGAGAAATATATAAAATTATATTTTAAACTTAACCCAAGGCCTAAAGTGCATTTTGATCAAGTAGCAGAAACTTTGTATAGTACTTATACAATACTAATCTAAGTCTGTATCTTCATAAATTGTATCTTTACACCGATCATATAATAAAGACATAATAACTTATCTGGATAGTTCAGCAGATCATCTTACATTCATTAACCCATGGAATCTATTGGCATTTAGATGTTCAGGAAGGCATGCTACGGTTTTATCAGGCGTGTAAGCAATTCTAGTAGCGGGTGGTTCTCGCGTTACGTTCCGGCTACGTCCACTCCGGTCGTCGCCGGTCCGGTCGGCCGCAGGTAACCGTTGTAGTTGCGGTGGCTAGCGCCGACACGACACTCTATACTAATTAAACAACCATCGACACGTGTCGGGTTCGCGGCCGCCCATACCCACATGCACTGCTTTCTCTCGCTGACATCCGAGCCTCTTTAACAACACAATATTATATTATTATGATCCCACTATTGCACAGGTCAGTTCCTGGCTCAAGATACCTATGTATGTGCTAAATTTCACAATGTTTTGTTTTTTATTGGTCTGTCTGTCTTGCTTTTAATTTAGATATTGTGGTTATAAAATACGAGTAATTAGTAATCCTATTTTATTTATCACTCAACACTAACGCCTCCGAATCAAAAGTCTTTATCATACCCATAAATTTAATCTAAACCTTTCTCTCGGGAAGCATGATTTCTACCAATTAGCTAAAGATGTAATAGACATTAAATAAATAAATGCAAACACTCGCATCTTTCACATCCCCGCAGTAGATTTCTGTGTCGCGGGTGGCATGAACAACACAAATAAGACAACACGATAAATAAATAAACGCTAACACACTCATACCCCCGCAGTAGGTTATTACCTGTGCAGGTGGCATGGACGACACATATAACACATCACAATCACATCCATGACCCGAGTACAAATATTTATCTGTCACATAAATATCTGCCCCGGCCGGGAATCGAACCCGGGACCCCTCGCTTCGCAGGCAGGGTCGTTACAGCTAGGCTACAGGGCCGTCTTAGGAATTAGGATTATCGTATTAATGCCTTCAACCCATTAATGGCCCACTACTGAGCATGGGTCTCTCCTCTTGAGGAGGCCTATAGCATACTCCACCACGCTGCTCCAGTGAGGATTGGTGGAGGGGTTAGTGGCCAACCCGAGTGTCGGAAGTTTTCATGCCGTCCGAGGGCCTCCGACATGGCTTAACGACTGTTATCTTACGATAACAACCAGGACCGACAGCGTGCCCTGCGAAGCACGGAAGCGCTCAAGAAATTTTTGCCACTAGCGGTCACCCATCCTACTACCGACCGCGCCCGCTGTTGCTTAACTTATTGTATTAATATTGTGCAACAGCTACGAATAACAAAACGTGTACAAATAATCCAAGATAAAATAAGATCGATTATCGAAGTTAAAATAAAAAAAACTTGAGAGGTGTCAAGGGACACCCGGATGGAACGAAGTTCCTTGCAGTCAGTACTAGGATAGCAAAAACATGCAGCAGCAAAACATGCACACTTGCATGTTTTTGCTATCCTAGTACTCTGGCTTGCTTTCTATGTAAAAAACTACGACGGCAAAAAGTGTCGTTACCGGCAAAAAGTGTCGTTACCAAATTTTCCGCCTAGCCCCCTTTCGCAACGCGCGATAAGGAACTTCGTTCCAATAAAATATCCAATAAATATTTACCAACCAACCAACCGATACCTACATAATAATATCTGGCAGCTTATGCTCTCTACAAGTTTTATAGTAATGTACATAAGTGCGCGTAGCTTAATGCTTTCATATCTAAGAATTTCAAGTGTGGTACCAAGAGCCGAAGGCTTTCACATAAACCGTCGTTACCTTATTAAAGGGTAATGTGTCTGGGGAACGAATCGCGCGACAATGCGAGCGCACGCATCGCGATATTAGTCTGATCTGAATCTACGACTCGATAAACATGACACTGTAGCTGTGCACTGACCGGTAAAAATTATACTGCGAGCGTTTTAGTTCATTCTATTGAACTGGGTACCGTTAATATTATTTAAAACCTCGGCACTCAGTGGGGAAAATGAAGTAAAAAGTCCATTTTTGAAGTGAAAACTTCTTTAGTACGGGGGTGACTTCAAATTTTATGAAACGAAACTGTCCAGTAAAAAGAGACAAACACATAAATTCTAAAGTGAGATAGGAAGCATTGTACGGGGGTAGGGTAGAGGAGTGAGGGGTAGGGGAGCGGAGCGGAGCGGGGCGGAGTGGAGCGGAGCGGAGTAGTGAAACCTACATTTATCATCTTCCCGAAATTTTACATTCGTCTCATTATCTTGAAAACAAAAATTTTGAAGGTTTCACTTCTACCACGTGTGAATTTCACACATTTTAATTTATTTTGGCTACTACTTTGCATACGGGTACAACCAATGCTATGAATTTCTCAGATGTTCGGAATTTTTTTTTGTTATTTTTAGTTTATTTAGTTGACATTGCTCTATTTTTTCAGAGCAGAATGAATACATGATCTGTGAAATAAAATTGTTACTTTTTTTCGCTTCCCTGTAAATCGTCGGAATATTCAAGTAAATTTAAATTCCTTAAACGTTCTCATTAACGAGACGTTTTGGTCATCGTACATACTTATACTTACATAAAAGTGTTGAGAGTTTGATATTTTCTGGGTAAACATATTTATAACTTGTAGGTAACTGGATCATACCTGTCCGTGATTAATTATCCTTGACGTGATTAAAATAGGAAAACATGTTAAGACGTCCTAATTCCAAAAAAATGTATGTTTTTTCTAAAACGTCTTTTAAAGACCATTTCTATCACATTATTTATTCTGAAGATGGTATATTATTAATTAAAATTCTTATGTAGCAAAGTATGTGTATGTGTTTGGTACTTTTGAGTAAGTAGAGTCGTAGAGAAATATATCATTGATGTCAAACATAAATTAAGAATCTAAATTAAATATAGTATTAGGTACGCATCGCATCTCTTAAAACGTACGATGTATTCGAGGCCCTCTTTTAGAATCACCTACGTTCACCCTAATAGGATTTATTCTGGTCTGAAGTTAGCAGGGGAATAGATGTCGATCATAGTGTACCCGAATTCCTTAAGCAAGAACAATAATAGCTCACGCCGCTGCCAACGTCAATAACGAGGGCGAATATTTTTGAATAACTAACAAATATTCCGATATCAAATGGAACCATCGACACTAACTAACGAATAACTAACGTCTATGCACCTTCACAGTTGGTACAATAAACTGCATAAGGTTCAATTATTCATCCGCGGAGTGGCGCACCGCGCACGCTGTAGTGTAGTACGTTTTCCTTGTATTATTCAACAAGAGAAATGCAAAATATTGAAACATAAATTATCCGTCGATTACGGTCATCACATGATTACTTGGACATGAATATCAAGAAGATAAAAAATGAGCGTAGACTAACCACGCAATGATGTGAAATTATTGATCATAGGGGGACCAAACGGATGTAGGAGAAATTCCCCTAATACAGCTATCTATAATTACGGTTATAGCTTTTATCACTAGTTATGTTATGGGTAAAAGCATTGCTAAGTTAACGAGTACGTAATCAGAAAGCAAAAACATTTTATAATACGAAAATATCCAAACAAACATAAGTAAAGTACTGTACAGTAATTTTACTTTATTTAATAAAGTTACATAATTTTTGTTAAAATATAATTAATTTGCCATTTTCACCGAAATCGATATCATATAATGGCAATGATCTCATCAAAGTCTAAATGTAAAATAAATATATTTAAGTCTTATATAATTGTTATTTCTTTTTTATTCGTTTAAGTAGATAATTATTCAATATTTTTTTCATAATTCCTTGTAGTTTAAGAATCGTATCACGTGGTCTGAATAGTAAAAAAATGTAGAAACCTGCATATTTACTTGTCATCTTAATTTACGGAATATAATTATTATCTTTGTAGGTACGGAATTATTATGTATGCGCATATATTTTCCTTCTCAGAAAAAAATAAAGCTATACCACGAAACCATTGATATGATCGTAAGAAAGTTGCGTTTTATAATACATAATAAAATTATTAGTACATGTGAAACGAAGCTGAATATTGCGTAAAACTACTTATTATAAGTACTATTATTTCTTCTGTGGTAAAACACAAATAAAATTTTCATTGAAATTAGATACTGGCGTATGATTGGAGTTCCAGGAAATATCACTTTTGACAGTTGTAGTACCATAGAGCTAGTAATAAGCTTAATATGTAGGTAAGCTCTACGCTTTCTTCTTGCCTGACCATCATTTTATGCAGCGGCGATGCTCTTTGTCATCGACTTCCAAGGCGGTGATGAACACTAACTTTAATGCCTCATCAATGTCATAAATTAAAATAAATTCATTTAAAACCTATGTTTAATTTCTGCGATTCTTCAATGTGACAGTATTTCAAACAAGTTGATTACTCTGCCCTTTCGCTGGCTTAACTATCTAGGTATACCAGCAAATAGGCGAGTCGCTATAACACGACCCGAAAAAAATGTGTTTTATCATAAATCACAGCCATAAATATTGACCATTTTATAGTTCCTATTAAGTAGTACCTCGTCTCATGCGTTTTTCAATGAGATAATAAAGATAAAGTTTTTATGTAATTCGAGAGAACTTTATTCTTGCCACCCAAGATATATGAACTATGATTTATGTTCCTCTAGTCATTTTGTTGCTATAATATGCTGAAATATTTATTAAGAAATATGATGACCATCATTAAGTTCGGGTATAGGACTGTGAAGATCTCATTATCGTCGCCTCGGTGAAATTCATTTCTTAACTTGCGATTAAAATACTACTTAATACGATTAGGTACCTAGTAGTTACTATGTTTCTGCTATATGGTGAAATCAAGCAAATTGCTTCTATCTCGATACTTTGCGGCTGTGTAAAATTTTCTGGTCAGAGGCAGTGGAATTAATACTTCACAAATCTTGAATGTGTTCAGTAAATCACGGTGTTTATGAGTCATTCAAGTCGGTGCGAGACGGCGCGACCCCGCACTGATTTGCAATCTCGACTGTGAAGTGCCAGTGTGCAGTACTGTGCAGTGCACTCACTACTCCTTCTCTCTTTACTTTCAATGTAAGCGATCTGTATGAGAATAGATCCGTCGACATTGTATGACACCGAGATATTTAGCTTGTATTACATTATACAACAACTATATTTTACACTACCCGTACTGTTTAGCAAAGTGTTAATATAACAAATATTAGTTTTGTAGCTTATTGCAAATTCTATTGATTAAACTGTTTCGGCTAGTGAAAATATTCTCGCCCATTGTAATCTAATATTAAGTTTATAAAGTGTAATGAAAATAAGTTTTACCTAAATTTGCATCGTCAGGAAGCTGATATATTAATATGTATTTCGTATAATAAACAAGTACATGATAATAAACTGATACTCGAGCTATAGGCGTAGGTACATTATGATGTACGCCTCGACATGGGCAATAATTAGAACGCTGTTACTGTATAAAGCTTTGTTGGTTCGAATGAATAACTTACCAGCTCCTTTGTGGATGGGCTTGTGTGTGTGTCGACGTTAGAGCTTCCAGTTTTGGGAACGAGCACGCACTGACTGGCTTCATGAATATTTAGATGAGCAGTGCTTCATTAGTCACTTGTTCTCCGTAGGAAACGGGCGTGTCTGGAGTCTCCATGTTCCACGTATCACCGGTGCGTTGCAAGTAATTTGTGATAGATAAGTAGTTAATCTCCTTGAGACAACCTCGATCTACGGCAATAAAGTGGTTGCAAAAACGGAACGACACAAAAACACAGTGGTGAGGACGGAAAGACGCGCATGTCTTTCGTCTCTTCTGCGCGACAACTTGAGGAACTTGCATGAACTTGAAAAATCATGATGTTTGTTGCTGAAAGTTATTCTTTGTTACGAAATCTTTCAATAACATTTGTTTCCAGAAGCTCTTGTATGTTACGTACGTTTTTGTTACTTTTAGAATGTTACCATATTGGAAATATGAAAAAGGTACACAAGAATAGTTGCGTATGTATTGCAAATTTGCAATTATCATTTAACAGTTTGTTACAATATAACCCAATGTTTATCTGAGTATGTCCAATTAGAAAATCAAACGGTAACAAGTTGCAAGAGTCACAATTTATGATAATTTTATCGATATTAAATAAGGCATTTAAAATAATATGTGATGATTTAATATATTTAAGAAAAAAATTGAAGAAAACTTTTGCATAGTTTGTTTCGCAATACGTTTCGACTTCTTTTAATTTTTTCTGAAAGTACGGCTTTTGTGTGTCAACTCATTCTAATCTTATTCGATTTCGCGAAAGAATCGAGCAATCGAATGAGATGAATGTGTTAATTTGATTGATATAGATTACCAAAATTAAGTAACTTGCCATTCACTTGACGGATAAATGATTTCATAAAATAGAGTAGAGACTTTCAAACCTCATGAAAATATCGAAAGAATGCGCCGAGTAATTCACGATGAAGATCTTGTTTAACCTGTACCTAAGCAACTTAATAATAACTTGAATATTATAAATGAACATATCATATTAAAAGTATAAAGTAAATGACGATTTCAATTTGTCCATTACGTGACTACTCGCCTGAACTTTCACACTAAAAATACTCTATATTCACTACGTATGCATGTACGTACGCAGGTATGTATTGAGAGATACCGTCGCGAAATCAACGCCATTGTTCCCACCACGAAATGAAAGTTCTCTATTTGCATATTATACATCTTGATTGTTATTCATATTCCGATAAAAGTAATTGTAAACCTTAACATTCATCTACTGATAATTAAATTGATTCATGTATGAATAGAATATTAACGTAAGTAGGTAGGTACATTGATGTACAAATCCTAAAGTTTTATTGTAGGTACAGTTCATATACCTATTACGCTTTCCAGGAAGTACTTTTAAGCTCAGTGATTTCGTGAGACTTTTGGCAATCCAAAAATTCCGTATTGAAAAATATTTAAAGGATTCATAATTTCACCCGTCTTTTATTAATAAGGTGGCTCAAGGAGAAAAGCACTTCGAAGGATATCAAAAGTCAGCGCGGAGACGTGCCTAATTAAAATTTATTTAATGATAAGTACATCGAATGCAGAGGTAGATGTACACGAGTGAGACGCGTGCCTTATTGTTGTTGAACATGATGAGCTCTTGACGTTTGCTTATTACAATTGTGAAAGTAAGATATTTAAGCGGCTGAACGTCGTACCGTTGACATGGACAAGGCGCGCGGCGCGGCGTGGGCGCGCGGCTCCTGTACGCCGCCGCCGCCCCGACGATACTCCCGGCTCCGCGTCTCTACTGCCTCTAGTGCCTCTATCGACAATCCCATTGTACGGCCTATTTGCTACTTTAGCTTTATCAGCACACGCTAATAAGATAAACGCATTCAACTACGATACTTTAATTAACTTTGCTTAGGAATGTCTTGTTGTACGAGCTACAGGGGTGTGCCAAACTCTACATGGATTAGTTATGTTGTTAAAAATAGGACAATATTAAAAATATGTACATGGGAATCCTAAAATTCAGAATAAATCGGCATGCTGTCAGTCACTGTACCAGAGCAGTCGTAATACAAAATAAAAGTGGAGGATGTTCATCAGACGCGAGGCCATAAAACAAGCCCTAAAATGTTAAACGACTGCTCAAAATTGGTGGTAAGAAGAAATTACAAAATAAAAGAATGGGATTACGGTACTTTGAATGATTTTTGAGAGAGTTCGTCTTAACCTATATTTCACTTTATGGGTGAACGATTTTTACAGCCTCACGGACAATCCGAACGACTACGTCTGTGTAGAAAGTTTCAGAAATTATTTCGAAATGATCAATCAGAGCAGTAAACCTACATTTTGTACTCGACATCTTTATAATTCATCTTTATTTTATCGAACTGAATTATCTTTGCAAATTGTAGCCTTAATTCTTATAGACAAAACAAACGTAATAAGCTCACGAGTACAAAATTTATTAGGGCATGTGTGCCGTTAAATGACTTCCGCAAGACGTATGGTATTTGATTTAGGCGAGGTGTTTACACGTAGCTGTCTGTGGGTCAATTGGAATGGAGCTATCAGCGGTTACAAATCGGAGCAGGCTTGTGACAAAGCATGTCGGTCGGTGATCGACGTTGTCGCACGGCCCTCTATGACAAACGCAACGCTATGAGTGATTGTGTCCGTCCGTCGCTCGGCACTCGCTCTCTTTGTGCTCTCGAATAATCCGCTGAGTCGTGATCTGAAGTCTAACGGTGCAGGTCTACGAGCCTATTGAGTGCGCTGTTGGTAATAGTCACAATTTTTCAAGCTTTCACATAAGATCACTAATACTTGTTAAGCCCAAAATCCATCACATGATGTTTTGTCTCCGCTCCGATTCTTGTTAGATCACTAAACTTTTTGTATTAGATACTTATGTCTGTTATGTTTTAAGAGTTTGCATTATTTGTTAAGACGAATTCACATAAGAGCACCGATTTTGTTACTGATAAAATTAGTATTTTAGGAGTGAAGAATCAATTGTCAATGTAAATCATAGAACTATTTTGAGGATAAACTTGCAAAATGTTATAATATACATATATGTTATATACGGGCAAATGTCTCAGAAATAATGTCATTTAAACTAAAACATTTTATTATCACACACACTGTGTCTGTAAATACCTACTCATACACTGTCTTTTGAAGTGAGCATTCATATTATAAGCTTAAAGCTGCTTAAAGATATTTATCGGGGCGAGGTATAACTGTCTTAATTAATTCCGTTTGCTTTTTATTAATAAGATCAGTCATACGAATGATAGTTAACAATTTGAAATGGATCTCGGTGAGTTGATAATTTACTATTTTGTAAAATCCATTGTTTATCGTTATTTGTAAAATTTATCAGCGAAACTTGTTAGTTACATAGTTAAATTAATTATGTGACATTCAGACTCAAAACGTGTACGTTACTATTCAATATCATTATTTTTCAGAAGTATTTTTTAGAAGTTTTTTAACTACTCCATATGTCGAAGTGTCGAAGTTATTTTACTACATCCTATGTTCAGCCTATGTCCAGCAGTGGACCTCTAAAGGCTGATGGATGGATTTAACTACTTAAAAGAAATTTCCATACGGCATATTTTTTTTTCTATAAAGAAGTCTATCCACTGCACCCTACAATGACCGTGCTAGGAACGTATTAGGCAAAAATATACTTCGTACTGAAAAATATGATTATTACTTTAACTATTTTGCATTCGTGGATCGGGTCTCAAAACAATTATTGTTGACAAAAAATATTGGTAGGCCAATTGTACGTTCATGTTCAAATGTATCTATTTTCATTTGTAATTTTATTTGTACATTAAAGATAATTTCGTAATATCGTGTTGTTTTCCGTGCCTGATAGGTTCATAGCACGGTCATGGGGGTATTATATCGTACATTACCTATTAATAAACTAACACACTAACCCCTAGTAACAAAGTTTTAGGAACGGAGGTTGTAGAACTATGTAAATTATTTTCTAATTGAGTAATTTTGATCACGTAGGTAGCACGCGTGACATTTCACACTGTGGTTAACTCGATTTAAGTTAAAATCTCGGGTCTCACCTGCACACAGCCAGCCACCTGTTAACTGCAACTCGGCACAGTAAAAAAAGAAAAGAAGCGAGCGCCAGCCAATGCAAAAAACAAGAATCCAAGACGACACGTTTGGAAAATAAAAAAAGCTCTCGCCCACCAGATGGTCGCCCGACGCGCCGAGAAACTCGCTTTGAGCAGGTTGTGACTTACCACGCATATTCATTTGCACTTATGAATGCGGGGAAAATTGAATAACAAATCTGATTAAAGAATACCAAGTAATAATACTATCAAAGGATGTAGAGCGTATTGCACACAAGACCGTATAGAGCATTAAACTGGGATTACGACACCTAGCATCTATAAATAGCGCACATCCGAACTAAAAGTTCGAATGTATGAATGTATGGGTAATAATGTATGGGTTTGTGAGTTATTGCTTTTCACTGGTTTGCAATACAGATTAAAATCAAATTATAAACCAGTTTCAAGCGAGATTTTATTATTAAAACTTCAGAAAAAATCGACAATGCATGTTTGACTATTTTAATATTTAAAAAAATGTATACAAGAAAATCAAACCTCTGCCAGGTTGCTTAGCTAAAAAGACGTAGGTATTTTGGTACCCATTTAATTGTCTAATGGCACCGCCTATTTTATAAGTGTTTGACTATTCTTAATTTGGTGGATGGCGTTTTAGTGACCGTACTCGTATAAAAAATCACGATAGGCAAAATTTACTCTTAAGTTCATATTTATTATTTTAGCTATTTATCAATGCTACCGCTATTATTGCTAGTTTTTAATACTTATTGAAGTGTTATTAACTACATATCATTTTTAAATAGATTACATTAAGTAAGATAAATAAACTGCAACGCATTTTTAAAAGTCACTCTTCCAATAAGAGGAAGCCGCCTTAACGCCTGTTCAGGCAATATTTTATCACACCTTTTGAAATAGATCCAACTGTGCTTGCTCATTTAGCAGACCTAGCGAAAATTAATTGGCCATATGTTTTCGTTACATTCTCATTAAAACGGTCCCTTTCAGAACTATGACCCCATATGGTGCAACGTTTTTATATTGCAAAAACAAGTTGAAAATGTTAAGCCGACAAAACAATCAAACACAAGCAGGAAAAAACGGACGTAACAACCTGTTTTAAATTTAAATAATGTGTCAAGTCATCTCATCACCTTAGTTCATCTTCGTTCTTTTACCTTTTATTGTTATGCATTATCTTTGTGTACACGTATCTGTATGAGTGCTGCTTTACGTTGTATAATAATTTGATTTTAAACAAAGATTACATTTATAGACTTATAATGTTAAGCATATTAATGTACTGGATTTTAAATAAATCCATTTTGTTCAATGCGTACTTAAAACTAGGTAACAGATAACGATGTAATTGACCTCTAGTTAAAAAACCGGACCATATGCGAGACGGGCTCGTGCACCGAGGTTTTCGTGCAAACTTTTGATGACAACCTTTTGAAATTGTTTTTATTTTTTTATTTTTTTGTGATGCAGCTACAAATTAACTGTTTTTGGATTTTTCATTTTATTTGTATCTTAGACGTTGCGTTTTAATAAATTCATGATTCTAGGACAAGCGGAAGTACAGATTTTGATTCCCTTGCGAGTGTGTACAATCATGTAAACAGTTGCATCTTTTGATTACGTTGATTTAGAAGCTTGATTTTTTCACAGCTCTAAGGAATTGAAAGAAAGAAAGAAAGAAAAAGCATTTATTCGAACTAGCAGAGCACAAACAATAAAATCTAAGAATCTCACTCCCTTATTCACAAAACAAGCAGAGACTAAAATAGGTTAATTAAAATAATAATTAAAATAGGTTAATTGCAGACCTAAGTACTCATAGGATATTAATTTTAACTTGATACTCCACAAGTTCCTGAGAAAAAGGGTCTTGACAAACAGGCACACAGACATACCTACATACGGACGAGCGGAAGAACATGGTCGGATCCGTTCCATGGAACGGTTACGTTTTTTCTTTTTGAGTTCGGAACACTAAAAATACGTAGTTCTAAAACAATTGAATAAAACTTTAATTATTTTTGTTCGGGAACAGTTTTGGCTTGACTAAGTTTAGTTTCTTTCGGTTTTAGAAAGCACTGGAATTTGAAATTGTAAAATGTCTTTCGTGTTTGGAAACTAAATTGTTAATTAAAATCAGTAAAGCATTCAAATCAATTCGATTAGGGTACTTAGGACTCCAATAAAGCCTTCCATGTTAACTGCTACATACCTACTATGTCCATGTTACCAGAAAGTATGAAGAAGTAACCGCGCAACATTTGATCACGCGGTGACAATTAATTGCTTCGGCACTACCTGGGAAATTGTCCCGCCTCCGCAATTAGTTCCCAGCTTACTAATGCCTGTGTAACTTATGGTCGACGATAGCAGCCGTCTTATGTCGCTCATTAATGGATAGTTTCCATTACTAATCGACTTCAAACAACATTTCACTTTGTAATTTAAGGGGTAATTATCGCATTTGGCCAAAGATTAGCTCGTGGCTGCAATTTGAGTCCCAACTAATTTAAGTATTCCTTTTTAGGTTAGCAAATGATTTGTTGTTTTTGTCGCTACAAGATATTGTTTTTCGTTGACATTATTTAGTCGGATCGGATTAATGATACTAAATCAATACCGGGCGATCATAAGTATTTTATTTTTACTGATGTTGGCTACATCGTAATATAGGTGCAGGACCTTCGTAATACGTTAAGTATAGTAAAACGAAGTACCTGCGCGAATATATCACGTGCGCACCTGTGCCCGCATGCCCGCTTCCACCTAAATAGAGAAACGCAGCGTGTTGTCCAGCCCCTTTTTTCATAACGACATTCAGTAATCATCTACACTGAGACAATAATCAACAGAAGGTTTAACAAATTCCAATAATATGTGGGTTTGGATCTAGTTAAAAGATTATAATCAAACATATTTTAAATATTGAAAGATATTTTTACGCTGGTGTATAATAAATATCGAGTAGTAAACTTATATCATAACTATAGAGTTCACTTCGCATAAAAATTAAAAAAATAAATCTTATATTTGGCGTCATTTTGAACAAATGTTTTGCCGGCCTGTTTGTATTATACCATTATTACATTAGCTATTCTCAATAAGTTACATACCTACAAAGTATTATTTAGCCATCAGAAGAGTATCTTTAAATATTATTTTAAGCTTATTAAAGCACTACAGAAAGAAGCACGCACTCTAACTACCTTAATCTGATAATATACTATGTATATATTACGTATAGATAAGTATCTACATGTCAGTGTTATCATGGATCAAGGTCAAGAGAACTTAGTAGGCGTGTTATTAGTTCTAGTAATAAGTACCTAAGTAAATTTTGTGGACTATAAATAACATAGTTTATCTTGACCATCTTAACTCAATATTTAAAATAATGCTGATTCTTTAACGTCCCAACTCAGAGTCACTAACGACTCTGAGTGACTCTGACGTTAGTGACTCTGAGAGTTAGTGACTCTGAGTTGGGGCGTAAGTCTTGAAGGGATAATAAATATATTTTTCGTTCTAGTACATAACAACAACGAAATAACATAATCGTATATCTTACATAGTTTTCGTTTTATAGGGCACGTAGTTCCCAAATATAATTATGATCTATTCCACAAGAACAATAAGTAAGTTTAATGTAACCTAAATTACTAGATTAATTTTATGTAACTAGTGTTCAATAACATTCTTCTTACATAGAAGAAGACATAGTCACTTTATTCTTGTGTACCGTAGACATGAATTTACGAAACGTTACTCATCTTAATGAAACATGTCTGAAACTCAACGAGATTAAAAAGATACACACAAATCCTTGCATATCAAACAGTTAAGACAAGGAAAAAATATATAGGTGTTAAACTTCTTAACTTCTGTACCGCAATCAAATCCAACCTAGTTTTCTTGTAAACCATTTTAATTTAGCTTAGGTACACCTATACATACTTTGAAAACCGCTAAGGAAAGGTTACTTCCTAATATAGAAGAACATAATTTCAGATGTGTACCAACACTTACTATATTAAGAAAAAGCAACGTTTACGTAATGCTATTTTTAACCTCACGTCACTATACTTATACACAATGATATTACAATGTAAAAAAGAGGTAGATATGTCACTAGCGCGCCGACGATCAAGAGCGTAAGAACAGGCAATTGACCGTTCTGCTCGTAGTCGCTCTGTCAATACAAGACGATACGCACGCTTTTGTTGTTGTCAGAAGTGCTTGTCAAATACATACATAACATTGCTTTTAGCATTAAGTCCGCCTTTTGTTCCATTACTTGTGTAAGGTTCATTATAGAATAAATAAATAAATATAAAACTACAGTGTTAAAATGCCTTCGTGTATTATATCAATGCGATTGGTGTAGTGAAACAAAAGATAAACGTGTGTGTGTTGTAGCTCTTTTCGGAACAGATTTTTTGGTTGATTTGTAAGGGCAAAATTTATCTATATTTTTAAATATCATTGCTTATACAGGTAAAACAATACATAAATGAACTCGAATCAAGAAATAAAATAACAAAAATAATTCCACTTGTGTCTTTTATACTCTTGATATACTCGGCTTGTTAAGAACCCTTCACATAATACTGCGACTACAAAATATTGAAATGCTCTTTTGTATTAAGTTTATCCATACTAATATTATAAATGCGAAAGTGTGTTTGTTTGTTTGTTTGTTTGTTTGTCCGTGATTCACGTCGTAAAGGAGCGATGTTATGGTAAGATTTTTTGTGTGGAGATAGGTAGGAGGCTGGAGAGTAACGTAGGCTACTTTTTACCGCAGTAAAACAACTCATTCCCATGGAAAGATCCATTATGATGCGTATTTGTCCATACTTCTATACTTCCATATCCATCCATACTATCCATACTTCCAAACTTCCATACTTAATATTATAAATGCGACTAGCTATTACCCGCGGCTTCGCCCGCGTGTTCAAAGGGAAGTAACAATGAGTTGTTTAACATGCATGACTCTTTCCTAGATATCATAACATAATCCATACTAATATTATAAATGCGAAAGTGTGTTTGTTTGTTTGTTTGTTTGTCCGTGATTCACGTCGTAAAGGAGCGATGTTATGGTAAGATTTTTTGTGTGGAGATAGGTAGGAGGCTGGAGAGTAACGTAGGCTACTTTTTACCGCAGTAAAACAACTCATTCCCATGGAAAGATCCATTATGATGCGTATTTGTCCATACTTCTATACTTCCATATCCATCCATACTATCCATACTTCCAAACTTCCATACTTAATATTATAAATGCGACTAGCTATTACCCGCGGCTTCGCCCGCGTGTTCAAAGGGAAGTAACAATGAGTTGTTTAACATGCATGACTCTTTCCTAGATATCATAACATAATAATTAATAATAATAATTCATAAATAAGTAACAGATCCAAAATTTAAAAGATACTAAGAGGAACCAACTGTAAAACCTATGACCCTCCTCGACCTTCCAACTATAAATATATATAACTTCCAACTATAAATAAAGAAATTCATACATATATGATATTATTATTATCTATAATCCCACCTGATGGTAAGTGGCGATGTAGTCTTGGATGGTCATATACTTACTTTTAATATACTTTATATTTACAGTTGGAAGGTCGAGGAGGGTCATAGGTTTTACAGTTGGTTCCTCTTAGTATCTTTTAAATTTTGGATCGGTCACTTATTTATGAATTATTATTAGTATGTTATTTTATCTAGGAATAAATCATGCATGTTAAAAAACTCATTGTTACTTCCCTTTGAACACGCGGGCGAAGCCGCGGGTAATAGCTAGTACTTTATATTTACAGTTGGAAGGTCGAGGAGGGTCATAGGTTTTACAGTTGGTTCCTATTAGTATCTTTTAAATTTGGATCGGTCACTTATTTATGAATTACTAGCTATTACCCGCGGCTTCGCCCGCGTGTTCAAAGGGAAGTAACAATGAGTTGTTTAACATGCATGACTCTTTCCTAGATATCATAACATAATAATTAATAATAATATTAATTCATAAATAAGTAACAGATCCAAAATTTAAAAGATACTAAGAGGAACCAACTGTAAAACCTATGACCCTCCTCGACCTTCCAACTATAAATATATATAACTTCCAACTATAAATATGGAATAGGTAGGAGGCTGGAGAGTAACGTAGGCTACTTTTTACCGCAGTAAAACAACTCATTCCCATGGAAAGATCCATTATGATGCGTATTTGTCCATACTTCTATACTTCCATATCCATCCATACTATCCATACTTCCAAACTTCCATACTTAATATTATAAATGCGACTAGCTATTACCCGCGGCTTCGCCCGCGTGTTCAAAGGGAAGTAACAATGAGTTGTTTAACATGCATGACTCTTTCCTAGATATCATAACATAATAATTAATAATAATAATTCATAAATAAGTAACAGATCCAAAATTTAAAAGATACTAAGAGGAACCAACTGTAAAACCTATGACCCTCCTCGACCTTCCAACTATAAATATATATAACTTCCAACTATAAATAAAGAAATTCATACATATATGATATTATTATTATCTATAATCCCACCTGATGGTAAGTGGCGATGTAGTCTTGGATGGTCATATACTTACTTTTGATATACTTTATATTTACAGTTGGAAGGTCGAGGAGGGTCATAGGTTTTACAGTTGGTTCCTCTTAGTATCTTTTAAATTTTGGATCGGTCACTTATTT
Source organism: Thymelicus sylvestris (assembly GCA_911387775.1). Taxonomy (NCBI): domain Eukaryota; kingdom Metazoa; phylum Arthropoda; class Insecta; order Lepidoptera; family Hesperiidae; genus Thymelicus; species Thymelicus sylvestris. Next base: position 10,860,726 of record OU426888.1, read on the forward strand.
ATGAATTATTATTAGTATGTTATTTTATCTAGGAATAAATCATGCATGTTAAAAAACTCATTGTTACTTCCCTTTGAACACGCGGGCGAAGCCGCGGGTAATAGCTAGTTTAAAATATTTTCCTCGTACACATTTAACACAGATTGTCCGTGAGTGTCATGAGTTGTTCTCGAGATATAGGCATACAGTATTGATAATTATTATAGTTTGATTGTGATTTGTAAAGTTTCGGAAATTATAAAGCTCAGAGATGAAGACGTCATGCACGATAGCTGGCCGCAGGCGGGGTGTGCGTGCGTGCCACTGAGGGGATGTCTGGCGCAGGGTTCGTACTTTACACGAAATCATGTCCATAATACTCATATGTATTTGTCCGATACGTTTCATTATTTTTTTAATAACTAATCTATTGTTAGACCATTCTACAAGTAGATGTTGTTACGTGCATGTATATAAACATAAAGTGTACCTATGTATATTAAGCACCAGTCATCTTATTTGTGGTTCAAATTAAATTTTTTACTAAAATTCCTTCCCCAAAGACTGTCTGAGAGTGATCACTATTTAGCGATAAGACCACCTTTTGTGCAGTTTGTGTTTTTTTTTGGTTCTCCTTATGTGCTCAAAGTTATCACGACTTTAATTATTCTGTTCACATTAATTGAAACCTTAAATAATTCTAACCAACAAAAAACCTTAATAACTGGACGAGGTCCAGTTTTCGGCAGCCCTAAAGAGATGACGGCAAGGCACCAACGGATGTTATCGTACTTATCTGCCATATTGATTGCGCCGTGTCGAAAGCCTCGCCGGCCAAAAGCGACGCAAGCGCAGATTGAAACCAGAACGTGTCCGATGATTGATTGCTGCGTAATGGACACTGACACTTGCCAGCGATTTACTCAAACTACCAATGCGACATTGTAGTCATATTTAACGCATTTATCGATCGGTGCTTGACATATTCTATGTATTTGTTTTTATATAAGTTATACATATACTTTTAATTAATGATTAAACTATTTATCGATCAGCGAATGACATATTCTATGTATTTGTTTTTATATGAGGCATAATACTTTTAATTAATGTTTAATCTGATAGCACAAAATTGGGAATTGGGATGCGGTTCAATGCGGTCAAATCGGATATTGGCTAATCAATTAACTAATTGAAGGCTAATTAGCACCCATCACTACTTCATATAATTATGTTTTTATAAAATCCAGACTGTACCTTCTAATGTATAGTAGGCGCATGAGTTTTAGTTAAGAGTAAATTCTTCTTAATGTTTTTTAAATGAGTGTTTTAAGCATTAAATAACTATTTTAGAACTTAAATATCACAAAGGTCACAAAGTACAAATTTTCATATTAATAATTGCCAGGAATTTGGGATGCGTACCATAATATTACCAATTACCAAAATTTCACGCTCTTATCGATCCATATCGACGAAGTAATGAGTTTTAAAAGCCTTTTGGTTCCAAGGAATTCAAAATCTCTGCAAACAGCCATGATCTTAATCTAAAGATTAAAGATGCACAGTACTTTTCCGTGTTAAATGATTTATGTTCGTTCTGAAATTCATCGCGATAAAAAATACATTTAACTACTTGTGTGCGCAGGGACGTTTTAAAATCATTTATTGAGTGTTCAATTTTCCCGGTGTAAAATGGCACCATAATTAAAAAAAGCTTGCGAATTTTGATGAGGTTAATGCGTTGTCGCGGCACGGCATGTTATTAAGAATAATAACGGCGATAAAGCTGTAAATTGCATATGCGTGAGGTCGAAGCACTCGCGAGTCGCGGACCCCGGGAGCCGCTCGGCGCTCGCCCAGCGCCATTTGATTGATAACGGCTGCCATCAAATCACCGAAACACAAATGCACTTGTCAAGAGAATTCACGATCGACCTGACCATTCATATTGCTGCCTTTAAGTGCAATGTTTACTTTTTATTCGGACAACTGCTCTTAATGTTTTATTGCTTACGAATCAAGAATCATGTTTAACGTGTTTAAATTGAAACTAATAAAACAATATCGTTTTCGGCTGTGGTCTTTTGTAGAATTTAGTAACAATTTTACCAGAAATTGTATTTTCTAAGGGCATACCGCATAATATGTCCCTTGTTATGTCCACTTCGAATATATCTTCGCCTACATTATTCATGCCAGTTTTAAGTGCAGTGTAATATTTGTTAATCCATCAGCTTTCTCGGCTATCTAACAGCGTTGAAATATTTGTTACCTCCTTATCCAACAGTTAATTTGGAAGTTTTGATTTATTAGTTGTTTACACACCAACAATTTGTTGTACATAAACAGCAGTTTTAAAAATTAATGGCATATAATATGACTACTGCCACTGTTGACTACGGATGTTCTGGACTATGGTTATGGGCGGGATATGGACTGGCATTTGCCTGATTATTTCCGAATCTTACCAATCGTTGTACGTTTTTACCACGTTTTTCGAGAGTCATATTTAAACATCCCATAATGTAACTTCGCGGACATAATAAACGAAATACCTGTTTTCTGCCAAAATAATTTTGTTTTCAAGAATTGCGGATTGGTATTACGTACATTCAAGCTTTTTTCAAGCTTTTTTGGTAACTTACTTACTATCTATGGTATGCCTGTTTTTGTTAAGTAATTAACGAGGTATAAGGGGCTCCATCACACTGTGGCTTGCAGTCCACTATCCAAGCTAACTTCCCTCGCTGCTGCATGAGCTCATCATGTCATGTACTAGGCTGTGCGGTGGTCAATGAGCTGTCTTCCACATATAATAGCTTCTTTCCGACGGTACTCGTGCATAGCATAGTGAAAGGCCTGCCCGAATAGCCAGAATTTATCATGAAATGTTACTTACGTGTTGCAGGTTGCAGCGTCTGAGAGTTCGTAGCGAGAGGGATTTGCGGTGATGTTTCTTCGGTATTCTTTCTTGCTACTGATAAATCTGCTGTAAAAAAAGTTATTTTAAATGGACTTTAGACTTTAGAGTAGGTAATGGATTACATTTACACTATCGGATGCGTAGAAAACTAGCCCCCTTGTTAGAATCGATTACCTTCAGAGAAAATAGTTTGTCAGGATTTAACAACAAAATTTAGTACCTAAAGCAAAACTTAATATAATTGGGGTTTGTAGGCACTGGTGACCACTAGTCCAACCTCAGTTAAAGCATGTTGGATTCTGGATTTCCTACTAGCACGCACCACCTTCCTTTCGCAAGTCCTTTATCTAGCGATCAAATCTGTGGTTTGACCCATGATAATAAACGTATCGGTATAAGCTCGCAGTAAGTCCGCTTCGAGTGCAATAACGTGCTTGCACGACGTTAGCTTTTCGATCTTAGCTGATTTAACGGGGCAATAGTTTGTTTCATTTTAGTAGCCATAATTTTGCAAGTCCTCGTGAATTTTATGAATAAAAACCGCAATGATTGTTAATGTAGTTTGTTGAATGCTATTTAACTATTTTGATATAATTTCTTTACCACCAACACTCACACTAAAATCTCCCGTGATGCGTACTGCAGACATACACATACGACTGTATCACGATTTTACACCGTCTTCTGGTTTGTTCCTATTAGTATTTAATGTCTATGATAGCCGCAACGTCGGGTATCGTGGTACTTCCTAATTTATCACAGGCTATAAAAGGATGTATTGACATTGAACACGGTAAATAAAGCTGGATGGCTTATAAGGGTACAATGACTCTGTTTATAAGTTCCGACAAAAAAGAGGCGTGTTATAAGTTTACGTGTCTGTGTATCTGTATATCTATCTGTGGCATTTTTTATATGAATTTTTTATATAAAAGGTGACTTAATCGAGAGTGTTCTGACTGTCAGATATTTTTTAAATTGTAATTTAAGATTATATTAATGTGTATTACCAATCTTTCGATATAGGTTGATCAACCTGTGTTGATTAACCTATTAGGACTGTTCCTAGTCCTCGAAGAATACGAGAAATGAATGTATGAAGAATACGACAAAAAATGTATCAGAGCTTTTTTTAGCTCTCGCCAACCAGCAAGGTTGATTTGCGTTGCACCCTGCTAAACATCGAATGAGGCGATGACACTCGCCCCTATTTTTGGAGTCCACGGTGCTATTTTCTACTAAGTTTATTCCCGACGTTACTCATACTTAAATAAGGTGCATGGTTAGGGTGCTTACATCCTGACGTCGTATGATCGATCATAAAACGTTTTAAATATACTTCAATCGCAATTTAATATACAAAAGCCAGCTAAACAAAGAATAGCCCGGTTCCCTGTTGGCTGACTGCGTCTGGTGCCTGAAAACGCATGATTAGTGGCTAACCTGAATACCTCGGTAGTGGCCACTTCAATGGCCGAGTTCTGGAACAACCAAGTACTGTAATCAATGTTTCGGCAGTCATTTGAGTATCTACCAGCTCTGGAAGCCTGTAAACCCGGCTTGGTCACTAATCCCTACACACAGTACTACTGTACTCCTGGCTAGTTGCTAGTGCCCCGCGGAGTATGCGATGTAACGGCGCGTGACGTCCACCTGTCGCGTGCTCGCGTGGCACCAACCGCCGCGCACGCTCAACCGTGGCACTGCCACTTGGCCACTTGCTCGGAACCACCGACCGTGGATACGGGCGCACACCTGACACTGCGCGTGCCGTACGCGTTGCCATCGCGACCTCCTACCATACTTACACTTGCTAATTAACATTTTTATATAAAAAAGCGTCTGTTTTTCTGTATGAATGCGATACCCACAAACTTTTTCCAATAGTGATTTGGGTATAACCACAGAAGAAACAATAGCACGTATAATAATGTATGACGAATGTATGGGTATTCGTTAACATTTATAAAATTCCTGATTAAGACAAGCTTCGGAGCTCTAGCTCTTTCTTTCTTTCTTTCTCTTCTTTCTTGGTCGACAATGCACCGATGATGCCTTTGGTATTACTGAAGTCCAAGGGCAACCGCCACTTATTATTAGTTTCTCACAAAATAACTAATACTATACTTAATTACCTAAAACTAAAAACCTTAAAAAACATTAGTATTATTAGTTTCTTGACTTCTTAATTAAAAAAAAAACAACAAATTGTTACAGTTGCGGTCGTAATTTGTGTTGTGAAAGTTGTTTCACGAAGCGAAGCTTTACAGTACTGTATTCAGCTCTAGACCAGGACTCTTTTGCATATAGTCGTATAGATAATAAAAGGTACACATAAGAAATTGCAAAGTATATTATGTATAACAATTGCATCTATTGCATCTGCTTATTACAAAACTATTTGCCTCGGAGAAAACCCGGAACTTTTCCGTCAAGAGGATCATGGTATTATGGCCGAATTACCTATGAAACATACGGCTAGAAGCATATGCAACAGTTTTTCAGCATCAGTTAAGAGAACCTATTTTATCGACGGCGAATACGTATATAAGTGTACCTACCTACTGCAAAACTCCTGTATGACAAAATTAATATGTACAGAGGTAACTAATGTAAGATTACTAACATAAGTAATATAGAGATATTATTTATGTTAGTAATCTTGTTACAGGCGAAATGTACAAAAGCGCCGTAAAATCTACGAGTACATACGAAACGGTGGCAGTGAATTTACCACGAATATTCCACACACATAAATCTCATAATATGTTAGTATGTCCAAAATGTCGGCAGTAAAATTTGAATATTATGTAAGCAGTGAGGTAGCTTTTAATATTTGAAATACTGCACGATTAGCTTAGTCATTCGAGAAGTTTAGATAATTAATGTATACATGTACCTATTTGAATCTCTGTGACCGCAAGGCAATTTCCAAGCAATGTTGTTTGTCCAAGTAAGTTTACGTTAAAATCAAGCAACTTGTAATCCGCAAGAATTTCTATTAATAATAAACACCGATGAAGACAAGATTGCAGGAATCTGCCTGAATAGCTCAACATCAAATTTATTTATCCAGGTAAGGAGGCACTTCATACAATAAACAGCAATAAATCGTCGTGCGTGTGCTAATGTCATCGTGTTATTGGTGGCTTAAAATGTCATTGTGTTTCAAGACATTACAAGGCCCTAATGAAAGGAAGATATTTGTATTTACATCGGTAACGATGCTATTATTGTTTAATTAATGTAAATCTATAGTTGTACATTTATAATCCTAGTAGTAAATAGCTACTACATATAACGATCAAATTTAAACCTACGCGCTACAGGTAGGTAGTATGTACTAATTATTTATAGTAGCGAATGCAAATATTTGGCTCTTATAACATGCTTATTCTTAGAGAATTATACGTATAACAGTCAAAACGTACGTTTTACAGTTACTATTATGTACTCTATGGTTTTACTAATTTTCCAAGGGTTTCTCAGGAAAAGGTTACGGAACCAAGATGAACCACTCACCGCATCTTCAAATTCTCTGCATTCACTTAAGTAGTAACCTGAAATTCCGTACTGAAAGTATGTTCTACTTACCTACTTATCATGTTAACGGATTTTTATCGGGAATTTAAGATATCTTTGCTAAGTTTCTTTTTTCGTAAATTCCTTGGGCCATAAAATCGATAGTAAATTGTGTTCGATTTTAGATTTTAAACTTGTAATACGCAAATAAATTATAATAATAATATGTATAAAAAATGGTTTCGCTGTGTGAATATATTTTAATAACACAGACAACTTGTACAAATAAATGGCCAAACATATAATAATTTGTGATAAGCGCGCGTATAAAACTTAGCATAATTTACTTTATAGAAATTATTTTACTGATTATCCTTGTGAGTTTTACTTTTTAGGTTGTGATGTTCAATTACCTAGTTAATACTTTCCAGTAAAGAAAATTTTACTTGTACTTAAGTCGTTGTTGCTTTAATTTATAACTTCGGACCGACTAACATATTCACATATTTGTAATAACAAGAAATTAATTGATACAAATATCCGACAAACCTACTGACGTCAAAAACACGATGTTTTACTACGAGGTGGCGACGGACAGCAGCTTAATGAAAATGGTAACCAGTTATAAACCTTAAGTAATAATTTATTGCCTTCCGCAATAACTTCATAAATAAAATTATGGTGCATTGGGGTAATTCTGACACTCGGAATACTTGGATAAAATGATAACTTCAACAGCAACTGAACTCTACAATATTCTTCGTTTGTACATTGCTTATTGTATGTTTATTTGTTTACACATACGAGTGTCTATCTGTAACGCAGCCAAGTAAGAAAATTGAAAGAAATTAAAAAAAAACATATATTAGGTACTGAAACAAGTAAGTTTGCGTTATCAATCAATATCAAAACCTTACAAAATATTTTAATGAAGAGTAAACCTTATAATCAGGTCATTAGAAATATCATAGACTCATTCTGAATCATACCTACTCGTAAGTCAAAAAGGTCGTAATATAATTCGGAAATTGTAAGACGACTTCTGTTATTGCCTTAATTTACGATTTTTTCGAACGAGAATAGACAATATTACATTTTAAATGCTACATATAAGCCCAGTGGGAGATATAAAAATATTGAGGATAATATCAGCCCGCTGGGTGGCCACGGCTAACAAACAACTAGATCGCCTACGCTGCGTGCAGGCAAAGGTTATCAGCGACCGCAAGAGATTACGTAAGGCACATTTTAGGATATACAGACACACTCGTATACGATGTTGTGTACGTCATTGGCTTGTATAATATGAATGTCCGGCACGTGTCCGGGTACATCGGCGCGTGCGCAGGTCGAGCAGCGCCCGCTAGCCGCCACGCTCCGGCGCACCACACCCTCTACCCCTATCGCCGAGTTATTACCTCTGTTACATTATTCTAACACGCGCCTAACCGTCATGTGCACAACAGTTGGGTCCTAACCAGATAAGACAATTTAATTCAACTCTAATATAGTCCCTATTTAAAACATAGATGGGATCTTCATTTTTTTAATGTAAATGAGTTTGGAACTAATTTAACACGCGTCCTTAGTTCCTAAATTCTACCATAATTAATGTTCACTCACCTATACCTTATAACTCATTATACCTTTACATATAAAAGTGGTATTCAAACCGAATCTCACATGGCAACCGATGTGTAACCAAACTTGGCTGAGACATTTGTTTAATTCCAATGGATCGCGGCTATTTACGGGCTGTAACGTCATACACGTTCGGAACATGTCATAAAACGTCAATTTATTGTCATACTTAAACCTTTCGCTCGTAATGACAGTTGGATAGGTGCGTAGGTATGCCGACTGGCTGCATAGTTCTAATGGGGATATATGAGTTTACGAGAATGGCAGCAATGATAGCATATAAAACACGTCGGCTCGCGGAAGGTTGCGCGCGCGCAGGTTACGCGGGGGCGGCCGGCGGCGCGCGGCGGCGCGGTCGCTGTATTTTATTTATAATTACGGACGACGACCCGTACCCGGACCTGTCGCGATTTCACCTGCTATTATTGCCATTTTATTCATTGTTATTGCGTTTATTATGTTGGTTGTTACAGATTTTACTGTCCGTAGGTTTTAACGAATGACTCTTAATGATGCCAGTACGTGTTCGTGCTGATTTCTCCTTATAAACGCGCGTAACGATTACATCCTTACTGGTGGCAATTTAATTGATATTATTAAGTTTTTAATACTTTTCCTGATACACAATATAAAAAGAAAGTAAAACGAAGTTTTAATATTAATGTTTAACTTTCTTGTAATAAACGCATGTTAAATACTCGGGCGGCTCGATAACGACTTTATTATATTTGAGTTTTACATAAATTTAATCATCGTTACGAATGGAATATTTGGGTTGGTTGTAGTCAGTGTCACCAGACTCAGTGCGACTGCACTGTGCAACGTTGCACTGTATTACAACACTACGCTAGGATCAATAAACTTTAAACGAATGACGATCGGCAGAGCTGCGGCTGAAAGGCTATCATGATGTAGAGTCAATGTGTGAAGTCGTTATTTATAATGCGGTATCAATTGGCGGTGGGCAGCAGTGAGTCGGTCGGAGGTGAGGGTCGGGGCACTGTGCGCTCGGGCCGCTCGGGCCACTCGGGCCACTCGGGGCACACGAGCGCCTCCTACGCGCGGTACCGTTACACACCGGTTAATTTTTGTATCGAGCCGGGATTATTGTATTAACGCCCGCGCCCTCTCGCTCCGCCGGTTAACAATGCGCGCACTAAAATCATATCAAGCCGCTTATGAAGTTTCACTTCCTTTTCAAGAAGTGTATATCTCGTACTACAAAACAGAAGTTTTAAACTCCATACCAATTTTTTACGTATTACATTTTTTATCATTGTTTTATCATTGAGTGAAAATTTTTGGTGAATTGGATTTATGTTACATTTATTACAAAAATATATTTCTGTATCAATTTTATAGGTTGAGTTTGAACCCAAATCGGCCCTGTAGTAATTATTTTAATTTCATGGTTAAGTCTAAACTACCGCTTATATTATGGCGTCTTTAGTTTGATTAAATTATGCATAGAAATAGTAGACCAGTTTACGTAATCATAAACTGTACTCTTCGATAGTACTAAATGAATAAAATATGTAAACAAAACCCATTTGTCTACAGTCATTAATGAACTGCATAGTTCGGAGACGTACAACAATGATCATTCATTACGTTCGTTCGAGACACGAGTATGAGCTATGTATTGTTTATGTTCACTTTTCTGTTTTAACGAAGACGATACAAAGCGACTGTAAACAATATACATCCTAAGTTACTATAATGCCACCACAAACAAAAAGGCTTTTATTAAAATCAGCCAACTGCTTGTATATTTCAAAATAGTTACGCAGTACTGATAGCTGAAACCCGTTGATGTCTTTTGTAGCGAAACTCTTCCATACGGCTTTCTGATGCTTTTAATTAAAGTAATGAAGTATTTCCTAACATAATTAGAACTTACACTTATATCATCGTCTTTTTGCTATGTTACATAAGCGTCTTTTCACGTTTTTTAGTTTAGATGTTAATGACGTCCATGCAATTGGGTAGTCAAATGAAACAACAAAACATTATTCTCAAAATCATATTTTTATTACAACCAATAATACCCGTACACAACGGTGAAATATTGCAAGGAAAATACGGAGATATTGAAACGTACTGCGAGAGAGCTCACGGCATAAAGCATCAGAATCCATTTACATGAATCTGCAAAGCATCGCTACCAGTGAATAATCTTTTCACAGGCGTTGAAGCGCGACGCGACGCCCACGCGCGGACCATTCCTTACGGTGTTGTCTGCGGCTGCGGCTGCGGCTGCGGCTGCGGCTGCGGCTATTGGCACAGGATCATGCGATTTATTGGCCGCGTCGCATCGCTGCTCCGTCGGTGCCATCTTACCGGAGTAAGTCGTTACAAACGTACTGCCATTACTGACTTCTCAAACTTCGAAGCAGATCTCCACAGACTATTTATGTTCGTCCTGCTATTTTCGCGAAATATGATCGTTGGTCTGTCGGTTAGTGATCATGTCAGTTGGGTACGACTTGGCTGTATTTTTGCAATATTTGATTTTTAGATTATGGTCCTCAGTTAAATGTCCCTGGATTTGGAAGCGATGTTGGAATTAATTACAAACTGAATATTTATAATTGGATATGTTTGTCAGTTAAGAAAATAATATGTAGTTATTTCGTTTACAATTCATTCTTGTATTGTATAATACATATTTGTAACTTAAACGCATTTAGATTATAAATACCATACATGATGTATAAAACAAGTCAATATAGGGTGCTATGATTGTAATTAATAGAGACTTTGCTGCCCTGAGCGAGATCTGTATAGCTTATGTTTCTCAAATGTCACCCGCACGTGGAACTATTTCGTGATTGTTATTACATACATACATACATAGTAATACTATTATGCTCTTTAAAATCAATTTTAGATGTATTTATCACTTGCAGTGTTAAACTAGACTATTTAATTAAAACTACATTCGATTAAGGCAGATGAGATAAACTCTGAGACGACGGAGCTCCATGACCTCTTAATCCACCTATATTCGAGTCTAAGAGTCAGATAAAACAAACGATTTTATTTTCTGATATCGATAAGATACTTTCACTGTCCGCGTATGTTAACTCGGATACTACCCACTAACATAACGTCTGTAGTAAACAAACATAATTGAAGCGAGTTTAAACGTGTCATTCGATGTAGTAGAAGCACGATGTAGTATTGCAGAGGTATCTGCAATGAGGCACGTGACGACTGATGTGGATGTTGGTATTCCTTATGTTTGACTTACTATCAATAGTAATGATGTACTAAGATCCTACTGCAAGAGTTGATTCACACGGGATCCGTCATTGACGATTCGTCAAAAAAAAAAACCAATGTAGGGTTCCGAAGTAGTAAGTTTATCGACTATTATTATTATTGTATTGTTATATTGTATCGTGCCTTCTGATTACAATGTCATGCAAAAATTTTGTGCAAACCTTTAATTTAAGTGCATAATAAGTCAGGTTAGATTATAAATTTGTTTCATTGTAAAATTCAAGTTATGTACTTAGTTGGTATACCTTAAACAAATAAATAAATAAATAAATAAATTACTCATTAACTACTTATGCTAACATAGCTGTGATAGTTTTCCTTGTAAATTCATCACATAACCTATTTTTGAGAATTTTTTCACTTGTTAAAGTCCAACCGTTTAGCCGCCAGGGGAGGGACACTTGACTCTAACCAAAATTAGCACATTAAAGCCAAATTTTGCAAACGGACCCCTAATTCCAAAAATGGTCTTAAAAGACCCATAATATTTTTGAAATACCTTTTCAGCGATATATACCCATACTTTAGGGTACGCGACGAATAAAAAATTCATCCTCACGTTACAGGTACCCCTACAGGTATACCTCACCAGGTACCCTGAAAAAAATGTTTTTCAATATTTTATTCCACGATTCTGGAGTTTTAGTAAATATGTATAGCACTAAGGGTCTCGGCACTTTGCTACGGACAGACGGACATGACGAAACTATAAGGGTTCCGATTTTTCTTTGGAACCCAAAAAATGATACATCATGACGGATGCAGGTTCACATCACATTGCATGACGATCGCAAAAAATTACGATATCGCAGAAAACACGAATCGTCCTCGTTTGAGTAAGCTGTAAGTTATAAAGATTTAAAGTACAATATGTGCAAATTTTAAATAATTAGTAACTGGAAGAATTTATAAAATGTACGTGTAAAGCATTAAAAAAGGACGACAAAAGCTATAACTTATTAACTAACGAAATTTCGATAAGCGATTTCTTTTCTAATTTAATAATAACACAGAAATACAAGAGATAATTCTTATCGGGGTTTTGAAGGTTAGATGATTTATCTGGTTAGCAATGGTCATGCGTGTATGCCAATCTTATGTCGTTTTCAACACGACATAATGCTGTTGTACTTATGCTTATAGGAATTTAAAACTAATTTGTCTGAGATTCCGGTTTGCTTTTAGTTTTAAAACGTTAGTTTAATAATATTTATTTAATAATACAATAATATTTACTTATTTTTATCATCCACCTACAGCATTAATTTCCCCGAAAAAGATTTTAAGTACATACCTATGTTGGTATAAATTCCGAAAATAATGTGAAAATAAGAAAAAATATCGAGAGCAATCATTTTACCTGAGAGTTTGGTCTCTGGCCCAAAATAGTTTGGGAATCCCTAGACTAGAGCATTAAACCTATTAAATATACATTTTTATTTATTCATTTGTTTTTTGTTATTTTTTGTTACCATTCACAACGGAGGGATAAAAGGACAAATGTAATGTCTGATGACATTGTTCGCCAGTCAATTCTGGGTGAATGCAGAAGGGGCTGATAGAAGACACAAAGCAAAGGAAAGATTATTTATAGATAGTGATATTAGTGATGGTTCTCGCACTTTATTAAATCCCAATAACGTCACACACGACATTATCGATACATTGTTTAATGCCTGTTGTATTCCTACATTGACCTATAACATCATAAGACAGTAAATCTAAGGAGATTATAAATTGTAACATTGTCATATCAAGAGTGGGTTAGGTAATTTATTGAAAGGTGCGCATTGAAATCACGTTTATTTGTGCGCACGCGCCGACGCGACGTGCGACGTTACAAATCATGCTTATCGGCTGGCTTCGACTGGGCCCATTGCCGCCGCCAGCCCTAAATCTAGACGGATCTAGATACTCACTCATTGAATCATCCGTTTCGATGTGGCGTCTTAATACCGACTCCAGCTAAGCCGCCTGACCTAAAACAAAATCTCACGAAAGTATTCCCCCTGTCTACATGTAAATCATTATACCGAGCAGCTTGCTCGCAAATAAATAATTACAAAATTATTTCACCCATTAAGCATTATTCTTTAGTATTTAACTCATTGTCTATATTCTTTGCAACCTTTTGTATCCTACATTTATCACCTACAACCAGTTACTTCACCAAATTACTTCAAGTTAGACAATAATTAAATATAACAAAGCTCCTTATGAACGAGGTCGAATTTATGTCGAAACTCGCTCGAGTTTATCTGTAAGGCGATCGGTTAAAAGTAATAGAAAAGTTCAAAGTTCTATTAGACTATTAAGTGTGAATTCTAATTGGTATCGCGTATCGGCGGTCAATCTTGGATTAGATAATCACGATGCAAATAGAAACAGAATTAATTAATGAGAAGGCAATGGATTGTGCTGGGCGCGGGACGCTGCGCACGCGCACGCGCCGCTCCGGCGGTGGCCGTCCGGCCGCCTGCCGGATGACCGCGGCTCGCGGGACCAATCGCTGCTACCCACAACTCGCAAGCGCCCTCTCTAAAACAACTTCACTACTATTTCTAATTGGCACTCGTGTAGGCTTATGTGGATATTCATCGTCTTTTAGCGCCAACTTGCAATCTACACCGGCTGACCGCAACCTTATCTTTTGTCTTCGTGTAAATTTAATAGGTTTCAATTAAGCTTTGCGAAGAGCTTGTACTCAATAACTCAGTATCTCAACAGTGTCTTTATTTTTGTAGACGATCTGGGATGCAAAGAATGTATTAATAAAATTATTAATAAGGATAATACATTGATGAAATATCTTTAAACTTATCCTGTCTATAGGTACATAATTATCGTAATTAAAGAACACCGTTCAATGATATCATAACGGTTTAACATTAACTTAGTTCGGTATGTAGGTACTACTCATGCGACGCGAGTGAGGGATATTATCCGTCTAAACATTCAAAAGAAATTATCACTTAAGTTTCATTAACACAAACATTAACACTTAATAATTAAATAAAAGTACAGTTATCGTCACTAAGTAATATAAAATACTGGCCGCTAAGTAGTTTAAGTGTTACGATTCGTCGACAGGGGGCGTTGTTCGAAGCTCGACAGTTACATTCAGATTACACAATATAATTCGGAGTTGATAATATCGTAATTCCAAACATTTCGATTTAAAATGTTATTCAATATCAATATCTTAACTTTTGAGAATCGTGCACTTGCGTGACAGGGTTATAGGTTAATGCGGTGCAGATCATTATCTTATTTGACAACTTTCTTATTAGCTGTGGTTTGCAATCCAATTGTAGCGTTATTTAGATCGCCGCCACAAGTAGAATCACTGCTCACATAAATAGAAGAGTGTTAACTGTATCGCAGGACTTGTGGCTAGATAGATGGGTTGATACTAGATAGTCAAATCATTTACATTTCGAGTAACTGTTCTTGATCGAAATCTAGCTCCTAATTAGGTACATACATTTTTACATATTCTCACTCGACGGTAACGGATCACTTGCTTGTGACCTCTTTCAAGTGAACCACAACACCTACTTAATAGATATTAATTCCTCCGAGTTGGAGTGCTTTGTTTGTTAGAATCTTAGATTTTGGGCAATTTAATAACGATCCTGTTACGTTGAATTATATTGTTTACCTGGCCTGTGCTGAAAAATATTTTATCATAACAAGATTCTAAATATGAGATAAAATATTTATAACGGTAATTTAATTAGGTATTTAAGTTAAAGTTAAGTTTAATGAAAATATAACGCGACGGTACAAACTTTAGTATGAGTAAAACCAATATCTTAGTAAATTATATAACCTGCGTCGTGGGCTTAATCGGTTCAGTCATCTAAATTGTGTATCAATTTTTACAACGATCTGAATAAACACAAGCTCCTTAATTAATAATGAGGCTGACGATATTAGTGCCTTGTGAGAATATTTCTAGGAAGTTTATGATGGTCTCATTTGTTAATGCTAGTTAGAGAAAGTTGGCATTATGATATTGACTCAGTGGGTGGATCAATGTATGTTATGAACTTATTACAATGATGGGAATTGACTCCAGTTTGATTTGACGTAGATTAACCACTAGATATCGTATTATGTTATTAGATATGTTACAAAATACGAATTCGCAGGAGATAATTTTGAATAGGTCTTACTGTCAGGTGTAGGTAGACACAGATATACTTACCTACATAATATTTAAGTAGAAAATAACAAGATTGAAGTAACTGTTTACTGGTGGTATATTTATAGATTAGGTACATATAATATACCATAGATGATACCGTTTATAAAAAAGTAGGTACCTATGTAATGAAAAGAAAATCATATTCAATTCCGTTTACTTCCGGGTTGCTTTTCAATATAAAATCACTTTGTAAGTATTCTATAAATGGATTGCGATTTCGTTCATATCGTTCACTTTACATACTTTTAACTTTTTAATGGTATGGTATTATTAAAAAAAACCAGCCAAGTTTTGTCAGGCCACGCGCAATGTAGAGTTCCGTACTTGTAAGTGTATCGAAGCACTATATTTTTCTTTTAAATTCATCATAATATAGGTAGTTACTACTGACGTGAATTTTTTCACATGAGGGGGGACACTTTACTAATTAAATTAGCATTATAAAGCAGAAAATAAAAAGGAAAATCGCAAACAGACCCCTGAATACAAAAATGGTCTTTGCAAACCCATAATATTTTTGCAAGACCTTTTTAAACGATATTCAATGATTTCAATTCCACACTATGGGGAGATATGCGGTAGATGTGAAAAAAATACGGACGGACATGACAAAGCTATATGGTTCCGTTTTGGCTACGTAACCGTTAGGATAGTATTTACTTAATAAAATAATGTTTTGTTATATGTAAGTAAGAACCAATACAACCAATCTTAGTGTCTTCAAGTTGTAATAATTTCTGTAATTGCTAAAAATCAAGACAATGTCCACACGTGTTTTTTATTTTCCAAAGATTTGATACTGTTGACGGTCTTGAACAACCATTATGGGCTCTTTTGTTAACTTTATTAGCATTGAGCTTTATTATATTTTATGTAGAGTCTGTATAAATCGGTATGTCATTCTTAGTTTTCTGTTCGTTTTTCATCAAGTTGATGATTTTGATTCTTTTATTTTTATTTTATTCTTCTTCGTGCACGAAAAAGCTCTGCCGCATAGGCAAAGTTTGCAAACTTTCATTCTACAATATCTTACTGGTGGTCAGAAATTTTAGTATGAGAGTTATACAATTAAAAGCAAGTATAATTTATGGCAATGTTTTATTTCCTGCGTATGGAGGTAACAGAAAGGAACGCAAATCATTATAATTTTAACTTTACAGCCTCTTGTGTACGTACTACATACTTGAATATACCTTCTTACATTATAGCGTCTAATGACATCAAACATACTGTTATATTTTTCAAAGAATATATTAATCATTTATATTTAAGGCACTTTGTACATGGCTTACGATATGAATATAGGTAAATATAAGTGTATAACACTCGGCAAATGCCACATGACTAGGGATGTCGCAACTTGCGACAGAAATATCTACAAAATAACTTAACCTAAAGTAAACTTACAACTAAGTTTGTTTTTTACATTGGTCCCTTTAGAACGGTAAAAACTAATTTTAAACATATGCACACAATTTCCTTATCTAAGAGTTAAGATTTACACAATAATTTAATTTTAAATAATAGGTATCGTACTGACGTAGCGAATGTTAGTAATTTAACATCTAATACGAGATCGAATGTACACTATGGTGGTCAGTCTTCTTAGTAAGCATGAACCGTGGCGGAGGGCGGCAGGGCCGGGTGCGCGTGCTCCGGCCGGAACTCGTAGAGCGAGGGCGAGGCGCCGGGCGCGCCGCACCCGCCTTCCAAGTGCTTGCTCAGCAGGGACATTCGGGAAAACGTCTTCCCGCAACCCGAACACGAGTATTTTTTCACGTCCGAATGAGTTTGCAAATGCGCACGCAGGTTCGATCTGTCGGCGAAGGCGCGCCGGCAGTGATGACATGAAAAAGGTTTCTCGCCCGTGTGAGTGCGGATGTGCCCCTGCAGCAGCCAGGGTCTCGAGAAAGCTTTTCCGCAGAGGTGACATTTGCAGGGCAACGTGTGCGTTCGGATATGCATCTTCAAGGCTCCCAGCGAGGTATAGATCTTGGCGCAAAACTTGCAGCTGAACGATTTTCGGGCTAGGCTACCTTCGGCGGCTGCACAATGGTACTGCTGGTGTTTTGACAGGCCGGAGTAGGTGGAGTAGGATTTGGCGCAATCGGGACATTGATAACGAGGTCGGCGGGGAGCAGACACGGAGACTCCGGAGTCGGAGGACACCGAGCCGGGAGACCGCAGGTCCTCAGGGCAAGGTGGCGGCGAGACCGAGGACGGCGGGGAGGCGGGGGAGTAGTGCGCATATAATTGGGAGTGCGCAGGAGGCGAGAGTGCGGGAGCGGCCGGGTACAGCTCCTCTAGGGGGTAGTTGGCGTACAGTGTGGGCAAGTAGGCATACTGCGGCGTGGGGCGAGCCAGCTCGGTGGGAGCGGGCTCGAGGCGGGCGCGGCAGGCGGCCAGGTACTCCAGCTGCTGCTGCGGCCATTCGTTAGGCTCCACTTTCACTGCTGTGGCCACTGGCGATGAGGCTTTGCTCGGATAATTGCCAGTCTTCGAGAGGTCTTCAGGCTTTGTACTTAAGTTTTCAGGTTCGTCATTTGCTGTGTCACCTGTTTGACAAAAAAGAAAAAATAAATTTAGAATGACTTATTTGACTATTTATATTTGGTTTTGAAAACTACGATAATATCTTTTTTCATCTTACGAATTTTTTTATTATATTTTTATAAACATAAATTTTAATGGTTACTAGATATACTGAAGTAATATAGTAATCTAAATAAAATAAATTTGTACCTAATTGATCTGAACTTATGTTGGCAATATATTTATGTGAGGTCCGTAAACTTTAATTAATTTAATGGTACTTACAATTGTAATCATAATAAAGTCGTGTAGCCAAGTGGGCGGGGTGAGGCGGCGTGGTGGGCGGCGTCGCGGGCCGCTCCTCCCGCACCAACACCGGCCGCTTCTTGAGCGGACAATGCGCATACTTCTTCGTCATCAACGCACGAGTCGTCTGCGAATCTTCCACAAGCATCTTGCACTTTTTTCACAATCACTGAATAAAACGTCTGTAAACGTGAATCAACGCAATCGTATCACAAGTTCACTAGGTGAAACAGTCCAATCATAACACTGCTGCGTCGGAGTCGTAATATCGAGTGTCGTTCGGGACGCGAGTAACGTACGCATGCGCTCGTCGACGTCCGGAACCGAGTGTGGTGCGGCGAGGGAAGGCCGCGGCTTATAAGCGCTCCCCGGCGGCTGCGGCCAGGTGGCGGCGGGTACCGGCGGGTAGGCACCGCACGTGCGCCGTACCCAATCGGCGGAGGGCGCGGGGCCGGCCAATAGGGGCGCGGCGCGGTGCGCGGGGGGGCGGCACCTGCGCCTCCGCACCCGGCCGCAGCCGCAGCCGCATCGCCGCACTCTCCGTGCGATATGCCCAGCTTCAGCACCGTTCCGGAACCGCCGGTACTGCCGAATGTCTCAGCCGGCGATCTAATTTTTTGCACAACATTCGGGGTTAAGCACCTTTGAACTGAGCCATGCGTCTTTATGAAACGGTTCTGTCAGCATTATAATAACTGCGATCGAGCCGTCGCATGTATTATTAAATCTGAACCCCATTCATTATTTTTATCGTCCTTTGTGAGCAAGCTAAAAAAATTCGTCGTTAACGTCCATGCATATTTCCATTCTCTTCTGCAGCGGACGCAGCATTAGCCAATAATTATGAACCTACTAAGAATTAACAAGCAATAAGAAAGGCCTTGTTGCCTAAAAAATAGTTAATTATGACTACTAACAAAACAGAAACCTAATCCGAACGATGTCGACCTTTGACCTACTTAACTCAAAAGGTACATTGTGTCATATGAGATCTTTATGACACATACACCTTAAGCGTAAAGATATTAGTAGAGTAAGCAAAACATTAGGTAGATACCTACTGTAATGACAGAACTGACCTTGTCCTCCTTGCCATTGTTTCATCTTCCTTATTAAAATTTGTTAAGTACTCGCAAAGTGGATGGATACGTGATAAACTTTTTATAATGCAGTGGAAAACCTTTTACTTACCATCAGACGGGTGGGATAATGCACTTGTTTTGGTTTAAAGGATCAATCATATTCAGCTAGGAGTCTAGAATGTTCCATCTTTAGCCTCAAAAGTAGCAATGCATCTGTGACAGAAATGAAACACGCGCAAATGCAGTTCTCCTATGCTTCGGGCGAAGCAGCAGAAATTTTATCAGGTTTTCTTTAATATAAATGTCTAATCAAAATTTCCTATCCTTGTTTTGAAGGAGTAAAATTTTTACATACCTACTTAACATAAAATTCTAATGCCTAACGTTACATTATTTTCTAAGAGACATACAGAATCTAGAAACTTAGACAAACAAAACAATGCATCATAAGTTGTTCGATAATATTTTTATATTTTAATGTAACTTATAAAATAAAACTCGTAACTCGTCGCTTAAAATACGTGTGGATTATCAGCAAGTGCTCGGCAATACGAGAGCTACATTAGCAATTAATCGAAACTGCATTCTTGCCTTCAACGTACGTGTCACCTGAATGAAAGTATGTAACTAATTGCCGATTAAGATTTCATCGATAACAGTGTTTCCAGGCAGATTATATTATTTACCGTTACCGCACATACGCACATACGTAAGAATTGCCTTTTTGTTCCTACTATTAGGTAATTTATAGGGCCAACCTAAACAAAGCTTTAAACGACTATTTCACATTCTCCCGCACAGCTTGCGTAGAATACCACGAAATCTTCATATCGCTGATAAATAAACAAATTGATAGTTCCACGAAACGCGTCTCCACATATGCGATAATGCAATGATAATAATAATTTACCGATTTATCAACTGGAAAGTGTGAAACCAGTTTGTAATTTATAAAAACGTTTCCTTGTGTGGCATGGCATCAGATGGAACAAGGCCTATCTGCAACCCCTTTCCAACGCGGAAGCATAACGTCCATAACTCTTTTGTTATTTGTGCAACCAGTGTTAATTCCCACAGACCCACCATGTTCCCGGAGTAATTTGGCGATTCTCACAGAAACGAGTTTCTTTTTATGTAACGAAATAAACGAATAACAGGTACGTTCTCAAGAAGCTCTTGGAGTAAGTCTGCGTTTGAGAATACAAAGGAAATACTTGTAAATTACAATATTTACCTACCCGTGTCACCATACTTGCTGTGATACTTGATTATTAAGAGATGGATGCGTAATGATTGTGACTTATCTTTTAATAACAAAGAAATCCACGGCCACTCGCTATATAAGCAAACTGCATGATCAAGGTACAAACCTGAGCTGATAATCCACATCACAATGACGAAGACCATGTGCGGTGAAATTTAATGAGTCATTGCAAATGTGTCAAGGGATCGACATGGACACTGATTTCTCGATTAATATGCAACGATGACTAATCGTATCGATTGAAGATCAATAACAATAAATTAGGTTATAATATCTACTCAATTTGTTTTAGTTTCGTGATCATAATGATCGATATCGCTATTACTTAGTTATCAACAAACAAAGTGTCAGTCATTACTTAATTGACTGGGACTTGTAAATTGTGAATGAATCCTTATCGACTCTACGCTTGGGAAACGTAAACAAGACAACGGAAGTGGCCATTCTGTACACAGCGTACCACTTTAATTTGGTGATGATTGTTATAAATAATTTAGGAAGATAATGATTTTGTTTACTTATTTTGTAGTAAACATGATTGTATTGCATTATTACTAATGACGAACTAACTCATAATTAATTAACATCAGCACTAGATAATTTGTTTTGAAAACAGGTTTATACTGTTGATCCAAATAGCCATTATGCCAAGCATATTACGGCAGTTATTTTACCTTAAGTCTAAACAAGTAGGTACCTACCTACTAGGTAGGTGTAGGAACTCTTTTTTTTTAAAAAAAAGCTAAAGGAACTCTACGAATTCGTATTGTGTATATGGATAAATAAATGTAAGTAGATAATATATGGAACGAAGACACTATTATTTTATTTAAAAAAACCTATTAAGAAATAGAAATACGAGTAGGTATGAAAACATCGTCTTTCTGTTGTGTTCAATAAGTTTAAGTCTTAATAGGTAATTTATAGGTAATTAATTAAAATTAAGACCTTACATTATGATCGTTTCACTTAATTGCCGATGCGATGTTTGGAAGAGGGTGATTTTATCATTATGATTTACCACAAGTCTAATTAACTAATGTTGACTCACGAATCACTATAGTTTATTGTACGTAGATACATATTTTAGTTACCTAGGTATATAGGTACGTAGACTAAAATATGAAAAAAACATAATTTACACATTAGCATCATTAGGTAGTACTGAATAGTATTATTTCTCTACCTATAATCATTATTTGTATGTTTTATCGTATCCTGATGTACAACATCAAAGCAGTTAAAGAGTACAATTTACAGCTCTATAACACCGAATAAAAAGCGCGGACTTTATGTGATAATGAGTGGGCAATCATTCGGAGGCGTTGATAGGTGTCAGATGGAGTGTCATCAGTGGAAGTAGGATCGCGGTGAGGTGCGGTGCGGCGCGGGGGAGGGGCGTATGGGGGATCCGCGGCGGCTGCGTCGGCTGCGTCAGCCAGGTGCGAGGTCGCGGGGGCCGGGGCGCGTGCGTAACGGTCGCGGCACGAGCTGCGCCGGCGCAGGGGGACGTGCGGCCGTGCGCTATGGCGGAAATAGCGATGGACAGGGGCGCCGCGGGCAGGTGGTGCGCTATATGCCGCCACTGCCAGCCCTCGCTCAATGTCACACAATTGGCGGTTAATTCCTGCATACATAATCACGATATGAATGAAATCACTGTTTTGTTCAGGTTTATAAATTACCATAAACCATAACTGCACTACCTATTTATCTATTGGTAACGTTTTTATCAGTAGTTGTAGAATAGATTGCTTAGACGACATTTAAAAATAGGTAGAGTCCAGGTATATTTTTCAAGGTACAGTCAGCGTTTAAGTAAAAGTAATGACTGTGTACTTACTTGGTGGTTCTATGACAGACAGTAAATGATTTAACTAAAGCTCGTCCTCATTTTACTAGTACGTATTACGCCTCTTTTCTGGATTTATTTACTATCGGCGTATGAATATGACTCGAGTCTTACCTTAAGTAAACCCTAGATTTATAGCCGGGGACAAATTCCAAGAATAGCAATCGACTTATCAGGGTAAAATTCTGACAGACTCGACGATTCTCGTCTTACGATATATGAGAGCAGTAACCGGCTTGAATAGACTCGGTGTCTACGGTTCGCGAAGAGAAGATAATATTTATGCCTTAAAACTGTCGCAGTATATCCGCGGTATGACGCTGGCATCATTCAGGAATACGCTTAACTTAAAACTTTGAACAGCTTCTCTGATGGCAGGAACTAAGTATTTTGTGGTAAATTTTATTGTGTTTTAAAATTTACTTGTTCAGTTTGCTGTGAATCTGATATGGTTTTGTTGAGTGAAATAGCAATGGATTTTAAGTAGACCGCAATGTAGCAGCAGCAACAGACCAATTAAAATCCCGTACCTACTCCTCTACGTACCAAACTCTAGACTCGTAATAATAAAATCTCATTATGATATGGACTAAACTAAGCTAATGATAGAAGATCTGAACTAGAAGTGACTTTCACCCATCTGTTTAAAGGGTGAAAAATGTTTTACTATAATTAATCCAATTTAATATACCTACTATAATTATACCAATCGTGAGTGCGTTGGCTAAAAAATTTCTGCAAAAAAGTCGGCAACAGTAACAGTGTTTGGGTAGCATTGAGGATAAACGCAAAGTAAAATATTCATAGCATGTAACGTTCGTTCTCACATAGGTACATCCGTCATACATTGAAAATTTGGTTATTTTCGATTCATCCAATTGGGAATGAACCCTTACATTATTTAATCAGGTTTCCTGCCGATATGATATCCTTATATCGTAAAAATTATAATCTCTCTTTCCTGTATCAAAGGGGAACACCGCTGAATCGTCACTTGTTCTACGACATGCTACGTGTGGGCACCAGCGCATTGATAACAAATCTTGAACATCGCTCTATACCTGTTGATGATGATTATCGTACTATGTATGTATTATCAAACTCTGCATGAATTTGAATTTTTTTAGTTACGTGCGTATAACAATGATTTACTGATTTGGAGAATGAAAACATTCCTCAGAACTGGCGTAGAGTCCTACATAATATTTTTCAACACAGGTGTTTAAAGTCTGATGATCCACTTGTACAGAACAACAGAGTTGTAGAGCGCTCAAACCTCTCGGGAGGTAAGGATATTAATTTGTGATGATGTTTCATGGACTTCAACAAGTGTAATTCCGCCGGTAGATGCCGTGGTGACGTTTTTCAACTGCCTTGCTAAAATCTTTTGGCGAAAATCGATTATTTATAACAAATTAATTGCAGATTCTTCATTTCTATAAGGACCAGCCTTCAAGGGGTTGTATGTAATTCCAGGAATACACAGTGACTACTTGCTTAATTAAATAAATAATAAATTGCTATGATTTTATTTATCCGGCCGCCATATGACTTCTTCAACAGTTTTTCTCAACATTCTTCAGCAATAAACCATAATACCTAATGGAATTCATAACATAAAATCGCGAAAGTATATTTTGTCTTCTCATTTTGCCTATTTGCCTGACTTTAAAGAAACGCCGAAGAAAACATTTTTTATTTCCAAGTAACGACCGAAAGTTCACGACACACCTGAGCCATACCTAAAATTCTTATTGTATCATTGTTTGTCGAGCGTACCTCCATACATAAAACGAGACAAAGGTGTATAGGCACCCACGACCGTAGTCCGACCCTGCATTGAATTGAATCAGTGCACAGCTATGCCGGCAGCTGGCTACGCGTGCAGAATCACATGTCTGTACCCGAATCGCACATCTGCATCACTCGGGACTCAACGTCTAAAACGACATAACACTCGCAACGAACCCTACAAATCCCAAATGCATTCATTCAACGCAATACATTTCTGAAGTAAGCGAAACGATTAGGGTCTCCCCCATTCATTGTTGAACGTCCACGTCGAAAAACGTCTAATGCGCCTGCGTCGATCAAGACGTCAGGGACGTTTTGGAATTGAACAACCCCGGTATTTCGGTTACGTTTAAAAATATGTTATCGAGACGCAAAATTATGCTTTAAGGTTACTGAAATATGATTAAAATTAAATAAAATTTTGTGTTACCTTCCGAGCACAGGGTTGCATTTTCTATACTGAAATTCAAAGGATATACTACGTTCTTATTTTAAAACATTAACTTTGCAGGTAGGTGAGTAGTTTAATTTTGAATAATGGCATAGCAGTAGAATTCTATATAAAGCATACAGGGGCCATTCAACGCTTTTATAAACACTTTTAATACAGATGGATTGAATATGTTTATATAGGATGATTTTTTTAGATACAATTTTTAAATTTTCGTAACAAATAAGAGTAAGACTTGGTAGAAAGAAACACCAATTTTACACGTACCTCCTTTAAGTTTTGAAAATGTCTATAATTATTTAAATTATAGTTAATTAACAAACAAATTTTTATAATACGCAGTAAGTTTTAGTGATTTAAATTAAAAATTTAATCTTTATTAATAAACAACTACCGAATTATGTTACTGTTAATATCGCTAATAGTAGAGCATTAAAAACTAGGATTAATAAAAGAAGTTGGATATTAATATATTTAAAATAATACATATTTTTCTAATCATCCTGTATAGCGGCAGGCGGCACAGCTGAGATTTGGGCACACGCTACGCGGCCGGTGCGTCACCGCGCCACCGCGCACCGGCCACCTTTCACCCCTCTTTCCTTGCGAGTTGCGTTCTTCTTACATACCGCACCATGTACCGACGCAGTACGTTACATACAACCTAAAAATACTCTACATACACTACGAACCTACGAGTATGTAGGATTAGTATTAATAGCATTAGTGTTGGTATAGTTTAAAGAGTTTAACATCGTTGTAAGATGGAAATACCTGTTAATTTTGTAAGTTACAATAACACCGTGTTTACTAAGGAACTTTTTTCTAAACAGTAATAATATTTTCCAATTTAGTTTGAGTAAAATTTAATGATTTATTGACCTACCGGCCCTACCGCGGTAAATGATAAATTACTGTTTTGGTAACAATCCCATGCTTATTATATTTGTAGTGTATATTGTTGTAGATCAGTATAATAATATTGATTTTCCTTTGGTGATGGAGGTGTTTTATCACAGAAATGAAAAACTCTACATTTAAACTGCATTAATATGAATTACATACCCCGGGAGAGTAGAACAATATTAACACTTACCAGTACTTAATAACTTTAATGGCATATTATTATCACTTGAAATTCAGAACAGAAAATGCTATAATAAAATTATTGCAGAAATATCTAATGAGATCTAAGTACCTACCTTATTTTTATTGATACCTATAGCCGGCAAAAGAGCTGGAGATTCACGTGATGGTAAGTGGCTATCGTTGCCCATGGACATCAGCAACACCAAAGGCATCACCGATGCGTTGCCGGCCAAGAATGAGAGAAGAAAAAGAAAGAAAGAACTACCTAATAGTTTTCCGTGAAGCCTGCTTGGCTTTCGGGTTAAAGAATCTTTAACCCGAAACCGTAGAGAGTGATAGCTACCACTCTCTTGCTTGAATCACCCGCCATATGACTAGTTGTGTTCTTGTTGGGGGTGTGAACCAGTACTTTACGTATTTCTTTCTTCTCGCTTCTTTCTTGGCCTACAACGCATCAGTGATACCTTTGGTACACGGTAAGACGGTGACCACCTGCCATTAGGTGGTCCATCGATAAATGATAGACAGTCAATTTAAATAAAAAAGCCTCGTATTTTTTTAATTTAGTCTTGATATAACGTTGTTGCATTATTTCTGATATACAAATTTATTATTAATATTATCACAAGCGTTATATGACGGGTGCATCAATTATCGTAGTCACTTTGTATTTGCAATGTTAACAACAATGTATCTCATCTCATGCACCCTATTTTACCCTAAAGTGCAAAGTTTTTTAAACTTTCTTTTTCATACAATTTATCCGAAACACAATGATTTAGGAAACGAAGAACCGTTCGGTTCCCACATTTAAATATTTTTTCACGAACCCAACGTTATTCGCATTTTTTGCATTCTCAGCAACAAGAATATATTTATAGTGCACTAGTGAGGGGAAAGACCTGGGGTTGGTCCACAGCAGCTGCATCCCCGGCCTGAGCAGGCCCTAACAAGTTCATCGCTCGGGATTACCTGTAAGTGGTGTGTAACGGTTCCGTTATTATTTATAAAGTTAAATTTAGCCTTGGAAGCTCGTTACATAAAATTCAGAGAACATGAGGATGCATCCCTTAAAATCTGTGACTAATTACATAAATGTGTTAGAACGTAGTTATTGTTCTTTTGTTTTCATAATGAGAAGATAACGATGTCTTTCGAAGAAAAGTAGCCAGTAAGCATTCAATGTAAAACAAATCAATGCGTTGCAAATAATGAATTATGAACAATAATACATAATTAACAAATCTGAAATAGGTATTACCATTAAAACCTACATATTCACTCACTTTGGTACTTTCCCTGTAAGATACATTTGATTATAAAATAGGCCTAATAAATCTGCGAGAATTGTACCTACTTAGGTAGAGTTGAACGCAGTTGTTGTCTTAGTTTAGACTTTCGCCTCGCGTTGTTGTAATTTAGCCGTGAACGAAATAACATGTAAATAACAGTAACAGCCGCAAATCGAATAACGAGTAATTATCTAAGCAAACGGCGGACACACCCGTTCCGGGACACCTTTTCATTTAATCAAAACTTGTTTGCACACCCAAACGGTGTAGTGTTCATGGAGGGCGAGTGATCTGCGGCAGTGATGCATAGTTGCAACCAGTTTATTTAGCGACGCCATCTTTTGATAGGTTCTTTTTTGTGTACAGAAATTTATCAATAGCGCAGTGAGGGTGCGCGTGCCGAGCGACGGATTGATGCACGGTGCACCTGGCGGCGCGGGTCGCGGCGGGCGCGCACCGTACTGTACCGTCTGCAATTGCCCATTGTTGTGCTACGAGACGATACTGCATATTGCTGATGCTTAACATAATATGCGTACCTAATAGCATTACACATTGACAATATTTCAATAATAATATTGTTTCAGGGTAATAAGTTATGTAGAGTCGTTATTCCTCTTATTAAAATATTTAATTGATGTGATACTGATACTCATTTAGGTACTTACAGTAACTTACATATTTGCCTTTATTTTTATTAATTCAAAAACATGGTAACTTAATAAACTCCTGCAAAGTATAAAAATGATACAGAATTTGATTGCAAAGAAGACGTCTTCATTAGTTAACAGTTACATCCATCACCCATACATTTTATGGCTAAACGCACAGCAGGGTATTGAAGATTGTACTTGTTAGAAGTTTACTATTATGTAGGTGTATGTAGCTGTAGCGGCAAAATGTTAGCCGTAATGATAGGTATGTAGGTGTATCGTGGAATATGGTTACGGTATGGCCGTACGGGCTGGGAGCAGCAATGCCTGCAATCTATTGCGTCGCGGCGTCGCTTGGACCACACGGTCGGCGGCCGGCCATCTAGTGCACGACGTGGAAGCAGTAAATCTGAACAACGTCAGTTTGCGCTGCGCAGCCATCGCGTGCGTGAACAGCGAGGCTGCGACGCTGTGGTCCTCGTGTAAGGTAATGTTGATACATGTCACACTATCGACCGCCCACAGCGCCGCTTATGTGGTCTGCATTAATTTAGGAACCTGCTACGCGCTATAATCGTTGTCACCTACTTGTAATTATATACTTACTTGGGCTTCGCTTGTACGGCTGTGACCAAGCTCTTACATTATGATTTTTTTCCATGGATAATGAAATTTCGGGATTAACCACAGACGAAAACTGTTCTTTTTTACACGATCGCCGTAAAACAAGTAACAGTAAACGGGCAATCATCCATTTGTGGCTACGTGCGCAATTTATTTACAACTTCATCGGGAAGACATACATGTAATGAATATGTGAGCTGGGTTGCGGTAAAGATTTCTCTTTTATAATATAGATACTTTAATAAAAAAGCCATTATCGTAAGGCTTTTGGCATTTAAATATTTTAACCGACGGCTCAACTCTCGAGCTACTGTATCAAACAGGGTGACATGATCGTGTTTCATACATTAAACAATCGACAATGAAATGTTAATACGCTAAATCAGGTTTTAACATTTTAAACGATCACAAATTGCTATGATTTATTTTTTCTGTATGACTTCCGTGATCTTTGTGATCGCCGAAGTACCTACTTAGTTCGTCGTTAATAAACTCGGGTATTTAGTACCCTTAGTAACTTTAACATCTTTTTGATTAGAAAAGTAAAGGGTCCCATAGTGTAAGAATAAGGTCCAATGTGAGTGTCAAGCACGATATCGCGATCGGTCCCAGTGCGCCGCGGCCGGTGAGCCAGTGAGTCGCTTGTTGCAATAGGTGCCTTTGTCCGCGAGGCATCAATGTCGCCCTCGATCCTCGATGCCGCGGCATAATGCGGAAACAATGCGGACCACATTCGTGCTTCGCGGCCGCGACCGCGCCGTGTTCGTCTCCTGCTCAATGTTTGCGCTCATAAAGTGTCATTATGGTAACAGTACCTCATTGTTGTTTTCGGCGATGCCCGTCACTCCTCTCTCCCTATTTTCTCCGCTCGCCGCCACGTAAAAGCCCGACGCGTCACGGCGAGTTATAACCAAAATGGGTTACGACCGACTCTTGCGAAACTTTTACGGGCGAACGTCTCCGACGAAATCTCGTTTCGTTTAATGGCCTTCGAATTTTAAGGGCCAAAGAGAGGTAAATCACGTTGACGTGTCTTGAACTTAAATTTGTGATTACTCGGATAAGATTTCGATCGTTTCGGAGTTCGAAGCTTTAAAATCAATGAAAAAGAGGGAAAATAGAACATAACTATTTTACTCCACAAAATATGAAATTTCAATTTTCGATCTCTAACGAACGAACTATCTCTAACGAACTTAAATTGAGAATTACTTATAAATATTTAGATATTAATTAATAAGATCGTCAAGTAATACAAACTTTGTACTCAATTAAAGGAAACGTTCCAAAAGTATAATGATGTGTGAATTATTAGTTAACGCTTGAATGAGCTGCGAGCGGTACAGCAGAGTGTGTGGTTAGGTATATGTAGAGTTGACCGACCGAAGGACAAGTCTGCCTCGTGGAGTTAATAAATCCGTAATATGGAACAAATTACCGGCAAACATAAAAGCGGTACAAAGAAGCCTACGTCATCACAATGGAGGAAGTTTTGTCTGCAAGGCCATAATCTTTTGGGCTCGGCTGTTTTAAATATTCATAAAGTCGATATATTTCTCAAAATGTTTTGACAAGAAAATTACAACGCTGGTTTGCAACTGATATTTTTTTGTATGTACGATGAGCCACATCAAAATTTCATAAAGTTTCACTCACGAAATTAAGTGTTTAAATTTTGGTGCCTGTATGAATCAATGGAGGCCGGTTCTTAATCTTAAGTGAATAAGTTATAGAGATAATTTATGATAAGTTTCCATTAGATTAAACCCAAACAAAGACAATATTGTGATCGATAATAGATACGGAAATATTTTAAATAACACAACAAGTTTTGCTTCTATTAGCAGCTTAATAAATATGTTGTGTATCAACTACCTATCCATCAATCAATCAATAAGAAATGTAAACAATTCGAGTGACTACATCCGGTAATTGACTCTTGACACACACAGATATTTTGTAGGTGCGATTATTCACCAAACTCATTCTGTTTATCTGTTTCACTCATATTGTCTCTGTTACATTCATCTGTATTACGTAGACATGGTTTTATTTCATTGTGATAGAGCTTACCTGCTTAGTACAGTAAAATTTAATATTTAAAACGTGGTCAAGCGCAAAAAGCCAGTGAATGAGAGTCCTCGCTACGTACTTGGCTGGCAACGCATCGTTGATGTCTACGCATTCGGTATCACAGATGTGCAAAGACTTGTCCCAAAGTGCGCTTAATTTGAATTATTGAAAGACATTGGAACATGTGCGCTTATATTCTTTTATGATTTTGAGAAGAATACGACATAAGATAATTAATATACATTTTTCAATGAACTCTTGTGCACGATATGAGATTTATTTAAAGGCATAGACTTATTTAAAGGCTTAAAAATTTATCAAATGATTGAATTAGAATTATTTAGATTTATCTATCTACACATGTATTTTTAACAATAACTATAGATACCTACATGATTACATAAAATAACATTTTGTCATTGACCGTATTAGTTTTCTTGAATCAGGGTTTTTGTTACACATGTTGTTGGAAGGAATCATATTTTATCGATGTCAAACTTGTGCTTTATTTTTACGGTGTCCTATGTCTCTTTTATTGCATAAAACCTTCATAATAGTGTTATGTAATATGTATCTTGGTTAGGAATAGAGAAGTGTGGAAATGCTACAAAACAGACTTCTGTTCTCAGTTCATGTTCTTGTGTTTATAGACGGTTTATCTAAAATTCAGCTCTGATATTTTGTGTCTATGATGTCAAGTATTTCTTTAGCACTCTTTTTCACATTACATACATATGAATCCACTTCGGTTTCAAATAGTTTTTAAATAACCATCTACTTTTTATGTCTTGTGGCTTTGACAGAACAGACTTAGTGCTTGTTCACACTGAACTCGCGGGTGCGGGCGCGGTCGCGGTAAACGCTACATAACCACGCGCGCGTTTTGGTGTGAACACTTTCATAGTAGGTCATATGTTTGATATTTCGCGATCGCGCCCGCGAGTTCAGTGTGAACAAGCACTTAGGCACATCCCTTCACGCATTATATGCCTACTGCAGGGTAACTATCCCTCGTTATAATACCATTACGCATCACAATTGGCGCTCGAGATTTAGCAGAGTTCCCTAAAGCTGATTGTAACCGTTGTAAATATAATTGTTGGGTTAAACCAAACTTTAAACTATACTTAATTATACTTAGATCATATCCCGCAAATTATAGAGTTGAAGCTAAATGAACAGCTCATTTTCTTTTTTTCTGTTAATAAAGTTCTTTCTTGAGTCAGCCGCCAAACGATTCGTCGTGTTCCGACTGGAGGCCTGAGAGACAGTTCTTTCTTTCTTTTTCTTCTCTTTCCTCGCCGGCAACACATCAGTGACGCCTTTGGTAGCGCTAATGTCCATGGATGACGATAGTAACGATCCACCTTATGGTAAGAGTCTTAAATGTTTGCCGGCTATTTCCATAAAAAAAGCAAATGGCTGACAATGTTAGAATTTTTTTGTTGGTAAACCGATTTATGTGTCGTAGTAGGAAACACCAACAACACAATCAAACGGCCTAAATAATATGATAATGTGATTTAGTTTACACAGCACAGGAATGTACCTATAATACTCTGTTAAGTGTTTGAGTTTCGTTGTACGCGTCATGCAGCATGCTCGAAACTGAATAATAAGTAGAATAACAATTTAATTACATCCTTACAAATATGGTATTACTATTCAGTAGGTACAAACGAAAGGCAAACAACTTTCTTTCCAAGTACTTCTTTCGCTCTCTGGTTGAACTAATCAAAGATTATAAGAATTGTAATTGTGCTATTGTTCGTGACTCATAAAACAATGATTATTGAAATACATTATGAAGATGTCAGCCGATGATCAAAGTTTAATAAGAAAAGTACGCTTGAATAAGCAAATATAATGGCCTTAATGATATGAAAGACAATGGGCTCTTCTGGGCGCAGCGTTAGCGACGAAAACGCACATATTATACATTGCCACTTGACTGGAACTTGACTTCGCTCTAGTGGATTCGACGATGGCATAAGTCTTTTGTTATTATTTTGTTCCTCAGGTTGTTTAAACCTTATTAACTATTAACTAGTTGTTATACTCGTAGATATACCTAACATTTTAAATTTTAACCCTATGTTTACTCTTAATTTATATAAAAGGATTTTTATTGCAATAACTGTTCATTTGTTTCTACAAAAATAAACCAATGTGGACAATATTTTTCTTTTCTGTAGATACATAATGTACTTATCCATATTAAACAAGCCTTTGATCCAGATTGCCCGATTTGATTGTTATAAAATAATAATAATGATCTGAATACCATGCCTTTAGAGTATATTTAAATAGGAACAGGTTGTCCCGGTAAGGTATGAAAGTCTTGAATGGAGGTGTAATCAGTGCTATTGAGTGGAGTCGTCACCTGCGGAACTCGTTGTTATTGTGAGCGATCGCTGGCTAGGGTCTGCATTAGTCACCCAGTAGTAGGATAACCGTTTAGAGATCTTTCCAGTGAACTTTAGAGTAGCATCAAAAAACAACATGCCTATGTTCTATGTAGTGCGTAGGTCTCATAGGTCTCTTCAATAAATTACATATTCATCTTTTTACTTGTGTCCACTTATCGAACACAAATTTTCGGTGCTTTGGCGAGAAAATGAGGATGTTTTAGGGACATTTTTAAGTATCTACCTACTTATGCGTCTGGTCTGGTTTATGTTGAGGCATAGTATTGCTAACCGAGATATAATTCATCCACACATCATTTAGTAAGTAAATATTACTCCAATTTGTAAGTAAAAATATTTACCAAAACGAATATGATTAATGATTATACTAACCTGAAAGTATACTAACCTACTGAATAACATTTAAACAATCAAATAGGTGTTTAGTTCAGAATGTACCTACATACATTCTCCTTATGTTAATGTTAAGAAAGTAAAATATCTATTGAAGGATATGGTTATGGTTACCCTATAGGGAGCTGAATGACGCCGCGGGACCGCTCAGTCTCTAGCCTATTGAATTCGTGAAAACCGAATACCTTCGCTGGATTTGTTTAACGACCAGTTCCTATATCGTTTGATACGAACAACTTCTTTTAAACCACTCTAGATTATGAGTAGTCGAATATGGGATTTTTAATCACTGCAGGTATTAATTCTGTAATAAGTCTGTCCGTATGTAACTGTGTACCTTAAGTGCGGTACCTCACCGGGACGCCAAGGCGACGTCGCCGGCCACGTATCCAAACAGTTTATATTGAATTTTGGCTATTGGCTACGTTGCCACACCGTCGCCAAGTGAGGTAGCCGCCATACATTTCAATATAAACTGTCTGGATACGTGGCCGGCGACGTCGCCTTGGCGTCCCGGTGAGGTACCGCACTCAAGCGAAATTGTTAAACTTAACTGTATTATGCAATTATTTTACACATGCAATTTTAATATTTGGAAACATTAATATTTTGAACTCTTTTGTACCCTACTGGTAAATGTTTTAAGGTAAAATACCTTAAAACATTTGTTGCAGTATGAAGCGTGTGAAATTAAAAAGGGCTTACCCGCTTACCTCTTTAGTCGATACCCAATAACAAGTCGATGGTTTATTATCCGGTACTGATGATGACCAGTTGCTGTGGTTTGCTGGCTTGTTCGCTATTTTTCTGTAACTACCTACTCGAGAAAGGAGCAAACAAACTACTTCATGGTAAATGGTGGTTACCATCATCCATGGACATCCTTAACGCCAAGAAAACCAGCATTATTCAAAGCGGACTCAAAAAATCTAATTAACTATATCTCATTTTTCTTGTAGGTTCAGGCTCTGGATAGGTAGGTAGATTTAGATAGATAGATAGTATTTAACATTTCAGTCCCGCTTACATGGACGAATTTTGGACAATAAAACAACATGTTATGTTGACGTAATACGATAGATGAATGCGTCATTTCACCTAACGCGAAACAATCAGAAAAAATGTAATGAATTATGCAAATAAATATGGGGACAATATTTTTTTTAATGATGCATGGAATAAAATAATTGCGTAACTTGTATCCCGTTTTAAAACTTATTTAGTAAAACGTGATAAAATGATAATGACTTGTGCTTATTGACATAGTATTTTATAATAATTTGCTTCCATTTGCTCAACAGGCCACGTGTAATGTAGGGTGCCGAAGCAGTAAGTTTATCGACTATTACTCAATAACTACGTATGCTAACATAACTATAGTTTTCCTTGTAAATTCATCATAATTAATGTTTTTGACGATTTTTTCACTTATCCAACTTCAACCGTTTAGCCAGCAGGGGAGGGACACTTGCCTCAAACCAAAATTAACACTCTAAGGCCAAATATTTCGCCAATGGACCCCTAATTCTTTGGAATTCTTTGGAATTAGGGGTCCGTTTTTGAGTTTGAAAAAAAAAATGTTTTACAATATTTTATTGTACGATTCTGGAGTTTTAATAAATATGTATACCTACCCATGCCAGATTAAAGCTTTCTAGCACTAAGGGTCACGGCGCTTTGCTGCGGACAGAGGGACGGACAGACGGACAGACGGACGGAAGGACGGACATGACAAAACTATAAGGCTTCCGATTTTACTTCGGAACCCTAAAAATGGAATTGCATTAGGCTTGCAACGAATAGTATATTCGGCAGTATACCGAATGCCGAATATTCGGCGAGCCCCCTGACCGAATAGCCGAATATTAGGCAAAAGTATTCGACCGGATTTTAGCGCCAAAACTTGTACAGA
The DNA here is from genome assembly GCA_911387775.1 of Thymelicus sylvestris. Taxonomy (NCBI): domain Eukaryota; kingdom Metazoa; phylum Arthropoda; class Insecta; order Lepidoptera; family Hesperiidae; genus Thymelicus; species Thymelicus sylvestris. The sequence continues at coordinate 10,896,035 of OU426888.1, forward strand.
TACAGACACTCACGTGACTGTTTCGCGCTCGTTTGTTCTAATGTACCTACTCACCGCCCGCGCGCCCACAGTTTGCTCTGCGCGGTATAAAATGCAGTTTCAACAGAAATGGATCTTTTCTTAAGTATTAGTAATATATCATGACAATCCGTATGTCGGTTGTAATAATCCTATAAATCCAACTTTAATAGTGTTTATTCAGAGTGCCTTTTCTCTGATGCTGGGATGGTCTACGAGAAAAAAAGAAGTAAACTACTTCCTAAAAATTCAGACAATAATTTTTCTGTCTGTCTTTCTGCACCATACCTTCTCCTTCCTTTATGAAAATAATTCAAATGCATAGAAAAATTCTTAACTTTTCTAATACATATAGAAAAAGATTATGTACCTGTTTTATGTACCAATGACTATTTAAATTATTATAAGAGAAATGAAAACCTTACCCTTCTAAATTTTGATTACGACAATAATTCAAATGCATAGAATCCTTAACTTCTCTAATACAGAAGATGATTATTTACCTATATTATGTACCAATGACTACTTAAATCATTATAAAAGAAATGAAAAGGTGAATATATACGTAATGAATCGTTTTTTTTTTCATTTTACCAATTATCTCCCTATAAAAAACATATTAAATAAGTATTCGGTATTCGGCCGAATAATATTATACATATTCGGTATTCGGCCGAATATAATAAAAGCAGCCGAATAGGTCGAATACCGAATGGTAACCGAATATTCGTTGCAAGTTATAAGTTAAGTATAAATTGCATACACAAGAACTATTGAAGCTCGCAATACTAGAAAGAGAAAAAATATAAAGAGAGAGAGTTTACTTACGTAAACATATAATGTAAACATATAATGTACCTACTCCAGTAGAAGTCGTAAGCAAAAAATCTCAATTGGTGTACATATTTAAATTATACTGGCTATTCATCTCGGTACACCGGACACATGTTGTTGCGCAGCCGGAAACACTTGTTTGTACGGGTCACAGCTATGACTCTATTGGAATAATAAATTACATACTTGTATTACAATTCAAAGGTGGGCCTCCGGACCCTCCGTCAACACGTGCAAGGAGCGCACAATACTCCCTACCTCTTACGTTCCCGTAGCCCAGTTTGGTTCTTATTGCGTCGCGTTGCCGTCGCTCTCTGAACTGGTTGACGGCCATTACTCCGCGACATACATCATTAATACTAATTGTACTATTGAAATAGAATTTACTTCAAAAAGTCGACATTTGACAGAATAGATAGATACTAAATATTATAGATAGGGAGGGAAAAGTAATAAGAAGTAGGATAAGTAAGGTACTAACAGAGTATAATACGATAAAAGTCGATGTAGACTTTAACTCGTTAATACTTAGGTACTAACATAATAATCAGATAAAAAATGAAAATTCAGCTCAAACAAAATATAAAAACGGAGAACATTATGAATAAGGCGACAAAAACACATTTATGTGCTACAAGCAATATCTACCGCAAAATTTTTTTGATATAAACAAAAGCGAAATACTAAACAACATACTCGGAAGTTCAATGCCACGATGTGTGAAAAAAACAACAAGACGTCTTGCGCAATGTAAATAAAATTGTCACACATAATCTAATCAATGCAATAGTTTATGTCAACAACGGATTTTTCAAATTTTGAGCTACATTAATAAAAAAATCGTACTCTAGAATCGCAGAGCTGCAGTAATTAAATTGTTAAATGTACAACGTTATATTGTACTGTCTTCTCCCACACCGCAGCTTTAAAGTGTTCCAAATAGTTCACCGACAGAACTGCATGGTTATTAATCAAACAATAGGCATTCCGTGAAACAGTGTGTCGGTGAGATGGTTGATAACAGTCCGGTAGCGACACGATGCAAACGATGGTAGGCCTGCGCACTGACTCACAGCCAACGAGCATTTCGTGTTTATAGTTGAATGGTTTTGAATAATTGAAGAAGTTATTTATAAGTTTCCTCTTTAGAACCGAATCGTCAATCGTGTGCGCGATCGTAGCCGGATGCCGCCACCCTTCAGAAGGCATGCCTTCACAAAGGCATTTAGTCTATTTAAAGACATCCTGCTTAGTGCGGGGGCCCGAGTCTTCTCGCACGTGCATCAAGTGTCCTGCGCCTGCCGACCTGTCAATTACTGTCACCCTCACCTATCTCTGCACGTTCAACGTCTGAACTGATAAACTAAGTTCACGTCTCGTTTGCATCGCTCCGAGGTTCGTTCATAGTTACAACAATAAGAGCGACTCTTGCGGACACAGTCTACACTAAAAGATATTCCAATATCTTCAGCTTTTATAATTTGGATAATATAAATTCTATATAACTTACAGGTTGACAGTAAACTAAGTGTATTTGAGTACGTAACGATCATATCAGAGCGGTAAAGTTCATTCTCGTTCCGCTCAATCGAGCGAGGTATAACTCAAGAGGTCTAAAATTATCAGAAGATCACGTCGAACAATATAATGGAGTCGAAACAATACGATGCGATTATAAAGAGCAGTGGAGCAGAGATTATGGCGTTCACATGAGACAAGAGCAGGCGCGGCCGCCACCAAGCGCGGAAGCTAATGTTTCGGACATTCTATTTGTGTCGGCTATCGCGTGATGCACTGTACTACAGTTGTATGTTTGTATATTTGTTTATTGAAATCAAAAGAATAATACTTGTATCATCGAGGTTTTTAATAGGGATAATCTGACCTCTTTCTGAGTGTGGGTTATTACTAAACTTGAAGCGCTCATAGCCCGGCAACTTGTGTTGATTCACGGTAATCGACCGACTTAAGCAACATCGGGCGCGGTCAGTAGTTGGATGGGGGACTGCTAATGGCAAACATTTCTTGAGCGTTTCCGTGCTTCGGAGGGCACTTGAAGCCGTAGGTCCCAGTTGATACCGTATGATAACAGATAGTCGTTAAGCTATGTTGAAAGCCTTCGGATGGCATGGTAAACTTCCGACACTTGAGTTGGCCACTAACCCCTCTATCAATCTGGATTGAAGCAGCCCGTTCAGTTTAAGTCAATTGTCAATAACTTTAGCTAGGTACGTTAAGTTACGTAAAATGTAAAGTAAAATTACCCCTTAGGTATTGGCAAATTATAAGAGAAATTATAAATAATATATAGACAATAAAATTATAAGTGAGGATATCATAAAGTAGTAAAGTACCTATCCATATGCTTTTGTTAAAATTATAACGAACCTACTACCTATTTATAATTCTATTTAGCGTCAATACTGAAATTTAAAAAATCTTATTCTCCGCCTTAGCGGATTAAGGTAAAGGAAGGTCAAGAACATGTGGTTCCGATAGTTTTTAAATTCGTGAGGGGAGCAGACAAATGGTGAGGTCGTTGCACTGCTTTTTGAAAGGGAGGGCTGTCACCGACGCGACGTGAATTGTCGCCTTACGTGAGATTCAAAGTACCTACAGGAGGGCTCGGAGTTCCGTCGGGGGATGCTCACACGCAGGTGAAGGGCTTTGAGAAATGAGGAAAGCGTTATAAATAGCGCAGTATTTCAGTTGTTACGAGACAGTAAAATGGCATAAGAAACCAAACAGAGCGTCTAATAAACAATTTCTAATTATACGCTCATTTTAAATTACGTGCCAAATTAGTTGATTTCAAATTAACATCGATCTTAAGTTTGAAAAAATTATGCAATTATTTATGTAACGCTAAATAAAGCTAATTTATAGTTTTTAGAATAGTTTTATATTGTATTGATTTTCATGCAAGTTTAATTAAAAAAAAAATATTAAAAAAAAAGATGTGTGTCAGCTCCGATCCGACGCACGACTGGAGTTTAACGCCATGGTGATCATGATGATGATGTTTCACATCTTCAGAATGAGATGTACCAAGATTATTATTATCATTAGGTGGCGTTCTTACTGATCAGCCATCCAACGCCATCTAGATTCTGTGTTACGAATAACAAACATAACGCATAACGAACAAAAAAAAAAATTACTCCCCATAAAATTTTATACCGCGGGCTTAAAATACCTATATATGAAATCGATAAGGAGTTAAACTTCAAAAGACATATTTATGGGAAATAAAATTGTTAATAACAGCTGCTTTTTTATTAAAAATATTTTATTTTGTATCTATGTACAAAAAATCTGCAAAAGGTAAATTATAATTAACCCATCATTATGCAGCATAGATATAATATAATATTAGGTACATACATATCATGGTGATTTTATTGTGAGCACATGTAAATATAGGCGATACATACTCGTGTACTTCAACAACACATATCGAATAATCAGTTGCCAAGACCAAACGAATGCCAAGTCGTCATGAGCGGTTCCCTTCTCAGAAGTCGAGTGACATTATTTCCGGCATCGATTACATAAGTAAATCAATCAAGTTCAAATATCGCACTGTGTCCATCTTATTTTCTAGTTGAGACACTTGCATAATTGGAACAATTTGCACAGAGTGGCCGCATTGGGCATCGAGCTGAGAGCGTAAGCCGTTACGCAAACTAACAATAATCGATGCTTTGCCGAAGAAACAGTGAAATCGATGTTTCGCCCGCAAGTTACCGCATCACTCGTCCTATATTTAACGGAATAACTTATCACTTTGATGTTCCATTCATCATGTACTTTCGTGTTCCACTTTACAAAAGGACTTCGACTTGTTTTGAGTAATAATGACAAATAGTATGCAGATAAAGATTAACGATTGATTGTGATTGGAGTATTTCACTTAACATTAATAATTAATTATATTTTACTCGTGTCTTCAACCTTTAATTTTTCCGTTGACTGAAATAACTAAATGATTCTGATTAAATATTGTCCCTAAAATCGTTTAGCTCTGAGATTTTCCATTTATGAGCCTTTTTAATCAACTTCAAAAAAATCGGGCAAGTGCGTGTCAGACTACGCGCAATGTAGGGTTCCGAAGTAGTAAGTTCATCATAAATTCATCATTATAACCTATTTTAGAAAAAAAATTCACTTGTCCAACTCTAACAGTTTAGTCGGCAGGGGGGGGGGGACACTTGACTCTAACCAAAATTAGCACTTTAAAGCCAAATATTTCGCAAACGGACCCCTAATTCCAAAAATGGTCTCACAAAACCCATAATATTTTAAACGACCTTATCAACGCTACCCCACACTACTGCATACGCGATGAATAAAAAATTCATCCTCACGTTACCTGGAGTCACGATTCTGGAGTTTTAATAAACATGTATATCCATGCCAGCAGCATACCAGCTTTCTAGCACCAAGGGTCTCGCCGCTTTGCTTCGGACGGACAGACAGACGGACGGACGTGACGAACTATAAGGGTTCCGATTTTACTTTGGAACCCTAAAAAGGAGTATTTTTTTGTGTGTTAGCTCATAACTTTTTAGTGGGTGGACCGCTTTTGATGAATTAGTTATTTATGCAGTTATTCATTACTGGGCATGCCCCACTTATATTATTCTAAATCAAATGTTATGAATTATGACACGAGTCGACACAACAAATTTGGTCAAAACAGTGTTGTTTAACAGAGATACGTACAATTCTCATAGCTATTCTATTTTGGTCTCTTTTTTATATTGACAAAGAAGAGCGTACCTACTATGCCACGCCCCATTGCAGATTGGTGGAATAATTTAGGAATATAATTATGACATGTTATGACACCTCAAGGCTTCCAACATATGTAATTTAACGACTAGAAGCAAGAGTAAGGATAATCGTGCCAAAGCCTCCGAAGCAGTCGGGTCATGGCTTATGTTGAGGGTACTTGGTTAGTAATTGGATGCACAAGGGTCGAGCCGCAGTTAATGCCCGTGAGCGCAATGTCTATTCATATAATTGTACCACACAGGAAGCATAACACGATCTACTTACCCCATAATGACTGTATATTTAATGACCAACGCAACTCTTAGCCTTGTTGTTCATGCCGTCACTCTACCTCCGAACAAGAAGTTCGATTCCCGATCGAAGTCCAACCGTCCGAGGCAGATGTTAATTTCAGTGTCACACCGATTATTGTTTTGAGGATGCATCAGTATACTTGAATAGAGTCACTTTTCTGCAACACCAGGGGGTGTTCTCTACTAGGACGGATGTATGAACTTTAAATGTTTGTTGGAACGAAGTTCCTTATCGCGCGTTGCGAAAGGGGGCTAGGCGGAAAATTTGGTAACGACACTTTCTGCCGGTAACGACACTTTTTGCCGTCGTAGTTTTTTTTACATAGAAAGCAAGCCAGAGTACTAGGATAGCAAAAAAATGCAAGCGAGTGTGCCAAAACAAATCTAAGGTATTAAGTTTTTTGAGAAATTTAATACCTTAGATTTGTTTTAGTACTGACTGCAAGGAATTTCGTTCCATCCGGGTGTCCCTTGACACCTCTCAAGTTTTTTTATTACATAGATATCCCAGTATTGTTTATAATACATATATTTTATAAGAAATTGCAATAGAATGCGTAGACAATATGGAGTTAAAGTTACTCTCATAAATGGAACTAGGTACCTATTACTTATTCACTATTAACTTTCGTAGAACTGGAACCTACCGACCGACTGCATTGTTATAGACATGTGCCGCTAATAGACCAAAGCATTTGTATGTCATAATAAATCACTGAACTTGTAGTTACCGTGTTCCAATGTCAGTTAAAAGTAATTACTTGATAGCAATTACCGTAATACCTACTGTAAGGCTTGGTTTGTAAGCAATGATAGCGTAGTTGTTCGAATGTTTTTCTTCTGCAAGTGAGGCCCAGGTTGAAATCTTGCACATACTTACCACCATTTGCACCAATGAAATAATTTACGAATATGAATGAACTTTCCTTAATATCTTTAAAAATTAGAATTTAATAATTTAAAGATTAGATTTTAAAAAGAAAAAACTTAAAGTTACAGTTATTTTTTTAATATTAATTTTATTAATTTTTAACCGACGAAAAAAAAAGGAGGAGGTTCTCAATTCGACACGTATATTTTTTTTTTTTTTTTTGTATGATCACGCAGCAATCGGCACAGGGTGGTCCGATTTGGATGATTTTTTTTTTATTGGTTAGGGTATGTCCTGAAGTTGGTCCCATATTTTTTTGAAAATTTTATTCCCACCCTAAAGGTACGAAAATAGGGGATGATTGATTATTCACCCACGGAATTTACGGTTTTTGTACCCGTTAACCCCAATAACTTTGTACTGGATGATCCGATTTCGATGATTCTTTTTTATTGAAAAGTGTATACCTTGAAGTAACTCTTGTTTAAATTTCGAAACAAAATTTTACCCCTATAGGCACGAAAATAGGGGATGATTGATATTTCACCTACTACATTTATACCTGGTAACTGAATCTATAATTCATAAAATCAATAATTAATTATTAATTATAAGTATTATAGCAACTAAAAATTAAAAAATAATTACTTTTTAACAAAAAATAAAACCAACGAAAAAAAAAAACTGAAAAGCAAAAAATAAAATAAACCATGATCCGAAATTAACAGTACGTAAATAATTTTGAGGCGGTGCCAAACCAATGAAAAAACAAACTGCGAAAAGATGTGCGCCGCGCTGCTGCTGCCGTGTGCATCGCATGCCGCTGCCCTCATAATATGAACTTTATGTAATTAATTTTGGTTGTTTGTTTGGCACGGTCTCAAAATTATTTACGTACTGTTAATTTCGGATCATGGTTTATTTTATTTTTTGCTTTTCAGTTTTTTTTTTTTTCGTTGGTTTTATTTTTTGTTAAAACGTAATTATAATATATTAATTTGTCCTAATAAAGTAATGACTTGTAAAAAGTCTACATGTCCGCTTTTCAAAAGCAAATTGGATGAGCGTTAAATGTCATTATACATATTATTTCATGTGAATAATGTACAATGTATAGATATGATTGGTACAATGGCAGTTATTCCACACCTGCCCAACACGTCACTTTAACCATTAGCAGTTCACTACTTCATTTACGATTGTCAAAAGCCACGAATTGAACCCCGAGATATGAATAAATCACATTGATCTGAATCAAATGAATTTCACGCTCGTTTGGTATCTCCGTAAATAAAACAAGAACATTGCTACATGCTCGCGTAGTCGGAAGCGTGAGCTGGCAGCGTAGCGCTTCTTTTGATTTAATTGAACCACACAGAGAGCCTTACGGTACCACTTGATTTGCTACATGGCCATAATTCCTTGCGACTCTTATCTGGTAATACTATACAGCTCTATATTCAAGCTCATAACCAGCTTTTGCATGTCACATTCAATCAGTTCAAAACGCGACTGGCCGTTCTCATTATACTTACACATGGAAGTAATTAGATCCAAACTTGTTAATGTGAATAATGTGTGCGGATTAGAACAAAACGTTTTATGACATGTACATCTTTTTAATAACGCTATTAACTGATTTAAGCATTTTGTTTATTCAACGTAACAAATTATCTATTTACTTTGCTCATATTATGTAACTTAGGTATGTAAGTTATTGTATACGATAACAATAATGTTATCATGACTAAGATTGTCGGTAGTCAAAGCACTGATATCACAAAAATCATCTTCACAACTCGAAAGCCCTATAAATACCTGTCCATCCACCATTCATGAAGTTACGAAGTTACGAAGTTCATCTTGGCCCTTGGGCAAGTTGGCTTTGGCTAGTTTGAACACGTTTGAAAACATTATAAAACATAAATCGACGGTCCCTACGTATACAAACACAAGTCAAAAATGGCAGTTTTTTATCGCATATATGGCTTTAGATTGTCCAAACGCTACTACCCAAATAAGATTTTTATATGAATATTACGTATATCACTGGACATACAAATCGCATAAGAGAACAAGTTACAAAGAATATGTATGTTGGTATATACTTTTAGGTATTTTAGTGCATGTTTCCGTTGTGGGAGGGAGGTGTCACGCATGACTTAAAGTATATATATACCATCATACCATACATGTTAACCGCGGATACTAACTACTAACTACGGAAGTAACTTAATAACTGTAAAAATATTTTCTTATCTGGCATGATTTTATTTTTATGTTATGTAAAAACAGTTAGCTATCAGTTTTTTGAGAAAAAAAATATAAATAGTTACTACTGTAAACTTCCTAAATTTAGTAAAAAAAAATAATGATTTACTCCATGTTTTTTCCTTAAGGAAAAAATATATTTACATGGAATTATTTCTAGAGCGATTTGAACATTAATCTCGCTCTCATGTAAACTTGGGTTTTTGACATGTCGCTTTATACGTAGGGACCCTCGAAATATTCTCGCAACTATGAAACAAATAGTAATAGACGGAGTCGAACCCAGACCTCCCCGTGTTTTCGCACTAAGCTATATAGCACTGTATACTATACTGAAACACAATATAGGGCAATGCAAAAGTAGGATAATATCATTCACAACAGGTACAATACAGCAGTAGGTAGGCAGACAACTTATTAGTGTTCCTTGGTGGTTGCGTGAACGCGTTCACGGCCGCATTGCCTTTGTCGGAGCCGCGCTGGGTGGGCCGCTCTATCCAGTGCTCTACATTGCACGCCGCAGGTACCTCGCTGGCCCCAACTTGCTCCAAACCGTTTTAGCGCACGATGCACTCCTAAACGAGCAGAAATACTTGTACGAATCCTCCCTAATATCCTACTCTACTTTCATTATCACAAAGTTATATCCTAGGTCGATGAGTACAAACTCTACATAGTAACAGCTAGAGTCCTGTTAAATCATAATCTTAATTTAAGTTGCTAAAGTATTGCTTAAAGTTTACGATTTAAATACAAATTTTCAGTTGTAATAATGGACTGGATTACGAATAGACCAAAACACTTAAAATTAAATTATATTTAATATAAAGCAGGAAGCTTGGGAGTTAGGATGTATGCAAAAGTCCCTACCTCAATTTAAACATGATCTTGAACATTAAAATTAAGAGGCATTTGTTAAGTTAATAATGTACAATCGACAACTGAGAACATTACTTCTGCGATCTACCAAAGTTTGGCTCCCAATAAGTACCGAGAATATGAATCAGCCCTAATACATAACATAGTAATAAACACAAACAATTTCGAATTGTTCTATCGTAGCAACATGGCGCTTTGTCTGGGAAATAAACTAGACACAGATAATTTCTGTTGTCTTTATAGCCAACCGGTATTATGAGTCAGCCGTGATTGTTTAATTCACTGCTGCTAAACGTGTCGCACTTAAAATGTAAGTTTAGTTTTTTGAACTAGATTGTAGTTCTGGTGTTGACTAAAATAAAAATTTATATCATTTTGAAAACGTAAAGTTGAATAAAGTCGAAAAAGCTCTATATACTTTTTAACTACATAAGATCTATAAAATTTATATATCATATATCAATGTGTAAAAAAGACTACTCTTACGTGTAAAATCTTTACATCGCTTATTATTGACAAGACCTTATGTATGTAATGAAATACAGCTCTCATAAATCCTTAATGGTCAGTCGTCTTGCTTATAAAATACGAATGTACTTTTTAAAAAGACATTTAAAAAAGTCAATCCTGGTTAGTGTAAAGAGCGGGTTATTTTCTTGTTAGTAGCATTTAGCAAGTTAAATCGCTCATCTGTATGTCTTCCATCATTTACGACAGAGTAATTGTCGGCAGTATATAGAGCTCGAACGTAACTTCGACGCATACAAATGTGTATGCACCAATACTTCAGGTTCTATTCTTAAAGAATAAAGGGTGTTATAAATATAATATGTAAGTGTAATAATAATAATTCAGGCAACGAGATCTATAACATAAATACCTTACAGACAACAATACATACACATACAACAATTTGGACTTAAAAAAAATTAATTCACTTATTCGCGAAGTGAGACGCGATTCCGATGACTCCCGATGGTCGTCGACGTCCACGGAACTTTCGGAAGATGACCGGAAATCCGATAGGAGCTCGGCTGGAACATGCACAACAGAGTTGATGTTCACTGCATTGCGCGAGTCCAACTTCTCAACCAGCACCTGGTACTTCGTCTTCTTCTACAAATACTCCACGACGTCGGAGATCTTCGTGGTGTAATGAAGACAGGAGACGTAGATGTAAGACGCTGGGACGGCGGGACACAAGAGATGGTTGTTTCACGACAAAGAGGCTTCTGCTTTTTCTTCTGCTCTTTGATGAAGCCATCTTTGTCCGGCTGGCCAACGGGCACCGTACTACGAGGGGGTTCGTTGTGGGAGGCTCCGCTATCCCTCTCAGCCCTCTTCTATACCCGAATTTCGGGTTACTGACGCGTTGCAGCTGCAGCATAGTTACGTTGAGGCGTTGACGTAACCATTGTTATGTTATCATTCAAATGTTTAGAAATATATTGCATAGATATATTTATTTTACCTTTATCATTCCTCATTGGAGTTGTAAAGTGAAGTCTCCGTTCTTCTTAGTAATGGAAACTTAACGCTCTGTAGTACAACATATAATAAACCTATGGCAAATCCAAATATATGCTTCAAAAGAAGCGACTGAACGTCACCTAAACTAGTAGATAATCGCGGGGGCATGTACCTGTTGCGTTGCGCGCTCCTTTCATGGAATATTCTTCTTGTTATAGAGAGCACACGACACAATGCGGGTTTATCTGGACGCATTATGAGAGGCATCTCCGCTTCAGATCGCGCGATAATGCTCGTCGTCGTCGACTCACAAAAGTGTATGCCGAGGCGCGCCGAATCACGACGCACTGGCGCGGCCGGCGCAGGCGCAGGCGCAGGCTCGGGCGCACCGCACAAGCGGCTTGCGGCATGCGGCACCACGATGTAAGGTGATCTCAAACCAAGTTGACCTTTGTGCATTACGGGCAACCGCTGTCGATCGTCTTTGTCTCGACGCTCGCTTGTCAGCGTCCTCTCGAGAAGGAACTGTGTTGTCTTTCTCCAAAAGAAAGTAGGTAGAGATATCGCTGTAAGCATTGTTCAGACTTCGAGTTAATTCAATATAGTGCTGCTGTCTATCGAACGCCATTTTTGTTTAGCATTTCAATAGCTCTTATTGTATTCACTGTTTGAAGCTTTGAACGGCGAGCAGGTGTGTCTTGGGAAGTTAACCACTAGCTGCTTCGGGATTTTTGTTCAATGAGTTTTTTACTTTAAGAAATATTTATGTTGCTTTGTTTATTTTATTGAGATTTTTATTGCCATTGGTAATGAGTAAAAACTTAAAGAATATTGTTGTTCCATGAAAAGTTATAAGAAAAAATTATATGATTACAAGGTTTAAAAATCGCTGCTTTTAAAACTCGACAGAGGTATTGGTATGTTATATGTACTTACATGACTGATATGTTATTTTTGTCAATTACATAGTTTTACGCTGCATCGAGATAATATTCTGAACTACATGTATTACACTACCTACAGAAAGACATGTCATGTTAGTATTAGTAAATTAAATATAACAAGCACTAAAGTTACACAAGTTTCATCATTTCAAAATGTTACAGATTCTCATCTTTGAAGAGTTAAATAATAAGAACGAAAAAGTTCCTTGGTCATCAAGAAAGTCATATATGTACATTGAATCGCTTTCATTTTCTTTGAATGAAATTAACCCTATTAAATAGATCCCCAAACATTACATTAACACAGCAATCCGATAGAAAGCGCTATAGTGTCAGTATTTGAAAAGAGTTAGTGAGCTATTGTGAACAATAAAACGTCAAAATTCCGAGGAAGCTTATCGATGGTCACCCGTTTGAAATGAGTGATGAAAAGTCGAGATGTGTCATCGGAAATAAGTCGGGAGAGTTTTACATGTTTGTCAAACGCAACGTCTTTGTCGGGACGTGAGATCGTCGCCTTGATTCGTGGCCGTGCATCCGAATAAAGGCTTATTAACTTCATTCAGATGCTTATGAACAGAGGCCTTATCTCTATAGAAATGTACGGTAACACTTATGTATATATTTTATTCTTCTTTATAAAGGCACACGAAGCCTCCGCTACCATTTCATCATCGTGAGTGCAAGTTTGTAAAGGTGTGAAAAAAAGGAAGTATATATGTTGGTATACTTATACAGTAACTAAATATGTGGAGCTCAAAGTGCCAGTTTGAGAAGTGCCACACTATAGTGGGACGATAAGGGCAATTTTATTTGATACGTTAACGATTAGCTAAAAGATCTCGTTGTTTCTTGTTTCGGTAACCAAGCCATGACGGAGAATTTCAGGCAGCATAAAAAAAATCTTTCGTTGGCTCCCAACAAGCCGCCATTGGACATTGTCACTATTTGGTAGAGTAGGTATATCATGGGCGTAGCCAGGGGGGGGGGGTTTCGGGGGTTCAAACCCCCCCCCCCCCCCCCCCGAAAAGTTAAGGACTGACATTTTTATGTGTTATTAAAAACTAAACTAAAACCTGGCTACGCCCGTGAGGTATATGCATATGTCGTAGCTCTCTACAATTACGAAGAGAGGCCTATGCTCTACAGTGAATAGTTAAAAGTTGAAGCCATACAAATCATCATAGAATATATCTCTTAAATGACATATTAATAATAAACATATTTTTAAAGCGTAATTGCTCTTGAAATTAAGGTGATAACTTCAGTCTCCTTTGTAAAAATATCTCAAAAATAAGGCAGTTTGAAATTTGAATAGTACTAATCTACCTCTTACCTGCGCCTCAAAACGCTAAATGACAGGATCGCCCACTTTAATAATTATTCTCCAAAACAAGGTGCCGTTAATTAATCCTTCCATTAAAAGTGAAACAAGGGTGGAAGGCCGATAGCAGATGACGCTACGCCACCGGCCACGCACTCCGAATCAACAGATGGACCAATTTCACTCGTGTCACCTCACCGGCCTTCTCGTACATTTATTTAACGGCAATACCGACGAAACGGTCAGCTGGCATATTTTTTCAACGAGATCTGTTACGATCGTCTCCTTTACTGACCCACATGTTCTATTATTCCATCGAACATCGCATTTTTCGGTGCAAAAACATCCTATCGACAAAGTAAGCATTTCACATACGACTTACCTACCAACATTGTTGATTCGTTCTGATGTCAAGGACGTCAAATACTGATATGTCGTACGATTGATAAAGCTAGCGTTTGTTTAGGTTCTACATATGTACATACTAACGATGTCAGTTTAATACATTTGTAAAGTTTAAATAATTTTTTAATTAAAATATTTTACATTTTGTAGTGCGTAGTGGCCAGTGGTAGTTGTTTTTATTAATCTTAGTTTAAACTTACACCTTACGACAATCGAAAAATATTATGACTTATATTAAAGTGAGTTTCAGGTTTCACTTAATTTTTTAATATGTACGTGTAGAGCTACGCTTAACAAAAATATAAGTGACACAGCAAAACAGCGACATCAGGGAAGTATTCAATAGGCATTAAAATAAGCACGTACAATGAAGATGGCCATAAAATTAAATAGTTATTTAATTCCGTGATTAAACCTCGAGAGTGTACAGTCATTTTAACATTTTTAACATGTTTAATATTCGCATAATTTGGTCACGCACCCAAATAAGCCGAGTGGCCACCGAGCGCCGTACCGCAGCCCACATCGGTCGCGACAAGGGATATCTTTGTGAGGTACGAGGTATTACATGAATGTGTAATCAGAGAGTTTATTGATCGCCGCAAGATTAACTCCACTTCGCATTGTCTGACTTGGCACGTCTTAAATTTTCCCTTTTTGTGCCAATAACTTAAGGAATTCACGAATTAATTTTTTTCTTCACCTTTATGAATGTCGCCGTTTATCACATCAGGAAAGAATTATTCCTCTTTATGTCTCGCTTTCGTAACTGCTTTTCAGAAGTAAATTGTGGTGCTTTATGACAATATGACGCCCCAAAATAGACTATAATCTACTTATAAGCTACTTAGTAGTTAGATGTTAGATGCGTGTTAGACAGTCTGGTGCTGCTATATGTCACCAATGATCGGAGAGACATGAAAAAAGGTGTATTGATAGTATCTGAAAGGAATTCAGTTCTAAACTGGATAAAAGTCAATAGTTAATGATTTTGATAATGTAAATAGACATGGTAACGAACATTTCTAATAAGTAAGGTACTCAGTAAGGTCTTCATTCGCCTGGAAAGCTCTCTGGTTTTCATAAGGCAGGTTTGGTGTTTAAAACCGTAGCCGAAGGTTTTGTAGAAGATGGTTTTTTGCTGAAGGTAGTTAAAGCAAAGCTATTGGTAACCTATATCTAATTAAGTCCGTCCGTCCATGATGTGTCTTCAAGTGGAACATAAATGTCAGTTTTGGGTTTGCTATTTATATTAAAAATCATCAGCACTTATCAGATAAAGCAAGATTTTTATGTGACCTTACATTAAATGATTAGTTCTTATTATTGATACGTGAAAAAAATATGCTATCCAAAACACCCTACACGTTACGCACGCATTGAAAAGGCAATGAATTACATAAATTATTATCACTACACTTAAAATATTTAGTTCCCATAGCAATTACGTGATTCGGGACTATCCTTTTTTATTGAAATGTGTGATATGCGAGGGTGGCGGGTCCCACACGGTCCCACACGGTCCATATACATGCGGGGGCACGTGCCCGTCACGCGGCCGGAAGCGTTCCATCGCGGCGTCGTCTGCCGCGACCTTCGCCAATATCTGTTTATGCTAGGACTGTATCAACTTTCTTCATCGCTTTTTTTGGCGATAGAAAAAAAAAATAACTTACAAAAGGTACATTTCCTTAAAAATTATTAGTATTACTATTATTATTTCTCCATGGGGTTCACCTGGATAGCTACCACCCTTAAGCATGAGTCAGCCGTCAAACGACTCGACGTGTTCCGGCTGAGGGCTTGAGAGCCAGTTCTTTCATTCTTTTTCTTCTCTTTTTCTAGGCCAGCAACGCATCAGTGATGCCTTTGGTGTTGCTAATGTTCATGGGTGACGATTGCCACTTACCATCAGGAGGATCGTGAGCTCGTTTGCCGGCTATTTCCATAAAAAAACCTTAAAATTCATATGAAAATATTCAAGCTAAACTCTAATTAACACCTACACGGTTCTTATAAACAAACATAAATCATAACATAAACATAAACATCTAGAACGTAGAGCAAATATAGGCACTAGGTATGTTGTTGTTACATATCTAAATTATCGTTATCAAATGAAAGCAGAGGTCAAAAACAAAGTTAGCTGTTATATGTGTAGATATAGAGACAAGTTGCTGGTATTAATCCAGACGCCGCAACAGGGACAAAACAAAACACCCGGTTACCAACTGGAATAGATCCAGTTCTTTCGTGGCGTGTCACAGACCTGCTGGGTCAATTGCACTTTGCGAATAAGTTCTTATTCTATTCTCCTACTTGTTTATATCATATAGACACTAAATGTTGATGGTCTTATATCCAAACTCTAAAAGGAATTTTTCTTAAGGCAGCGTTTTAAAACATGTTTTTAAAATAATTCATTCATCTACTTAAAATCTTAAAATAAATAATTGTTATGCTTTTATATAATATCTACTTATTTGATTTATGATTAATGGAATTACATTATCATTAAATGTTGTCGTCAATCCCTTTATTTTTATTTGCGGGATTATGTAGATAGATCTTTTTTTTATGGATATAGCCGGCAAACAAGCTGACGATCCACCAGATGGTAAGTGGCTATCGTCGCCCATGAACATCAGCAACACCAAAGGCATCACTGATGCGTTGCCGGCCAAGAAAGAGAGAAGAAAAAGAAAGAAAGAAAGAACTGGCTCTCAAGCCCCCAGCCGGAACACGACGAGTCGTTTGGCAGCTGACTCATGATCGAGGGTGGTAGCTATCCAGGCGAACCCTATGGAGAAATAATAATAGTAATAATGGTATTAATTAACAATTAAAATCAACATTACCAATATAATCCCTCGAGGGGCCCTACCACCAGCGGGCCGGATTTAGTCGCCTTTTACGACACCCATCCGGCGTGGGATTGGGGTTAGTATTCTAAGCCGCCCCAATACGGCTATATTTATACTGATGACGTGTTACCTCCCAATCGAAATTAGATAAAACTGATAAATGTGCTCCGTTTGAGACAGTTGTTTGGACGTCGCTGCGCAATAATGTAACGTCCTGTTGTATAACGCTATAATCCAGTATAATTATTTGCATAGGAACTGTTGACAAAAGTGTGCAGATAAGAAAGACAGGTTAAGGTTGGTTATCTCGAGCGGGACGAGCAGTCCGCAGTCCACACGTCCTCGGAGCTCGGACGTGCGCTATCGAACTAGCACGCTTCTGAATATCACATCCCCGATCACGGCCAGACTCGAATATCGGTCACCACGTGATAAAATTTAATATTCAACATCATTCTTTCTGAACGATATTTATCAATTAGAATCTGAAGCTGTTTAAAATAATCACGCATCTTTGGCTGGTGTATTAATAATTATATTGAGGCATGAAATTATATTTTTAAAAATCGAGTAAAAAATAAGAGTATATAGGTATTATTTGTAAATGTAAATTGTAATTTGCAAAATTTTCACTAAATTAAACCCTTAAACCGAAAAAAGCCAATCAATAACTCTACATGCTAGACGATATAATTATGACAGCACGATTATTTAAAAAATCTTTATTACAAGGTATCGATCGATTCTTTGAAATTGATGATGTCTCGGTTGGCGATACAAAGTAACACGTTTTGAAGAACGTGCCAGCTGAGTTACACAATTATTCTGCGCAGTTCAGTGAATCAGCAACTCGCGAGACGCCGCTGAATAAGCTAAACGTAAGGGCATTCGACAAAACTTAAACAAAAATACTGCGTGCCACATGACTTTTCAAGTTAAAAACGCTAACAATTGACTGACAGACAGACAAAGCACCTGACAGTACGTGGTCACTGTTACATTACTGCAGAAGTCAGTTACCTAAGCTGTTTCTAACCAAAAAGGAATCGATGAACCAGTATCTCAGGTAGCTCTTGCATATCAGTTATCACAACCGAGTTACCTTAAGCAATGTCGCAGTAAATTATAATTAGAGGATGGTAGCTTACCAGACAGCCAAAACAATAGTGCGAGAGTATCAAGGTGATTACAATATAATGTTGTACTTAATCGAATTGAGTCAATGTTAAAGAAGAAATTAGGCGACCCGTATGTTACTGGCTTTCCGACACTGTAAAATCTGTAAATGAAAAACGTAAATATCCTTTCACGGTTACATTGATACTAGAGGAAGAGTGGTACAAATTCACCATGCATACATACATGCATAGCACGAATGCCGTCGGAATTGATCTGGGTACTACAGAGTCCAACGACAAGAGGTACGCCGCAGCCTCGTCTAGTTCAGCAGGATGTCCCATAAGAAGTGGAGGTTTTCTTGGCCTCAATGATTGAATGAGCCTGTTACACCTGAACAACTTTCAGACAAACATAATAACTACATAAGTTTAAAAGATATATAACAAGTATACCTGTTTAAAAATAATATAATTTGAAATCTAAAAGCTATTTTTAACTTTATACGCAATTGGTACGAGTATTAAGTTTTACAGCTTATCTCCGCGTTGGCGAGAGTAACAAAGCAAATCTGTACCTGTACAGGTACACATCTCTGTTTGTCATGGTTAACTGGAAACACAACAGTGTGATTGTTCCACCTTAAAGCTTGAACAATAACCTGTTTCAGAACGGCGTCGGATTTTTTCCAAAATGCTCTTTCATTCGCATTCAAAAGCTTAATGGAATTTCGCATTGCGCCATTCGGCATATTGTACAACGGCGCGGAATGTGGATAAAATCAACAACGCACTAAATCACACATACCCGTGTTTCAATAGGTTGTTTAGAAAAAAAAATTTAGATTCTCCTCAAATAACTTGAGTGAGATGAGATCCGGCTATCTTTTACGTTGAGGAAAATGAATAGTACCTTTTATTTATACAGTATTGTACACCTTGTGGTAAGTGTGTTTTGTGCAAGGTGCATGTAGTGTCAAGAAATAGGTAAGAACATAAATCTGTTAGGTTCGAGGTGGCTGCGCGATGTTAACGCCTACAGACTTGGTCGGCGCCCGCAACAGCCGCAGCGTGCGCATGCGCCGATCTGCACGTTCTTAGCATATCTGAATCTGTCTACAAGCGGCGGCGCACCACCGCTGCCTGATATGGGCAAAAATTGAAACACGGAAAGCACATATCTGAGTAGGCCTCTGCCTACACATAAAACGTTTCGTGCTTTCTTTATGTTTCGCTGCGTAAGGCGAGGAAAATAAAATCTCATGACCGATCTGAATTCCAAGCTTGTTCCGAAGGTGTATTAAACTTTCGATTACATTATGCTCAAAATCTACATAGGTACCTATTGTCTATTTTGGGCGATGTTAACAAAAACAAAAATTACAATGGTAGAATGTAATATCATACATACGTTTAGGCATTTGAATTCGATACGGATTTGAACGTGAAAGTATTTGCGTGAATATGCGGTCGGGACAGGTAATGTAGGAGTACATAAAAACCGCATAGCACGATGTAAAGATTTTGCGCAGCACTACCTGCTGCCGTAATCCCACGGCCTCGGCGCCTTAACAGGTGTGCACCTGAGAGTAAACGCGCTTTTTCATTAAGTACCTACCTCTATACAATCAAACAAAACGATCGACATGCTCGCATAAGAATGATGCCCGCGGACCATTCATCGTTCGACGAGGAATTCCTTTATGTTCGTTGATCGCTCCTTGCGCTTTTATTATTAATAAAGCGATTCATTACTACCTTAATGACATCATCCTTAACACGGGTTGGTAAAATGAAAAGCTTCCAATTTTATTGCTCATAAATTGTGAGTTGATAGGTAGATACCTATTGAAAGTTTTCGCTAAACTATGAACAGGCTATTTATTTGAAATAATTATTTGAATGTAGCGACACGGGATATGCATTTTCATGTGTGGTAGCCTCTATGGCAAAAAGGTGCCATGCCACGAATTGGCTATGATCAAGAGCAACCTACCAAATTTTTTGAATAGGAAAGTAAGACCTCTATGATAAACTTTGGATCCACAAACATCAACCCGGACTCTAACCCTATCTAATAATCTTTGAAACGCAAACACATTTTATTATCAAATTACAAAAATGTAGAGATAATAGAGATGGGAATAATTAATATACAAAAATAGAGAAGAGAAGATGAAACCTCATCCTTTATTGTTATTTCATAAAGAGCTGTGAATTGCCATTTTAACACGTTCAGGGCATTATGAGGTCGAAAAGTCACAAGCGTGACTTCTCGCTGATGCGGCAGTCAAAATCGCATTCTTTCACTCTGTGCGGGAGGCGATTATTTTGACATTTCTTTGAGTATGACAGAGACAAATACATAAAATTGTTTCTCTTGTGAAGTCAAGCCCAATGGCGTAGTTAATAAAATATGAGGTTGAAGAGGCCTCATACGCACTGAATAGAAATTAATTACGCTACTGTGCGAAGTGAGGTCTAATCTGTCTCAAAACGGAGTGAAGCGCGGGAGGCGTGGGCGCCGCGTATCCTAGCGTAGTGATGCGATAAGGTTCGATACGAAAGCACGCTTGTCGTCCGCGTGACTCACTCGATTTTTTAAATAATTTATAATTATTTTAGGGCTTATTACGAAAAAGGTATCAATCGTTGGGGGACTGTCTGCCAACTTCAGTAGACTTTCCCCTACATACTTTAAAACTAAAAATGGTATGTGTGCCGGTAGGTATGGCACTTTAGAATCTTTAATTGTTTCATTTCAGGACAGGTGACGACCCATGTGGCGCAATGGTTACCATGCCGGATCGCCGCACCAAGGGTCCTGGGTTTGATTCCCAGCGAGGCGGAAATTTGAATGATGAGTTTGAATTTCTGTTCTCGGTCTGGGTGTGAATGTCCTTGTCTATGTTGTGTGTTGTCCATGGCACCCACGATACAGGGAATCCTAGTGTGGGGCTATGACTGTGAAGCGTTAATAATAATAATAATAATAAAATTTCCTAGCGGCAGATGCGCTAAGCATGCGCTTCAAAAAGGCACTCAACGCGAGCACTGCGTAGTTTGCTACGATAAATACAGGGTTACACTAAACAGTACTCAAGCGGCTCAAAAAAAACTGAAAAAAATGTTACTTTTTGTGTTCAGTGCGATAAATCATACTGTTTGCCTTGCTTTAATCAAAAACATTTTGATTAATCTTTTATAAAAATACATTTTATCGCACCTGCATGTCTCTTTTATTCCCATCACTAGTAGAGACACACATTGAACTACTTTTTAGTGCGATATGAGGCAGAACCGATGACATAAATATTTTTCTCATTTATTCAATACCGAAATGTCACAACTGCGGGCGAAGCTAGATTCAACTTGAAAAACTATTTAAGTTTATAATGGTAAAGTTTCAAGCAAATATTTTAAATTTTGAGCTATATTTAAGGTGTTTTTTTAAAAACAATATTTTATGAGGCCGAAAAGCTCTCATTCGCACTGTAAAGAAGTTCAACTTTGTCTCGAAAAGACCTCATTCGCACTGGCTGAAAGTCCATCAAAAATAGTCTCGCAGTGAACGTGTATGTGTATATGTATAACTTATAGTTATACTACGTAGCTATGCGTAGTAAAAGAAGTATGAGAACGTGATTATGACATTGATTATAATAATACTAATATATAAAGAGGAAAGATTTGATTTTTTGTTTGCATTGAATAGGCTCCGAAACTACTGAACCGATTTAAAAAATTCTTTCACTGTTAGAAAGCTACACTATCCCCGGTGAACATAGGCTATATTGTATCTAAAAAAATTAGGGATCCTTAAAATAAGAAAACCGAAGCAAAGCGAGGGCGGTTACTCGTAATTTATAATTATTATCGATTTCAATACTGTTATATCATGATTAGCTTATCATAGCCAAGTAGTTAGAACGTTGGTCTCCCGAACGCAGGGGCCCAAGTTCAAATCCTACGTCTAATTTTCAAATAGTATTATGTGCATATGAGGAAACCTGCACACCGGAGAGTTCTCCATAAAGTTCTCAAAGGTGTGTGAAGGGCACCAATCTGCACTTGGCCAGCGTGGTAGACCATGGCTTGTACCTACCCCTCACATTGTAAGAGGAGACTCCGAGCCCAGCAGTGGGACAATAATGGGTTGTTGTTTTGCTTTTTACATCATGATTTTGTCAAGTATAGCACACGTGATCCGTGGCCTGTAGCCTGTAGGTATGCACTATGCACCAGTGTCGGTAATCACGTGTCTTCAATTTAATGTTGGCGTGGTCAACGATGATTTCAAACAAAAGCCCGTGTTTGACCCCGTATTCTTCATAGCTGTTTATAAAAATGAAGAAAAACTACAATTTTACTATCATCTTATAGTTACAATCAATCCTACTTATTTTTCTACTGATCTTATCGGACAAATGGATGTGTAGAAATAATAACAAAGCTCAACGTCACCTCCGGTCCGGTCCAAGATGAACGGATGACGCCTAGGGAGGATCGCTGCTGACAAAAGTCCATAAGCGCCGGTACCTCTATAGCAGGTGGTTTCCGTTTTTAATCTTACACTTAAATAGAAAATCCTGATCAGAGGTTTAGATACTTGGACTTGCCAATGCGATCACTAAAGTAGATTTTATTTATTACACTCCAGACTTAAGTGTCAAAAGTTCTTTTATAGTATCCTGAAAATATCCTTTTATTCACATATCGGCAATGTGGAGAAAAATATAATATTTCATAATAAGTATATGAAATTTCATAATAGAAATAGGTATTAGTGCCTTCAGCGGTGGCTGTCTGTGACTATGCCCATAAAGTTGAAACAAAGTACAAAATTGCTTAAGAGAGCAAAGAGGAAAATTGTGGTTATGTTCTAGTTGTTGCGTCTTCAGTCTTCACCAAGGCCTAAGGGTGTCCCAATACATATAAGATTCGGGATAGGTAGGTCGGGATAGGTATAAACTCATTTTCAGCGCTTCTCAAACATCAAATGTTTGTGCATCAAATTGAAGTTTTAAATATATTATGTTATGTTTCATTCAAATTGTGAAATGTATGATCCGGCAACCTTGAACAATTTGGATAAGATAAGTATCAATGTGTCTATGTGTGATATAATATTCCAAGCTGCATAAGTATTTATATTTACTCAAGGATCTGTGAAATATCTTAAATAAACACACCGACAAGTCGCACTATTAGCTTTATACCATTTTATCGATAAATTTGTTCTTGATTTACAGAACCCATAAAGATAAACGCATAGCCGTAACCTTGATCTAAACTTGTTGAGATATTAGAAAATACATGGAAATACAGGTACACATTACTTACCTATATGAAACTTGTAACCATCACAAAGAAGATCGACTTCCCACGCAACTTTCTCACGAAATCTGCAGTGCAGATGGCTTATTGTGAGTAATAAATGAATCGATTGAAAGCCCATTTCGTTACCTGCAAATCCTGCAACAGATGAATCTATTTATAATAATAATTATAATAG
The DNA here is from genome assembly GCA_911387775.1 of Thymelicus sylvestris. NCBI lineage: Eukaryota > Metazoa > Arthropoda > Insecta > Lepidoptera > Hesperiidae > Thymelicus > Thymelicus sylvestris. The sequence continues at coordinate 10,919,635 of OU426888.1, forward strand.
GCGTGCACCTCGCTTATGTAGCATTACATAAACAAGTACGTAGATAGAAACCCACTTGCAAAACAAATATTCTGTATTGTCTTGTATTGTATGTCTTACCTATAAAATTTAGGCATTTAACTAAAACAATTTCTTGTATAATTTTTTTTTAACTAAATTATTTAAGCCTCATTATAATTTCTACAATCTAATTGGGAGATCATTTATGCCTTTGCAATAGAATTCTCAGACCAGAATAGCCTTGCTCGATTCCACAAATTTTGCGTTGCTTACCGGGGAAAAAAAACTTTACCGTGCAAAAAATTGTGGAAAACATGGTACCTAGTCCAAATCGTTGAAAACATGGTAGTCGGTTGGGACAGGTCTGCCTAGTATGGATGATGGTCGATGGTTTCTAACTGCAGACTGCAGCTCTTGTAATGCGCTCTCATGTAGTAATAATGGGTGAGATCTATCGTCACTATTTTTAAGAGCAACTTCCTCTCATCAGTATCATCATTAGCATTCGAATCCAGTAGAATTTAAACTACATAGATTCAACAGAATATAATGAAAAATAAATCGTCGACTAGGTACAAGCAAACCGAAAGCTAATTACGTACTTGTGCTCGCAGTAATAAAACAAACCTGTTCAATAAAAGAGTTAAACAATTACGCTAGAAAAGTAACTAAACCGATTAGAGTAAAAGAACAGATTTATTTTCTAATTAAAACGGGTGTGTGGGTTGATTTAGGCGTACATTGTGGTGTCGGCTGGTTGCGCAGGCGCACCGTGGCAGGCCGTTATCGACGTCGGCCGATCGCGTCGTGTTAATTACTTTCATTAAGGGCAATTGTCCTGCTCAATCGGGCTGATCAGTCAGTTTGCCGCCGATCGATATATCCACTCACTGCCATGAGCACACGCCGCAATTGAGATTTGTGTCGCAAAGGTGACTCAAACAGGTCACAGAACATTTTCATTGTAAGCCTACCTAGCACACTTACGTCACCATATTCTTGTTACCTGTCATCGTTTCAAAATAGCCATATCATCTCCGTATTGTTTATTTACTTTAGAGAACGCGCACCTAATGAACGAAAGAAAAGAAAAGTTACTAAGGTTTATGTACCTGTTTATCAAAAGTTTATGTACTGGATATTTTTTGTTGGTAAGTATAGGTATCCAATTTATGGTACAGTAAACACCAGTTAATACTCTTAGCTCACACTAAATAATTGTTTTTATCAGTTTAATTACCATAATATATGCTTAATTAATACCTTACATACCGTATTTATTTACTGTCCAAAAAAAACGTGTAATTAAAACAAATTCAGGAGTTGGACGTTATAAATGTTCGAATCTATAAATTACTAGGCTACCATAATATTAACTCATATGTTTGAGTACAAATACAGTGTTACGTAGGCGGGTAGCGAACAACACTCGGTGCGGCAGAGGCACACGTGGCGCAGAGCTCGCGGGCATTCGATTAGTACTCAACAAAATGATATGTTAATGGCCTATCGGGTAACATGGTTTATTGTTCGCTTGCGCTGCGTCGCCGCCGGTGTAGACTTGAATCAGCCGCGCCTCCGACTCCGATATGCGCGCTACGGCTTCCGTTTCCACTTCTCACTTATCATTCTCTTTCAAATCATAAACTATTTATAAAATATGATGTTATAAATAGTATTAGTGCTATGTGATTGTTATGGCTTTTTATGGCATGAGCCGACAACCGAGCTGACAATCCACTGGATGGTAAGTGCCAAGTAACATCAGCGACACCAAGGCATTACAGATGTGTTGCAGGCCAGGAAAGAACTGGTACACATGGCTCTCAAGCCCCCAGCCCGAACACGACGAGACGTTTGGTGGCTGACTCAAGCAAGAGGTTGGTAGCTATCCAGGCGGATAAATAATAATAGTAATAATAGGCCCACAGTGCCCTGTGGCGAGCTGTGGTGAGTAGCGACACCATGGGCCCGAGTGCTCCCGGGGGTTCCACCTTTTCTTGCTTCGCGGTATAATTCCAATAAAAAAACTGATTATAAAACAAAAATCTGTTTACTTGTCCTCATTTGTCATTAAGTGAGGATCGAGTAATGAGCCCCCACCTCTGTGCTTGCCTTAAACGGCCGACCAAAGTGGAGTCACTAGAGCCTATATGCTCGGGGGTGGAAGTGTCTGATGGCGTAATAACGAGGAAACCCGCTCATGGGGGTTCAATCCCCCCTAAATGGTGAAATAGGTGCCGCGCCTCTCGACACCCCTAGCTGCTCATGCCAATGTTACGTCCAGGCATGCGCCGCTTTACGGGGGCCCATCTAGTGAGTGGCGAGTCACCACCTGCCTTATTTTCAGTTTTTGTTCAATCTGAACGGCAGTTGCCCATAGTTTCCCATAATCCATTTAGGTACCAGTACCTCGGAATTACACCCCAATAGCCTAATTAACAGCGTAGAGAGCGTAGATTTGTGTTTTTAAGTAGTGTCTCTGCACATAGCGGAGATCATTTTCAGATGTATCAAATTATGCAATCGAAGATGATATCCGCCCTATGTACTACACAACAATAATATTAAACGGTTCAAATTTAAAATTCTTTATTAAATTTTATTTTCTATTTATTACTTGGATTTTCTATAAAAGCGTGTTTTTTAGTTTTTTTAACTATTTTATTTTAATGTAAAAATAATTTATAGCGACCGAGCGTAACGCAAAATTAACGGACATTAAATATCTCCCTCATAGATAGGCAGATACTACAGATACTACACAGCAGACATAAGAGTACTTGTACAGTGTACTACGCAGAAAAATAAAAGTTATGAAATTAATAAATTATTATTATTATTGTTAAAGTAATTTAGCTATACATATATCAATGTTTGTTAAAATATTAAATCACCAACATCAATTACATTACAGGTACCTACGTAAATAAATATTTAAAGTCGTTTCTAATTACATAATTAATATGTGTTAAAAATAATAGATACATACTATAGATTTTAATTAATTTAAATATACTTAGATAATAGGATTATCATAACCATTAAATAAAAAAAGTTCTTGCAAAAACATCGCAAGTCATGATTTTAAATTTAAGTACACAATGATATTATGATAATATTATGTAGATAAACCGTAACGATGACCTCATACTAACAACCGTTAAATTACATTTTTTTGATATTATACTAACAATAATGTAGTACAGAAACGATTTGCGTATTTTTCTAACGATCAGTTAATGATATCTCGGGAAAAATGTACATATGCGACATCAAAATACTTCTGATCGTATCAAAGGTCGAAGATGCGTAAGGTGTACGCGGGTAGAGGGGCAGGGAGGAGCTACTAGGAATCCGAACGGTAATTTCGTAAAACGAGACATCGCTCCAGTGGCGCAATTGGTTAGCGCACGGTACTTATAAGACAGTGTTCGTGAGCAATGCCGGGGTTGTGAGTTCGAGCCTCACCTGGAGCATATTTTTTTTTCCTTCTCTATTTTGACCGCATATTGTGTTTTTGTACATAGATACTAAACAAACTATGACATACAAATATTTAACGTGATTTTTGTCACTCCATTTTTTTATTTTAAATAATTGGTTGATTTTTTGCATTTTTTGTAATTGGCGAGTACGATTATGACTATTTTTAACATAAGTCAATAAAATTATATTGAGATTTATATTCATTCAAAAACTATAAAGACAATTTACAATTAAATAGACATTTTATACTTTTGCCAAACATGATAAAATATTGTAATACTTATTGTACCTAACAGGAAAAATAACACGCTATGGAGCAGGTAGGTCGAGGTACCTACGAACTGGAATAAATATCATTACTTATTACGAGTAAGTAACACTACATTGATGAAAACGTATACAATATGTACTGGCAAAAAGTATTATTATTAGTTCCTAAAAAATATAAATATATAATTTATATATATTATATTTAATAGCCATTTTATCCGAACAAGATAGATAGGTACACATTTGTCTGTTGAAATGTGTAAATGTTATTAAACCTATTCATAATTATGAGATGGTCGTGAATAAGGTCTTACTAAGCCTCCATTCAAGTCTTCCGCATGTGGTACCTTTGTCCTGTTGGTTATTCTTTATAGAGTATAATGTAGGGCAGCGAGGTGACATGGTCGCGTTGTATTGTGAGCCCATACGGTAGTGGAGGGTGCCCGGGCAGCAAGGCACGACAACCAGCTAACTAATCCACCCGGGGCCCGGAGCACGTCTCGCGACCTCTTGATCCTGACCCTCCGACCCCCCACCCCGCAGCCCGCTACCCGCACGCCACTGTCCTCACTAGTCCTCCGCCTAACGCTCCACATCACTAACATTCTTAGTTATTTTGTATGTGTTTACCGCTCTTATTCACATCCACTTAAAAGAGAAAAGTTGTTCTTTAGATAAAGGTTATTTTGTGTGACAACGACAACTCAGAAGAAAATTTACTCATATTTATGAATTCATACAAAATTACAATGTTGTAAAATTACGAAGCAATTTGGGTAAAATATAAAAAAGAAGTTGTTTTTTAGAAGCAAATGTTTCAAATTCCGACAACTTTTTGACCTAATCTTTCAAACACCTCGACCCGACCTGACATACCGATAGAAAAATCGTGAGGAATGTAAATCGTTAGCCGTGCGCGAACAACCCTCTGACACAATCGTTGCCCTTATTTTTTTCTAAATTACCTACTTACTCGTACGAGGAGCTATGTAGGGTCAGAACGTGAATATCCAAAAAAATGTGAACATGTAGAGGTTGTTTTTGTATCCAATAATTTGGTCAGCATGGTTGGTTGTGGGCATAGTGATCGAAGGTTGTGGGCCTCGAACTTCAAAGTCAACACTTACTGCAACATATTTTTTATCATGAAGCTATACATACACATGGCATGTAAGCGACAGACATAAATATTAGATTCCAAATTGATATAGGGTAGAAAGCAAACAGAACAAAGATAGAAAGGCAATAAAGATAAGGGCTCAGTCGAGATATCACATGATCAGCAATAATGTAGTCTACGGAGCAGAGCACAGAAATACTTTGAGCATATCGTACCTACAACATCTTGATTACAAATTCTCTCCATTTTATGCAATAGGAAGTTTTTCATATAAGCAAATGTCTGACATGATAAAATCAAGTGCCTTGTGAATATTCAGTAAAACCTAAAGTGTACTAGAGTGTACTTATTTTATTTGAATATCGCTTACGTTGAACTCGAACTTACCTACCTACGTAAGTATATATCGGTACCTATATGCTATTATTACCAAGCGGCAAGTGACATGACTATTCGCCTCAAGAGTTTAAAGTAATACGAAAAAAGCGGCCAAGTGCGAGTCGGACTCGCCCATGAAGGGTTCCGTAGCAGCAAGTAACATAATATAAAAGTTTTTGTAGTTCGTTGTAACTTTGATCGATGTTTTTTGCGGTTTACAATTTATGACGTATTAAAAAAAAACTACTTACTAGATCTCGTTCAAACCAATTTTCGTTGGAAGTTTGCATGGTAATATACATCATATATTTTTTTTAGTTTTTTCATTCTCTTATTTTAGAAGTTACGGGGGGGGGGACACACATTTTTCCACTTTGGAAGTGTCTCTCGCGCAAACTATTCAGTTTAGAAAAAAAATTATATTAGAAACCTCAACATCATTTTTGAAGACCTATTCATAGATACCCCACATGTATGGGTTTAATGAAAAAAAAAATTTTGAGTTTCAGTTCTAAGTATGGGGAACCCCCAAAATTTATTGGTTTTTTTCTATTTTTGTGTGAAAATCTTAATGCGGTTCACAGAATACATCTACTTACCAAGTTTCAACAGTGTAGTTCTTATAGTTTCGGAGAAAAGTGGCTGTGACATACGGACGGACGGACAGACAGACAGACAGACAGACAGACAGACAGACAGACAGACATGACGAATCTATAAGGGTTCCGTTTTTTGCCATTTGGCTACGGAACCCTAAAAACGAAATACCAGGTACAGCGAGCCGGATAGACAATAGTGAATTGAAACATATCTTTCTCTTACACGTTAACAGTTAGGCTCGCTCGACTAATTAGAGCTCGGAGTCGCCACCTTATCTGTGATCAGTTTTGCGTTTCCACTCCACCTTGCTACTCGCAGCACTCGCTCCACTGTCTTACGTTACCCGGAGACACGTGCATAAATTTGTCTGTTTATTTGTTAGTGTGATACCTTACTTAATATAATTTAATTCTCGCTTGTATACAAAACATTTATTTCTCGTCTGTTTTCTCCTGAACTAATTGGCGGGAATAAAGTAGGATAGTGTTTCACTATCAATGGTTGCTCTTCTTTTTAATTTTTTTTTTCAAGGGATGTAGATGAAATAAACAATTACACACACGTTAACCTTGCCGTTAATTTATACAATTACAATAATTAAATATTCCTGACCGTGTCAATGTTAGGCAATTCTTTATTTTAAGTCTAATAAAGACTATAAAATGAAATCGTTCCTAGAATTTTTAATTTGGGTCAAACGTGGTCTGGTTTCGTTCTGGTAGTAGGTATTCTTATGGATATCTGAAGTCTGTCAACCAGCATTTGGCTATTTGTACCCCTCAAATAATTAAACGTGACCGGAGCTTAGCAGAATGACAGTTATAATAGGATGAATATAGGTGAAATATACATATTTCGAGCCTTACCGTGCCCTTACAATTCATCATCGCCCTCGTGTATTTAGTATGTTTTATATTTCGTTTGGTTTCCTAATTAATTTTTACTTATATTCCCAATTTAGGGTGAGTGAATTTAGGGTTTGGGTATGTGAAATTCGACGGCGAGTTCTCTAACTAAAAGCATATTGACTATTATTATTTTGTAATGTTTCCGCATCATCGTCTACAGCTACACCTACCACATTTCCTTCACTATAATTTAATTAGATACACTATAATTTACATCACGCGCTCTAATATTTTCTTTATCGGAATAATATTACATTTCATGAAAATTCTATAAATTAAGATATGTTTATTAATAAGTTTTTGATGTATTATATATTTCTAAGTTTTATATTGAAGTTTCCACTCGCTACTACATGTCTATCGCGGTATAATTTCAATAAAAAAACTGATTATAGAACAAAAATCTGTTTACTTGTCCTCGTTTGTAATTAATAAAATATATTGAACACACAAGCACCATTACAATTTTACAATTACCATAAAAAAATAGAAGCATATAAAGTCAAGTAGAGAGATAAACGTGAATGTATTTGAAAGAGCCGAAGCAAGTCGCGGATCGATCGATCACGCAGGTGCAGCGCTGTGCGTCGCGTCGTGCGATTATCACGTCGATATTCGCCTTCCACTGAGACAGTAGTCGTTAAATAGAACTTCTGAATACTAACTAACCAGCTACCACTTCGTAAGATCCAATCTTTTGTCTTGTAAATACAACGCCTTAAACAGTATTCATGTTTTACGCTATCACATTATCACTCAATTTCGTCATTGCGACCGATAACTAGGTATCCTGCTGCTACTCGAGTCTCGAAACAATATTCGAAGTTAAAGCATAGTTCACTATGCTAGCGAATTGCGGCAACTTGTGTACCTTACCTATTTTTATTTTACGATAAATAGACTTTTACAAAATATTTTAATTAGAAATAATAATAACATTCTCACGCTCAAGCACTCAAACTCATGAACTCAAGTGCAGCGGCGATGCCGTATTATTGACATGCATACCTTATTACTCAGTAGCAACGAAGCAATTAACGGCCACACATTTTTTGGCTCCCCAGCCAGTTCAGAAGCCCTCACTGGGTTTTATCCCCATAAAACCCAGAGAGGGCTTCTGGTTTATCCCGCATGGATAAACCAGAGCCCCTTAGTCCCATCACTAACAACCATCATGTCAAAAACAGTCACTAGCAATCAATGATGAATCGGTCGGTCATGGTCGGTGTGACGTCACACGCAAGTATTTATTAAGATTCTATAAAGGAAAGATCTGATTTTTTACTAGCGTGTGACGTCATCAAAGTTGTCACCAATCACAAGGCGTTTCGGTCACTGGTAAAATTTCCTAAAATTACAGTATTTTAATTTCGTGTTATTTGCAAAAATATACGTGGTTTACTTGAAAATAAAGTGAAATATGTTTTTTAGTGCTACTATCTGATAGAATAATAACAATTTGTAGTATATTTTTAATGTCGTCAAATACCCTATTCTGCCAATGCGTTAAATAGGACGGTTTGATTTGAATATACAAGACGTCATTTTCAATCAACTTTGTTTCTTGTGGTGTTCTCTGAGACTCACATCACACGTACCCACGATTCCACGACAACTACATCAGAGCGACAAGATGCGTTGTGTCTGCGATGTGGTCGATATCGTTGACACTGCTGACGTGGTCGACAGCATAATGTGGTCCGTATGAATAAAATATGCCTTTTCAAATTCCCTTTTTCGTACGTAGTGAGATATCGCCACGATTTCATTAAGTAGATTGTGCGCATTGTGTGGATGGTTTGAATACAATGCTTTAGTGTCCATTAAAAACGATACCGACACTTTCGATTCAGGGATTTATTGGTTGGAAACGATTAATCGGTGCATGTTATTACACCACAATGCTCTACTTGGCCTACCGTTTAACTGATCCCACTTGCTATAGACACACGACGTAGAATTTAATGCTTTACCGGAAACAATAATAGTAATAGTTCGTTACGTAAAGAAACAGGAAAACCTAATTTTATGATTGATTTTCCAGTAAGTATCATTAAAGACAAATTTTGATATTTATGTAAGCAGATATAAATTAATCGGCAGTAATTCTACCTCAAATGTCTCGCTTTCCCTTTTCTAGAATAGCGGCACTAATTTCTTTACGAGCGGTTGTTGTTTATGCCGTGAAATTAAGGTCCTTAAATCACCGCTGACAGTAATCGCCAAACAGTAAGTTCAAAGACAATGCGTTGGCAGTTCATTTGGACATAATGCTACGCCGATAATACTACTACATTGTTAGTAGGTAGTAAACAGGAATCCTTAGGCATGAGTCAGTGGCGCGAGTGGCGAATGACAGGGCGCCAGCGACGTCGCGTGGCGGTATGGCGCAATACCACCAGTACCACCACTCACGGCGGACGGCGGGACACGACCATACCATCGAGCTCGCGAGCGCCGACCGCCGAGCTCGCCAGTCTCGCCACCGCCTGCTCTGACAATATGACGACGCAATACTTAGCCGCGTGTAATTTTGGCAGACAACTTGACTATGCAGTTGTGAAAAGAAATCAGTGGGTTCATGAGAAATTAACGCACTTAATCGCTACGTAAGGAAAAAAAATAAACGCTTACACAGTCATACTCCCGCAGTAGATATTTACGTGTGACGCGGGTGGCATGGACGACACATATAAAACATCACAATAACCCGAATACAAAATAATATAATTATTTAGAGTAAAAATAGAACCCGGGACCCCTCGCTTCGCAGGTAGGGTCGCTATCAACTAAGCTACAGGGTCGTCACTAAATGTTAGTACCTACCTATTTACGAATGCTTACGATGCGAAGCGAGGGAGTTACAGATGAATAAATTCTTCCTTGAAGCTTAGTTACTACCCTCTTGCTTGACTAAGTAATTTTGAGTACGTTGTCAAACGACTCGTCGTTTTCTGGGGGTCATGAGAGTCAGTTCTTTCTTTCTTCTCTCTTTTTTCGTGGCCGGCAACGCATAGATGATGCCTTTATTATAACTATGAATCATGGGCGATGGTGGCCAGCTAGCCACTTACCATCAGGTGACTGATTAGCTCGTTTGATGGCTATTTCCATAATGATTTTTGCTGCAAATAGTTTGTTGATTGTTAAAATATTATAGCAGGATTATCTACTTCGCAATCACTGAGCTTGTTTATTATCGATAATAGATAAAAATAATTACTCTAAAATGTCACTTGTTGTACAGTTACATTGTTAAAGCTGTGCAGCCACAATCAGAATGACAACCTGCCACGATCCTGTGGTGCTAAAATATCTATTCTTAAAATCAACATTAAACTTAAGTATTTTTATGGCAGAAGATGTTATACGCTATCATGTTAGGAAACTAAAATACCAACACGGCACATGTCAATCTGCATTATTTATACAATTCCTTTGAATGAATAAATAAATTCGTGAGTTTTATGGCCTTTGCTTATTCAATAGAACATTCATAGATACCCCCGCGCACCTCCGTTCCGATCGGAGTTGTTTTGGTCACTCCGCGTTATTTTATTTGGAAATCATAAGAAATGTCAGTGTTACCGGTCGAAAGTGCAATACACAATCTTACTAAAGTTGTGGAGGATTTGAAATATAAAGTTTCTTCGCTGGAAAGGACAATTATGGATCAAAATAACACAATCCAGAAATTGATTAGTGTCAATGAGAATTGTTCTGTGATGAAAATTCAAGCAATTATCGACGAAGATGAGGGTAAACAAGGCGCGCAACAATGCAATTCACCAATGCGAGATGACAGCAATCGAGTAAAGTCGGCGGTCATCGGGTATGCTCGGAGCACCAACCATTCGTCAGCTCATTCGGAAGTCATCGTGCCAGCCGAGCCCTCCCGAGCGCAGTCATCTGTCATAACGAATGCGACAACTACTCAGAATACGTCAGATAGTATGCGGCGGGAATTTTCAAACACTGCACGGACTACACTCAACGCGCATCAAGTCGCAATTGAGAATTCTGTCCAGGCCGCTCACGCGCAACAAGAATGTAGCGAATGGGTCAACGTAAAGCCCAGGCGCTCGCGTCGAGCGGCAGTGACGGCAGCCACCACCCAGAACAATAGTGATTGCACGGCAGGACACAAATCTTCGGATACATTGAACACAAATAGAGGAAATGTTAAGTCCGGGAAAATTACACCGATTAATAGAGGTAATAATACTTCGGTTCTCCGCCTAAAGGCAGTGGAGCGTAAGAAATATTTACATGTTTGGAGGCTCCTGAATAGCACAACGGAAAAGGATGTAGAGGATTATGTACACGACATATTAGGCAAAGATAGCTGCATAAAAGTGGATAAGATAAAACCTAAAACCGAGAGGGAATACTCGTCCTTCAGGATTTGCGTATCGGAGGCGGAGTTCGAGACATTGTGCCATCCTAATATTTGGCCAGTGGGTGTTGAGTACAGTGAATGGGTGTTTTTTCGAACAGCGAAAAGAGACACAAAGCACCAGACAAAGTAACAGAACTGTGAACATCTTGTATCAAAATGTCAGAGGCCTCAGAACAAAGACATCCCAGTTACTGTGCTTATTAGAGTCTTCAGCTTGTGATTTGTTTGCCCTCGCTGAAACGGGCTGTAACGAATCTATACAAGACGCCGAAATAATTCTACCAGGCTACTCGGTGGTTCGCTGCGATAGGGTCGACGGGCGCAAGCAGGGCGGCGTGTTGCTGGCGGCCGCGCCGCAGTTCGCGTTGCGGCGACTACCAGTACAGGACAGCGACATAGTAAACAAGTGTAATTTTGAGTTAGTCTGTGCGTCCGTGTGTAAAGAAAATAGATATCTATTTACCTGTTGCGTCGTGTACATCGCACCACGGACTGATGTTAATGAGTACATGATAATGTTCGGATTGTTAGAGAAAATATGTTTAAAATATAAAGACAATGTGTTAATTTTAGGAGATTTTAATTTATTTTCGAGCAATAATGATGTTATTAATTATTATGAATATTTCTTGGCCTTCTGTGAACTCATTCAGTGTAATGCGATCCCCAATTGTAACGGTAGACAGCTGGACCTGGTGCTGAGCGCGCGGGGTGGTGTGGCGGTGGCGGCGGCCGACGAGGGCCTGCAGCCGGTGGACGCGTACCACCCGCCGCTCGCCGTCGCCGTCCCCGTCGCCGCCGCCACGGCCGCGGCCGCCGCGAGTGACCAAGAGGACAGTTGTTCTTACCATTCAGGCAAGTCAGAACCATATAAGCAGTGGAATTTCAATAAAGCAGATTTCAATAAATTATATGATGCAATGATGAGAATTGACTGGAGTGAAATTTATTTATTAAAGGATCCCGATTCAGTTTTAAATTTGTTTTATAGGTTGATTAATGACATTATTGATGACTGTGTACCGCAAAAACTTATAAAGACGGGAAACAAACGATACATTTACCCGGCGTGGTACACATCGGAAATAATTAAGAATATTCAAATTAAATATAATGTCCATAAAAAATACAAAATCAGTAAATCTCAACTCGATTATGGCGAATTTTCTAAATACAGGGCGAGGGTGAAGGCGGAGACCGCGTTAGCTCACGAGCAATATCGTGACCGCGTACAAAAACACCTCGCTACGGAACCAAAAGCTTTTTGGAATTACGTTAAAGCAAAAAAGAATAATTCTAAACATTGTAAATTGGTGCAAAATGGGCGAACGCTGTCGGAAATTGAATGTGCAAGAGAATTCGCTCAATTCTTTAAATCCGTGTATAACGCAGAGCCAGCACGGTTGGATGTTTCGGCGGCGGCGGCGGCAGCGGGTGGCAGCGCGCGGGTGCACCTGGCGCGCCTGGCTCCGATGGACGTGCGGCGCGCGCTCACCAGGCTACCAGCGAAACGTTCCGTGGGGCCAGATGGTATCCCACCATTCATTTTAAGGGATTGCCGATTCGTGCTGGAGGAGCCGCTGACCCACATTTACAATGTCTGTCTGTCGACCGCGACCTTTCCAGAGCGCTGGAAACTCACCCGCGTGGTACCAGTGCCGAAGGGACGGGGAGGCCCGGAGCCAGGGGACTACAGACCGGTGGCGCTTCTATCTGCACCTGCAAAGGTCTTCGAGTCTGCTGTTCACCACTTAATGTATGCGCAGGTGAGGCCCCAGTTGTCCGACGCACAGCACGGTTTCCGGGCGGGTCGGGGAACCACGGGGAACCTGCTGCATCTGATGACCCGGGTGGTGCCAGCAGTGGATGCCGGTGGTCAGGTAGATGTCGCTTATCTCGATTTCCGGAAGGCGTTCGATACGGTCGACAATGACGTCCTGCTAGCGAAACTGGCCGGCGTGGGCTGCACGCCACACACGCTCAACTTCTTCGCCAGCTATCTACGGGACAGGCGTCAGTACGTCGACTGTGGTGGGCGCCTTTCGGACCAGTACTGGACAAGATCAGGCGTCAGCCAAGGTAGCAATTTAGGGCCACTCCAATTTATCATCATGATAAATGATCTACCGGAGGTGGTCCTGAATTCGACGTGCCTTTTGTTTGCTGACGACCTGAAATTGGTATGCGAGATAGGAGACATCTCTGACCATGCCAGGCTGCAGGCAGATATAGACCGGGTCGTAGAATGGAGCCACGCAAATAGATTATATTTCAATGTGAATAAGTGCACGGTGATGTCCTACAGTCGCGCACGCGCCCCGCAGCACCACCTGTACTACATCGAAGGCGAGCCGCTGCGTCGCGTTGCGGAGATGCGAGATCTGGGTGTGCAATTCACCGCCGATCTCAACTTTCGGCGCCATATAGCCGAGTTGTGTAAAAAGGCGTATCGGAACCTTGGTTTCATATTGAGACAATCCGAGGGTTTTACCAATATTGGTGCCCTTCGGGCCCTGTATGAGGCCTTGGTGAAGAGTCACTTGGAGCACAATTCGGTTGTATGGGCCCCAAGTGAGATCAAATATAAGCGGATGGTGGAGCAAATCCAAAACAAATTCGCTCGGTACCTCTACATGAGGTTGTATGGGGTACACCCAGGTTATCCGTTGTTGTATCCCACTTTGTTCGTCCTGGGCATGGTGGGATACAGCAAACTGGAAACTAGAAGGGACGTCGCTCTAGCTACTTATCTGCTCATGGTGCTGCGGGGTAAAAAGGACAACCCAGCTCTCTTAGAAGAGCTGAAGCTGTGTGTGCCGGACGATAGCGTAGGACGGCGGCGGCGCCCGCCGCTGCTGGCGTTGCCGCAATGCCGCACCAATCTGCTGCAGCGCGCGCCGCTCACTAGAGCGCTGCGCACGCTTAATTCCGTAGCGGACAGTATTGACCTGTTCGGTTGTTCGCCGAATGAGTTCACAAAGGCAGTCTATAGTATAGTTGAATCAAATCAATTAAGTATTTAATGTAATTATTAATTGAATTTAACATTGTATTTTTTAATTTTGGAATGAATAATGATTTAATTTTGTTTACTTTTATATTACTATTTTATTTCAATTTTTATATTATGACATGAATATTTGTAATGACATTGACTGTATTATTTTTATTTGTATTATTGTTGGATATGAAATTAACTGTTGACTATTAGCTGAGGAAATTAACTAACGCATTAGGGCATCCTGTTATGTTAGTAACATTATGGAATGAATAAATAAATAAATAAATAAATAAAAAATATAATAAATAGCTATTATACTGACTGCATGATATTTATTCCGTAACGAACAGTTGTCAGCAATTAAATTATGATTACACTAGCTTTTGTCCGCGGCTTCGCCCGCGTTTTCATTGATTGAGATTGATTTTTCACAAATGCCACGGGAACCCTGAACTTTTCCAGGATAAAAAGTAGCCTATGTGTTAATCTTGTGTATAGGTTATCTCCATTTCAGCCAAATCGTTAAATAGTTGTGGCGTAATTAAGGAACAAACATCCAAAACATCTTCACAAACTTTCACATTTATATTATTAATAGGACAGAACACTAACTACGTAACTACTTAAATTCCCGTAAGTATACAAAGTTATTAAAAGCCACAAACGATAGCCAATTTGATAGTAACCCTGCCTTCAAAGCGAGGGTCTCAGTCTCAGGTTCGATAGGTACCAGATACCTACTATACTTGACCGATATAAGCCTCAGGCCACGCGCAATGTAGGGTACCGAAGTGGTAAGTTTATTGACTATCACTCATTGACTACTTTAAAGCAAATTAGCAAATATGGACGGACGGACGCGACGGATGGATGGACGGACGGACGGATGGACGGACGGACGGATGAACGGACGGACAGATAGACAGGCAGATAAGGGTTCCGATTTTACTTCGGAACCCTAAAAACGCTAAGTGTACTCTAAAGAGAGATAGATATACGATTACTAAGTAACTAGATTTTGTAAGTAGGTAATAAACTAACTAAAGGATTCCATTAACTTTCATGTAACCGATACAAAATACTAAAATAAAATTTCAGAAAACAGATATTGTGTCCTACTCATACTTCAATAACTCATTTAGTTACAAATTTAATGTCAATTTATAATCTTTGCTTAGGCCTGAACCTGCCCAAATCGTCAATGAAAGGCGGTTGATGGCTACCAGAGCGTAATATGATATTTATTGATTCCTACCGGAGCGTCAGTTAATGAATGCGGAGCACATTTCATGATTTCTCACGATACCTTTGGGAACCAGATTTTTTCTCGTTTCATTTCTCTCTGCAAACAATAGATCACTGAACGCGGATGGAGGGTTGGAAGTGCGTCGCCGGCCCGCGCCGGTACCACTGCGACCAATATTGTGTAAGTACACAGCTAATGTTGTGTATTGGTTGTTAATACCTAAACATTTATGTAAGTACCTTAGTAGGTACTTACTAGACTAGCTAGACTGGCTAGTGCTTTTGCCTGCAGCTTCGCCCGCGGTAGAGATCGATTTTTTACAAATCCTACTTACTTACTTTTACTTAGTTAGACTTAGTTGCCTATGACTTAAGTAATTTACATGTATCATTTGATAGCGTGAAAT
This sequence comes from Thymelicus sylvestris, assembly GCA_911387775.1. Classification (NCBI taxonomy): domain Eukaryota; kingdom Metazoa; phylum Arthropoda; class Insecta; order Lepidoptera; family Hesperiidae; genus Thymelicus; species Thymelicus sylvestris. The sequence continues at coordinate 10,935,452 of OU426888.1, forward strand.
GCAAATGAATTTTACTAACGCCATCTATTAACAACATCTGGAACTAAATATCTAGCAACTAACAAGATATCGATCTTCCCATGGGGATGTTTTACCGCGGTAAAAATTAGCCTACGTTACTCTCCACCCTCCTCACTATCTCCACGCACAAAAACCATACCATATAACAGCTTCGTTGCGACGTGAAAGACGGACAAACAAACAAACAAACACACTTTCACATTTATAATATTAGTAAGTATGGATACTTGAGCAACACTAAATTAAACACAGTTTAACAGTCGTTAGACTCCCCATTAGCCCCAACTCAGACTCACTAACGGTTACTTACATAAATCGCTCCTTAGTACATAATTTGTATGGCGATTCTTTACTACCAAAAGTTAAGCTACATAATTATAAATCTACCAACGACTTCACTTCACTGTAATTGATTTACATAGGAATAGTACCATAAGACCAGTTCAGCCAATTCCTGAGTCCTGACGCCTTTTATCGTTTTTGAATTCAACTTGTCGCCTGAAAGTAGATAACTATGTATGTAGTGACAAATAATTGAAACATTCTGCCACTATCTTCCCTGTGTATTTTTTAAAGTGTAACTTTTCTCAATTATTGCATTGTTTGTATCAAATTAACGATTACTAGATACTTTATCTAGGATAGATTTATCTATCAAATTATCACTTATTCTACTTATTATCATTTAAATGATAATATTTTTAACGTAATCATAAAATAGCTAATGCTATAGAAGTACCTAGGTACCTATTTCTAACCAACTTATATTCAAGTTTAAGAACTCAAAAAAATATTAAAAATGATTTGGCATATTTTTAAGGGAAGGTTAAAATGCAAATAAAAACTGGATGATTTTTTGTTTATGAATGTTATATTTTAAATTATCCCAGAAGATCACACATCAATAAAGGTATGTCCAAAAAAACTTGTGTATTTATTTATTTAAATAGGTAAGTATACCTATTTAAAACCTAAAAAACATATTGATACCTGATCGAGTTACTGAGCATAACAAAATAATATCATCCCGATTCCGGCCGAAATAAAAGAGGCGAACGGAAGCTGCTACCTGTCTCGTGAGAACTGACAGAGGATGTTGCAAAAGGTGTCCCGTTTTTGTACCAACACATTTATACTATAAATAGAAAGTGGAGCGACTCCTCTAATGTTCAACTGACAGTGTAACAAGCAAAACAAAAAACTTAATTTAAATTAATTGAATAGACTTTTTTTAAATTTTTAATCCGGGCTTTTGTCCTTCTCTAAAATATGCAAATTTAATTCGCAAAAACATCTGAATAATGAATATCTCATGTGAATGAATAATATGTGATTATTACATTATGTGTATTATGCATATTAATGTATAAGGACATGCAAACAATTGGCGTTTTGGCGCCAAAGTCAAACGCTACAGTACCAAAAGTATGAAAAGGCGAGTGTTAATTTGCTATACACACAGTTTACCTATGCTTAGTTGTGTCGTAGAACGTGAGCAAAACCGACAAAAAATAACAAACATTTAATTTTTACGAGCTTTAAAAGATTACTCGTATATCCGTGTGAGCGTTCACTAGTTACACCTGCTACGCGGTCTCAGTAAAAAGAGGCAATAAAAAGATCAAAACTTGAAAATAAATAGGTACATTGCGCTACAAAGCAAACACTCGGCTTTATTGAAACATTATGTATAATGAACATAATTTGTATGTTGTAAGAAAACAGTTTATTTACATTAAGTAGTTCAAAAAAGATGTTACAAATTTTACTTATATTATACTAGCTGCCCGGACAGACTTCGTTCTGTCAAAAGTTTTTTATTTTATTTTGAGATGTTAGCTATCCTATCTTTTAAGTTGAATCAAACTGCACACGGTGTGCAAATTTGGTTAAAATCAAAATGTTAATACTTGTATTTTGTTGATTTACACTGTATATTGTCTAGGACCTAGCCTAGACTAGACTCTAGGTGGATGAGCGGGGTACCTGTAACACAGGTGATGAACCAAGTGCAGGACCCTTGCGACTTGTGAGTGTAGGTAATGTGTTTTTAGAAATAAAATATTTTCGATTTTTTTTATTATTATGGCACAGCGCTAGTTAGTCATAATAAAAAACATTTTTTTATCTTGCATGCAAATGTATAATGGTCTGATGTGATGTGACATTTTAATGGAATTGATTAGGTACCCATTAGTAGCACAATACCGGGCGTGCCACTTACATGATAATTGAAGAGGCCTTGAGCATACCCTACAACATTGCTGTGGTGCATACTGGTGATAGAGTTATGGTCAGGACCGGTCAGAGTGGCGCTTATTAGGGGAGGCCTATGTCCAGCACTGGACCCCTAAATGTGGATGGATGGATGGATGGAATAACACAGAAATTATTTCGACGCCTGGACAAGGCCTAACGACAACTTCCTAGACCAGCTGCTCAACGTGCCCTCTAAAGCTTGGGAGCAGTCATGAACTCGATCGGTCACTAAAGATTGACACGTTACTAGCAGTCGGTCTATCAACGCTATTTGAAATTATCTATAATAAATAAATCAGAAAAAATGTTTACATTGTACGAATCTGAGGTACGGATGTCCTTTATAGACTCTGAAACCTTTCCAACCGATATGCCTCAAAATGATTTCATTTGAAAAGCAACAATCCGAAGGTCATTTGAGACCACTAAATCAAGGCACATTCGGTCCATTGATAAAGTCGATTTTCCACTTTTCCCATACAACAATTTGAAGATATTATGTAAAGATGGCACGTAAACTTCAACGTCAACACAAAAACACTGATCTGTAATTCTCGTCAGAAAAGTTTTTAGCGTAGTGGAACACGCCGGGTTTTCACTAGTTGACAATTATAATTATTATAATTACATATTATAGGTATTTATTATGTTACAACAAGAGATTGCTATGCAAAATGTTTCCATAAAAATTCAAGCAAATATCAAGCTCAGGCAAGTTTCCTAGGTTTTAATTTAAAGCTCACTGAACTTACTCATTTAACAAGATACCTAATCATGGCTTAATATAACTCTTGCGATTGTAATAAGAGAAATATTTTGAAACCGACTTCCTACACTCACAATACCCGATCACGGCATTATCGCCGGTATTTATATCCGGAACACATTAACTACGGTAAAAGTTCACTGACCTTGATGTCGTTATCTGTATCATAATAAGGTATTAACAATATAAAAGCAATCTATCATTTGAAATTAATATGATCAGTGATCGGCGCGGCGCGGTGCGACCGCGCGGCGGTAGATATCTGCATAGCTGGGCGGAATGGCGGTTAATCAGGTGGCCCGTTATTTTACATTGTGCTCGCCGTGAGTTCGAACCCGACGGAACAGGTTGCTCCAATGACAAAGGAGCAGATTCCATCGTCCGCAATCCGCGTCTGCGAGCCCCACATTATAAATAGTCCCTCTAAATAATCCGTTGTAGCACGTCACTGTGGCGCCCACCAACGTTGATGTAAGCCCCAATTTTTTAATTCCTCTAATGCATTCTTATTGGCCGCCATAACAATCAGGCTTAGTCGATATAAAATCAACTCAACACTGGCTAATGTGGGTCGTAAACGGCATTTCGAGTCGAGCACAATCGTTCTGCACGTTGTCGCATATTTTAAAACTTTTTCAGAGATACTTCTAAAATTATTGCCAAGTATTTCCCACAGTCATATAATTATTAATAGCTGAAGCCTAATAGTAACTGTAGTTTTGAGTACAATCGAGTTTCGTTTAGAACAAGGATCTGCGCGCCACCTGCACACAGGGCACAGGCGAGGCGGCCGGCGCTCGCCGTCGATACTTTACTGCCAACCGGAACAATGGACTGAAAGCTAGCAATACTGTTGTTGCTCCAGCACGTGGTGCTAACAAACCACGCAACCACCTGATTTAAATTACTTTATGAGTGCATTTCCTTATGCGTGATGGCAACACAGACTTGCCGTTCACACGACAACATCTGCTTCTTCAATGTCGGCAACCCTCATTACAACAATTGAAAACAATCCCAGAGGATTTGGATACAGACTAATTTACAAAAACGTGACGACGCAAAAACAAGACTTGTTCTTCCTAACATAATAGAACTCAATGTTATGTATGTATAAACGTATATAAAAGAAAGATAACATAAAACAGACGTAAAGCAAAAGCTCGGTCATCCAGATATTGTAGGTATGTCTTATGAGAAATAAATATTATTTAAACCGAAATAAAAAAAATACCTTTATATAATTTCACTGTAAATCACTACTAATTCGGTATATCAAAAGATAGCAGGAGGCGATTACACACCATTTTAAAATAAATGCTTGTAACGCCCTGACAAAAAGGGTTAACCCTTGTGGCGGAAATTGATTTAAATAACACTATTAATAATTTTAATATAACACCCAGCCACCATTGTTTTTTGTGTCCATTCAACCTTGTGTTATTTTATAATAGGTTGTTTTGAATCGAATGGACAAAACTTTAGAGCACAGCATAGAGCATTCATAGAGTTTTTACTAATTAAGGGTTATGGTTTTATTGATTTTCAATAATTACTATTTGTTTTTGATTTTAATATTTGAGTTATTGGTAATTTTGTTATCTGTTTTGGTTCTATCTCGGTTGCTGAGGATAAATCTACAACAACTTGTGGATAAAAATACGAACAACACCAACCTGGCAGAGTGTAAGATAGGGTTTATTAAGTTATAAGTAGACGTAGTTATACTGAATTATTACTAATTGCTCTTTATATTAATGAATTAACTAATTGATAATTATAAATTTACCTAAACAGAATATAAAGGTATTTGAACGTGTGTTCCTTACAGCGCGGACTTTATCGGACGTATTTACCGAAGTAAATAAAAATAATGCTTAATAAATAAACAATGAATGCATGCATCCATATTACTCTACATTCCACATTATACTACAATTTTATTATTATTAATTAAATTATACATATTTGACCGCATTCTGTTTATTTATTTACAAAATTAACATTTATTATGTAATACAGTATCAATAATATTAATAAATATGTTTTCTGTGGTCAATGATGCTTCAATAAAGATATAAAGAATATATGCTTGGGTCCAAAGCCAAACCATCCAAATCAACCTTTCTCTTTATACCAGCCAGGTATGCTACGATAGTTTTATGATAATTAGATTCTAGAGTCGAACGTGATATTTTTGTTTCAGTTGTAATCTTGTAGTATCGGAGAGGCAGTAATTAGTGGGTTCCCCGTGCCCTTCATGGCCATCAACTCATCGGTGACCACTCTTAGACGTTTTTACGCTACAGACAAAATATTAAAAAAATATCCCAATGTTTGGAAAACCTCACATCACTAACCTAGCGACTTGCTAACGAGTGGGCAGTAATGTTCATGAATTAATGTAGTACGAAACCAATAAAATATTTTTTTTTTCAGTCTACACCTATCAATATCCAAAATATCAATGACCAGAAAATCTTAATGCCATTTTGTTTTATTAAAAAATTATCTGCGTAAACAGTTAAATTGGTTATTGACCCATTTCTAATAACCTAAATAAAAAACTTTAATTTAGAGAACACTATGCCGGCGGTCAATTACTGACCCAGCAGGCGTTATCCCGATTATGGTCCAACAGATGGTCGTTTTTTACCCGCGGCCGGTCCGTGACGGGGCGCTGAGCGCGGGGGTGCGCCCTATAACCGTATAATTACATGTTGTAGTTGTGCGCGCGCTCACACGCACAATTGGCCTAAACGAGTGTTTGCTTTGACGTGCCGCCGACCGCGGCGGTTATCCGCAGCTACCCACGTGCGGCCGATTTAACCCGTTCCTACTATAAGTTAGGAGAAGGCTACTCGTTTTACGGTTGTTTACTCGGTAAAAAATTTCATCCTCGTCGCTCGACATGAGAGGCATCTGGATAATGAAACTCCGCGGACGACGGTCCCCGTATTACGTTTTCGAGTCAACGTGAGGAATGCCAGCATGTGACACTTTCGCAACAACTTCAATCAATATTTTTACGATTTTATCATTTATAAATACATGTCAATTCAACAGCTCACTAACTATCTGTGTCATCGATAGTTTACAGTTATATCGCACAAATGCCAAGGGCCACATCGATCAATCCGGTGTTGTCGCAAGTGATTCTTAATCGACGGCCGCAGTCGAAAGTTGAGCAGCAACGTCGTGATTCCGAACTTAGCCTCCTTCTTTGCACTTTGGGCGTTGTGAAAATGTAGAGTCCGTCCCGTCTCGGTAATCGCGGCGACGACGCATAAAAACAAATTATTAATCTCCCGGTCGTGACTAACGTTTTTGGATCATCGTTTACTCGAATGGAGGTCGAGAGTCCAGGACTGGACCAATAATTCGCGCGGTAATGCTTTCAAATGTCATAGCGAGTTGACGGCACGCGTCACCAGCAAGTCACGCAGCCTCAGCGACCGACATTACTTCTGGGGCGCCATCGCCAATCATCGCGACATCGCACCATGCGCTCCGCTCTCCATCGACCAATATCTGCACATGACTTGGACTCGATTAATTATTATACCTACCCATTGTTTGTTTAATTGATTAATGGTTATTAAATATTATCTAGCCTACTCTATCAAACAATCATTGCTAAATCACTGAATGTATATCGGTTATGAGTGTACTTATTTACTTTATATTTAAGTTACATTATGTTGTTATAAATGTATTTTATGTTATAAATACATATGTATTTAAGTACATATGTACGTGATTAATTAATAAGCTAAGCTCGGACGCTAAGGCATGGAGTGATGGAGAGCGCCAATTAGATTACCAAAAAATTCAGTTTCTCCACGACTACTTCTCCATCTTTTCCACCATACAGCAGAATTGACTAAGATGGAAGAAGATTAGCTAGTGCCTCAGCTTCTACTTCTGGTTCTTTGACTCCATTTTTGCTTTTTTTCTCTCTCTTCCTTCTTGGTCGGTAGCACATCGGTGATGCCTTCGACGTTGCTGATGTCCATGGCTGACGACGGCTAATCACCATCAGGTGGATCGTCATCTTGTTACACAGTTCATCACAAGTATCACAAAACAAAAAAGGTCTTTTTTCATTGCATTCCAAGTCTTCTCCAACAAACGTAAGACAATATTTCCTAATACATGAATAATGCTGAAGGCAATATTATTTAATTTTTAGTTAACTTAAAAACTAAACTGGTTAGTTTTTTATCGCGCAACTCGAAAGCCACGAGGAACAATGGTGTCGATATAATGAAGCGATGAGGTGAGTGATCTACACTCCACACCTCATATGTTATTGGATAACGTTTATCGTTGGCAGGTGGTGGACTCCAATACACCTTCTACAAACCTCAGCCCCGAAAATAGTTCTACTTAACACCTTGATGGATCGTTTTGATGGTTCAAATAGTTTACAAGGCTAATGAAACATAATAACTGCCGATAAGCATCGTGAGTGAACCTAATGGTATTAATCACACTCCGTAAACGGTTAAGGCTGCAACTAGCATAGTTATCGGCGGTGATTTATTCCCACCTGTTATGTATTTCATGACCATAAAGATATAATTTCATGAATCAATGTAGGTAAATGAATTAGGGTGAGATTTATTTTATCTAAATGCAGCTTTTTTCGCAACCTTGCCTATCCCGCCTTAATTATGCTAACTTTATATGTACCTATGTGTAATTTGATAGAGAATGACTACATAGTCATTCTCTATAAAATTACACAATTTAGAACACATGTTCTAAATTCTTCAGGACAGTGACAGGTTACGCAAATGAAAAGTTAGTGCTAGATTTTTTTATTCTTTGTTTAAATTAAGTACACGGAACATTAATCTCTATATTCGCACTCTCTGATGCCACGTTGAAGCATGTTCGCACTTTTACACACTTTTATTGACACATTCACCGGTTAATAACATACCAGCTTATCGTAGGACATATTGTCACCAGTTGAACTGGTTTTCGAAAAGTTATAAAACCTAGAAGAGGAGCATTTTCCTCGCTATCTATGTAGAGCATACATCGCGGCGTAGCATTACAGCTTTTATGCTTATAAAGGGTGGCGCAAATGGCGGTAAATATCAAAATCTGGGGGCTTACCATGAACTCTTAAAACAGGTCAATATTAGCCGATAATTGGACTGTCCTGCTATATCCTACCATGATCTGGCTAAAACACAGGGCAGCCAGCGACCACGTCACCGTAACAGGACAGCGGTCACGTGACTTCAAAAATGATCTTCTGTCCTGCAATTCGTGTACCATGACGCGATTGTTGACGTATTGACATCAGAAAGTGGCATATGTTAACGTCAAAATATTACAGCTCACCGAAAGTAACATTTATTGTCCTGTTTCGGCTATTTCGTTGATGATGATGAAACACGACGAGATGCAGCCATGGCGAATTTCAAATACACCATGATCACAAAATAAATACAGTTCATTTGTTTGGAAAATTTTAAAAACATTCATTGTACTTATGCTTTTTAAATTATCGCTCCTAACCCCGGTCACTCACATGCGCGCAAATGTTTGACATGTTTACGAATGTTTGCACATATGTGAAGGGTGGTCAGGCAAATGGGTTCGCATATGAGTATACAATATAAGCCCATTTCCGCTTCCTCCTACACTTTGTTCACGAATGTTCAATCTTGCTGTTGTTATTATGTTGTTGTCATTAAAATCCATTTTCAATACAGAAAATAAATGGTAGTACGATTAGATGCCACGAACCACGAAAAATTAAGAGATACATCACCTTTTTAGTCTTTTTAACTGGTCGCACGAATGTGTGGGAGACTACACGAAGGTTCGAGGTTCGCGCGCTTTGATGTGCGACAAAAAACCGACACAGCTTGGAAAACCCCGAATGCCTCGAAAACTTCGCATAATCATTCGCAAATGTCGTCCCACACTTGTGGGTTCGCGTATTCGCGCGGATGTGAGTGACCGGCATTATAAATCACACAATTTAATAGACATTTAGACATGTCACTGTGTCAAGTCATGTCAAGTGGTGTAAGATTACGTTCAAAAATGTAAGCAACACTTAGCGATAATTTTTTTGGTAATTTTAGAGAACGAAAGGATAATAAATCACTACACTTAAGTATTTATAACAAATCTCAAAATCTTCAATTGAGATTGTTATTTTAAACTTTTAAAAACATCAATATTACGCATTCATTTGAAAACCGGTAAACCGATAAAACGCTCTATTTCAGAACATAATTAGTACAAATCAAGTGTCATAGACTAAGATGCAGGACAGAAGTAGAGGCATTGCAGGTCATCGGTAAACGTTCATGGTACAAAATACACTCCTGTCAGGTTTTAGCTACAAGCTGACCTGTCCTGAACATGACACATTTTATTAGAGTTCATGTAAGGCACCTGCTGTGACATTTGAGAAGCAAACAGTATAAGACATGAATCGTTTTACTCCTCAAGAACGCGGAATAATCATAATAAAATCTCTCGTTTTGTTGATTTGCATTAGTCGGCAAGATCACCTAATTTAACAGTTTTAGACTTCTTTTGGTGGAGTGGAGTGGACAAGACTCTTGAAATCCTCAAAGAGAATATCCGTCATAAATGCGGGAACCTATCGCCGCGCCCCGGTTGTTTTGGCAAGAGGGATGGAAATGCCATAAATCGGGCCCGTATGGTCATCGATTCGGGCGGCGTTGCGACGGCCATTTTCCTGATGATTTTTCCCACACACACAAATACTTCTACAAAATAATAATTTTTCATTTATTAAAAAAATTACAGTAAAAGAACATCGAGTGACAACTTTTGCGCAATTCTGTATAAAGAAACTTTTTAACAGGTCATTATTGATATGGTAATAATGGTCAAGTTTTGGTTTTTCACTATTAAATGAACGTAATAACGTAAGGATATAAGTAAAATAAGGAAGGGCTATCTCAAAAAATCGGATGGTGACAATACGGTACAATATTTCTCTTATTTATTTATGTTTATATTGTTCTTGTTGTCCTTAATTTTCTCAGACTGCAAATATGTAACTAAAGAAAAATAAAATGATACAGCAAGACTGCTTGGAAGTATTGCAGAAATGTTTAAGTAAATGGAAAACAATGTGCATTGCGCAAATTCTTCAAGCTATTTCACTGTGACAGATCTAGAAAGTGTCAAGGCAATAACTATTGTACCTGCTTTATTGTAATCTATTTTATTAGAACAAGGATATAAGGTCAATAAGGCACAGCCAAAGTTCAGATACGAATCTATAGTTAAAGCTACAACAAAGCCACCGATGTTACGCAACGGTCAATCCGAGTCGCCGTAAGCATTTGTGTTAAAGCTAATTGTTTTAATTTCGATATTGCCAAACAGTCGGCGAGTTATAGAATAGGTGTACGTAGCGGTGGAGCAAGATAATGATAGATAATAGGACACAATGAAGCACGCGCCGCACCGGTTCGTTAGTGTAACTGTTGAGTCACGGACCCAGAGATCACCTGACGGGGTTGCCTTTGACAGCTAGCGCTGCGCAGGCTAGGCGCACCGCGGCTAAGCGGCAGGCGGCTACACAGAGCACACAGTGCAATATTTACTCTAGTTACTACATGACAATACAATACAATCGAGTAGATAGTTACCTATATTATAATGAATAGAGATGCATAATAAATTATCGAAGTTTATACGGTATATATCATTGTAACTTGATGAACATCCCTATTTTGTAATGATCTCTGATAAAAAGTTATTTTAGCGATCAATCAAAATTGTTGTTAAATATTAACCAAGAAAACAAACTTCAAGCAATTAAACATTTTGGAAGTAAAAACTTCTTTAGCATCGTTGTCATTTGAAAGTCGATGAAACGAAAAAGGGTCAGTAAAAAGAGACAGACATATAAATTCATAAGATTTAACGTGGGAGAAAATGAGATACGAAATATTGTACAGGGGGAGAGGTGGACAGAAGGGGATGGGGGAGGGAAGGGGGAGGGGAGGGGTGGAGAGGGGTGGGTAGAGGGTGGGGAGGGGGAGGGCAGGTGCAGGGAGAGAGGGAGGGGGAAGTGGAGCCCGTGGCGGGGGAAGGGAAGGGGAGGAGTTGTGGGGAGGGGAATGGGGGAGGGGCAGGGGGAGTGGGAGCAGAAGGGAGAGGGGCAGGGGGAGAAGGAGGGGAGGGGTAGTGGGAGAGGGAGCGGGAGAGACAGAGAGAGGGAGAGGGAATTTAGTGGTCTCTGATTTGTTAAACCTACTAAAACTATAAAAGTTAAAAGTAACAACAAAGTACATGAATTATTAGGCGATGATTATTAGGCGATACGAAGTTCGCAAAGACAGCTAGTGTTAAATATTTATTTAATGATGCCAAAGAAGTATAACTTCTCATGTGCGTACATAAGTCCACGTTTATGTTTAGTACAAAAAAAAAAAGTTTTTGAAAGATAATTAAAACTGATTGATATACGTTATTAAATTAATACCTTTATTTTTGAAGGTTTCACTTCTACCACATTTGAATTGCACACATTTAATTTTTTATTTGGTTTGATAATTATAATTTACTTATAATATACTATAGTTACTTTTACACTTGTTTATTTTATTTTATGAAAAATACGTGCTTAGAAATCACAACAAGTTCACATTGTTATAATTATAAGTAAACATACTATCCTTATTTTACTATCGCCCCAACTCAGAGTCACTAATGGTTACTTTAATCGCTCTTTAGTAAAAAATACCATACAAATTCTATACTAAGGAGTGATTTAAGTAACCGTTAGTGACTCTGAGTTGGGGCGTAAGTCCATAGAAAAACGTAAGGTACTTCGTGGCACGGCTTTACGCTTTATAAATATTGCTAATATAATCTAAAGCACCTTGACGAAAACTAGGCGGCTTAGCAAGTAATAAGTATTAAGTACTAGGAAGTTTCATATTTTTGATACAAAATTCGCGTTACAGTTGGAATGCAAATTAACTTTACACTTAGGGCCCTCGACGACGACGACTTTTTGTAGCGATGCTGTCGCGCGTTTCATGAACGCGCAACAGCACCGCTACAAACGCTTGTTAGTCGCATTTGCAACGCGCTACAGAAGCGATGCCAACGCGCTACTAACGCGCGACAACATCGCGACTGTATCGATTCAACGCGCGACCGTGTCGGACGACATCGGTATCTTGCAACTGTAGCGATCGCAGTTACCATGGTGTCGTTACTGAATCGCGTTTGCATCGCGACAGAAGCGCGTTTGTACCGCGTTTGTATCGCGACTGAATCTGGGGCCCGTGGGCGAGGGCACACAGCTAGCGACCGCTTCGCCACTGTATCGATGCGGTCGCGCGACAGCATCGCTACCACATCGCTACAAAAAGTCGTCGTCGGCGAGGGCCCTTATTGTAATATTTGCATCCCGGAACTTATATTTTAGTAGATATTATTTTGCAAGATAACTTAACTCTAATTACTACTTTGTACCTATATTGTCAAATAGCATTTTTATACGTAAAACGTTGTTGAATGATGTTAAAATATTCTCCAACAACGAATCTGTTACAAAATATGCAAAGCGAGTGTTGTCGTGTCATGTCGTAGTAACAAAATATCGTTATTTTAACATCCTTTTGTTGGTAGCTAAATATCACCTCTCTAACGTGCTCGTCTAATACAATGCAATCCACGTCGACCTTCGGAGGCGTGCAACGGTTTCACGACTTTACACAAAGACTGTCAGGAATAATTAAAGTAATTATTGTTTACAGTAATTAATGACCCACATAACGTGATAGGGTTTGATTGATCTTGGACCTAAGACGGGATAATAATACCCTGTACGGTGGTACTTGCCACACGCCGCGTTACCGCCGCGTTTCAATGACTGGACGCGAACGCGAGTAAACTTGCACACTTTGCTTCAACTATAGCCTGTCGTAGAGTTGTGAAACAGTCGTGTTTTATTTCTGCTAAAGATGTTGCTTAACTTAATCATGCAAGTCAAAAGCTTCATAACACCTATTGATGTATAGATATATTCGTAAGGATGTATGTATATAGGTACATATAATTATTGTGGGGTGTTCAAAAGTACTACGACATAATAAGATAGCTTGGGAATGGACCCACTAGATTTCAAAATCTTACAGTTTACAGGGGTCACCATCTTAAAAATTTTGATAGATGATTTTATTTATTTCGAGGTTGCTTAACAATCTTAACATACGAGGGTAAAGTAGACAATCTCATAATAAGTAGAAAAAAAAACTTGAGAGGTGTCAAGGGACACCCGGATGGAACGAAGTTCCTTGCAGTCAGTACTAGGATAGCAAAAACATGCAGCAAGTGTGCCAAAACAAATCTAATCAATTTGTTTTGGCACACTCGCTTGCATGTATTTTGCTATCCTAGTACTCTGGCTTGCTTTCTATGTAAAAAAAAATACGACGGCAAAAAGTGTCGCAACTTTTCGTTACCGGCAAAAAGTGTCGTTACCAAATTTTCCGCCTAGCCCCCTTTCGCAACGCGCGATAAGGAACTTTGTTCCAAAAATTATATACATACTTATAATAAGACAAACACATGGTTACGTACTTTTAAATATGTCATATTGAAATCAAAAGACCGTTAGGAATGTTTGATGATCATTAATAAGAGCCAACGATTGTGATTCAGCGCAACGTAAGTGGCGAAGCGGCGAGCACGACTAGTGAGGCGGTAAGTTGCAGATAGCCGCGAGCTGCACTACATAGACACTACATTAGGGCTCCTACGCCGGCCTGGGCGGCTCCTTTACCTCTCCCATAAACGCATTTAACGTGTAATCGCGCTTGGATTTCTCTTTTATGTGCATAAAACAGAAGTATAAGAATATCACAAAAGGTGGTTCATTATTTAAAACCGGTTCGCGGTGTGCACTTGGATGCATTACGAGAAGTGTCTAGGCACTTTTAATAGTTACACATTCTTTAATTAATGTGGCGTTATGAGTGAGCTATGCCTGAGCATGCGAAGAAGATTTGGTTTTGTTTATTATCATAGTCAATCTAGTTGCTTAGGAAGGTATATAGAAAAAGTTAAATAATTTAATCAAGAAGCAATTTTAAACGACGAATAGGTACAATAAACAAAACAAAAATATTACGCTGAAAATTTAAAAAAAAAATCATCATCCTTGTACTCTTCAATTAGGGATCTAAGAAACTGAACCGAAGTCCAGATCCAGAAAACAAAAAAAAACTACAGTTTCAAGCCTATAAGAGCACTTTGGTGCAATAGTAGTATGAAACAAATTAGCCTGATAGCCACGGCTAGTGCTGTTACGAAGGCTAAGACGGCGTGGGCGTGTTGGCGATTGACTCGTCAGCGGTATCGGGACTCACTTAGTGAGCGGCGCGAGCTTTATCGCGAGATGGCGCCGCGCGCGCCGCACCTTTACCGGCCTTTGAGGAATCACAATTATCCATTAAAGGATAATATGTAATGTAAATTTACTGCGCAGAAATTCAAATAAGTAAGAATATTGTGCATTAAGGTCGACTCATTGTTCATGGAAGATCATATGGCTGTTACTACTAAGTAGGTATATTCGGAGATTATATTAACAAAGAATGATAGCCAATAATAATAAGACTCATTATGAATATTCACGTACTCACTTGTCCGCATGACCTATGACCTACGTAAATTGCAGGTGAAATTGTCATGCAATGAGTCTGTTCTATTCGGCAACCTATATACTTTTTTACAGTGATATGGTAGCCAAAATTCCAGAACAAATAAAAGCTGCTGTAAAACTGCGAATTGTTTTCACAAGTGCAACCGAATTGTAGTATGAGAGTTAGTAAAAAGCAAATCCCTAACTTCTTTCGTGTCTGACAACGCATCGGCCTTTGGTGTTACTGATTTTCATACGACTGTGATGCTGATGTCAATCGTGGCGCAGGTACCTGCTTATTAGTGTTTAAAAATACATTAAGAAAATACGGGTTTCACAACATTCTATTCAAAATATTGTGTGATGAAAACGTCAAAACTTTTATATCGGTTATTTTCGGTGTCGTATTATTTTTAAAATTGCTATCGTCTAAAAGGAAAATAATAAGGAGTTTGTAATACAAAACAAACTACAATACACTACGCGTTCTGTAACCGATCTGGGAGTAAATTGTTGCTCAGTTTGAATGAGCCAGATTCGGTTCCCAGTAACTATTGATCCGTAATTACCCTCTCCTGTGAACTTGAAATAAACCGATTAACATCAACGGTATCCACAAGTGGAGGGTTTGTGAGAACATTTTTATTTAATGTGTAATATTCAAATTTCAATTGTTCCCATTAAAAGGGCTACGACTAATAGTGGGTTAAACTTTCACCGTTACAAACAAATACCGTGTAAGTACGGAGTGTGAAACCTATAATTTTGATTTGATTGTCTTTTATTGTTATTATGGGAATCAAATAACACAACAACGGGTTACAATGATAAGAAAATTCAATAACTAATTTCGTTTCGACCATTCGCTAAGTTATTAATAACACAGACGTACATATGTATGCTTTTTGCGCGGGGTTTCTGTGATGTATTAATTCCAAGCTTAGGTTTGTTATAAATATAATCAAATAACTGAGAATCATTTTAGAGTCATTAGTGGTAAATGGTTTTGTTTAATGAAAATTAATTGTAATGGATGCACCGGGAGCGAAGGGTTGGTCGGGTGGTCGGGTGGTCGGAACAGTGATGTGATGAGCGTTGCTAATGCCGCCGCGCAGGTATCGCACTCATCTATCCAACTCGTATAAAACCAGCGGATAAATTCAATTAAAATTTTTTGTGAGCACGTGGGAGTTACATCTTGTCTGCATTAAAACATCTGACATAGTTCGTTGAAATTAGACAGTAAGTATAAACTAATTAATTTGAATTTTAACAAATCATTGTCTGTAGATAAATGTTATATAACATTTTGTAAAGGAGTTTTATATGTAACTAGGCAACAAACGAGCTGACAATCCATGTGATGATAAGTGGTTACCGTTGCCGATGGACATCAGCAATATCAGAGGTATCACCGATGCGTTGACACCCAGAAAGAAAGAAAGAATACTGTAAAGCTGTATGTAAGTACGCCGTAAAGTTGTTTGTTTGTACGACGCCTTTTCAAGTATGTCTGTTATATATGGAATAGTAATAAGAATTTACAATAAATTAAAGCCTATACTAATCGTATGTAAGTACTCGAACGAAAGAAATATTAAGTTAAATCGATAAAAAATCCCATAGATAACGGTGCATTAGAAAATAATATTAATCTTCATTATCCTATTAAGACGAGTACAATATTGAACATGACAAGCCGTGTAGAGCTGTCAATTTAAATTCAAACAGTTTATATGAGTGTCAATCTAGATAAAGATTCCTCGACACTTACTTTGACCACGAGTTGTTCATAAGACAACCCTACTACCGCATTTGTGTATCAGAAAACGAAATGAAAGAAAATCTATACCAAGCTGTACAGTCTAATATTGCTAGAAGTTATGGCCAGCCACACCGGCAGCGATTTTTCAACATTTAACAATGAAATGTTAATGCTATCAAAAAAAATTTTTTTCACACACAAACATGTGCCTTACTATAACATTACTACAAATTTAGTATAACAATGGCATCATACCTATAGCTACACTCGATACACATTTTAAAAATAAGTGCTCCGTACGAACCTTTTACATTGAACCCTGAACAAGAATAAAGCTTTCGATGTTACAAAATTGAGGTTTAGATAAAGCGAGTTATCTGCGGTGACCAGTACTAGGAGCTTACTCACCGTCTCGCCGCGCACGTGCGCAGCCCCGCGCCCCCCGCGCCCCCTCGACACCGGTGCGGTGCGCTAATCGCTCCCAGATTAGTGCTTTACCTTTTATCATATCGATAACTTTACTTCTTTAGCTATATATTTTCAAATAAACACCTGCGCGCTTTTACATTAAATGGAAAATTTATGTTCGGTGTAGCTCGTTCAAAAGACATCAACGAGTATTATTTGATGTTTTATACCTTTTACTTAAAAGTTATTATTTAAATAGATAGACGTCGTATTTAATAACATTGTTAATTATACGTTGAAAATAAAGATAATCTTTATAATAATTAATTAATAACGCTTACTAGGCTTCTAATTGCTCATTGTATGTCCGAAACACCTATTTATACTAATTAATTCATAATGACTTACGCTAACACACTCATTATAAACATAATTACAGATACAAATCAGAATGAAATATCTTCACTTTCAAACCTATACACGGGACAATGGTAACTTGATCACAAAACAACTCTATGCGGTGGTAAAATTAAGTTGTGATTAATAATATAAATTCGTTGCAATCGAGACGCGGAGGCCAATCACTAGAGCCGGTGTCTCCGGCGCGTAATCGTAAATATCAGACATTTAACACACAGTGGTCCCGCCGCCCGGTGATTATAAATAGATTGTTGCGATACAGACGACGTGTTTACAGCCACTATCTGTCGATACCCGACTCAATACCGACAACAAACGTCATGCAATTAACGTTCACGGACAAATAAGCTCACATCGGAATTGCATCTGTTGCATCTCCGAATGGATGTTCCCATTTGCATTCTTAATAGCTGTTGCCGTCAAGCAAAAATAGTTAACGCCTACGTACCAGAGGTAAATTATCATCAAATACAACTACTAACTACTTTATTGGTTAGTTTTATAACTTTTATTCGCGTATTATGTGAGTAATTGCGAGCGATTAAAGCTCAAGTGTACAATCTCCACCGTACACGTAGGCTTAGTAATTCCTCGACCTAATTGGATATTGCACTTGCTATGACTCAATGTTCTTGCACTTGTTACCTGCTGCACCTCTGTATACAAAATATACGAAGTTTCTATAAACCAGATATCTCATGGCTGGCGCAGGACAGCCCAATTGTATTGTCATTCCTCGTTAGCGAACTTATTTCTAATCGAGTGTAGATTTTGAACCACATAATTAGCAAAAAAGGAGACGGAAGTTCCTTACTATAAGTTACAGTAACGAGATATCTTCACTTAGTTATTTCTGCTGTCAGTAACGAGAAATAACGATGTAGGAAGAACATGGAACTATTGCGTGTATAGAATGACTGTAACCAATATTCACTGGCGCTGGTCATTTGGTGCAGAACTATATGCAAACTATTTTATAAACATCTAGAGCTCATGGATTAATATATTAAGTTTAATCTAATTATCATTAAGTATTAATTAATTATCATTAGTACGTAAATGTTGGTTAGAGAATATTTAAAAGTAAAAAAGCTATGTGATTTATCTATTCTCATATCGCCCCTCCTTATATCTTCTCTTCTTCTCACCTGCTACTTATTCAAAAAGTCTGCCCTAAAACTTCTAAAAAATGAGGGTGTCTTCAAGAAAATAATGAATAGCATTCACTAAGTTATCACGCTCACAATCTTGGGCTTCATCGCCACGTAGGTACCATCAAGTAGGATTGTAGTCAAGCATTATCTTATTCTATGTAAAAAAAATCTTATTCAATCTATACTTGAGAACATCCAAGTTAGAATCAGAACGAATATACCTACCGACTTAACTGCCAACGTTCTCTTTCGCTTATGACTTGGACGGGTGTAAAACTGCAGATCAAATCGCGCGGGCGCCGGCTGCCGATTGTTCTGCCGTCCACGTCACACCAACCAGACTTTGCTTTCTGTGTGCTAATTCTAATGAATGACACCAGACTACTTATATGAAATATTATCACGAACTGTCACCTTATTGCTTATCTCACTGTCACCTTATCGTATGTTTTGGTGCATTACTTGTTTCTCGAATACAGTAGCTTACTTAATAGCCCCAGAGCTACTGAACCATTTGACTAAACCACTTCCCACAAAGTTAGAAATTTATTAAATGATATTTTATTATCAGTCAATTAAGAAAGTACCGTTCTGGCAGGCATCTCGCGGTTGCTTCATCATCCCTTAAATTTTTGAAAATGCAAAAAATATTAATTTTTCATCCCACTCCCACAATTTTACAATTTTAATATATTGTAATTTTGATATGTTTATGTGTAAAAAAAAATTGCCAACCCATTTTGAGGGTTGCAAGTATGTGCCAGAACATAGCAAAGTTGTCATCGGGAGAGCAATTCATAACCTACTCGCACAAGGCTCATATTTTCAGGGAACATTCTTTCAATTGTTTAAAAAATATATGTAAACAGCCAGAACATTCTAGCGGTTGCAAGTATCTGCCAGAAGAGTATACAGGGTGAATTTTTCAAGTGATCGTGGATGGATAAATTCAAAACTATGAGGAATAGCGAAAAGTGGTCAAAGAAGTCTCAGGGCCGATTTTGACGAAAACCAAAACTGCATCATTATATTTTTGAAAAATCAATATTATTAGCCAGGAATCGAACTCGCTGATTTTGCCTTATGAAAATTATTATTTTTTGTACGGTAACACTGTGTTTTTTTCCCTCTATGTGTACGATCTATTAGATCCTATAATTACCCCATACATTATAATGACATCAAAAAGAGACAAGAGCCTGAAATTATACATTAAAGGATACATTTGTAGGAAAATTATTATTTTTTGTATGGCAACACTGAAACTTATTTCCACCAAAGTGTACGATCTGTAAGATCCAACAATAGTTCTGTACATTTAAATGGCATCAAAAGCAGGCTAGAGCTTGAAATTACGCATAGAAGGATACATTTGTATGAAATTATTATTTTTTGTATGGCAATATTGAAATTTATTTCCACCAAAGTGTATCTGTAAGATCCAACAATTAATTTAAATGACAATCAAAAGCAGGCAAAAGCTTGAAATTATGCATCGAAGGATACATTTGCATGAAAATTATTGGAACGAAGTTCCTTATCGCGCGTTGCGAAAGGGGCTAGGCGGAAAATTTGGTAACGACACTTTTTGCCGGTAACGACACTTTTTGCCGTCGTAGTTTTTTTTTAAATAGAAAGCAAGCCAGAGTAGGGCAGTGGAATTAATTAATCCCATTCAATCTCTCTTGGCGGAGATGCACCCTGCTGAACAACGAACAAGGTTATAGCATCAGGTCTCTCCTGTTGGAGATCGCTATCACCTAGTACAATTCAATAGTACTAATATGTAGTACTATATCTATCATATAGATTATAGTACGGGGTGGTAGAATATTTGGGTAATTGCTAAACTCTTCTCGAAATGAAATGTTTTGTACTCGTAAATAGGTACACAGTACATATTTCGGTCGAGGTATCGGGAGTAATAAGCGGTGTCCCACATCCTTCTTCGTTGATGTATGAATGTTGATAAACATCAGTTCTTGAAGATTTATATAAAATCCTATGAACCATCGTCTGGCTTAAATTTTTTTTTATATTGTGTAAATGTTATGGTGTGCCATTTCTACTCAAAAACCTAAGACAAAATTTGTTCGATATTCAGAAGCTAAAATTTTACGCAGAATCGTTATTTCTTATGAAAAATAACACCTACTGTCATAATTATGAATTGGAGAAAATGTTGACCTAGATATAACTGACATTGTATACTTAGTACACATGAAAACAATAGCAATCTAGGTGTCCCGGTGCCGAATGAACATTGACACACGCCAGAGCCGCCAGCGGCCAGCCAGACAGACCTGTTCCGCGGCGCGGCGGCGGCGCACGCCACGTTAATGACTCGTTGTAAATTATTAAACGACTCGCCAACGACAACGCCCTGCCACTTGTTCTATTGTTTGCAATCTGAACAAAATTGCGGAAATAGTCCCCGTTTTAACATCGCTCTACTACCACTTACCAGCCTACTCGTGAACGCAAGATAGCACGTAGTTTCTCGAATCAAACCAATCAACATTAACAGCATAGACATATTTTTAAAGATATTACACATGCATACACTTAGGGGCCATTCATTAGTTACGTAAGTGTCTTGAGGGGTTGGGGGTCCTCAAAATCTCTACATGTTCTTATCATTTAGGGGGAGAGGGGGGTAAAACGCTTCATCACACTTATGTCCCACACTAGGATTCCCTGTGTCGTGGATGCTATGGACAACAGACTAGACAAGGACATTCACACCCAGACCGAGAACAGAAATTCAAACTCATCATTCAAATTTCCGACTCGCTGGGAACCGAACCCAGGACCTTTGGTGTGGCGATCCGGCATGGTACCTAACCATTGCGCCACACGGGTCGTCAAAAACCATTCTTACGTAATATTTTATAAGTTGAAATACTAATAATTAAGCTTAGAAATCTTTTATTTGGGTCAAATTATAAGTTTTAGTGCAATTGTTTTTTTTTTCTAAATAAAATCTTACGTAAGAAGGGAAAGCGGATGTCTGAGAAATCTTACATGCTCGTACATGGGGGTAGGGGGGCCAAATATTACTATAATTTTCCTGACGTAATTAATGAATGGCCTTTCAGGCGAAAAATAATTTCAACTTACAATAAAATTATAGGTACCAAATGGTTGTATACTTACGACTAAGCTTACATTATATTATATCTCACATTTGTGACGATTTGCCAACTGATCGTTCATGTCGTGATTAAGCAGTGATTTGAAAGCTTAAAACTTACCTAATACATTTGCATCACGAACAATACCGGACTGGACCGGGCTATATCATATCAGTGGAGCGGTAAGGGTTAATCTGTACTCAAATGTGAATTTCGTAAGCTATTGTAACCGTAAGGTGGTCAAATTGATCGATGACATGAAGCGTGCGCAGCGCCGCTTGTCAATTATATCGGCGAGTTCAGGGCCCTAGCAACGACTACCTACTCTAATCTTTGTTCAGCTATCTTACGGTTCTTGCGTAACTTAACGCTAACAAGAGGAAACCTATCCAAACATAAGATCTACATTTCCAAATTATAAATGATCCGCTCCTGTTTGTACGAGTTTGTTATACAATAAACGGTTTTGTGGTTGTTCAATAAAATGTTTGCTATACTTACTATGAAAGTTATCTTGACTACCTACCTAGGATTACCTACCATTGCACATTTTTGATGTTTAAAAAGATAAAACTGACATCTTTCCGCTCTGCGGTTTAAACTCGACCGTAATAATTAATGTGTCAAAGTGTGACTTCACATTAAAATTTTAGTGTTATTTTCTTTAATAGGTAAATAAATGTGTTTGTAACATATATTTTAAAGAAAATACACACGTACAAAATAAATTGTATAACTTTATTTTCCTTGCGCGTTTAGACAACGAATTGCATTAGATCAATTCGTTTCTAAAGAATTGGCACCGCACGTGTAGACATAAGCATACCAACCATCGTACTGGCAGCTGCATCAAATCTTACAACAATAGAGTCTTCACAGGTTGCTCAGGCACCAAAGGTACGGCTCGCTTTCAAAGAAATTTACCGAACCGAAATGATCTTTACATAAATATAAAAAACCATCTAAGAGACTATGACTTAAATAAACTTAAATATTTTAATAAAATGCGTGGATGTTCATGGGCGACGATAGCCACTTACCATCAGGTGGATCGTAAGTTCGTTTGCCGGCTATTTCCATAAAAAAAAACTTCTACGTTTCCACTACATCTGTATTTATATTTATAAAATAAAATTTATATACTTAAAGGATTAGTTTAATTTAGTTGGACACGTGAAAAAATTCTCCAAAATAGGTTATTATACTGAATTTACAAAAAAAACTATCACGGCTATGTTACCCTAAGTAGTTCAGTCGATAAACTAATACTTCGGAACCCTACATTGCGCATGGCCTGACACGCACTTGCCCGGTTTTTTTGTATCCTGCACAATAAAGATAATTTGTATTTATTTTGTACAATTTATCTTTCAGAGCTAACCTGATGATGGAACCAAAGATGGTCATAGGAACTCTAAAACGATTGCCTTACTCTCTCTTTTTCCCACCTGCTTGTTTCTGATGGTAATAAGTTTGACGGGTAAAACATAGAAAGAAACAGCTTAAGTACTTATGTCTATTTTTAAAACTTATATTTTTAAGCATTAAATAAAGAGAATCAACGGTACGTATTGTTACAAAGCAAATGTTATTTTCGAGATGTTTAACAATCTGATTAGAGTTTAATTATGTTATAAATCACTAGCTTTTGCCCGCAGCTTCGCCCGCGGTAGAGATCGATTTTTTTTACAAATCCTACTTACTTTTACTTAGATGTATCATTTGATAGTGTGATTCAGAACTTGCAAATGAATTTTATTTTAGCAAAAATTTTGGGAGAAAACAGATCTTACGTGTAGAGCGTAAGATTGGGAAAAAAAATTTACTAACGCCATCTATTAACAACATCCGGAACTAAATATCTAGCAACTAACAAAATATCGATCGTCCCATGGGGATGTTTTACCGCGGTAAAAAGTAGCCTACGTTACACTCCACCCTCCTCACTATCTCCACACACCATGGGCGTAGCCAGGGGGGGGGTTTCGGGGGTTCAAACCCCCCCCGAAAAGTTAAGGACTGACATTTTTATGTGCTAATAAACCCTTAAAAAACATTTTTCTAGAGGTCATTCCGAATCGAATGAGCTATCGCACATATTTTTAGGAACTTTATTTCTATTAAACACGTTTTTGAACTTTTTGACTAAAGTAATGGCACTACATACGTCGTGAGAAAAAATATTAATTAAAAGGTTATTTTAAGTACTTTTAGTCGTTGTATTTTCTTGAACACCCCCCCCCCCCCCCCCCCCCCGAAAGTTGAACCCCCCCCGAAACTAAAACCTGGCTACGCCCATGCCACACACAAAAACCATACCATATAACAGCTTCGTAGCGACGTGAAAGACGGACAAACAAACAAACACAATTTCACATTTATAATACATATTAGTATAAAGTATAATAGTATAAAATAATAGTATAATAAAGTAAATTATAATATAATAATAATAATGAAAAATGAAATGATAATGATATGGAAATATGGATAATTATTATAAGTCACGGTAAATAGCAACACGTAAATCGTTGCACAAATTAAAGCAAAGCGGGCGTGGTTTAATGTTACTCTTGTGGAAACAGCTGTACGCTCCCCCTTTACCTGAGCGGCTATGTATGGAGCCGCACGTGTTATATGTGCCCTCGCCTTTTGGATAAATACGATTTGTATTTTAAGTCCTTACATCCGGGATCCGAGTAATGTACCGGGGTTGTCTGAGCAGACTTCAGTTTATTTGCATAAGGACCCTTATATTCAGATACTGTTAACACTGATATAGAACGGTTACGAAGACGCAATGCTATTACTGAGAAAACAGGTATTTTTTGTCATACGTGGACTCGTCCAAGGTGCAGTGTATCGGCTAGCCTACACCTGTCAATAACTTCCAGCAAAATTATTTACTTAGTAACAACATCTCTTTAAACTTCCCGTAAAACTTTACACGCCTACAAAGTTTTAGAGATGTCTAATTTGTGTAATATTTTACTCTTAATGTACAACAATTTATTGGAGTTTAACTCCATATCTATAGATTTCATATTTAAGCCCGTGATATGAGATTTTATGGGGAGTAAAATTTTTATGCGTTATGTTATGTTAACGTCTGCGTTATGTTTATAATTCGCAACACAGAATCTATGTAGATCGCGTTGGATAGTATTGATCAGTAACAACGCCATGTAATGATAATAATAATCTTGGTACTTTCTATTCTGATGATGTGAAACATCAACATCATCGTCATCAATCATTATCATCATCAAGTTTTTTCATGTAAAATTTTTTGTGTAAATCTTTTTGTCAATTTTTTATAAATTTTTGTCTAATTTTTTTGTGTCAATTTCTTATCATCATCATCACCATGGCGATAAAAACGGAGCTAACACACACCTTTTTTATTATTTTGTAAGTACATTATATTGTTATTAGGTATGTCTTTAAATTTTAATAGATTTGTAATAGTTTTTGCAATTTGTAGTATCTACCTACCTACTTTATTTTTTATATATTTTTATAACAATTAAGACTCATAATAAACGGACATTAAAATAAGAAAGCAAAGCAAAGCAACAACCCATAATTGCCCCACTGCTGGGCTCGGGGTCTCCTCTCACAATGTGAGGGGTACAGGCCATAATCTACCAGGCTGGCCAATTGCAGATTGGTAGACAGTAAAGTTAAATATAAATTAAAATAACGTACTTAGTTACCTACATAAACTTAACCTATCCTAATATTGTGTTTCATTATCCGACTTGCTAGCAGTATTTCTTTATTGTGTAATAAATAAAGCTCTATATTGGCAAGCAAGGAAGCTACCGATTCGAAATTTTCGTTTACTATTTTCAACAACTTCTAAAACGACTAGCACTTTTAAACAAGTCCAACGATCAAAGTCCAAGCTAATAATACTTTCTCATAGGACAGTTATTCCTCATTGAATAACGTCAATTTTCATGCATATGCTAATTGATATGTTCAATATTTATGATATGAAATTAATCAAATAGTATCCAAAAGAATATTCGATCGAGACTGAAAACCAGATCACAGGACTATTGCATATTTATGTTGAATTAATAATAAACTGGTTTTCTATTGTATTCCCTGGAATAATCGTTACCGAAGCCATTACAACTCAACCAGTCTCCCTTTCAAAGTCAACTAAATAAGCAATCGGAAGTCCAGAGCAGGTGTGTTCACTCTCTTTCCCAGGATATTATAAGTAGAGTAGGTCTATCCAATGACAAAAACCGTTTGCATTATACGTATGTACTATTTCGTTAATTTAAATAGTTATAAATCAAATGCACAACAGTAAATGTAAGTGTAAATGTAAATATATTTGGTTAATTTTAATCAAAGTTGAATTATTTATCAAAACCAGTAGAAAAAAGAAACAAAATTTTCATGTCTTACCTGCTAGACAGTTAGTAATGGTTATTAAGTTAGTATTAGTTTACATTGCAACAATCCGCGGTTTAACTGCACTCAATGGATGTCCGCAAAGTGATACTATTAACTAAATTAGTAACTAAAAGCCCCAAACTACCTCTTCGTTAAGGTTGCTGAGCTCTATTCCACCTAGTTTATGAAGATGTTAGGACGGTAGGTACTAACATTTTATGCTAAACTTCTTTACTCTCAGGTTGAGAGTGAACCGTAATTTTTGCTGTGGAAGCCGAATTTCTCGGTTTACCGACGACGTGTGGTTGCACGATAGCGTACATAAATATCGCACGTCTCCACCAGTCAGACAATTAGATACTATTATCTTCATTTCACAAACATATGAGTATATTTCACTGTGACTGCCATGAGTCATCAATTTATTGGCTTATTTGACAATTATATTACTTACGAAAAATTGTGTAAATACGATTCCTCATAGCGCACTAAAGGTTCCGTAGTTGTTATTAAGTACCTACTGTTATTACATTGTTAAAAACGAAGAGATGAACAACGAGGGAGAACGGAGGATTACCTGCCTATATTTCATCAGCATTTGTTGTATAAGTAGATACATATAGGATACATATTTCTTTTTTTAAGTTTACAAGAAATAATTGTAAGGTTTAAAGAACTCTTAACTAGGGTGCTAAACCAGTAGATTTATGGTATCATAGTCATTTCAAATTTTTGCTACTTACATTATATCTATCATTTAGCAAAAAAAAATTATGTTTATAAGTAATATTTTTATGAAATATGTAACTAATCAGTAATACTGAAAGTACCAATTCAAGTTTTTCTCTAAAATATATTTAAAAGAAATACTAAAAGTTTAAGAATGTATTATTAAGACCAACAAATCATTATAACAGCGGTTAAACAATAATGTCGTGTACTCTTTTTGTTTGATTGCGGTATCCTAAAAACGGCCCAAGTTTCATATGCTCCACAAATTATAATCGAGACAGGAAGTAACTGTCTCATTTGGACGTTCATTTAGCGTTATCATAATGTTATAGGTCTGAGAATAAGCGACTCAAGTTTTATTATAGTCGTAATTCATAGATACGTACTGCTTCGCGGAGATGAATCGATGCGCGCACGTGCGCTGCGCTACGTCTGCGCAAGCGCACACATACCTATCACATATGCGTAGACTCTTTTAAGTATGCGTAACTGATATATTATGTACATAAGTAGGTACTTACATACGCACCAAACTCTTGTTGCAATTCTCTGTTTCCTAAGGAAATTAAGACTGGGTTAATGTCGATAACTGGAGTAAGTACTTTAGTATATTTAACACATATTTGAATAGTGGTTCTGAATAACTAATTGCCTTTCGCACCCCACGTTATCTAATCGGGGTTCTGAAAGGAGCCGATTTAGGACTAGCACACATGTGTTTATATGCGAGCGCACGTGTTCATTCATACATGTGCGCCTTAGAAGGGATCGACAGGAATAGGTAAAGTGTTAACCCATTATGCTACATTCCTTTATGGCAAAACAAACTAATGTTTTTATTGTGACGGTCTGTTAACTACGTTTTCACGCATAAACCGCTGTACCAATATACATTAATTTTGGTAAAGAAATAAACTATTAGACCTTGTTCTTGATGTGGGACAGCCATATATATCTACCTGAAGTCATCATAATTATCCAGATTTCCTTCTCAAAACAATATGGTTTTACTCAGATTAGATTAGTTCACGTTTATTTACGCATTGGGGTGGCTTTGCCCTATTAGGGCGGCTTTGCCATATTGGGGCGGCTTAGAATACTAACCCCCAGATGCCACGCCAGATGGGTGTCGTAAAAGGCGACTAAATCCGGCCTGCTGGGGTTAGGAACCCTCGGAGGAATTATACCTACTGGTAATATTGATTTTAATTGTTAATTAATAGCATTCCACCCACAGCCCTTGGAGGTCCACTAACATGCTCCAGTCTGACCGGTCCTGAGCCATCTGAATCCAGTCCACTGTCTTCTTCAGGTCGTCAATCAACCTGGTCGGGGAGCGTCCGTTTTCCGTGCCATTCGAGGACCTTTCTTCCCCAACGGTTATCGATCCATCGAACTACGTGGCCAGCTCATTGCCACTTCATCCGCCTTATTCGATGGACTATGTCGGTTATCATAATTCGTCTACGGATTTCATCATTTTTGACGTGATCACGTAGTGAAATACCGATATAACCATAGCTCACTGTGCGACTTTGAGCTTATGGATTAGGCCCACAGTAAAGCACCACGTCTCGGAGCCGTATGTCATCACTGGCAATACACACTACTCGAACACGCTCACGCACACTACTCTGTACTGAGGTAGTGTTTTGTAACTATTATTAGTATTATTACTATTATTATTTCTACATGGGATTCACCTTGCTACCACTCTCTTCCTTGAGTCAGGGCTGGAGGCTTGAGAGCCAGTTCTTTCTTTCTTTCTTTTTCTTCTGTCTTTGTTGGCCGCCAACGCATGTGGTTTCACCGATATAAATGGGCGTCGACAACTACTTTCCATTAAGGTGGATCGTCAGCTCGTTTGCCGACTATTTCCATAAAAAAACACACAATACATAATTCTGTGGAAAATTACAAATACAAATATGATGACAAAGTTACCTTTCGAAAATGATGGTAGAATAAAACAAAAATGCGTAGGTAAACGTATTAGTAATCGGTATGTAAATTAAATGACTTTA
The DNA here is from genome assembly GCA_911387775.1 of Thymelicus sylvestris. Lineage (NCBI taxonomy): Eukaryota > Metazoa > Arthropoda > Insecta > Lepidoptera > Hesperiidae > Thymelicus > Thymelicus sylvestris. Next base: position 10,964,222 of record OU426888.1, read on the forward strand.
AATTTGAATAACTATAAAAGATTTATTAATCTCTAACGTAATCATACTGGAAATATAATGCCCATAGTAATGAAATTTCTACAAAAAAAATGGTTATATGTAAAGTCGGAGATTTAACTTGACAACGTCTGTTCGTAGTATAAGTTTTTGGAACATAGAATTAAATGAAAATCACAATTTTAAATTCATAATTCACAGACATAATTCGTTGACGCCAAAAACGTAGAAGAGAGACGCAAGGCGCGCGCCGGTCGAGCGAGCCTCTCTCTTTAATGCTGCGCGTGTATGGTAACGTTCCGGCAAATCTTACACAGTTTTCATGAATGACACCCGAGCCAACCAATTTATAGACACGTCAAAAAATCAAAGTAATAGCAAGTATTTCCTGAATATGTAAAAATAAACAAAAAATATACATTTTTCATTCATTCGGCATAAAGCGGCGTGACGGAACGAAAGTAGACGGTCAAAGAAGGTAGTAGTAAACAGCGGTGAGTAAACACTGTCCCTCCGTATTCCGGCACAAAGACAATCTTTGTACCCTCTCCGATATGTGGTATTCATTTGATAATGGTAGAGTAGGTCACCAGTTCCTGAGTACTTTTAGAACATTGACATAACGCAATTTAAACGGTAAAATATTGAATTTGGAAAATATCTGTGGAAATGAACGAATTTATGTTGATAACAATAAAACATTATGGTCTGAATAAATCTGGCGACATGAGAAACTAAAACTTTTTTGAAGTAAAAACTTTTCAGGCGCGATGGGCATTTTTGAGATGAGATGAAACCATACAGCTCGCAACCGGTAAGCATCCTACCTGTAGCGCCATCTCTGAGAGAAGTACGCATATCACACTATCTAATTTACAGCTCGTGTATGCATGGATGGATGGGTGGATTAATATCAAGATTGTAGTTTACATATTCTATACTAATATTATAAAGAGGAAAGATTTGATTGTTTGTTTGCATTGAATCAGCTCCGAAACTACTGAACCAATTTGAAAAATTCTTTCACTGTTTGGGAAGCTACACTATCCCCGGGTGACATAGGCTATATTATATTTAAAAAAAAATTAGAGATCCTTAATAAAACTCCAATAATGTAACCCAATCACTGGCGTGGTAACTGGTAGATGATATCCATAACCTCTCTTATTCTGAGAGTACCTAATTATTGCCATTAAGTCAGGAAGGTCCGACGGCACCATTTATTTACTACTAAAATATTTAATCATTTATGTAGGTATAATATGGTCAATTTAATTACGTAAGTATTAAACAAAAATATCGTTCACATTGGCCAAATAGCCACCAATATAAACAGTTATAGCAGTGTGAATCCAACTAAAGACGAGTTTTAGGGCAAAACACATTTAATTGGGGTTGAAAAAACATTAGCGTTAATTTATTCTACAGAGGGAGTATCGTGATATTATACAAAAGTTGTAATTGTTACGTTTTTGTCGGTCATCCCTATCAATATGGCACGTCGGAACAGTCGTTAATTTCATTAAGGGCTTATTAAGTGGGCACGCGACCGCCGACGACAGTTGCTCGACACACGTCCCACTCGGCCGATATAATCGAAAAACTTATGGTCTGGAACATGACTCGTTACATTATTGTAATGTTTGAATGCCATGTTCCAATGATGGAACAAACATTATAATTCACCATGCATTTGAACGGTCTCAGGTTTATGTGACAAGTGATGTTCAACTTCAAGCTTATGTATTATTGATATTGCAGACAAAAAATCTACGGTATTCTTTTTCAATTTGGGATCATATTGCATATTATTTACACAAAAAGCCAGCCGTTGCTCAAATAGATTCAATATTATTATGCACATTAATCGCACTCTACGCAACTGGAATGGTATTAATTTTAAATACTCCTCTTACACGTGAAGGTATTTTCTATGAGAATAAAATTATACAACAATTTGCAACAAACGAATAGCTGCACTATTTATTATGTTCAAACTAATTTTAATAAGAATAATTTAAATAAGAATTAAATTCTACTATACCGAGTTACTTACGTTGACTGTTGATAATTTATTGAAGCAAAATCATTTAAACCGTATTTTTTTTTCATTTCATCTCGCAGTTTTGAAAACTTTATCTTTACTCCATTATTTGTTCTATGATGATGATTAGCTATCGTTCATTGCAGGGCCGGCCCGTCCATATAGGCGAACTAGGCGACCGCCTAGGGCGCTGGGATTTGGGGGGCGCAAATCGGCAACATCGAAATGAAGATTTTTTTTTCATTTAAAAATATTTTCAAAAGTTGGAAATATTTTTAAATTTATGTGCCTTTGTAGACCTACAATTTCCTTCTATTAAAAACAAATATCAGTTATAATTAGTTTTCACTAGACAAAACGCGTTTGATAAAATAGCTTAATTGTTTACTGTTTTGACTGAAATCAATCATTAAATAATAATTTTCATTTAGATAATAAGCCATCTATCACGTGTTTAACACGACATTTTACAGGATTTACTGATCTTTTATTAATGCTAGGCTTATTGACACAAGCTAAGCATGCAGAGTACGTCTTGCTTCATTACTGAAGATCATGATTGTGACGCGGAGCTTTTGCAATTAGTTGTCTCAATGTTGGGCGATCAGTAGCTTGGTGGAATGCCGTCCATCCATCCATCAGTCCTTGGAGGTCCACTGCTGGACTGGCTAACTTGCGCCACTCTGATCGGTCCTGAGCCTTCTGAATCCCGCGGATGCCCGCTGTCTTCCACGTCATTCCACGTGGTGGGGTGGGTCAGTGGCGTAGCGTGGGCTTCCGCCGTCCGGGGCCGGCCGAAAATTTGCCGCCCCCCCGTGATCTTTGCTGCCCGCATATTATTAAAAAAAATATATTAATTAAAAATGCACTTTTCTTGTTTTTTAACCGACTTTAAAAAAGGAGGAGGTTCTCAATTCGACTGTATTTTTTTTATGTTTGTTACCTCAGAACTTTGGACTGGGCGAACCGATTTTGATGATTCTTTTTTTAATCGAACGCTGGTGTCTGTCATGTGGTCCCACATAAATTTTATTGAGATCTAACAGTGGCATCCATGAGAAAACCATATAAGTCTTAAATTTTTATTAAGTATGTGCGTGACTAATGGACGAATAACTCAATATCACGCGAACCGATTTCAATGATTCTTGTTTTATCCGAAAGCTGGTGCTTGTTATGTGGTCCCACATTAATTTGAACGAGTTTTGACAAGTAGTTTTTGAGTAACTTTGAAGTCGGTTATTTTTGTTAGTAAAATTTAGATTATTTCATAGCACAATTCACATTAAAATTTAAATAAAATTAATTTTAATGTGTATTTTTTTCTTCTTTAATAATCGAGTGGCTTGCCGCCCCCTCTTCATGTGCCGTCCGGGGCCAGGGCCCCTCCGGCCCCCCACCCACTTCTTTTTCCGAGACGTGGGCGCCATTCGTGATTCGAGTGCCGTACTGACTGGTATCTCCAGGTGTTTGGATACTTGATCCTACTATGTTTTAGGACGGCGGCCCCGAGGTCTCTTGCCCTCAATCTTGCCTGTCATTGTCAGTTTCACCATAATTTCACGAGAGCTTCTTGCAATATGTAGGCCAATGCTGAAAAGTCTTGGGTTAATCTTTAGTTCCTTTAGGACAGAAGCTGGAGATGGTATTGTATATTGGGGGATTTCTGGCTGGTATTCAAAAGTTTCATGTACCCGCATGCTGGGCTTTGTTTCCATTTTGCGGTAAAGCTCAGCGCAATAATTCTTCCACCTGTCTGCAAACGCAGTAATATTGAAAATCGGATTCCCTTCTTTGTCCTCGTTAGTTCAGGAATGAGATTTGAAATTTCAGGTTCTGCTTAATTTTGCGAAAGAGGTCCACAGCTTGCCACTGCTCTGCATAATGTTTTATATCCCTGTAGATCTCTTCATAGTAAAGTTTTTTATACCGTCTGCATTTTAAATCATGACCAAGGCCTCAGGCGATAGCCAGTCTTTTCTCAACTGAGTTGTCTTTGGCTTCTTCTTCATGGTTTTCTCATGACTGAGGGTCGTGGTTGTGGTCGTGGTTTTTGCAATTAGGATCTTCCAGGCTTTTCTATCAAGTGAAAGTTGTATGGATGCGTGGAAGATGGCTTTACAAGCCTGCTTAACAGTATCGGGCTAGTGGGTTGGTGGTCTCCCTCTTCTTCTCTTTCCTTCCACTTGGCCGTCCACTATCAGTTTCTTCAAATTATCTGGCTTGCGCCCTTCCACCTGATCAAAGTACTCGAGAACCCTACGTATACTTGAGTTCTTTTAGTATAGATGCATTGGTGCGATGTGTTGTCCGTGATTCTTGTTTCTTTGGCAGAGAGAAACAAAATTGGAATTCCAAAAAAAAAATCTAGACAATTTTTTGATTTCAGCTTAAGCGTCGAATATGCAAATGCATTGATTAAAATAAAATTAATTTGAAATTAGAATTCTTAGCTAAAATATTTTTTTTTATTTGAAATTACCAGTAGTACCTTCTGTAGATCGGCAAAATCAAATTATTTCTAGTTCTTACAATGCCAAGTAGTAAAACTAGTCTTAACTAGAGAAAACACGTTCTTGTTAAATAAAATGGGTTTGTAGGTATACCTACTGTTTTGTTAATGTATTATTTTTTTATTAATAATTACACACTTTATTTTTTTACATGTTAGTTTAGTCAAAAAAAATTCTTAAGAGGGCGCCGTTTTAGTTTTTCGCCTAGGGCGCCAGAAATGCTCGGGCCGGCACTGGTTCATTGTAGCCATACCGAATACGGTGTGAACACGTCCATGGGCATAATTCCGAAGTAATTATAATAAATACCGCATCAAAGGACACAGATTAGATTACCTAATAGCGGAAACAGTGATAGAAGATGATTTTGTAATAGCTAATCAAACATAAGTAAATAAGTAGACATGAATATAATATTATTACATGCATGTAGAGATTGTAGAGTAACAAGAATTTAATTAAGGTTGCATATCATATTCGAGTTCAATTAGCTGATGAGTTGATGAGAATCCATTATCATGTGGTCACGCCGTGTTGAACCTGGCGTCAGATGGTATTTCGACCCTCCGGTTATAATTTAATTTCCGTGACGTCATCATTAAAACATAAAATACTAGAGTAAAATGGTACGTTCCTACTACTTTTTAAGTATATGTATAATATACTTATAGAACAAAGCGATATTCGTTTTTAGGGTTAGGTTGCCTAAGGAGAGTATTATTGAACTATTCAAATCAGTAATACCAATATAATGAATATTTCACTTAAAACTCTACCAAGTATCAGGAAGAAAATCGATAACCGATCTCTGGATGGATATCTCATCAAGCAAGTAATATTTGTAATTAAAACTTGAAAATTGTAATCATGATCACACTCATTAGTAGAGCAATAGAGGGGTCCTACTCCTAGTGAGGGGATGGAAATGTATGACCATTCAATTATATTTTAATAATAAATAATATTTCTGAGTAACTAGTTTTCAGAGTCAAATTGACTGGGTACAGAATAAATCGAAATGAAAAAGTCTGAATTGGCAACATGGCAAATGCTAAGATTTCCATACCACGTAAATAAACAATATCCCTACCTACTCTGTACTCATTTGAAGTTTTTGTCACTGAATATTACACGAAATCCACACTACATTTTTTGAGCAAACACTGTAATTTCAAACAATTAAATCTCAATGGCGTCAAGTACCCGTTACGGTCAAAGCGGGGTAGTGTGTTTGTCGTTGTGCAATGAGTAGGCGACGTCGCCCCATATCCGCATACAGACCCCTCTGGATTTGGCGAACGATTTCATTAATATTATTAATAGAGGCAAAAAGTTCCCACAGCTTCCAGAGGGGTGAGTTCGGGTAACCTGCCACGGCCGGTCGTTGATTTGTGTGTTATTGTTGGTGCAATGGTGCGATGATGCGACCGGTCTCGCCGCGCACTCCCACGACAGGGAACAGATGCCGGCGCCTGCGCAGCCACGCCAGCCACTGTCACTCACATAACATTATCTCACGAGTGACCCCATGCACCCTGTGGGAATTGATTCCGCAATATGTTTGACGAATAAAAGAACTCCTCTACTTCAATAAACAAGCACAATACTGTTAGGGTTACGTTCATACGGAACACTATTAATATAGGAAGCTACAGTTGCACGTGTTGTAGTTGACTAAACGCTACACCACTCATTGAATAGTAAATCGATTCGGTAGCATCTGGACAATCTACTTTCATACAGGATCAAAATTTAAATCTGAAATTATTCTCCTAGCTAAATCTAGATTTACTTAGCATTTCATTTTTCTTGTTTGTCAATGTTACAAGAAATATTTTACATGCCTAATATGTTAGTGTATAAAAATATGAGAATAGTATTGTTGTACCTGTTGGAGATACACGAAAATAATATGGAAGGGTACAATTTAACCTTTTTATTTTTATATATTTTTTTAACTTATTTATTCCACATAAAATTCAGTTGGCTAAGTTGGCCTATGGTTGATAAACTATTAGAGGACTGCCCAGCCTGGGCGGAAGACCGCGCGCAGTTACGTGCGGTCGTGGGGGACGACCTCTCGCTGCTGACCGTGGTCAAATACATGGTCGATAGTGAGACGTCGTGGACAGCGGTGCAGGCCTTTGCGGAGTGCGTCATGCTCCGCAGAGAGGCGGCGGAGAGAGAGCGCGAGTACACTACAGACCTCGCCATCCGCCGCCGGTGCACAGGGCGCAGAAGGCGGGCTTACGGTCTGCACCTCCTGCCCGCATAACAACAGCCGGTCGGGTGACGGATACGGGAATTCGTCGTCCGGCGTAACGGCTCGGGTTGAAAGGCGCGCCAGTGTCGAGCACGCCTTTACCCTAGCGGGAAATAGAAGGCTGACGGGCCATCCCGCTGGCCGCTCCAACCCTCTAGCCAAGGAGAGGGGCTAGAGAGCGTGCTGTGCCGAGGCCGCCCGCCGTAGTAGCGGCCGCCGCGCGCCGGGGCAGTGGAGCGAGAATAGCACACAGTCCCGGCACCAACGCGGTAGGCGTCGACACCGTGTGATTTTAGTGGGTTCAAGACTTCAAGTCCCACATACCTGTCCGGCTTCCCGTGGCTGAGACGATGGATGAGACGAAGGTCTTTCCACACGTTAAAAAAAATGGTTGATAAACTATAAAATTTGTCTGCCTATAAAAGTAACAGATAAAATTACACAAGGTTGTTTGTAGTATGTTAGTGGTGCCACAGAGAATCCTTGCAAGAAAATAATAATGGTCGACAAATTATATTATCTACTTAAATTGAAATTAAAATTTCAAAAAAAGAAATAAGTATATTATTGTGGTTTCATCCCTGTATCGAAAAAATGCAATTCCTACAACTTGGAGATCAATGATTACTTATGATTTTAATGCTGTTTATACTCGTAAATACTTAGTCAGTGGGGTCACAATCACTTTATTTTTGATTTTTTGTTAAACATCATTACAAATTTTTTTGAAAACAAAGCAATTCACAAGTTGAAAACTTCACTATATTTCATTTTTTTACTAATTTTGGTTACCGTATTACTTTGAGGTTTGGTTCTTGTCAAATTAAAGATTCTGTCAACGGAAATTAGGTAGGTACCCTATAAGTTTTGATTCTATAACGAGTGACAAAATATACTGCTTATTTAAACGGCCGTAGATATATTATTCTGCTCGAGTTAACGAGCTTGATTTCTTCACAGACCCAAGGGATTGCAGACTCGTGCTGGATAGATAAGTCGGTATTACAAATTGACACCTCCACGCGTACCCGAGAAAAAGGGTCCTGACCGATAAGCAAACGCACATACGCAGCATGGACGGACAACGAAGTATGTAATATTATAGGCTTGCAACGAATAGTATATTCGGCAGTATACCGAATACCGAATATTCGGCGAGCCCCCTGACCGAATAGCCGAATATTCGGCAAAAGTATTCGGCAGGATTTTAGCGCTAAAACTTGTACAGACGTGATTGTTTCGCGCTCGTTTGTTCTAATGTACCTACTAGAGATGCGCCGAGAACTCGTTTATTACTCGGTACTCGGCGTATTCGGTCTTTTATTTAGTACTCGTACTCGGCCAAATTACTCGTAAAAGTAAAACCGAATAATACTCGGTATTCGGTTACTCGGTAAATCTAGTACTCAGCCCATCTCTAGTACCTACTCACCGCTCGCACGTCCGCTGTTGCTCTGCGCGGTATAAAATGCAGTTTCAACAGAAATGGATCTTTTCTTAAGTATTAGTAATATATCAAGTCATGACAATCCGTATACTTGGTGGCAAGCAAGGTTTAAATTTCCGTTTTTGATCAAGATTGCAGCAAAATATTTGTCAGCGCCAGGAGGTAGTGTTTATTCAGAGTGCCTTTTCTCTGAAGCTGGGATGGTGTACGAGAAAAAAAGAAGTAAACTACTTCCTAAAAATGCAGAAAAATTAGTCTTCCTGCACCATAACCTTCCCTTACTAAATTTTATTTATGAAAATAATTCAAATGCATAGAAAAATTCTTAACTTTTCTAATATAGAAAAAAGATTATGTACCTGTTTTATGTACCAATGACTACTTAAATGATTATGAAAGAAATGAAAAACTACCCTTCTACGACGATAATTCAAATACTTAGAATCCTTAACTTTTCTAATACAGAAGATGATTATTGACCTGTGTCATATACCAATGACTACTTAAATCATTATAAGAGAAATGAAAAGATGAATATATAAATAATGAATCGATTTTTTTTTCATTTTACCAATTATCTCCCTATTACAAAATATATTACATAAGTATTCGGTATTCGGCCGAATAATATTTGCATATTCGGTATTCGGCCGAATATAATAAAAGCAGCCGAATAGGCCGAATACCGAATAGTAACCGAATATTCGTTGCAAGTCTATAATATTAGTATCATTACTGAATTAGAATATATACCTACTGAATAAACAATAAAATGTAAATTAAGTAGAAGCTTATACCTAGTAAGTTTTATTAAATACAGGTATGTGCAATAAATTGAAATATAAATTCGAACCGCTTTCTTTTTCCTTCCCTGAAATTTCTATTAGGTAGGTACACAAGAAAAATGACAAAAATTACTCTTGTTATACTTAAATATATTTAAATACTTAAAACATTTTCGATAAATGATCACCTTTGTTCCTTTGGTAATAAATTGTGATTCAACAAACAGACACTTGACCCGTCAAAACAGCGTACCTATTATACAACTGTACGTCAAATTAGCATTGATTTGGCTGTCCGGCAGGGCTGCTATCTTTCCCTCGTCATCGCGACCACAGCAAGCTTGGAGACACGCATCGAATCCATCAATGTAAGTGAAATTTTACTACAATAGGGTACTTTTGGTAGTGAAAAATAAATTATGAAATTTGATAAACATGGAGTTTATTATTCGGGTTCAAATGTTTCTTTGATTAATAATTCTAAGTTATTGAAACTAAAGGGACAAGGAAACAATTAAAATGAAGCAAATTGGTGACAATTAATGGTGTTAAAAAAAAGCGGCCAAGTGCGAGTCGGACTCGCCCATGAAGGGTTCCGTAGCAGCAAGTAACATAATATAAAAGTTCTTGTAGTTAGTTGTAACTTTGATCGATGTTTTTTGCGGTTTACGATTTCCTCCTCCTTGCGTCGATATCCTCATTGCTGAGGGTCGTGACCCCCTCCACGGATCACTTTATTCCGGACTATCTGGCGCCAGCGGTTCCGGTTTTTTGCAGCGTGGATGGCTTCGTGCATCTTGCTGTCGAGAGTGGTGCGGATTTGATCCGACCAGCGCATTGGACTGCGACCTCTCGGTCTGGTCCCCTGAACTTTGCCGGTGATGACTAACTTTTCAAGATTGTCACCGTTTTTCCGGGCGATGTGGCCGAAATACTCCAGTACTCGTTGAAGGCAGATGGTTGAAAGCCTGTTAGTGATCTTGAGTTCATCGAGTATGGACACATTAGTTCTTCTAGCTGTCCAGGGGATGCGCAGCATCCTTCTCCAGCACCACATCTCGAAGGCGTCGATACGTTTGCGGTCGTTTGCTCTAAGCGTCCATGTTTCTGCCCCGTAAAGAAATATGGAGAATACCAATGTTTACGATTTATGACGTATTAAAAAAAATTACCTACTAGATCTCTTTCAAATCAATTTTCGTTGGAAGTTTGCATGGTAATGCACATCATATATTTTTTTAGTTTTATCATTCTCTTATTTTAGAAGTTACAGGGGGGGGGACACATTTGACCACTTTGGAAGTGTCTCTCGCGCAAACTATTCAGTTTAGAAAAAAATTATATTAGAAACCTCAATATCATTTTTGAAGACCTATTCATAGATACCCCACACGTATGGGTTTGATGAAAAAAATTTTTTTGAGTTTCAGTTCTATGTATGGGGAACCCCAAAATATATTGGTATTTTTTTCTATTTTTGTATAAAAATCTTAACGCGGCTTACAGAATACATCTACTTACTAAGTTTCAACAGTATAGTTTTTATAGTTTCGGAGAAAAGTGGCTGTGACATACGGACGGACAGACAGACAGACATGACGAATTTATAAGGGTTCCGTTTTTTGCCATTTGGCTACGGAACCCTAACAAATGGTTTGACGAACTTAAGAGTACTTAATAAGAATCTTCGAATTGGAAAAAAATTAAATGTAGGTATACGTTATTGATGAACAAAATTTCAAAACGATTTTTAATAGGACTAGAATTGATAAAGATATTTAACACGTTCGCTGCGGCAGCATTAGATCTAAACCTTCTGCTAGTGCGGTACGAGACAAATACTGCCCGTATCTATATTTCCTGATATGCGTTACGACCTCTATTTTGCCGTACCAGCACCTGACTTTCAAATTCCATACAGACGTGGAAACGCCCCATACCAATTGTTTTTTTTAACGAGTCGATAGGCTACATCCTTGTATATACCTAGCTGCGGCAGTCCGGGGTTCTGTTCGATATTTTAAAAGATACAGGGATTTTTCAAAATAAGTCATTTACGGCAATATATTTGCCGTATAGCATAGAAGTGAAAAATTGCTAGGGATGGGGGGTTTACTTTTAAAATGACAATCGATACTTTAAAGATATTCTTTATTGAAGACATAACATTAAAATTTGACAGTGTATTAATCAACAAAACTTAACTTCTTAATTAGTCAACATAATTAATATAAAATATTTATATAATGGCAATACTTGTAAGACTGCCTGTAATGCCTGCTTTTTAACCGACGAAAAAAAAGGAGGAAGTTCTCAATTCGACACGTATATATTTTTTATTTTAAACTTTTTAGATTATAGATTTTTAATCTTTTTTAGATTGCTACTGCATAGTTTTCCGCATAAAAATTATCGAGTGCTTTACGTACGGCCAGCACTAACGCAAACTAAGATGCCGCGCGGACGCATGCAGTGAGGCACGGGGTTGGGGGGGTACGGCAAGATAGTTGCCGTACCGCACTGAATAAAAATATTTATCCTACTGTGCGTTACGGCAACTATTTTGCCGTATTGTATTAGTGCATAATATTATTATATTAAAAGCTACAATATCGAAATTATCACTGTCTCTTATACACGTAAAGGAACATAGTTAGATCACCCCCGCACCGTGGGCAAAACTAGGACAACAAGCTGCCGCACTGGCGGAAAGTCAAATACGGCAAAATACTTGCCGTAACGCAGCGAACGTGTTAAACTTATACAAAAAGAAGACTTTAAAATATCTCAACTAAATTCAAAGAAAATGAAATACAAAACGAGATGAAAGAAAATTAAAATAACAAACTAAGAAAGGAAGATTGTGAAGGATATGCTGTATAATAATACAAAAGAATACAAAATAAATTTTAATGGGCATGTAAAAGAAGAAGATTTTAAAATAAAAATAACCCATTTAAATGAAATTATAAATCAGAAATAAATAAATTTATACCTACAAGAATTACTCGTTTAAAGGTATTAAAGTATACATACGGAATTAATTAGCAGAATCGCAGACTGAAAAGGAGTAGGTACTCCAATTTGTACTAAGTTTAGCTAAGAGCAATTTTATTTATTAATCCAAAAAGTAATTTGAACCTAAACTAAGCTGATTAAATGGAAAACAAATACCTACATAGAATTCAACGTGAATTTTCCCAATAACTTTAGTTCTAGTTCAAGTCCAAGACCCACGGCCCACGGGACGTTTAGACACTTGTCAAGTTGTCATGGAGGTAGCCCTACCATTGATCTTCATGCGTAGACACCATTGCATATGCGCCCCGCAACTGCCGCACAGTCCGACGCCAGCAGATGCTCCATTAATATTTCATCTCGCATACCATTACACGGGTTGCTATACCGTCTACTTTCGACCACATCTGTCTCCTGAAACATGGAAATTTATCAGTTCTGAAAACATTTAGGGAAATATATGTCAGACTGTCGAATAATGTCTGTCAATATTTTTCTAGACGATCGTCTGTAACAGGAAATCCAGACATATGAGAATAATTACGCATACATCTAGCTCAGCCACAATACAATTGACTATTACATACGGTCTATGTTTTAAGTGTGAAGATTTCCTTACGAGCAGCGGGAGTTAACCACCTGATAGTACGTGGTCATCGTCACTCTTGGATATCAGCAACACCAGAGCCACCAGGGCCACCAGAGCCATCAGTTATGCGTTGCCGATCAAAAACGAAGCGGGCGACCCGCATTATTTCTGTCTCACCGGCAACGCGATCTATACGAGTAAATTACCCTACTGCCATGCATGAGTCGGGGTGAACTTTTTAGTATTAGCACAGTATAAATATTATCCAGTGACCTCCGTCAGGGCCTGTCGCCATAGCCTTAAATTGTTCATCATCAATCATTTTTCTTTTCTTCTTCGATATGAATGTATTCGATATTATGTATTTATATTTTATTATTATAATTTTGTAATTGTACATTCTTTATCCCTACCATATCATATCACGATTTCACGAATTCTTATTACCAAAGGCTATCTGGCAAAGATCACTGTTTAGTGATAGAACCACCTTTTGTGTAACATTTTTTTGTATATTCAAAATAAAGAGTAGGTGCAATAGAGTGCCAACAGGAACCAGTCCGTCTGTCTGTCACAGCACTACCTCTCGAACCGTAAATGCTTGAAATTTGTACAAAGAATGTATTACGGTTGCCGCTGTAGTTCTAGGTGTGCGGTAGTGATTCACTACCGCACAGGCTAAAACGCCGTTGATGAATAGAAAAAATATGAGTACCTACTCATCACATATCACAAAAAAAAACTGTGAGCTTGTTTGTTTGTTTGTCAGACGAGCCATCATCATCACCCATAGACGTCAGTAAGGGGGCGTCCATAAATTACGTGAGTTGTTTTTTTAAATTTTCTGCCCCTCCCACTCCCCCTGGTGAGATGTCGTGAGATTTTATTCAACCCCCTCCTCCATCCCCCAATCTCACGTGAGATTTTTCAAAATGTGGGTTTCTTACGTAAACGCGTTGGATTGTTTTTTAAAAGAAAAATAAAATGAAAACGAAACGAAGCAGTGCTTTTATTTAGTGAATCATCTTAATCGTATTACGATTACGCTTAAGATTAAATCTTAAGCATGTACAATCCGGATTAAATGGACCAAAATAGTATTTTTTTTTGTTTCAATCAGAAAAAAAATTGCGTGATGTTTGCCGAGACCCCCCCTCTCTCCAACGTAAGATTAGATGAGATTTGACTCGACCCCCTCCCCCCCTTAAACATCTCACGTAATTTATGGACGCCCCCTAAGTAACACCAAAATTATCATCGTTGCTTTGCCGAACAAGAGGGAATCGGATATCTGGCTCACCGATGGTGAATTCGGAACACGTTCAACATTTCACGGTTGATTCTAGAAGGATCTACCATCCAACCAAGCCAGACAGATAAATAATCTTCTCTCAGGCACGAGTACGAAGAACTCGTACTCAACGACCTCCAAAAGAAAAACCTGTCTTTGCTCTTGCTCAACAGGACTTACCACCAACAACAGCGGTGTGTGGCACGGAGGATACACGAAGCCCTTATACAGTTCATAATAATTAATGTTTTAATTAGAGGTACAAAAATATCAATACAAAAAATCTTCCTTGGGTCATACTATAAAATCCCTCTACCAATCAGCACTGGAATAGCATGGAGGCCTACATAGTTATGAGGAGAGACCCATGTAGTCGGCTAGTAGCACCTACCAGACCTGCAATAGTAGTCACAACTATCTACATGCATGTACCAATCTATGTACAATCTACATGTATGTATTATTTTAGTAGCTGGAAATAAAAAGATCCTCATACACATTAGCCAGCTCATTCTGAATTAAACAAAATTCGTCGTTGAACTTTGCATCGATCGATCTGTATAATGTTACAATTCGAATCGCCAGTATAGGTATAAATCACGATACCAGTTTCGGTTATTCGAATGATAATATCTCAGTAACAAATGCTTTGTTTTTGCAACCAGGAACGGAGATTGATGTGCAACAATTACGGGATGCTCCTCCACCATGCATTCAAAATGTGTTGCATTCACAACTAGGTTTTTGTAGTCTATAATGCTAATTCGTAAATGGTTACAAATGGTACTTCACTTGAAACGATTTATCCACACTTCTAGTTTGAGGGTTTTGAAAAGGAAAAATAAATAAAATAAAATATTTTATAAAACTGAGTTTTAAATAGTTAAAAACTTTAATTAATCAAAATAAGCAATAAACAAAATAGAATAGGTAGGTAGATACATTTATTTAATAATTTAACAGTATTGAGTAGAATGTCGCTAATTCGTCTCTCCTATTCTACCTCCTACTTTCTACCTACTAAATGTGAAGAAAAAAAAGCGGCCAAGTGCGAGTCGGACTCGCCCATGAAGGGTATCGTAGCAGCAAGTAACATAATAGGTATAAAAGTTCTTGTAGTTAGTTGTAAGTGTTGTAACTTTGATCGATATTTTTTGCGGTTCACGATTTATGTCGTATTAAAAAAAACTACCTACTAGATCTCGTTCAAATCAATTTTCGTTGGAAGTTTGAATGGTAATGTAGGGGAAGGCCGGGCATAGTGAACAGCCCAGGCAAAGCGAATACCCTCTTTTATTTTAAAATGGCGGGCCCGAACGCACTACCGTCTTGCTACGAGGTGCTCCCCGCGCCCCTCAATCGTAAACAAACAGAGCCAACGCATAGTCACGCGTCATTTGCAAAAAAAAATAACAAAAATTAAAAAGTGAACGTTGCTTACGACTTTTCAATGTACGTAACTTTGTAATTACTTATATTTATACAGTATTATTGTACTGGCTTGATTCTCTCTTCAAAGTGCATTTTTCCTTGCAGAAATACTGCTAGTTTTATTGGGATTCTGTTTCTCAATTTTATTTTAGGTTAGATTAAATTAAACAAGTACTCGTTGGGCAAAATGAACACGGGCAAAGTGGACACTGTATCCGCTGTGACCAAAAGTGTTCATTTTGTCCGCAGATTTAGAAATAATCACTTTTCTTGATTCCACTTTACCCACAAATATACCTAAACCTGACAAAGAAGATCCACTCAGATATAGCGCCATTCAAATATCTTCCACTTATATGTATAACTCCAAAAAATATGTTTAAGACCACTCCCAACTCCTTATATTCCTGTAGGTAACCGCAAAAGAAAATTTCAAAAGCCTGAAGTGCCTACCAGCACAGGAAGAACAGAAAGAACAGAAAAATTAAATTAAATTTGTTAAAACAAGTGCCAAATTTTTGAGAAACATTGAGAAAGATTTAGATACCAAAACAAAGGCCACGCGAAAGAAAAATGCTGACATTGCGACAACTGAAACGGGTTAGCTGTTTTATTATTATTGTTTCCTTTAATTGCATATATTTTTTTCTTTTAAATTCTTCGGTAATCGTTCCTTAATTATCGTGTGTTCACTTTGCCCTATGTGCCTATTCACTTTACCCGGTGGATTGGGCAAAGCGGATAGCGGTACCAAGTTTGATGTGATTAACAATTTTAAGTAAAGTACTGATGTTACATTATTTTTGTTGATTATATTTAAAAGTTCAATAAATACTGTTCCAAACTCAGTCATTGTTTTTTATCTGTCTGTATCGAATCCCTTACTATAGCCCGCCATAGGTTAAGGTGTCCACTTTGCCCGGCCTTCCCCTACATCATATATTTTTTTAGTTTTATCATTCTCTTATTTAAGAAGTTACAGGGGGGGACACACATTTTACCACTTTGGAAGTATCTCTCGCGCAAACTATTCAGTTTAGAAAAAAAATATATTAGAAACCTCAATATCATTTTTGAAGACCTATCCATAGATACCCCACACGTATGGGATGGAAAAAATTTTTTTTGAGTTTCAGTTCTATGTATAGGGGAACCCCAAAATTTATTGGTTTTTTTCTATTTTTGTGTAAAAATCTTAACGCGGTTTACAGAATACATCTACTTACTAAGTTTCAACAGTAGATATACTTAGTTTTTATAGTTTCGGAGAAAAGTGGCTGTGACATACGGACGGACAGACAGACAGACATGACGAATTTATAAGGGTTCCGTTTTTTGCCATTTGGCTACGGAACCCTAAAAATGGAAAATTTTGGATGTTTGTATCTTCATCACGCGCTAACCCTTTGAGTATGTATATGCGCTATATACTTTATGCGCTAACCGTTGTACTGTAGCTCGAGCACGAATATTTGCGAGAAAGTATTCGTATGGTTAACGTAAGCAATAGGGTCTTGGACTGTATTGTTAAAATGATGTGATATTTCGTCTAAAGCTAGTTTATGGGCCTAAAATACATATTTAATATGAATTAGTAATAAAGAATTCGGATTTTATTTTATTTTATGCTTTTAAAATATTTATTTTGTATGTCCAAATCACGTGACCACAAACGCCAATTACGACGCGTGACGTCATCTTCCACTGTCAGTCTATCACTTTCATGGATATATTTAAGTCCATGAGTGTGTATGACAGTGGAAAGTGACGTCATGCACATCAATGACAGGACAGTAGCGTTTTAGCGCGAAATTAAAAAGTGTAAAATATTTTTGCTTTTATTTCCATAAAAACCGATTAATTTCTGCGGGAAAACATATTTTACAGACATTTTATTATCTAATCAACACGTTTATACACTTTCGACAAAACAGTCCAAGACCCTATTTGTCAAATTTGTATGGCATTTTAGTACCATTTACGCACGATAGGGGCGCTTTTGAAAAAATGCCATACAAATTGCTTACGTTAACCATACGAATACTTTCTCGCAAATATTCGTGCTCGAGCTACTGATTATGATGAAACTTAGCTCACAGATAGTCTATCAGCAGGTCTAAAAAATAGGGTTTTATCACTTTTATTTTATCCCGGTTGTCTGTTCCGGAACCAAGTAATGCATATTCTTGTATGTACATAGCTTACATAAACGACTATGTGCGACGTTACCATCGTTATTTCCTTGAATATGTAAATCAGAAAAAAACATTTATCTCTCTTATCACCTCTCACTGGTTAAATAATCATAAAAATTAATGTGCTTCTATTCCGTCCTATAGTGGACAAATATTGACTTAATCATCCGCTATTAGTCCGTAATAGTTTTAAAATTTTAAATACACAATTCACATCCTTAAGTAATTGGAATCAAATAAAGAATACAGTAGCTCAGTTGAAGAATCGTTTCCATCCGCCAGCGTTTTTCTTATTTTTTATGCAATTCTTGACATTTACACGGAATACGAACAAGGAAGATTTTTATTTTGAGAACTAAAAACTCTTTATATATTATCCTTCCGTCTACTGTAAACGGTCTACAGTATGACATGTTTAACAAGGTGATTCTCCCTCTTAACCCCCGCCCAACTCCGAACGCGTATACCTTAGATCTATAGTTTTACCTTTTATTGTTAAATAACTCAAAGCAGATTAAATTAGAAAGTATTCGAGCTTTTATCTTAATAGAAAGCCTAGACACGTCGTCTACGAATCAAAAAGAGTACAGAATGCAAACAACGCTACTATGTAAGTTAATCCTATAATAGGTAGTCGATCTTCGAAGTTAACATGCCAATCTCAAGCGACATTCGTCTCTACATTGTTATTCCAAACTTTACGACGTGGGAAAATGTAGGAGACAATTAATTTTCGTTTATTGTGTAAGGTACACATATAAAGGTAACGTTACAGCGAAATGGCAATGGCATTGTAAGGTAGTACAATCGTTCTCGTACGTACCATAAATGTGAACATATCACGCGCTTTCATCTGCTCAGCGCGGCGGCCGCGGCGCCGGTATAGGACTGACGCGCCGAAGTTAAAATCGATTACGCCTCCGCTTTAAAGCTATGAATATTTTAACTGATCCGCATGATTGACTCATTGTTAAGATTTGGTGTCATAAGACGAACGTTCGTATTTGATCCGGAAAGAAAGTGACCTATTGCATGAATAGATATACGGTGTTTACAGGATATCAAGTCACATACATGTACCTCTACCTACTCGCTCATACAACACGTGTAGAAGATTATTTGGATATTTTATATTTTATTCATTAGTATCCAATGACCTGAAAGCCAAGTTTTATCCAAACTGAAATACAAAAATAATACTAACATGTTTATGATTATTTTTACTTTAGGCTTGAATACTTTAGGCTTGGAGGTTGGTGTCCACTGCCCATGTTATGATAATAATTGAATGTGCTAATTCAACAATTAAAAAGTCAACACAATCAAAAGCCACGGCCATTTATGCTGTACTTTTTGAGTGATTTTGGTACTCGCAAGCCAATCAAAACCTAAAGGGTACACAGCTAGTTCCCGTTGACCTAGAATCATGAAAGGAAAGAAGCTAGGTATGTCTCATAGCATAACGACCGATAAGAAAAAAATAATGTTTATGTATTTCAAAAAAGTCAACTTAACAGGATATGAAAAAAAAAATTACTGTTCAATGTTTTACTGAGAAAGTTTATACCTAGTTAATACTTATGTAGGTAAATACCTATTATTTATAGGTATATTGTAAACTTTTTCAGTAATCTTACCATTGAACAGTAAAATATTTTTTGTTTCAGTTTTTCAAGTGGTCAAATTACTAATATTCCTTAAAATAATCGGCAGATATTTGGTCACAATGGCTGGGACAATAAGATGAACCTTCGTTTTGTTAATCTGATGTGCTTGAGTATTTCAAGATGGCGATTTTTAATAATAAATTATACATGTTTAAAAACTACAGTGGTAGCAAAAAAATCTTATTTTTTATCTACCCCATATTGTATCAGTATTTACAGTAAAAGTTCACATACGAACTACTCAAATATGTTATGAAAATGTTATATATAGGTAGGTATCATCTATCCTTAACGAGATACAAGATTACGAACAATTTTATTTTTAATTATTATAATAACGAAGACCTGACTAGTTTTACGTAGAAAATTATTTGTGTTTAGCAGAGCATTAACACTGTAGGACCAACTATTGAAAAATCGCTGTTTGAGACCATAGACAGCTGAGATTGAATGGAATAAAAAACGTGTACGCGGAAATATGTGAGGTCGTGGACCGTGGATTCCCGTGTCAAGTGTCACGGGCAGGAATAACTGAGACGAGTCGAGGGCAAGAGCCACGACCAGCTATTGTCCGCTGTGGCACGACGAGACGAATCACAACGCAGGCTTCATGACCCACGTCAATGCAGTCACGAAATTTATTTACCAAACTCTTTCACTTAAAATACACCAGTATCCCCGACTGTTAAAAACTCACCTTGCTCATTTTTTCCCACGAATAGCACCGATTTCATTAGTTTTTACAGAACTCCTGCGGAGCATGGTGAGGTAAGTCAGATGAGATGATAGAGCCAAGGCGAATTAAACGCCTGAAAATTATATTGAGCAATAAAGAAGTGAGAAAACAGTGGCTTCGTGATTTAAAATTCAAAATTGCTTTTAGGCGGACTGGTTTAAAATTTTAGTTACAGGCAATCTTACAATTAATTCGTCAAAGTAGTACCTACTAAGTAGTAGGCAGGTGTCTACCCACGCACATACTATGTGTATAGCAAAGTTTGCATTGGGTGATAGCTCTCCTCTATGTGGCCATGGTCATCCTGTCTATTCTACAATCTATTCTAAACACCCAACCCAACATTGTGAGTTTTGATTATGTCTTGTAATGTGACGACGAGGGCAACGTCGAGGACGAAGCACACATCGTTGGCTACGAGGCAAAATCCAATAAGTAATGAAATGTTAGTTTTGAGATAGGTAATTCAAATTAGTTTTGAATCAGTAGGTACGGTAGAACCAGTGACGGAAACCTATTAATAGGTAACGTATATTAATCCTCCGTAAATTAATCCTCTATTAATGGGTAACGTAATAGTGTAGCTCTGGTGTTAAGAGACGAGCTGGCAATTCCGATCGCATATGTTACAAAAAGCCTATTAATGTATTTCAGTTAAGTTTGAGGGCAATATTATTAGATTACTACTATACTAACTATAACTATAGTTCACAATAATTTGTAGATATTATTTATTGCATTTTCTTTTTTAATGAGTAATAGTCGATAAACTTACTACTTCGGAACCCTACATTGCGCGTGGCCTGACACGCACTTGCCCGGTTTAAAAAACCGATTTATGAATATAAACTAATTATTTGAATTACCTATGTAATGTATATTGTATAATAAAAGGCGGAATATGGCGAACATACCAAATTGTAATGCTAACACCATAATGCAACTAACGCATAATATTTCAACAAATAAATCGAATTGATTGGATTAAAAAATATTTGAAGCTAAAACCTATTATAACTATGTATTCAGTAAATATTAAATTGCGTAAAAACATACAAGTACTAAAATTTTACAAAATATACATCATAGGTTTAACACATTTAAAAGATAATACTTAATTTTATTTTCAACTCATAATAATTCGGTGGGCATGGGAAGTTAAACACCAAAATCAAACAAGTTGTAATATAATATTTATTAAATAATTTTCTAACAATGACAATGTACAATCTCAAATTTTAATAAATGAAAGAAGATGGTTAAACAACTAATAACGAAAATAAACATAGGTATTAGGTTCATGTAATGTATCTTACAAATGTGCGGCTGATAACTAATACTTGATTGTAATATATAAACTTTAAATCCATATGCTAAAAATATATTATTGTTGCTTACCTCTAAAAAATATTACTTTTAATCAATTTCGTGTAACAACTTTACACTAAATAATAATACATATAACAATGGAAGAAATATTATGTATTTAAATTAGTAGTCATTCTTAGATAAATTATAATACATATATATATATAAAAGAAAGTTGTGTTAGTTACACTATTTATAACTCAAGAACGGCTGAACCGATTTGGCTGAAAATTGGTGAGGAGGTAGCTTAGAATCAGGAGACGGACATAGGATACTTCTTATCCCGGAAAATAGACCTGTTCCTGTGGGATAAGGTAAATTTTTGTTGTATGTAGTTGATAGATTAGTTATTTATACAGATATAAAATAAAGCTCGGGGATGGATATAGGATACTTTTTATCCCGGAAAATAGACCTGTTCCTATGGGATAAGGTAAAATTTTGTTATAAGTATGTAGTTGATAGATTAGTTATTTATACCTACAGATATAAAATAAAGCTCGGGGAGGGACATAGAATACTTTTTATCCCGGAAAAAAGACCTGTTCCTGCGGGATAAGGTAACATTTTGTTATTATAGTTGATAGATAGCTATTAGTCATTATTATTAGCGCCTTTTATGACTCCTTTTTTTACCGAAGTCAAAACAGAATTCTTATAGTTTCGTCATACCTTTTGTCTTTTTAGAAATATTCAGTCGTTTGACAGTTGCCGCGATTGACAGGGATAGGGTGAGGGAGTAGGAGTGGGAAGAAAAGGGAGAGGGAGAGATTGATAGGCGGTACAAAGTTTGCCGGGTCAGCTTGGGAGCGGGAGCGGGAGCGTGTGAGGGAGAGGGAGAGGGAAAGGGAGAGGGAGAGGGAGACGGAGACGGAGAGGGAGAGGGAGAGGGAGAGGGAGGAGCACACAGAAACTGTAACGGCTAAGAACGGCTGTACCGATTTTAATGATTTCTGATTTGTTACATTCTTAGGCGATACGAAGTTCGCCGGGTCAGCTAGTCTATATATATAAAAGAAAGTTGTGTTAGTTACACTATTTATAACTCAAGAACGGCTGAACCGATTTGGCTGAAAATTGGTGAGGAGGTAGCTTAGAATCAGGAGACGGACATAGGATACTTTTTATCCCGGAATATAGACCTGTTCCTGTGGGATAAGGTAAAATTTTGTTATATGTAGTTGATAGATTAGTTATTTATACAGATATAAAATAAAGCTAGGGGATGGATGTAGGATACTTTCTATCCCGGAAAATAGACCTGTTCCTATGGGATAAGGTAAAATTTTGTTAAAAGTATGTAGTTGATAGATTAGTTATTTATACCTACAGATATAAAATAAAGCTCGGGGAGGGACATAGAATACTTTTTATCCCGGAAAAAAGACCTGTTCCTGCGGGATAAGGTAACATTTTGTTATTATACATAGTTGAAAGATAGCTATTAGTCATTATTATTAGCGGGAGCGGGAGCGGGAGCGGGAGCGGGAGCGGGAGCGGGAGCGGGAGCATGAGAGGGAGAGGGAGGAGCACACAGAAACTGTAACGGCTAAGAACGGCTGTACCGATTTTAATGATTTCTGATTTGTTACATTCTTAGGCGATACAAAGTTTGCCGGGTCAGCTAGTACATTATATTTTCAATGTAACACTTTTAAATTTTATTCACTCAGACTTGCTTTTAACTGTATAAAGAATTTGGTTTGTTTGATGAATCAGGTAAAGCGCACTTACAAACACTGCATTGGCCCTGAAAAAAATAAAACATTTTTATATATCCAGCAAAAAAAAGCATACTACATAGTTAACTCTAACAAAATGAATGAATGCACAGCATGATTCTGTCAGTATACTATTTATTTGGAAAATAGGTAGCTTATCATGAGAGATGGGGATATTGATTTTATTGTGTGTATTTAAAATAAAAAGGTACGGATTTTGTCATCAAATAAGCATATTTCAACTTTGAACTCCTCTACAACTTATACTCTATTCTGCTCTACTTAAGTTTGTTGTTGTGGTGTACATCATACAGCCATGATGGCTTATAAGATAATCTAAATTTTACTAACAAAAAATAACCGACTTCAAAGTCTAAAAAACTACATAGTTGTCAGATCTCGTTCAAATTTATGTGAGACCACATGACAAGCGCCTGCTTTCGATTAAAAAAAGAATCATCGAAATCGGTTGGCGTGATATTGAGTTATTCGTCAATTTGTCACGCACATCTTAACACAAATTTACGACATAAGTGGTTTTCTCATAGATGCCATTGTCAGATCTCAATAAAATTTATGTGGGACCACATGACAGCCACCAGCTTTCGATTAAAAAAAGAATCATCAAAATCGGTTCGCCCAGTCCAAAGTTCTGAGGTAACAAACATAAAAAAAAAAATACAGTCGAATTGAGAACCTCCTCCTTTTTTGAAGTCGGTTAAAAAGGATGCAATTTCAATATTTGTCAGTATGTCAGTTAAAGATGCTAATTGATATACTGACAAATACTGACCACATAAGACGTAATTACAAAATACATAATAGTACCTACAATAGGTACAGAATAGTCACTCCACAAAATCATTTAAATGAATAGCGACTCTTGCTCTGACACAATAAAGTGTAATTCAGGTTGCATGTGTGCCTTCACTCAGCGGGACCCCCTATCCTAAAACGATATGAGTATGTCCAGGATTTAGTTCCAAATTTGTTCTATCAAATGCAGTCAAAATTAGATTTTGTTCCGTCAAAATTAACGAAGGGCGTTGGTTTTAAATCAACCTCCAGCCAGCGGGACCCTCTCCATTTATAGGTCACAGAAACTTGAAATGGGTGTGAAACTTTAGTTCTACTTTCATTTATTACGATCTAAGTGAAAACGATGTACTAGCGTAAATAATTTCAAAAATAACAAGGTTCAAAAGAACCTCCAGCCAGCGGGACCCTTTTTATTTATATGTCTCAAAAACTTGAAATGGGTGTCAAACTTTAGTTCTACTTTCATTTATTACGATCTAAGTGAAAACGATGTACTAGCGTAAATAATTTCAAAAATAACAAGGTTCAAAAGAACCTCCAGCCAGCGGGACCCTTTTTATTTATATGTCTCAAAAACTTGAAATGGGTGTCAAACTTTAGTTCTACTTTCATTTATTACGATCTAAATGAAAACGATGTACTAGCGTAAATAATTTTAAAAATAAGGGTCCCGCTGGCCAAAGGTTCTTTTGAACCTTATTATTTTATTAAATTAATTTATTAATTAGTATTAAAAGTACCTTGTAATCCGACAAATTACAAATCAATTTGAACTTTTATGAAATGAATTTTTATTTTTATGTATATACAATCAATAGTAATAGGCGTGTTGGATTACAGGGGGCGCCAGATCAGACAGGGTCCGGATTACTGCGGGTCTACTGTATTAGAA
This sequence comes from Thymelicus sylvestris, assembly GCA_911387775.1. Lineage (NCBI taxonomy): Eukaryota > Metazoa > Arthropoda > Insecta > Lepidoptera > Hesperiidae > Thymelicus > Thymelicus sylvestris. Next base: position 10,988,998 of record OU426888.1, read on the forward strand.
TAAAACAAAATACATACTGTCCCTCTTTGAAATACTCTTTAAGAGTGTTAGAAAATCTCTTTGAATATTTGACAAATTCTCTCTTTCTTTGTTCCAATGCCTGTTTACCAGGGCCAGGAGTGTATGTGGATACTTCATTAACTGCATCCAGCAGTTTTTTAATTGCTGAAGCTATTTCCCTGTGAAAAAACTTTAATGAATATTTTGTTTTTGAAATAAGAAAGAAAACAAAACCATCAAGCATGAAATAACTTAATTATTGTTAAGTTTTTTAATTGCTGAAGCTATTTCCCTGTGAAAAAACTTTAATGAATATTTTGTTTTTGAAATAAGAAAGAAAACAAAACCATCAAGCATGAAATAACTTAATTATTGTTAAATGACCACTGCACTTCATGAAAATACTCATGAAAACTAAGCACCATTTGTTTCAATCTTACATACATATAATATATCTGTGAGTGTTAGCAGTACTTACTTGATTGTCTCCAAAAAAGTCTTCCTGTCTGTAATCTCATCAGGTATTCTACTCAAAATCTTTTTCAGAGCTGTAGATTTCTTATTCAGTTCTTGGAATGCCTCCTCTGATCTGTTCAATCTTAAATCTGAACCTATATAGAAATAGATCATTTATACAGATTGAACATTGAAATCATATTATACAAAGCTTGAGTATTGTTAAATTGTCTAAAGAAATAAGGAAGTGCCTGTACTATCAATTTAATATTGCGAAAAACATACTCTGTAAGATAAAAATACTAAATAAGACTCATCTAAAGAAATGGATTATAAGTAGGATACATGAAAAGTATTTTACATTCTGCTTCTGTCAGGGTGCCTTGAAGCCGTAATAGACTTTCGTTCATGTTAACAGGAATGTCAGCTCGGCGCATAATTCCTGCTACCAAATCATAATTGAGTCCAGGGATAGCTGCTTCTGCCTTTGTAAGAGCAGCACGCAGTGTCTGAGAAGCTCCCAAGTCATATTTCTCTAGCTGTAATTGTAATTAACAACAATATAACAAAAACATTGCAATCACTTGAGTAGTTGTTAGATAAATATGATTACAGCACTAAAAGATAGATTATTAAAGTTATTAGTACTAATAATGATGATTTGTATTGTCATAGTTTTATTGAAGGCTGATGCTAGTCATCCGTTAAATGGACAAATAAAATAACTTTAGTTGTCTGTAAATTATTATCGTTACGTGACTTTTACAGGGCTGGGGGCTTTACCCATACAATTAACGTCATGATAATAGGGCTCCGTCACAGATGTCAAGGAACCCCGTTTCGCAGGGTCCTTTTTTTCTGTAAATAAAAACACTAACAAACTAACATATCTATTTTTTGATTTCGATCACGTGACTTTTTCAAGGATCACTCTTGCACAGGTACTCCGTCCTAAACCTAAAAGTCTCAGTTATTTTATTCGTCCGATAGTCAGTCGACTGAGTTGTTTTGTCAGATAGTCGGACGACTAAGTTATTTTATTCGTCTGATAGTGTTTAAGTACTTTATTTCGGATAGTCGGACGAATAATAATATAATTATTAATCATACGTTTTACGCATCAAGTCATTCCGTTTATTGAATTTTATCCAACCCTAGGATTTGCATAATGGTATTTTTTACGGACAGATTTTTTTGTATTTTTATATTTTCTGCTCTTACCTGAGTTAAAACTGGACGTATAAGAACTGGTAAAACTAAAGAAGTGACAGGCAGTTCATCGCCCATTGTCATTGTGATCGAGTTTTGTAATGCAGTTTTGAACACAAAAAAAAATAATGATCTGTTAGTTTCCAATGGCACAAAAACCAATATATTCACTATTCACTACAAAAAATCCATTACAGCCATTAAAATGTAAATATTACAATCAAATTAGTCAAAAATATGGAATGGGAAATAGAAATAGAATTTTGACGCTTGACAATTTGATTTGATTACATTGATGGATGGACGATTGAAACAGACTAAAAAGACGATGGTGCTAACATTTTAAACAGACAGATCACAGAGTACTAATTTATACCAAGCCACGGCAAGACTGCACCAATGTCACCAAGAATTTTATATATAAACTTAGGGATACGCAAAAAGTATCGATACTTCTAGGTATCGATACTTTTGTTTCGATACCAAGTACTTTTGGTATCGATACTTTTGTTCCGATACTATCGAGGTATCGATACTTTCTAGAAGTATCGATACTTTCCTTAGTCCATTTCCAGTAAATTATTAGCATAAGAAAAATACCAATTATTAATCGATGAAAGCTAAAACATTATTCGGTGAATTCCCAGTAATTGACGAGCACTTATGTGTTTTACCCTTCGATCACTAATAACAGTTATTTTAAAAGTGATCGAAGGTTTTACCATTTTATTTCATTGAACTATTTTCAGTTTTTCTACGAGTAACCTTTAGCGCTGTTTCCGACTCGGACGTCCGATCCGACTATCGGATCGGATGTGTATTGCGTACTCAAACAAATGTATGGCACGAGCGCCTTCCGATTGTCTGATCAGACTATCGGAGAGAAAAATCGGAAATCTATTCCCAGCCTTACGGGTTGAATAATCTGTGTAGTGTTTTTTGTCTTTTAAACTATGTCACTTATTCAGTTTTCTGATAATTGCAGCCCTTAAAAGTATTATTGCATTATTTGCACAGCATCTTTCAGTTCCTTAGTTATAGGAAAGTACTTTTATGACAACGATACGCTTATGACTAACTCATGTAGTATAGAGGTAAGGAGAGCCATCTCTGTGCGTGAAAATTTTCCCGTAAAAAAAAGGTTGTCTGTAAAGTCGGTTTACGGACGGTAGTTTAACGTGACAACGTCATGACCGCTCCACTCAACTACGATCGCCTACGGCTCGCCGATGCCGTAGGCGAGCCGTAGCTCGCTACGCTACGATATGCCGATCGTAGCCGATACTGAATCTCTCTCACTTTTGCCGCTCTCTCGCTCGCGGAACGCTACATTTTTTCAAAGATGCGCCCAGCTCATCGTTTTAATAGACGTTATCACGTCAAAAACGCGTCCAATAACGGGTGGCGCTGTGGTAGCCTAGGATAAATTTTATTGCACTCAGCAAACTTCACTCCCCAGCTCCGTATACAACGTTAATATCGTAGTTAATATGTTAATATCGTAGTTATTCCGACGCCAGCGCTATTATCGCAGGATGGTGGTAGGTATTGGAATCTCTATTATCAGTATACAACTGGACACTATTTCAACTTTCCACCCATATGAGATGGCTCTTCTTACCCTCTATACTCCATGCACTAACTGTCTGGCAGTTTCTTATTATATATCTACTAGTGGATACTCGGCATGTTCCACTAAGATACATTATTTTGTGATAAATATGACAGATCGGTGTTTTTGTGTTGACGTTGATGCGCCATCGTTACAAATTATCTTCAAATAAAATTGTTGTATTGTAAAAGTAGAAAATCGACTTTATCAATGGACTGAATGTGTTTAATGCATTGCTTTAGTGGTCTCAAACCATCTTCGGATTACTGCCTTTCAAATAAAACCAGTTTGAGGGATATCGGTTGAATGGATTCAGTGTCTATATAGGACATCCGTACAAACATTTTTTGTGTTACATATTATATATGTGTATATAGATTGGATATTAGTGACTATTTTGTGAGACATATTCCTGTTAGATTTTTTTGCAAAACTTTGCAACACACGCAACATTCCATTCAGGTTTTTTATAAATGTATTGAAAAGTACTCGATACCTGAAGGTATCGATACTTTTGTTTCGATACTTTTTTGGTATCGATACTTTTGATACGATACTGGTATCGAGTAAAGTATCGATACTTTTGAAATTTTGCGTAACCCTATATAAACTAGACTTCAAGCATCGAAGTCCGGCTGGTCGAAGAGGTACCTGAAGATATAAGATATTGTGACTTGTGACATTGGATCACAGACATATAAACAGAAGCATACGTAACAAGGAACAAAATAGCGTGCCATTATGACTACATAGAAATCTACTGCACACATTGACAATAATCAGGGTCGAACTCAGAACGTAAGAAATATGATAATTATTCAACTTATTCTAAAATAGATATTAACCTTATAATGGAATATTAACTTTATTTACAGTAAATAATAATAATAATTCATTAATAACTAATAGGTACTTAATGTACATACAAGGGACCTAAAACTAATATTAACATAATGTTAGCGTATTTGGCTGGCCCTAAAATGTCCCAACTTTAAAAAGAACGATGAAAACTAATTGAAGTATTATTACATGGAGGAATCCACGGTCTTTTTAGGGGTGACCTTAGATAGTAAACTTCAGTGGGGCCCACATATAACAAATCTCGCGACTAAACTCGGTAGGGCTGCTTATGCTGTTAGGAAAATAAGGCAGTTTACTGACGTCGAAACTGCTAGGATGGTTTATTTTGCATATTTTCACAGTATTATGTCATATGCCATCTTGCTGTGGGGCAAAGCAGCCAGTATAGAACAAATTTTCATACTACAAAAAAGAGCTATTAGGGCTATTTATAAACTTAGATCTCGTGAAACTTTGCGTGACAAATTCAAAGAAATAGGTATACTTACAGTAGCCTCACAATATATCTATAGTAACGTGGTTTTTATACGGAATAATATAAGCGCGTATAAACAAAATTTTGATATCACTAATCGCCAAACAAGAAAAATGCACCAGTTAGTAACGCCATCTTACCGTCTTTCTAAAGTGAAGCGATCTTTTATGGGCCGTGGTGTACAGTTCTATAATAAAATCCACGGACCTAAAAAAAAGACGGACGTAATCCCAAGAACAAATTCAGTGAAGCACCCATCGGAATTCCAACTCTCTATTCGTACAAGTACACAGACGCACACATTGACACCATACTGTTTTGACATTGACACCATCGCGAATCAAAAATTACAAAATTACGCACACATAGTAAGCGGTCGGCCATTGTTATGCTTCACTCTCGATTATACGAGGTTATGTCCGTCTTTTTTTCACGTCCGTGATAAAATCCCAAAGTTAATACGTGATTTGCCAGTGGAATTATTTAAGAAACATGTAAAATCTCAACTTTTAGGCAAAGGCTACTATACTGTAGATGAGTACATAAATGACAAAGACGCATGGAAATGACTAGATCTGCAACCAGTTCCGTACAGGCTAGTGATACTTCTTTGTAAGAAATATACCAATGTATTTTATTTTTAAAAGATGTGCTGAGGAGTTTCTTTCGGCTTTTCTTCTCCTCCATGACAAAGCACCTTTCCGAAAAGCTGGTAAATTAAAAAAATGACGTGCATAAGTGTATCAATGATACCTACATGAATAAATGATTTTGAATTTGAATTTGAATTTACTAGCGTATAGAATGGACACCGCGAACTTGACACTTCTGTTTATGTCTGTGCATTGGATGAATATTTTCGGCCAGTCACAGGCCTATTGAGATATTTTGTATTTGTTTAAGTATTGATAAAATGAAATATATTTTTTGTCTATACGTGGCCTAAGTAACTTGATGTCCAGCTGTTGTACTATACAGTGAAACCAACCAACTTATCTGTGAATTGAAGGAGGGCGCTGTCGAACGCATTGGACCAATCATTGGACGCAATTCGAGAGGTAGTAGATGACAAATGAATGAGTACAAAGAACTTATGAATGGCATTAGTTCCAATTTTCGTCACTTCACAGATAAGTTGTGGCACTGTAAAGTTCAATATGAGTCCGACTGTTCTCTTCTCTATGTGGTATAGAGTAGGTTGAGTACTTATTCTGTCACTGCGTTTTAACCTAGTCTGTGGTATTTATACTGTCTGTCATCATCAGTCATCACCAATCAATGGCTGCGTTCCAGTAGAGGCTCACATCGCTCACAATGATCAAAACGCGTTCCACATGGCGACCACGGTCGTCATGGTCGCGGTGAAAACGTCATTGATGACGTCATTAATTTCGCTCACGGCACGCTCAAAACAACCCACTTCACGGGGTGGGTCAAAGTGGTCGAATTTCAGTGTTGCCAGATACGACGAAGTTACTCTCGCCAGTTTTTAGACCTGGCAACACTGGGTAGAAATGGATGGTGATAGAAATTTGGCGCAATTTTATAAAAGATAAGGATGGTGATGGAAAAAATTACTGTATACGATTCGACAAGAGATACTTTAGTGGATTATAGTAGTTTCTCCAGCAGATGCTCGACGTGGGGTCACAAGTTGATATAAATATGTTAAATTATGTAAATAATTTCAATGTTTAATTAACTATACATATAGCCATGTATACATTTTTCCTCGTCGGTCAATATCATTAACATAATTATTATGCAATTTTTTATTATATTAATTTGTCTATTCATAAAAAAAAATGTTTTGTTTGTAGATATACTTTTTTGCTAGTATAAAAATAAAATTGATAATTAATTATGTAACGTTTATTTATAGCTTAAAAATTATAACTTAACCTCTAATGTTTCAGACTTGTCTTATTCTCAACATCATAGAGTACATTTTGTATCAACGGCTAAAACGTGTAAATACTCTGTGGCTTGACCTTGAACGCTCACGTCGCTCACTATACCCGTTCCACTTGGGTGTATGATTGTAACGCTCACAAGCTAGTGGAACGAAAAAATCGCGGTCGTGAGCGTGGTCGTTGTGATCGTCTACTGGAACGTAGGGACTGTCATCAGTGTCATCTGTCATCACGTTTCACGTCACGTATTTTATTGTTTACGTCTGTGGTTTACGTTCTCGGTTCTCGGATTCGGAAATAATTTAATTACATTGGAATTACATGATAAAAAAGAGGAAAATAATAAACAAGATCACAAAACAATAATACTGAAGCGCCCATCCTAAAATGGCTAAGAATACTTCAAGTTCAGCTTTTCGTAAGATAGACATTGATCAGTATAACGAGGATAATTTCAAGGAAGATGAAGCTGAACAGTCAGTACCTACTGGACCTGATGAGGGAGAAGTTTGTTCATTACTCAATCAATATCCTTTTTATTTTATCTAATAAACCTCTAATGGTTTTTAAACAATCCTCAGTTGTGGCATATAAAACGACATTTAATATTACACAGATTTTGTATGAATCATACTTTGATTACAGAGTTTCTATGTAATTCCATTTTCGATACCTTGCTATCATCTTTTTAAGAAATTGTGCTAATCGAGATTAAAAGTTTTACACAGGATGTACTTCAGTTTATATTCATGCTACCCAGCATGCTACTATCATATTGTATATCTTTTGATAACAATATTAGTCTTATGCATGCATATTTATAATTACATGTCAAGCCTGCGGTCCTATGTTATAACTGGTTGCAAATGTAATCTAAATAATATATTATTTAAAAGCATAATTCATTAATTTGCAGTATTTAGTTTCCTAAATATACATAAATACTAGATGTGTAATAAATTTGATTGCTTACATGATGGCACAACTCATGCACATTCTATGAACTAAACTTCTTACATAAATGCAGTCTAGTATGTAACTGATTATAGTGAAAGCTTCAACTAATTATTATCCTACACATTTATGTCTGTATTTGATTGCAACAGAAGGACATGACATTTCAGTATAAAGTTGTCAATTAGTCCATAAAATTTAATTTGTTCAATTATATCCACAGTATGTATGTATCCACAGTCCTGTATCAGACATTGGCAACCAACCAGTGCCGGATTAATCAAGCGCGGGCTCGTAGCAAATTCTTTCAGAGAGACCTTGATCTATGGGTTCTTAAGTATAAAGTGGTAAAAAAACAATTCAACACTCAATATGTTTATTTGCCATCTATATGTTACAATTTTGTGGTAATTATTAGTCCAGTAAATTACTATAGGCCCTGCTAGGCTCTGATGAGTACAAAAGTTTAAATATGCAGGGCACCCTTTCGTGCGGGGCCCGTAGCAATTGCTACGTGGTTAATCCAGCACTGCAACCTACATACAACCTATATTATTATATGAAAACATATACCACCGGAGACCTTGTTAAGTTTGTCAAGTGTTCTATTAGCTATTATTATTTTATAATTTTATAGTATAACAAGCTCCGATAAAAATAAGAGCAACTCCCTTTGTCACCCACTACATGTGACAAATGGGGAAAGGATCCAATAGATATTTATTTCACACAAAAATGAAAATGAAATGACAAAAATATTTTTCTCTTATGACTAATTATGTTGCCTGGATCATAAAAATTAATTTTGCATTTTAACATAAATATTACTTTTGTATTTCCTTAATATTAATATACAGGAAGGTTTGTTGAAGCTCTTAAACTTGTTTTGAGTAATGCACCATTAGGAACAACAGATCAGACAATAAAAGTAAGTATACATCTTAATATATATAAATTATGTGTCACATTGTTTGTCCGCGATTGACTCCTAAACTACTTAACCAATTTTAATCAAATTTGCACTCCGCTTGCAGTATGATCAAACTTAAAAGATAGGATAGCTTACTGCTTACAATGTTCCTTATGGAACATGGAAGGTTTTAATTAAAAAAAAAACTTTTGACAGAACAAAGTCTATCCGGGCAGGTAGTATGTTGTGTATTTGAACATACAGGTATAGAAAATTATGAAATTCTGAAAATGACTGCTTGCCGAAATGAAAAGTATTAAAAATAAAAGATTAAATTGTATCTTATAAAGTAAAGTTGGTGTTAGCTGATTTAGGTGATAGCTAAGCTGTAATTTTTCATTTAGATGGTTATAATATTGTACTAATCAGGAATTTTGTACATCAGGATGGTGCTCTGGCTCTCACACTCAAAGTCCTGTTGGCGATAAAATCTGCACAAATAGAAGAAGTGGTCGGAACTTTATCAAGAGATGACATAGATGTTCTCATGAAATATATTTATAGAGGTTTTGAGTACCCCTCTGAAGGCTCCAGTGGACATCTGTTGCTGTGGCATGAAAAGGCATTCAACATTGGGGGCTCTGGTTCTATTGTAAGAGTGCTCTCTGACAGAATGAAGGTGTGAACATAACATTGCTTACTAATTTTATTATCAATAAACTCTATAAAGTACACAGTTGTTTATTGTATCTACTCCTTTGTAACTAATTATTTACAAAAATAAATCAGGTACTCAAAAGTGTTGTTAAGCTTAAACTGTAGATATGACATTGCTGAATACGGGAATACGGGAATTTTTAGCCGTATTGGGGCGGCTTAGAATACTAACCCCAATCCCACGCCGGATGGGTGTCGTAAAAGGCGACTAAATTCGGCCCGCTGTTGGTAGGGCCCCTCGAGGGATTATATTGGTAATATTGATTTAATTGTTAATTAATACCATTATTACTATTATTATTTCTCCATGAGGTTCGCCTGGATAGCTACCACCCTCGAGCATGAGTCAGCCGCCAAACGACTCGTCGTGTTCCTGCTGGAGGCTTGAGAGCCAGTTCTTTTTTTCTTTCTTTTTCTTCTCTCTTTCTTGGCCGACAACGCATCAGTGATGCCTTTGGTGTTGCTGATGTTCATGGGCGACGATAGCCACTTACCATCAGGTGGATCGTCAGCTTGTTTGCCGGCTATATCCATAAAAAAAAATACGGGATAGGTACTTGTAAATATAGCAAAAAAATTGCAAAGAAAGTAGATACTAAAAATATTTAATAGGTACATTAACAGGTTAGGTTTGGGTATTATTTATTTAAAAAAATATTTTGTATAATTATTTTTACTTGCTCACTAAATATTTCAATTATGAAAATATTATCTAAACATGTAAATAGACGCTTTTGTTCCTGGGTTGAATGGGATGATTTGTCACTTGTGATGAAGGAGGGAAACTCTTTCTCTCAAGTTTACTATGTAAATCCACGCTTCTTTAATTTAATATTTAAGTACAAAATTAATAGTATTATGATATATTCAGTGTGCACTGTGCACGTACCTAGGTAATCAGTTATAAAAAACTGTAAAATTTAAAAACTCCCAACAGGTAGAGCTAATGACCTTGAAACGCCTGAACAGATCTTCATAAATTGTAGCTAAGTAAGAACTAAATTGACAATTTAAAAGAGACTATTAAAAATTGTCTTCATTAAGTATATACAGGCAGTAGCGTAGCGTGGGGGGGCCCAGGCCCCACAGAGTACGTATGCCAGGCCCCGGGCGGCACATGAACAGGGGGCGGCAAGCCACACGATTTTTAAAGACGAAAAAAAATATACATTAAAATTAATTTTATTTAAATATTAATGTAAATTTTATTGTGCTATGAAAAAAAAAAAACAAGAAAAGTGCATTTTTAATTAATAAAAAATATATTTTAAATAATATGGGGGCGGCAAATTTTCGGTCGGCCCCGGGCGGCGGAAGTCCACGCTACGCCACTGTATACAGGGTTCATTAGGGTGTCCCAGGGCGAAGTGACCGCTCGGCGTCTATTAATTACTTGGACAAAACTATCAACATATATAATAGGTAGGTACGTAGCTAGGTAGTAGGTAGTTACCTATTTACCAAATTCCATATATGGATTTTCTTCAATATGTAATTTCAGAGATTCAGATTTTGTTAATTAATTCACTTGAGCGTCACCTATAAGAAGGCCCAGCAAAATATAGGTAGTGTAGGTACTCATTGAGTGGATTTGACCTCAATCGATCAATTTGATCAGAAGTGACTGTCACAAAACAGACGCAACGATTATGTAAATAAAGGTATGTATGACTGATATTTCCATAAATTATAGTGAGTGAATAAATGCTCATAAAAATATAAATCCTATAAACAATAATTGTTATGATACTCTGCTAATTTAATTGTTTATTTACATAATAAAAATAGAAATAGATCAGATACATACTAATATTTTCTCTTATAATTAGGTACACAGTAAGGTATATCAGTAGATATGTAATTGATGGTAGGTAGCTCAGATTAAAGAAGAAAGGGTAGGTAGGTAGTCGTCGCCGACGATGTTTTTCCCGTCCCGTACCTAAGGGATTGAGCTGCGTATGCACTATCGTATACATTTTCTATGAAACGATGTTTCCAAAACTTCACGTCCCGTTCCGTATGGGAAAAACCCGTTACATATGCATTGGCCTTTATCCTGATTCGAAATGTGTAACAACACTAATCAACCAACACAAAACGTTAATTAGGCGTGCAAGGCTTACAAACGCAGTGAATGTCCGAAGCACACCTACTTTACCGACGAGCGATCTGAGCGAAGGCTGAAGAAAGTAATAGTTTGTCCGGCCGGAAGCCTTCTCTCACCGACGATGGAAGGTGCCATATAAAAGCCCCTGAATACACTCCTATCGAATAGTTTTAACTGCACCGTGGACGTACGCTCACTTGCACCACAATGGGAACACTGGTCAGTATTTATTTTGTTGCTCTTATTAAGTTGAACTCTTAACATAAATACGAATTACCTACTCGGAAGCTGCTACAATCACTTTATGTAATAGCTTACACAATATGGTCTTATTTTTAAGTCATTCAGACTGAAACCGGCCGCTAGTTACATAAATAAAAAACAAAGTAAATAGCGTATTTCTCAACCTAATAAGTTGTTTTTTTACTTTCTATGCACGACCACGGTAAATGTACCCTACATTATAATAAAATTGTATAAATAATAGAATAGTAGATTTACCAGTTTCATACATAATGCTTTTTAATAAATAAAGTACCTATCTACTATATGTAGAAAATTAGAAATACATAATATAAGAACATCCTGGCTGTATAAAGTTAGAAAAGCATACTTAAATACAATGCTCTTAACCCCGGCCTGGAATCGAATCCGGGACTTAATTTGCAGGCTCGCTCACTACCATCAGTGTCAAGTATCAACTGGGCTACGTGGTTGTTCTATCGGTATCCTATACCCACACCAAACTTGCCAATTTATTAAATTTGAATAAATTTCATCTTGAAGATACTTAACAACTTTGTGCGTTTTAAATTTTCAGAAATTAATAACATTACTATGCTGCACAAGTTTTTGCCTTGCTTCGCACCATTCCCACTCTCACATTATACCGGTAGAGGGTTATGAAAGTGAACTTCAAGATCTTGGCGAGCACACTATAACACATGACACGCCAGTCAAAGTCATCAAAATCACTAAAACTGTCGCAGTGAAAGTGCCCGTCCCATACCCCGTGAAGGTGGTGCAAAAAGTGCCGTATCCCGTTCATGTGTCGAAGCCGTATCCAGTGCCCGTGCCGCACATAGTGCATGTCCCGCAACCCAGTGCGCCGACATCGCATCACGAACACCAACGTTTAGACAACGGACATTCCTCCGGCGATAATACTTACGATGTACACGAAAACAACGAAGCAAGCCCAGGTGGATACGGTCCTTCTGAAGGTGAATCATATGAAGGAGCTGGAAATGGTAATTATGGAAATTATCAAAATGCCCAATTTGGCAATGGATATGCGTCAGAGGGCGCACCTGAACAGTCCTATGAAGCCCCTAGCAGCTTCTACGGATCGCCCGGTGAACAAGAGGGAAGTAATTCATTCGAATCGAGGAGTTATGACGAGGCCATTCAAAAATACCTCAACGAACATCAACGTAATGGTCAAAACGCCGGCTCTGGCCATTATTAACCTGTACCTACTTATCATACTTTTTGTAAAAAACTCTGTGATTAAGTGTAATGTAATGCAATCACACATCAACTCTTTTTATTACTTTTAGGTATAAAAATGTCTTCTTGAAAGTATATTTCTGTGATAATTTACTTGTTAGGTGAATGCAAATCAGTGTGATTCTTGTTGTCTTTGGAACTTGTGCTGTATATTTTGAGCTAAAATTTGTTTCAACGGTGCATAAGGCGTGTGCATAGGACAGGTGCGTGTGTGTCATCATTGATCATAGTTCTATAATTGTTATATATTATGTTGTTGTTAGATGTGTACCTTTGTGTAATTAAAATCATAATAATGGTTTCTAGTAAATTATTACACAATTAAATATTGTATTGTTTTATTCTTTACTGTAACGATGAATTAAAATAATAGAACCACAAAGAAAACAATGTTGTTGCTTGTCATAAAAATCTAAAACACAAACAAAAAATGTTCATCTTATATTAAAACCTAGTGTATATTAAAATAGTTGTTGATACATTAGTCTCCTTCTTTTGTATAGTTTTATTGTTAATTGACAAAGGTAAGTAACAATCGTAACATTAGTTGTATCATTCATAACTGTAAAAGGTTAACATGATTTGTATATTTGTAAATTTACGCTTAGAATAGGAAATTCGCACTATCATTGCGGTGTCACTAACAAACTTATGTGATGTGATTTATATTCGTATCAGATAAATTTCCAATATTATCAGTCATTCGTGACACACGCAAGCGATTTCATTAGATCTAGAAGGGGTAAGGGGTATCAAAAATATTCCTTCAATTTCAAACGTAACATAAAATATAACTAAAAAAAAAAACTATGACCTATACTATAACATCTATTATCAAATTTCAAATTTGATGAATTTTTAAGCTATTGCATAGCTTTTATCGCGGATTTGAGCGCGGCGACCGGATCAAGAAATTCCGTAACGAAATAAAAGCTGACACCGCCCACTTGCAGTCAGTACTAGGATAGCAAAAACATGCAAGCAAGTGTGCCAAAACAAAGCTGGGGTATTAAATTTCTCATCGGAAGTGTTCACCTAGGCGCAATTAATTAAAGCGAGTACTAGGCGCACAGAATTCTTCGAGGATGCGACATCAGTGATACTGTACAAACCATAGTATGTGGCTGTCTTATTTACTCTTCGGTATTTAGCATAGGCACAACAGGCATATAGATCTATATTACGATCATGCACATTAAGTTATTATTGCTATTTCTCTTGTCATGCCAATTAATATGTCGCTCTGACAAGTTGTCAGAGCGGCAGTGATGGATTTATTCTATCACTGTCGCTCTTTCGCATATTGATTGGCATGACGGGAGAAATGGCAATAATAGCTTAATGTGCATGATCGTGATATGGACGTCCCTGTTGTGCCTATGCTAAATACCGTAGAGTGAATAAGATAGCACATACTGTGGCATGTGCGGTGTCACTGATGTCGCATCCTCGAAGACTTCTGTGCGCCTAATACTCGCTTTAATTAATTGTTACTAATGGTGAACAAATCCGATGAGAAATTCCCCAGCTTTGTTTTGGCACACTTGCTTGCATGTTTTTGCTATCCTAGTACTGACTGCAAGTGGGTGTCAGGTTTTATTTCGCAACAAATGCTATGCAAAAGCTTTACCGCGGCAGTCCCAGAGTGCCACACGTTTTTTTTTTGACTTTGATATAAACCTATAAGTAATAAACGAGGTTTTATCGATCGCACTGCATTTAATAATATTTACTAATTAAATGCTCATTAAAATCATTACTTAAATAAATTCTATATAATGTTGAAAAAAAACCATTATATGACAATAATAAACATAATAATACCTAGGCATCATTAAAAAATAATATAACACTATAGTCAAAATTAACTAAGATGCCCATTATGATAGCTGCCATTTATTAATATGAACTAACATTGTATGGACGTCTTTGAGTGAAATGGAATAATCATTTACTTGACATGAATAGTTGAATACTTACAGACAAAGGATTTTTCCAAAATTTGTTAAAAATCCTTACTCATTTTCATTGGCGTTGGTTATAAATCATAGTAAACGTTATAATCTAGTAAAAATCCCATCAATATCAATACCAATCGTAATTTATGCAAAATTTATTAAAAATATTTGACGTCGAAACAATGATAGATGAAGAGGCCTAAAACAAAACTGACGCAAAGTGATGTGACGGCCTGAAACCGTTTCTAAAACCAATCATAATCGATACATTACTATAATCGGAATTTAAAAATGAAAATTGATTAATTTAATTACTTTGTTAAAAATGATTTACTTGCATTTGAATTTAAAATTAGGTACCCGAGAATACCACGATGAATTGGATGCTAACAAAGGACATTTTCCATTATGTATGGGCCATTCGCCATCCATGGACAGTAAACTGCAGATAATATACTATATGTAATTATGTAGCTAAGCTTTTTGCGGTATTCTTTTTTTTTTCAACAAATTAATAATTATGTATACATGAATGTGTGTTACAAAAAACAAGAATTTATTCACTGTAATTTTTTCCCTGACGCTCATAATATTATCTCAAAATATTATTATGAAACTGAGCGGATGCGTTCATTCTATCATGATCTATCTTTCTTTCTTTTTCTTTTCTTAGCCGGCAACGCACCAGTGATGCTTTTGGTGTTGCTGATGTTTATGGGCGACGACAGCCACTTACCATCAGATGGATCGTCATTTTGTTTGTCGGCTCGGCTATTTCCATGCATATCTAGCAGCATGCGTTGTTAGGAAGAAACAAAGAATATTTTATTGGAGTCCTAAATACATAATATTGAGAATACGTGGTACGAGATGTGTAGCTCAATCGAGGTAGTTGGGAGGTACCTAAATGTTACGATTTTTAGTTTACAATTTAATTATCGAATCGATTAGAAGGTCTTACAATTTTGAATCGATTTGTTGCAAAAATTGGTTTCTTTCGTGAACCGATTTTTTTGTACATCTCTAGTGTCACTGTGATTGCAAACGACAAATTGGGCATCTTAGTTCGTGGCGACTATAAGTTGATTTTAAAAGTAACCCAAAAATTTGTACCTATTACCACAGAAGACTTATACTACCAAATATCGTACCAAAAACAGTACTTATATATACCAGTCATCTTAGTCAAAATTAGGTAAGAATTGCGGAATTTGAGATACCCAGCTGAATTTTTGTACAAACTTGTATTCTGGCATTCTTAAATTTGTCTCAAAACCTGCATATGGTAGGGTGACCGCGTCTATTAAAAATTTGAGGACAAAGGTCATAAAAGTCTATTCTTTACAAATATCTCATTTCCTATGGGTTTTTCGCTATTGTAATAATAATAATAATAATAATACTTTATTGACATATTTTTTACATTAAAGTGTATGAAGCCTCTGATCCCCGAGTTAGTACGAAACTGTGTTTCGGGTAATCAGCGTCCTCTCCCAGTCTTTCAATGATGTTCATAACAATATGTTCAATAAACAAAAAAAATTATGTATATGCAGACGTTAAGAAATTTGTAAGCTAAGATTTAACAGATAAAAAGAAAACAACTAATAAAGATGTGTGTATGTGTGTGGAGTATGTATGGTGTGTGTGTATTTTCATCAATATTGTACAGAATTAAATTCCCTACAACTTTTGTTTCAAATTTTTTTATACGTTGAATCGTTTTCGAGATACAGGGCGGAGAGAGCCCGGTTAGAGCATAATGTGAGGTCAACCGGTACCAAATCGATTCTTTGCAAATATCTAGTCCCGGTCAAAACACGCTTTATAAAGTTTATTAATTCTATCCATCTAACAGCCTTTTAAAGTCCATTACTGGACATAGGCCTCCTCTGATTGGCGCCACTCCGACCGGTCCTGGGCCCTCTGAATCCAGCGGCTTCCCGCTGTCTTCTTTAGGTCATCAGTCCAAATGGTCGGGGGGCGACCAGTGCTCCTATTACCGAGATATGGCCGCCATTCGAGGACTTTGCAAGACCATCGGTTATCTGTCCTTCGAACGATGTCAAATGTCGATCCAAAATTCCTCAGTGCCTGAAGTCGAAAGTGTTCGAGCAATGTGTGTTATTAGTGTTAACATATGGATCCGAGACGCGATCTTTTAATGTTGGCCTAATTCAAAGTCACACAGCATGCTATGGAAAGAGCTGTGTTAGGTATTTCACTACGAGATAAGATTCGTAACGATGAAGTCCGTAGGCGAACAAAAGTTACCGACATAACATCGTTCGAAGGACAGATAACCGATGGGGTTGCAAAGTCCTGGAATGACGGCCACGTCTCGGTAAAAGGAGCATTGGTCGCCCCCGACCAGGTGGACTGATGACCTAAAGAAGACAGCGGGAAGCCGCTGGATTCAGAGGGCCCAGGACCGGTCGGAGTGGTGCCAATTAGGGGAGGCCTATGTCCAGCAGTGGACTTTAAAAGGCTGTTAGATAGATACATAGTTAGAATTAATAAACTTTATATATCGTGTTTTGACCTGGACTATACCGATTGACCTTACATTATGCTCTAACCGCGCGCTCTCCGACCTCTATCTCGAAAACGATTCGACGTATAAAAAAATTTTGAAACAAAAGTTGTAGCGAATTTAATTCTCTAAAATATTGATGAAGATACAAATAGCGTAAAACCCATAGGAAATGAGATATTTGCAAAAAATCGATTTTTATGACCTTTGTCCTCAAATTTTTAATAGACGCGGTCACCTTACCATATGCAGGTTTTGAGACAACTTTTAGAATGCCAAAATACAAGTTTATACAAAAATTCAGCTGGGTATCTCAAATTCCGCAGTGAATTACTAAGATGACTGGACTATTATATTACCAAATATCAATAAGAACACATTGATGTCCGTGTACTGAAAACATTTGTACACCTAGTGTGTTGTTAAACTAATTCGCCTAATTATTATGGCTTCTACTATAGTAATCTACTTTTTCTTCATGTCCCTGCTACACATGCGTCTTAGCGCGTTAAGAATGACGATACGCAGGTGTGACCAACAGCGGACTAAAAGGGGCGTAGCCTTAATGCCCCTTACACGTTAAGTGGTAACTTTGACCCATTAAAGGATTTTAATTCTGTCGGCCACATCTGCGGCCTAACAGGCCTCACGGCCAGCAAACGAGCTGACGATTCACCTGATGGGAAGTGGCAATCGTCGCCCATGGACAGCAGCAACACCAAAGGCATCACTAATTGTCGCCCAAAAAAGAGGGAAAACAAAGAAAGAAAGTTGTAACAGGGACATTACGCATCCATATTAAAATTATAGTCCATTTTTTAGGCGAGACTTATTTGGTAAACAATATTGGCACTACTTTTTAAAGAAATATTAATTTAATTTAGTTTAAAAAATAATTAACAGTAAACAGAAATTAGTTTTGGCATTAAATGATTATAATCTGTCTTTAAATTATTTTCATTTTGTGTCAGCCTTATTTTTAAATTATAAATTACGGTAAAAAAGACGATATAAGTTTGTTTAACAAATAGGTGTATTCACCATTGTTCTACTGTTTGTTAAACTAATAGAACTGATGGGAAAAATCATTCTCATCTGTTCTACTATGAGGACTCGTCTAAAAAACCCTAAAAATGGACTATAGATGGCGCTAGTACTCGGGCAGAGTCCTCGCGGCGGGTAGGAAGGGCGAGAAATGCACGCGCGGGCGCGCCGCGACCGGCGGCTCGCCCACGTCGTCCTTGTCCTCCTCGTCCGACACGTACATGCGCGTCAGGTCCGACGCTACCGACGCTGTCTCGCAAATGCTGTGGTTTACAAACATACATATTATTAAGTTAGTATTAGTCTACTTTGCAACAATCCGCGGTTAACATAATTATATGATGGTATATACTTTAAAACATGCGTACACCATCATACATGTTAACCGCGGATTGTTGCAAAGTAGACTAATACTAACTTAATAACAATGGATATCCGCATTGTAACGCCTGATATTATTAACTATAAAACATACATGTCTATATATGGCTTAAAATCCTATAATTTTTTTATCCTTTAAATTTAAATTGACTTAACTTTATTATTTGATTTGTTAACCGATTGAAATAAAACAAATACTAAATGTTAACTAAAGCTCATTATCATACTCATATGTATTGATGACCTACCTGTTGCAGTCGGACTCGAGGTGAACATTGTAGGTGGTGGTTTCCGGCTTGATGCTGATGGCGCTGGGCGACAGCAAGGTGTCGGGCAGTGCCGTGGCGCGCGCGTTCACCGTCATCTCGTTAGGTTGCTCCGGCGCTGCCATTACTATATCCTCGTCTTCATTGGGAAGTATCTTCCTAAAATATTTATGTAACTTAGTAATATTTATATATTAATAATTATTTGTAAGTGTACTGCCAAATTTTCAATTACATAATTTTGTAAATATGTCACCCTCACGATATCTTGAATCGCCGTGAAATGTTTTTCATTTCAAGACGGACATTTAGCTATAAACAATGCCCTTTTGGTGTCATGACGAAGGTCACTTACAATCGGGTTTCTGCTTGTATGTTGGCAATTCACATAAAATAATAATCAAAATTTTACTAACAAAAAATAAAAGACTTCAATGTTACTCAAAAACTACTAGTCAGATCTCGTTCAAATTTATGTGGGATCACATGACAAGCACCTGCTTTCGATTAAAAAAAGAATCATCGAAATCGGTTGGCGTAATGGAGTTATTCGTCCATTTGTCACGCACATACTTTATACAAATTTAAGACTTATATGGTTTTCTCATGGATGCCATTGTCAGATCTCAATAAAATTTATGTGGGACCACATGACAGGCACCAGCTTTCGATTAAAAAAAGAATCATCAAAATCAGTTCGCCCAGTCGAAAGTTCTGAGGTAACAAACATAAAAAAACAGTCAAATTGAGAACCTGCTCCTTTTTTTGAAGTCTGTTAAAAATAATGCATTACAAACTTACCCATGGAAGTTTGCACTTAGTTTATATTCTTGTGACTTTTGCACCATTTCCAGCCAATTTGATTTGTTCATTACATCGTTAGAGGAATTGTAGGAGGAGCCCGGCCTACAACATAATACAATAAAATTATAATGAGGGAATTAATATTTATTTATTATTCAACTTATTATTACTTTCCAGTGAACGAATGTATGTTAGTATATTACGAGTAGTTCATTGTTACTTTCATTAAAGTGAAGGCACTTTTACCTTTTCAACTATTTCCAGGGCTTGTTTAATTAATCTATAATTTATTCGTAGTGTATTTTTTTGATATATTATGTTGTTTAATTGATAAATATAAATTGATGGGTGATTAGTTTTCTGATGTACAATTACACATAGCCCCTAAAGATAAATCATTCATTATTGTACTGACATTATGTATATTCTATTGAGGCGAATAATAATGAAATAGCTATGTACGTACATTGGCGTAAAATTGACAGTGCTCGTTAAATGCTTCGGTCTGTTTATGTGGTAGCAGTTATCAAGTGATGCGTCCACATTGGTATCTCTTGGTAGATCCACAGGAATATTCATTATGGAATAATGACCTGTGGTTAGCAGGCTGCTTTCAGATATATCACTTACTGAAAACTTAAGTTTGGCTGAAACGTTCAATTATATGATAAGTAAAAGTTTTGCTAGAGCCGATAATAATAAAATATTCAAAAAATACAATAAAAAAATCACTTCAAATAACTGAAAACAGAACCATAGTAAAACACAGAATTCCTTTACATTTATACAAAAACGACTGACATGCAAGAATCATATTAATCTTACCAGATTAGATTATTATAGTGAAAAAAATAATGAGAAACGTTACATGTGTCAATGGGTGATATCTTAGCGGCGACTTCATACAAGAGGTCGGGAGTCCAGAAGTTGGGGATTCGGATGAAGACGCGGCCGGTGTCGATGGGCATGTGGAAGCCGAGCTTGTGCAGCAGCTGCAGGAACTTGAGGTCGCGGCACACGGCCGCCTGCTCGCAGCTCCACGGCACCAGCGGCACCGACTGGTTGAACACTGCGGGAGCGACACCAAATGTAAAAGCCGGTCCCAATTGGCTTCTCAGTTGGCCCATATCAGTTGGCCCATAAAATAGAAATACCACTTCAAAAACAATTAATGACCCTAATTTTTTATTGCATGATTTTGAGTTTACTTTTTGAAGCCGATTTTTTTTATTTAGGTACCATTTGATATGGCTACTTTTTAAATTAAAAACTGGTCATTCTAATTTTCTTAGATCTCCTCAGTAGAATT
Source organism: Thymelicus sylvestris (assembly GCA_911387775.1). Taxonomy (NCBI): domain Eukaryota; kingdom Metazoa; phylum Arthropoda; class Insecta; order Lepidoptera; family Hesperiidae; genus Thymelicus; species Thymelicus sylvestris. The sequence continues at coordinate 11,010,016 of OU426888.1, forward strand.
CGACTAAGGTTTTCAAACGTTTCCCCATTGAATGATTATTAGGTTGAAAACCACTGAATCAATTTTGATGAATCTAATGTAACTACCCTAAATTGAATTATTTGAAAGGAATTATCATAAAAAATGGTTACATTTGGATCACTAGTTTCATATATACTTTGGAAGCCTTAATAGATTATCATAATTATGTACATATTTTGAAGTTTAAATCATATTATACATATACACTTAGCATGCTTCGGTTTAGAATATATACATTACGTTGCAGTGGCGATATAATAACAGATAGAATAAATTATAAATAATAAATAAATAACGCTTCACACTCATAGCCCCACACTAGGATTCCCTGTGTCGTGGGTGCCACACTAGACAAGGACATTCACACCCAGACCGAGAACAGAAATTCAAACTCATCATTCAAATTTTCGCCTCGCTGGGAATCGAACCCAGGACCTTCGTTGCGGCGATCCGGCATGGTAACCATTGCGCCACACTGGTCGTCAATTAATATAATATATTATTAGGAATATTTAAAACTTACGTAGGGAATGATGCGACACCGGCGACAGGACTGGTAAATTGTCTTTCCTTCTTTCTCCCACGCCGCATTCCGTAACGCCCTCCTTCCTTGGCGTATCGGGATTAACACTGGCGGCTTTCTTGTTCAGTTGTATCTTCACATTACAGGTTTCTAACAGGACTGCTTGCACCCAGTCCAGGTACTTAGACTTGTCGTCGTGAGCGAGCTGTTCGCAAAGCTTCCTTATTTCACCGTCTCTCATTTCTTTATTCGCCAACGGCGTTTTGGAATCGCCATTATTTTCGGCGCTCATAAGCTTATCAAACTCCTCCTTAGATATCAAAGATTGTTTCGATAATTGTCTAATCACTGATCTCCTCGTTTTAGCGATTCCATCATCTATGAACAGCTTGACGATCTCTCCGACGATATCGGGCAATGTATTACATTGCATATAAATCCAACTCAATGATGATATTTCATCATCAGACCACCTATAGTAACAAAAAGTATCAAACGAGAGTAGTCAAGACTAATGCCAATCGTGCGGTTTCGCACAGCCACAGTGTAATTGTGGCAGGAGTGGCAGGACACACACAACTATTCATTATTTCATTCATACTATGTTTTTACGCTTTAGATCTACCCAGATCTAGGTAATTGACGTCCGGCAACATTATTTGTTAAATTTCTAACTATAAATTTCATTAGTAAGTAATGCCAACGAAACAAGATAAACAATATCAAAACCTCAAAAAAAATCATTTTTTATCAAAAGCTGTACTATTGTACTCTTTAAATAAGATACTTTAGATGAATCTGTTTTTTTTTTACTTTTATAACAAAACTGTCTAATAAATCGTCAATTTACAATAAAAAGAACATTCCTATAAAAATATATTTGGTTTTTACAACGTGATTTATACATTCATAATTATGTATATAAAAGAACAAGGATATTTATCAAACGCTGTCGTAAGTTCCCTGGACACAGGTCAGTTTCTTCTTGTTTCGTTGTCTTTCGTATGCATTATTTAAATTGATTAATTCAACTGATTACTTTTACCGCCTACTTATACCGAGAGATTTAGAAGGGTTAAAGATCTGATGAGTTTGAACAGAATTAGTGAAGTGATTGATTTATTGGTCTCGGGGCTCAACAGTTCGGTAGTGGCCCTATTGCTGGTGGCTTAGGGCATGGGAGCACTCTACCCAAACTGACATCTGTAAATTTGAAATGTTATTATTTAAAATATTAACATTTTAATGTCGTAAACGGAAAAATTTAAATATTTAACAGGTAACATATTAAGATAATATTTTGAATAAAATAAAGATTGATTTCAATTATCGGCTAGGAATAAGGACAAAAATTATGTGTTACACGGACTTAACGTATACCGTCCAAGCGTTGATTCCGCTGCTGTATTGTATAGGTACTTACGGTATGTAATTATGTCGTAATTAAGAGACGTGATACGACACAATAAGTTGTCCGATTGACTATCCCGAAAAAATTCAAACAGACCAGTAACCACTTCGAAGTATTGCTCATTTATAAAAATGTACAAAATGAATGATTCCGTAATAGCTGATGAAACTGATGATATTCGTCATACTTGAGATGTGATTTGATGCTGACGATGTGAGCTTAATAGTATCATGCAAACGATTTATCAAGTGGTAATATATTTTAAAAAAATGCTGCCATTAAAATAAATTTGTACAATTGTACACGCCTTATAAGACCAGTAAATACTTATAAGACATACGTTATCTATTCTCTATATTACCACAGGCGTACCAACTAATTGTACCTATAACTATGCATTCAGGGAAAAGCACACGAACATAGCACCTGAAACAGCAACAATGCGCTTATTCTTTAGAATATCAAATATTCATACATTCATACTTAAATATAATTCAGACATTTCAAATGTTCATCGATAGGGGAAAGCATGTTCCTTATTTTACGTTAATATCTGAAATAATCTAATGTTTTCTCGCGTTATTGAGCCAACATTTTTATGCATTTACGACTTAATTTGAACTTCCATTGAAGTAAGTTTAATGTTTATTATACGTACGTTTAAAGCAAAAATTATGGATCCTTTCACTATCTTCGCAATCAAGTGTAAACAAACATACATAGGGTCAAGCATTACGGAATTATCAAAATTGTCATCAACTAACCTATTTTTGGTGCTCCTGTTGCTGTTCACAGATTTGTTCTGAGTGGGTTCTGAGCTGCTGAGGCCGTCCTCCACTCTGGCGACCTTGACCTCGTCACCAAAGCTCTCGGCCTCCAGCCGGAAGGTCAGGTGATTGCTAGGGGATATCGGTTTCTTCACAAACGTATTTATAACGTACTCCACGAGATCTGACCAGTCCTAAAAAAAATATTGTCGATTATGCATTATGCAGTAAGTATGTCATTGTTGAGAACCCCTGGTGAATCTCGGACAATAGTAGCGAGCGATTGTTCTAAATTTTTAATTAGAACTATCTGAACAATGTAAGAAATTCAAAGGCAGTTTTGCTCTCGGTGACACACTAATGCTCAGATAGCATAAATTTTATTAGCTTCTTTGCTTTCCCTTGCCAATTTCAAATACTTACAATAAGTAAACACGAGGTGTAATTTTACACCATTAGAATTTAAAAATCTCGTTTCTAGCTATTCATCCATTTAGAATTGTTTTGGTGTGTATGTAATGAGGTAAAGTTGTGCACGGTAGGTTACACGTAACTTCAACTCTTTTGTAACTTCATTATTCAGCAATCAGCCGTGACATTCATCCATGGTTTTAAATAGCGCGCACAAAATACCTATCATGAGTAAAGTAGGCACACCTATCATGATAAAACATTGTAACGGTTACAAAATGCATTTGATACTTACATCACAAACTTCAAATTCAAACTTCCAAATGCAAGTGAAAGTCTTTATGATCTTTGGTTGGAACAAGGTGATGAGGGCGTCCAGCTCGCAGGCCACGTGATGCATCACGGTGAACACACAATCGTTCACGAATTCACCATTCCCTTCATAATCTTCGAGGATAAGTCCATAACGATACATTATGTGTTTGTTGGCAAATCTAAAAAGAGAACATATATTATTACTAAGACTCAAAGATTAAGGCAATAACTAATATTTATATTAATTTACGAATTATATACTCATAAACACATAAACTTACTGTCGCACATGGTCGACCATATTGCTGACACCTTTGTACTCCGGTAGTTTCATTAAACCATCCATTAACATAAGCAACACGTGGTTAGTAACAACTATGTCCTGGAATGCAAAAACAAGAATATTTTGTAAAGTCTCTGATTTCGGGATCGCTTCTCTGGTCGTGTGAAGGTGTAAAGGCTGCTACGGTCAACAGCAACGTATCATACGAAAGAAGCAAACAAAAATCGCTGATGGTTTTTAAATGACTGTCTTAATTGTTTTGCTGACATTTTGGGTGCACTAACTTTACATCAATCGTATCACAAAACTCTGTTCGCGACTTCGCACGCGTTTTTCTAACCGTTTTGCACTAAACCTTTCAACAATGAATACTACTAACCTGTAGGTACTGTTTTGATTGATGGTTGGGATTATAATAACGAATCAGAAGCACCATCAGCGAGCGCAGGTCTTCAGTCTGGCACATTTTCATTTGCAAATCCAGTAAATACCGTTGGTCGCTGTCGCTCAAGTGCGCGGACTTCTTGTAGGCCTCGATAGCTTGGACAAACTCGCGGATGGCTGTTACAACCTGAATCAAAAAAACGTTACGAAAATCATTACAAGCTAAACATATATAAGTAACAGTTAATCTTAATAAAATGGTAACAGGTTATGAAAGTCGAAGTGAATGTAAAATACAATTTCGTAATATGATGTTCGGTTACTTTGTGATTTACTATATGTACATAAATAACTTTAGTCAATACAATTACCAATCACACAATTATTTATTTTATAACTTGTCTGGAAATGTCAAAGTAAACTAGAAATTTATGCAACTAAAACTAGAAAGTTATAAATTAATAAAAATAAACACATATTACCAAGTGCAGCCTCCTCATACATGGCTTCAGGTCCTTGCCATCTAACTTGATGGCCAGTTCGAACTGCTCGCACATGTTGACACCCTCGGCCGTAATGTACGATATGATGTTGAACGACAGCACGGAACACACGTGCTCCATGTCTAGCTCTATTTGCGTTGCAAATTTAAGGAAGTACGTCACGAGCCAAAAGAAATGAGATGTATCGATTTCCACCTGCTGGTTAGCTAATATCTGTTCGTGGAAATTCTTCACCAGCGAGTTATAACCTTTCAGTAGAAAATCCACCGTAAACTCCTTCAGCACATTCGATATGTCATCATCCGTCGGCGTTTTGTGAGAAAGGCCTTGTACGTTAATACTGAAAATAAAATGATACATAGATTACATTTCATTCCCGAAATATCCGTATAAAATCTACAAACACAAAATATTAAAGACACAAACATGTTGGATTTTCCTCTTTTGACGATCTTCTTTCGTTTTTTATCCTGTAAAGTGCTATTACTGGTACGATTTTTAGTATTCACTCTCTGCTTAGGATTATGTGGTTTCTGATGCACCGGCTTGTTGGTCGGCAAGTCGTCTTCATTGCTCGATGTAGATTCCTGATTTTCTACTTGAGTTCCATAGCCACGATCTGAAGTCTCGGCGGCCGTAGTCTTTTTATCCTTATTGATTAAATCATATTTACGTCCCCTATCGTTAATATTAGTCTCGCATGAACTGTTCTGCGACGATAGAAAAAAATCAATTACAATTTAGTGATGAAAAATTAAATTAAGATAATGCTAGTTTTGCAAACACGAACCATGAACTTCCCGTGCTGGGTTAATAGCTAAGAACACAATAGTAAGCATTATTAGTTTTTCCCAAATAATTAAGTACAAAAAAAAACATTCCCTTACGCAAGTGTGAAATAGAGAGAGAAATAGAGTGAGATTAATACATAACAGTAGTCATAGTAAGTAAAGATACAATACGAGACAGCCGTTTTTATTATTTTATTGGCTGTTGAAGATTTCTGTTAGCAAGATGATAAAATCCATGAATTATAATAATTGATATTGTTGTAGAAGTTCATTAATTTGTAATGAGTCGTAATGACGTAATATGAAATTTTTAAATAAAAAAAAGACATAGAGACGCCATAAGAATGAACTTACTTGATTAGAGTTAATTTCATTTTTTCTTTTGTTGTTATTAGAATAATCCGCGACAGTCATTTTATCTGGAGTTCGTAGGGACACAGGCTTATTGCAATTGTCATTCGAAGGTTGGTTATTTTCCCACACGTTGTTAGCCGAGTTACATTCCTCACTGCATTTGCCGCTAGTGCCCGTGTCCGATGAGTCCGAGGTCGGGTCCGACGTCACCATGGGCGAAGAATCGTCACTCCCTGTAACAAAAAAGCTCAAACCGTGCAAGTGCGTGTCAGGCCACGCGCAATGTACCATAGTACCATAAGGATTTCAAAAAGGTATATCATGATAGATTATTTGATAGCAGCTGGGTTCTTTTTAATTTTTAAATTTTTGACATTATTTAATATCCATATTGCATTATTTCCTTTTTTTTAATTTTTTGATACTTCAAACAGTGGCATCTCACAGCCACCATATTTGTTTTTTTTTTTAATTTCACTTATCTAAGAACACTTGGGCTGTCAAGACGCATCTAACGCTATCTTAATGATATAAATTGGTCCAGCGGTTTGGAAGATTATGAGGTAGGTAATAAAGGATATTACACACATACATAAACAGGATACGCGCGAAAAACATAACCCTTTCTTGGCAGTCGGGCAAAAAATAGTAAAACATGATAGCATGGAAGTCATGGAACAGGTAACTCACCTCTATTCGGTGGAGATGTGTTGCTCTCGTTATCCTCGGAGCTCTCAGACAGCGATGTCTCCAGCCACGCGTTGAGAAGTTTATGTAGTGTAGTGACATGCTGGTCCTTGTAGAGAAGAGCCACCAACTGCACCATAGTAACACCCCAGGTTCCCTGAAATATTAGGTAATTCTTGATCCGATCTGTAACAGCTTTTACTTCTACATCTTTCTTTCTTTTACCTCTTCTTTCTTTTACTTCTACTTGTTTTTGAGCAGCGCCTATAACTTATTAAATACGGATTTGTGGGGGATTTGAGACCACCCTAAAAAAAAGAAGCAAGTCCTAAAAAACCGTACTTGCTATCTAATGAAAGAAACTCCATGTCGACACTTGACATGCCCATTGAAGCAAAGAAACGCTGTAGAAATGGTACTAAGCCTCACCCATAAAGCATTAAACCGCGGCAAAACTATGACCGCTATACTTTATATGTTCGCAGCCGCTAGGTACTAGCAATCATATTTTGTGATCTATCAATATATTCAATTACTTTACTCGCGTTCAAATTTGCACGTTTTTAAGTGCAGCAAAATAAGAATTGGTTTCAGCCGGTCTATTACAGATTACATAAGTAAATAAGATGTGCACTCTTACCGCATCAGGTACACTCATCAATTTAATGAGTACTTTGTCAATACTTTGGCTAAACAAATTCCACATTACTTGATTTTGCACCGTATGTAAGGGGCCATTGTAATTTGGATTGATGTTGTTGACATCTTCGGGAATGTGTAATATATTTCTCAAGAACAATAATGCGTTCCCAACGTTGTTGCGCTGTTCCATCGGTAACCTTTTCATTAGTTCACATTCTGCATTCTTCTTCAAAAAATCAATGATCACTTTAGTAGCGCGATTATCAGTTAAAGCTGCCTTCGTAGAAGTTAGCAAGTTATTAATTTCAAAAATAGTATGTCTTCCGAAATCCGACCGCGAGATTTCCTCCACATTAAATAAACACTCGATAGGCGTGGTCAAATTCACAAATATTTGAATCAATAATTTAATAGATTTATCATCTTTAACATTAATCAGTAGCGGAATAAGATCCTTTTTAATATTCTGTCCAAAACTAATGTTTCTGCGATAATTCCGTAAATATTTATCTTCTGTCAAAATGTTATGCAAAATAGATTCAAGTGCAACTGAAAAAAAATAGTTACCAAATTATAACACATCGTCTCGTACCCACCAAATGAAAAGAATACTATGGGAAGTATGTGTATGTTTCCTATGTTCATATTCATTCACACGTACCATTACAATTTTCATTTATGTGATAGCCATCACTGTAATCATAGCCGAGGTTGCTGAACGTACTATGAATCTGCGGACTTTGAAGGACCCACTCCATGATTTATCTGAAACAATCAACAGTTTTACTTTGAGCCGTATCTATCAAAGTAGGCATGTACCTACTTATATTATTTTTAAACGGAATTATTTAGCTTGCCTTGTTTGTTTGGGTCAAATTTTGCAAGCTGAATTTTATTAGAACTATGTACCTACTTTCTTTTATCCTACGAAATTGAAACTTTTCATTTTGCTATGGTTCCGATGACATTACATTTTTATAAGCATGATCTGGTAATACTTTTAGGGTTGGCTCCAAACGAGGGAACCCCTTAACGGCTAACAGCACGGTCACTCTTTAGTTCCTACAATGTCACTATAAAACCGTTTATTTTGTTTTTAAACTATTATTCTCAAATAACTTCGCAATCAACGAAACCAGGACATGTCTTAAGCTTAAACAACTCTATTTTAAAAAAATTACTAGCTGACTCGGCAAACGTTGTTCTGCCAAAAATTTAGGGGTGGGCCGGACCACCTTTAACATTTAGAGGGATGAAAAATAGATGTTGTCCGATTCTCCACCCTAGCCGATATGCACGCAAAGATTCACGAAAATCGGTCAAGCCGTTTCGGAGGAGTTCAACTTCTAACACCGTGACACGAGAATTTTATATATTAGATATGTTTTGATTTGTCAAAAATCAAACAAATTGAAACACTGCAACCGAAAGATGCCACCAGTCACCACTGCCACACACGTCCATTTAAACTGGATGGTAAATAGCTCAGCGAAGTCAGCAAACCTCCAAGAAGAGGAGACTTAACACCGTATCCTCGTCCGTTGATCAGCAGGGTGAATCATAGCAGGAGAGTTTATACGCAAAAATGAATGAACTGCGTCCCCGCGGGTTCACGAGATTTTGCACGAAAACTTTCGCGTGAACGAGAGATGTCTTACAAAAGATCCATATACACTTGGTATTCTTGTAACTTGCTTTCTTTATTTTGACCATTGAAATATTTTTAATTACTAATAATCATAAAGTGACGCCATTAATAACTAAATAAATATTTCCATCATAGTATAGTCAATGTATAATATTATTCAATCACTTACGTTCAATTAAGTTATAAAATTTTTCATTTGGTACCTTTTACCCTATGGTATAGGGTGGTATAGGGCCAATAGTATTAAGGTAATCCGCGGAATCTATTTACTTCTTTAAAACACAGCAAGCAGCAGCAAAGAGCGCCAAAGGGAGAGGAATGTACCTAGCTACTGCGGAGCTGCCCACGTAAAAACTTATTTGCGGATTTGTAAAGTTGACGCACGTTTTAACTGGGGAGGAAAATTGTGGGGTCGCGGTCGCTATGAGCTATGAGGCATTCAATCGCCCTTTTCACGTAACCAAGTCTCGTGTACGTAGATCGAATCAGTACGTAATCGAATCATTAATTCGCTGGCAAAATTGACAGAAACTAATATCTTTTGTGAAATAATATTGACTTAGTAATAGTATATAATAGTGACTTCTTGGTCCCTAAAAATACATGTTTCAAATCACAACGTACCAAGTACCAACCAATGATTTAAATCAGAATCGGCTTGTCACAAAACTATGTAGGTATTCAGTTTTCATCAAAAACGGATTACACTGTATGTCAAATTGGTCCAGTGAATTAAGTGTTTCCACTATTATAATTTTAACCGGTAGTTTTTTAACCGACTTCAAAAAAAGGAGGAGGTTCTCAATTCGACTGTTTTTTTATGTTTGTTACCTCAGAACTTTGGACTGGGCGAACCGATTTTGATAATTCTTTTTTTTAATCGAAAGCTTGTGCTTGTCATGTGGTCCCACTTAAATTAGAGCTAGATCTGACGACTACTTTTTTAATTACTATGAAGTCGGTTATTTTTTTCGTGGTAAAATTCATTATTATATGTTTAATTAATATGTACCAGAAGAACAACGTATCTATATAACGTCAAACAAAAAATTCTGCGTGTTAATAACGTTAATTTATTTAATTATTTATTCTTTCATCAAGCGTGAACGTAATGACAGAAGCGACAATGATGAAATCCAAAGAGGGGTTTTAAAATTGCTACAGAAACAGGGGAAATATCGGCAACATTTTTCAATTTGTGAAACAATAAAAACACGAAAGCATTAAAAAAATGCTCGCTGAAAATAGCTAGTCATTATTGCCAGTGCAATAAAATGTGAAGGAAGTATTGATTGATAAAATTGAAAGTATTGAAACGTATTAATTTTGGCATTTTTTTAAATTCTGCCTCTTAAGGGATTTTAATTTTTTAAATAAAAATGATAACAAGCAAGCAAGCAAGCATCAACCCATAATTGTCCCACTGCTGGGCTCGGGGTCTACTCTCAGAATGTGAGGGTTAGGCCATAGTCTACCACGCTGGCCAATTGCGGATTGGTAGACTTCACACACCTTCGAGAACTTTTTTTTTATGGAGAACTATCCGGTGTGCAGGTTTCCTCACGATGTTTTCCTTCACCGAAGCAAGTGATAATTAACTTCTAATACGCACATAATATTTGAAAATTAGAGGTGCGTGCCAGGATTTGAACTCGGGCCCCTTGTTCGGGAAACCAACGTTCTACCGCTAGGCTATCACTGCTTAAATGCAATAAAAATGATAACACAAGTATAATTTTATAATTCTTCAAATTGGCATAATATATTTTTATCTTCACATTATAGAATACCGTATCCAAACTTTTCAAACGTTGTGCATAATGGGTACTATGATTTCTTACCTCACCTTAAAGAAAAGCGCGAGTCAAATATTGAAGAGGTTTTACAGCTCTGGGGAGATGATCCTTCATAGATTATGAACATTGCTTTGAACGCCGGAGTTGTAATGTTGGTTTATCACCATAATCCTGAAAGTAAATAGGAATCAATGCAGTAGAGGAAACTCGTAGGGCAAAACAAAATCACATTTGTCGGAAGAATTGTATATAAAAACAACAACCAAAGAGACCTGCCCTTTAAAGTCGCTGGGTGGCCCTCTAGTCTCTACCACCGTGGTAACTTCGTAAGACATCTAAATTACCAGTGAATATTTTAGCCTAAGATCCGGCCGCAAAATCCTGCGCTCATCTGTTTTTTTTAATTTTTTACTACAAACCAAATTTTTATGCATATTTATAATGAGGAGAGTATATAATTACTAGATTGCCTATCAAAATTTGGCCGCCAGTATTTTTAATTACTTAAATTATTTTTAATTTATTTTTGGGAAAAAATTTCGTTAACTAGTTTTTTAAATAAAACCTCATCTACGTCACGGCCACTAATTAATATAAAGATTCTAAAAATCACGGTTGCCCTTGCGCAAACGGCCGCAACCTCTTCGCAGCCTGGTGTAAACAGGTATGATTTCGACACGTTTATACGTTCATAACATACATTTATAAATTATATCTCAAATTAAAGCTAATTTTTTTCTATTTATTATCGAATAATATGGTTGCCTACTTAAATCCGGCCGCAAATAAGGGTTGGCGGCTGTTATTGGTATAAGGCTACAAGCAACTTTAACTATGAAATCTTTAATCTAGTTCATTTTCTCAGTTTTCTTGAAATTAAAGTTTCTATATATTCCACCAGTAAAATATATTATTTTCGTGACATTATCCCTTTTTAGGGTTCCGTAGCCAAATGGCAAAAAACGGAACCCTTATAGATTCGTCATGTCTGTCTGTCTGTCTGTCTGTCTGTCTGTCTGTCTGTCTGTCTGTCTGTCTGTCTGTCTGTCTGTCTGTCCGTCCGTCCGTATGTCACAGCCACTTTTCTCCGAAACTATAAGAACTACACTGTTGAAACTTGGTAAGTAGATGTATTCTGTGAACCGCATTAAGATTTTCACACAAAAATAGAAAAAAAAAACAATAAATTTTGGGGGTTCCCATACTTAGAACTGAAACTCAAAAATTTTTTTTTCATCAAACCCATACATGTGGGGTATCTATGAATAGGTCTTCAAAAATGATATTGAGGTTTCTTGTATCATTTTTTTCTAAACTGAATAGTTTGCGCGAGAGACACTTCCAAAGTGGAAAAATGTGTCCCCCCCCCCCCCCCCCCCCGTAACTTCTAAAATAAGAGAATGATAAAACTAAAAAAAATATATTATGTATATTACCATGCAAACTTCCAACGAAAATTGGTTTGAACGAGATCTAGTAAGTAGTTTTTTTTTAATACGTCATAAATCGTAAACCAAAATTTACCTCGATCAAAGTTACAACGAACTTCAAGAACTTTTATATTATGTTACTTGCTGCTACGGAACCCTTCATGGGCGAGTCCGACTAGCACTTGGCCGCTTTTTTTACCTGTTTATGTGTACCTACCTAACTGTGTTTCAATTGAACATTTTAAACAAAGAACCGGGCAAGTGCGTGTCAGGCCACGTGCAATGTAGGGCTCCGAAGTAGTAAGTTTATCGAGTATTACTCATTAACTACTTAATTAAGCTAACATACCCGTGATAGTTTTCCTTGTAAATTCATCATCTAACCTATTTTTGATATTTTTTCACTTTTCCAACTCCAACCGTTTAGCCAGCAGGGACACTTGTCTCGAACCAAAATTATCACTTTATAGCCAAATATTTCGCAAACGGACCCCTAATTCCAAAAATGGTCTTATTAGACCCATAATATTTTTGGAAGACCTTTTCAACGATACCCCACACCATAGGGTACGTAACGAAAAAAAATTCATCCTCACGTTATACCCTACACTACACTATAATAATATGTACCCTAACCCTGAAAAAACATGTTTTTCAATATTTTATTGTACGATTCTGGAGTTTTAATAAATATGTAGTACCTACATATATCCATGCCAACTTACAGCTTTCTAGCACTAAGGGTCTCGGCGTTTTGCTCGGACAGACGGACGGACATAACAACTTCAATACAATGTTTATTTACACAAATATCACCATCGGAACAATGACTACCTAATACAAATAAAGATGCAAAAAATGCACACAAATAATTATTCAGAAGATAACTGATCGATTAATAAAGGTTTTAATTCATACAACAGATCTTGCTTCTGACTACGCGTAAAGATTACTAGGCACTATATAATAGTACGAGTACGTGGTTCTACATAACTCAATTCCGCGGCGAAGTAGGTACATAAAAAACTATATCTTAAGGCAACATTACATGTGCAAACGAGGGAACACTTAACATTTTTGAAATAGGTAGCAGGTAGGTGTGTTATAGTTCATTGCATAGTATTATCATGCATGTATATTTCTTGCCGTCATTTAGCGGGATTTTGATTTAACGTACCGAATCGTATACAAGAAAGTATCTATAGCGGTGGCCACGTGAGCGCTACATTGCTATCCTCGAAACTAAACCGATAGGTAGGGAGGTCACGCGTATCGCGTGTACGGTGCACGTGCCTTGCGGGAGGGGGCGGCCAGGGGGGAGCTATGGAGGCGGAGGGGTGCCCAGCGCAGGCCGCAGATCAACGAGTTGCGTTCGAGACCTTTATTTACCTACATAATATTTTATTTGTATATTAGACACAAATTGAGTCCTTTAGCTCAGGTATTTTACTGGAAAAGCCCGTAAGAAAAGTAAAGATAAGAAAAGTAAAAATACAAAATATGGAAATGTCCAACTACTCCTCCTTCATAAGCAGAGGTCCTTGCTCAATGTTTATTGTGTCAGTAACATTTGATTTAAATGGACGACATTAGGATATTAATGGGTCCACAACTCCACACAGCCTTGGCCAAGCCAGGGTAAACTTAAAATAAGTCATTCGTCCATACATAATAATTTCAAATTCAAGCAAGTAGATATTTAAAGGGCAAGTTACCAAGCTGTATAATTATCATACTGCTCTCATATTGAATCGATTCCTGACAATGGTTATTATCAGGCACCAGGCATCAATTTGGAAGTTTCATATTTCAATAAAATCAGTACATTAGGTAATTTCCAACATTGAGGTAATTCTTGGGTATCATTAATTTTTAATACCGCGTGTGGTGCCGGGTCCAATTACATAGAATAGCACCACTACTACCTCATCCCGGGATGTCGTAAAGGAGACTAATTGGAGATTCCAGGAGACGGGCAGCAGTATCTTCCTGTGAAATAATATTATCCACTGCGGTCACCAACACGCACTAGCCAAGCGTGGTGACTATTGGCTGAACCTCTCATGATTGTCACAAATAAGCCCCGGCCCCCCAATCCCCTTTTCCTGGCTATGGTAGCGGCCATGGTAACAGCGGGGCAGGGGTGCTAGGAATCGCCGGTAGAGATCGGGCTAATAAAATCGTCAACAACTTTTGCACCTGACAACATACAACACCAGGACGCTGAGAACCGACGACAAGGTAAAAGGGCAGAAAGAAGAGATAGACAAGTTAAACTGGAGTATTGAAGGTTTATCTGAAGCCCGAAGACAGGAGAATGACATGATAATACTAAAATCCGAAAACTTGTTCTTTTACGGGGAAGGCGAACACCTGTCCCAAGGTGGTGTCAGGTTTCTCGTCCACAAGTCCTTCGTCAACAACACTGTGCAGGTTGTGAGCATGACGGCCAGGGTAGCGTACTTTACACTCAGCATATCTAAACGGTATTCGTTGAAGGTCGTACAGGTATATGCGCCGACTTCGACACACCTCCACGATAACATTAAGGTAATGTATGAGGACGGTAATAGAGCCATATACCTCAAAAACTTACTTCGCAGTTGTGATGGGGGACTTCAATGCAAGACTAGTCAAGCGAAATAGCAACGAGATGAAGATGGGGCTCTTCGGAGTTGGACGACGGAACCACCGAGGACACATGCTGGCAAAGTACATGGAGAAGGAGGACTTATTCATGATGAACTCCTTCAGGAAGAAGCCACAATGCAAGTGGACTTATAGGCCCTGATGGTTCGACAATAATCTAAATTTTACTAACAAAAAATAACCGACTTCAAAGTCTCAAAAACTACATAGTTGTCAGATCTCGTTCAAATTTATGTGAGACCACATGACAAGCACCTGCTTTCGATTAAAAAAAGAATCATCGAAATCGGTTGGCGTGATATTGAGTTATGCGTCAATTTGTCACGCACATCTTAACACAAATTTACGACTTTTATGTGGTTTTCTCATGGATTCCATTGTCAGATCTCAATAAAATTTATGGTCCCACCAAATGACAGCCACCAGCTTTCGATTAAAAAAAGAATCATCAAAATCGGTTCGCCCAGTCCAAAGTTCTGAGGTAACAAACATAAAAAAAAAAACAGTCGAATTGAGAACCTCCTCCTTTTTTGAAGTCGGTTAAAAAGCGAGATAGACTTCATTCTACCAGACAAACGGCTTAAATTTATTTAATGATGTCTTTGTGATTAGCAAGCTCGAAACCGGACGCGATCACCGCCTTGTGAGAGGCACATTAAATATCGACGTCCAAACCGGAGCGGTCTTGCCTGATGAGGTCTTCTTCGCCCAATCCCTGTACAAATCCAGGGTTTCGAGAACTTCAACTCGAATTGCAAAATCGTTTCGCGTGCTTAGAATAATGCAAGTCAGAGGACGAGTTTAACACCAGGATGGTAACAACTGTTCACGGGGTAGGGTCGAAGTATTTCAAGAGCCACCTAAGAGGTAAATTTCAAGTTCTATCAGAACAAACTCTCGGTCTTATGAGGGATCGACGGTAACTGTGACGTGCATTCTCCAACCTCTGTGGGAGAGTACCGAGGGCTCAATGAACAGATCTCCAAGCGATGCAGTTGCAGGCGACGCGATTTGCGAAAACACAACGCAGATCGTGTAAAAAACTATTCTATATATGGAAACTACGTGGCATTAACATCAGTGGTGAACACACACCTGCGATATGCCAATGATACAGTCATCATGGCAGTGTCCCTGGAGGAACTTGGTACAATGCTCGGGGTCTTGAACAGCCCCTCGCAATGGGTGGTTCTTAAGATGAACACGGACAACACGAAAATCATGTCGAATGACGCTGCTCTCGAAGTTGTAGACGAATATATTTACCTGGGACAAGTGGACCAAATAAGTAAGTCCAACTTCGAGAAAGAAAGCAGTACTGATAGAATCCAACTCAGATGTGCTGCGTTCGGGAAACTGCGTCATATCTTGTCGTTCAAAACATTACCTCAGTGCCTGAAGTCGAAGGTGTTCGAGCGGTGTATGTTGCCAGTGATGACATAGGAATCTGTAACATGGTGCTTTACTATTGGCTTAATCCACAAGCTCAAAGTAGCGCAGCGGGCTATGGAGAGCTATGCTTGGTATTTCTCTACATGATCGCATCAGAAATGAGAGGATCTATAGACGAACAAGGGTAACCAAAATAGGTCAAAGAATTAGCCGGCTGAAGTGACAATGGGCTAGCCACATAGTGCAAAGTACTGATAACCGTTGGGGAAGAAAAGTCCCTGAGTGGAGACTCTGTCTCTGAAAAAGGAGAATAGGACACCCCCAACCAGGTTGACTGACAACCTGAGGAAGACAGCGGGTACCCACTGGATTCAGAAGGCTCAGAACCAGTCAGAATGGCGCAAATTAGGAGAGGCCTAGTCTAGCAATGGACTCGTAAAGGCTGATAGATGGATGGATGGATTAATTTTTATTCTGATTCTGTACCTCAAAAAGAAAAAACGTAGCCTTCAAAGATCACTTCGTTGTTTGTGTGTCTGTCTGTCAAGACCCTTTTTCTCAGAAATGTGTCTCAAGCCTGCATACCCTTGGGAGCTGTGATTTTTTTTTTATATTTTGTTACAAGGGAATCAAATACGGTCTTATTACAGAACGAGGTCGATCGTTAGTCCTGGTACTAAACCTCCTTTGAAGCTTGGACTAAACAAATCTAGACACGCGGAGCGTGTCAAGTCAATTTCTTAGCTAACAGAATTGACGAGCAGCACCGTGTGTAATATTACACGAACCATTTGGAGCCACTTTTGACCACCTCATAACTCAAAAACTATTCAACATAAACCTGTCAAATTTGGCTCATTTATTAAGACTTGCGAAATACATACGTCTTCCAAATTTCATAAACACATCTCAAACGGTTATTTAGATTTTAACGTCCAAAAATCGAGAAATTTAACACTGACTGACCTATAGATCAAAACTATATCCAACTTCCAGGTGACCTAGAAAGTTAAAATTTGGCATGCAGATAGGGAGTCGGGTGAATACAAAGGAATAAATCTGAAAGTAGTAAATTTTTATCAATTTATGATAATTTTTCAAAAAATTGATTCTATTAGCAGCAAAAATATCTGATATTCATAGACAGCATATTAAAGTGACGACAAAATTATCTGACAAAAAAAGTACATCAAATAATTGTGACGCCCAAAGCAAAAATATGTGACGACATTAGTCACAAAATAATGTGATCACTCTTAGAGTGCAAATATATTTTTGCTGTTCACTAATTCTGTAAGCATTTGCATTGATTCCTCAATCATATAGATAAATATATATTATGACGTTCAATAGTTGGGAAAACTCACCGCGGTGTTACATATTGTCGGTGTTACATATTTATCGAACTGACTGAAGAGAAGTAGCAGAGCCCTACCTCACCGGGACGCCATGGCGACGTCGCCGGCGTAGTTTCCACCTTTGGCGTTCGAAGGTAGCCAAAAGAGTAGCCAGTGGCTACCCTCTGTCAGTCAGTTTTCTCAGATCTCATATCTTTTTTAAATTATTTAAATAAATTGACTATTTCGTCCCAACATCTTAATTTTAAATTGCGGTCGGAATAATCAGTTCTTTCGGTATCCCATAAACATGGACGATTTTGTATTTCTACAATAAACCTTTCTGTATCGAAACTCATTATTGAAAAATGGAACCGTGTTAAGTGAAAAACATAAATAAGAATAATAAATAAAATAGTTTTGTAAAAAAACACGCGTGCGCGTCCGTCTTGGCAGCCGGTTTGGGCACTGAGTGAGTGAGATGCAGCTTGCACGTGTACATTTTACTGGCGACGTCGCCAGCTCGCTACGCTTTCAAATTGGCGACGTTGCCAAACCGTCGCAGCTGCCTAATGCAATGTCTGACCCTTAGATATTCTAAGGTCTGACCGCAAATAAAAGTATTATATGAAAATGTAACAAGAACATAGAGTAGTGTACTAGTAGAGGATATGCAATAAAAGAAAGATAAAAAAAACATATGAGATTTTTTGATGGGTTTAGAAGGACCA
Organism: Thymelicus sylvestris; assembly: GCA_911387775.1. Classification (NCBI taxonomy): domain Eukaryota; kingdom Metazoa; phylum Arthropoda; class Insecta; order Lepidoptera; family Hesperiidae; genus Thymelicus; species Thymelicus sylvestris. The sequence goes on from OU426888.1 coordinate 11,028,091, forward strand.
TACAAAGGCAGTCGGGACAGTTAGTTTTTTTACGCTGTCGAGTTTTTTGTTTTTTTAACTATTTTTTTTTTACACTTTTTAGTTAGGATTCATTGACTTCTATATTAGGATTATAAGACGGTAAAATTCGCAATGTTGTTATTTCATTAAGGGAGTTAGTAAATTAACGAGAATGGTTGTTTAACCAATTTTAAATTGTTACATATCCTAAGCTGTCACTTAAAATTAAAAATGATAAAACGAACCTAAAAATAACATTTGAATTGTTACCTATTTAGCGATACCCCACTTGACGTAGTTCGTCGAATTTTTTTAACCGACTTCAAAAAAGGAGGAGGTTCTCAATTCGACTGTATTTTTTTTATTTTTTTTTATGTTTGTTACCTCAGAACTTTGGACTGGGCGAACCGATTTTGATGATTCTTTTTTTAGTTGAAAGCTGGTGGCTGTCATGTGGTCCCACATAAATTTTATTGAGATCTGACAATGGCATCCATGAGAAAACTACATAAGTCGTAAATTTGTGTTAAGATGTGCGCGACAAATTGACGAATAACTCAATATAACGCCAACCGATTTCGATGATTCTTGTTTTAATCGAAAGCAGGCGCTTGTCATGTGGTCTCACATAAATTTGAACGAGATCTGACAACTATGTAGTTTTTGAGACTTTGAAGTCGGTTATTTTTTGTTAGTAAAATTTAGATTATTTCATTTAGACAATATGGTGTTTGTTTGTCCCTGCGGTTTTTAATTATTGTCATGTCTTTAATGACACTCGCAAGGTTAAGGCGTATCGATTGATATAAGAATCATCAAAATCGGTCAACCCGTTTGATCTCTATAACGCCACAAAGGAACATACATACATAGACTGATAAACACATTACCCTCCTTTGCGTCGCGCAGTCGGGCAAAATGTATAAAAATAATAAAAGATTTACGTCAACTATTGAACGTCATATATTAATGCATATGAAACAATGTAAATGCTTACAGAAACGTAGAATTAGTAAACGGCAAACATTTATTTGTTATTCGTACTCCAATAGTGATCACATTATTTTGTAACTAATGTCGTCACATATGTTTGCTTTAGAACGTCATACATTTATCTATGATTGAAGAATAAATGTAAATGCTTACAGAAACGTAGAATTACTAAACGTCAAACATATATTTGTACTCCAAGAGTGATCAGAATATTTAGTAACTAATGTCGTCACATATTTTTGCTTGAGAACGTCATACATTTATCTATGATTGAAGAATAAATGTAAAAGCTTACAGAAACGTAGAATTAGTGAACAGCAAAAATATATTTGCACTCTAAGAGTGATCACATTATTTTGTCACTAATGTCGTCACATATTTTTGCTTTGGGCGTCACAATTATTTGATGTACTTTTTTTGTCAGATAATTTTGTCGTCACTTTAATATGCTGTCTATGAATATCCGATATTTTTGCTGCGTCCGTGCAGACAGATATTATTGAACGCATCTTGGGGTAGATATTATTGCTGACGTGTCCATAGTAATATATTTATGCTCGTGACTGTACAAGAATACACCACAAAATTTTGTATTATTTCCGTAGTTATACCAGTTTAAAGTAATTCGAAGTATTGTTTCAAAATTTATTGTTGCACGATGTCATCGAACATAAACAACTTATCTGTACTAATAGTATAAAGAGGAAAGATTTGATTGTTTGTTTGCATTGAATAGGCTCCGAAACTACTAAACCGATTTGAAAAATTCCTTCACTGTTGGAAAGCTACACTATCCCCGGGTGACATAGGCTATATTATATTTTCAATAAATTAGGGATCCTTAGTAAAACTCCAATAACGTAACCCAAGGTGTAAAAAAATAAGAAAACCAAAGCAAAGCGAGGGCGGTCACTCGTAACCAGTGTTGGCAACCTGGAAAATGGCGCTGATCGTACCAGGGGCGTAAAATTATCGTACCTGCCGAAAAATTATCGTACATGTTTAAATAACATAAAAACGCGTTAGTTATTAAGAAAAATAGATATTCATCATGAACTTATATTGCGCTCGACCGCCCGACACGTCATTTTAGCCTAGTGGCGCTGTTTTAAGAGTTTTAACATCCGTTAAATATTTGCAAAAAATTAATAAAAAAAAGACCGTAGGATTTGCGAAAAGCCGTAGATTTTGCTAAGGCGATAGGGTTCCAGCCGTAGGCCGTGGATTTTGTGATTTTTTGGCCTAAAAGCAATACTGGCACCGAGCTATGAGCTGACGAACTGAGAGAACCAACCTACCAATGAAAGATGGAAGGGACTAGATTAACGTCTCCGATTGGCTAGGTTGGGCCCAACTAGAGATGCTCAATAATTCCGGTTTAATCAGCCAATCCAGACAAAGGAGTACACCGGAAATATCACCACTGTGCCGCCAGTGTCACTCTGCGTCATTGTTGGAAAGCTTCGGTTGCTCAAACTTCGATCTTCTAATTTGTTCAGAAAAAAATGGAATTTCGAAAATTATCGTACATTTGCGTACGATAATGAATCGCAATCGTACATCGTACGGTGGTATCAAATTATCGTACATGTACGATAATTATCGTACGGTTGCCAACACTGCTCGTAACTAATAAGAGTATATAACGACTTTCGTATTTATTACGATAGTATAATTGGGATTTAGTATTAATTATTATTTCAATATTTAGCGGACATCAATAGTGGAAGATCATTACTTATAAATAATGAAATAATAGGTACCGTATTTCGGACCACGGCGCACTAACTACAGATTTAGTTGAAGAGCACTATAACAGTTCATGTATTAAAATTAATCAGTAACGTTATGAATAAGTACTTACTAATAATTTCTATACAAAAAGTAATGATATCCCATCAAAAACATAAATGTAAAGTGAGAGTCAATTTCAAAAAAAAAAGAATTGAGATCTAAATGGGTGCCAATTTCTGTGTAGAAAAGCCTAAAATTTTAGTCACAAGAACATGTAATTCAAGCTTTACATTTGACTTGGCTAGTTTTCTTTAGTTAGCAACCAAAAAACCAAATTAGAGAAGAGTGTCATAAGCCATCAACCTAACAGATTTGACGAAGCTAATTACATAGATATAATATAGAATAGGTAGGTACGTGAAAACTAACCAAGTCAAATGTGGAGCTTGAATTACATGTTCTTGTGACTAAAATTTTAGGCTTTTCTACACAGAAATTGGCACCCATTTAGATCTCAATTCTTTTTTTTTTTAAATTGACTCTCACTTTACATTTATGTTTTTGATGGGATTATTATTACAAGACGCGTTTTAACGCTAAGCCATTGCCTAACTATGATATAAAGCCTTTGTGACACGAGATTGTATTTGATTTTTATTTTGTATTTACCGTGGTAGGTTTACGTCGCATTCGAACGACTTTATGTGCCTTTTATTTCTTTCATCTGAGACTAAGAGCCCGTACACAAAACTGCGATTCGACGCGATGCGAATTCGCAACGCAAAAAGTTGCGACACGAATCGCTGCGATGCGATTTCGTGCGGCAAGGCGTGTCCCTTCCACGATAGGGTGACCATTCCTTTGACGACCGTTGAAAACTAGGTCGTGACATGGATCGTAAAAAGAAGTGTGCACTTTTGTTATTGCTTAGGAGATACAGGCAAAAGATACAGAGAAGATTTTGGGTTCATCCATTTATTACTATTATGAACGCCGAAGGGAACTATTTTCATCGAAAATATGAATTTGTTATTAAAAGATTTGATTTTTAAATGAAGAATCTTAGAAGAATAATCTAAATTTTACTAACAAATAATCTAAATTATACTAACAAAAAATAACCGACTTCAAAGTCTCAAAAACTACATAGTTGTCAGATCTCGTTCAAATTTATGTGAGACCACATGACAAGCGCCTGCTTTCGATTAAAAAAAGAATCATCGAAATCGGTTGGCGTGATATTGAGTTATTCGTCAATTTGTCGCGCACATCTTAACACAAATTTACGACTTATGTGGTTTTCTCATGGATGCCATTGTCAGATCTCAATAAAATTTATGTGGGACCACATGACAGCCACCAGCTTTCGAGTAAAAAAAGAATCATCAAAATCGGTTCGCCCAGTCCAAAGTTCTGAGGTAACAAACATAAAAAAAAAAAAAAAAAAATACAGTCGAATTGAGAACCTCCTCCTTTTTTGAAGTCGGTTAAAAATAACCGACTTCAAAGTCTCAAAAACTACATAGTTGTCAGATCTCGTTCAAATTTATGTGAGACCACATGACAAGCGCCTGCTTTCGATTAAAAAAAGAATCATCGAAATCGGTTGGCGTGATATTGAGTTATTCGTCAATATGTCGCGCACATCTTAACACAAATTTACGACTTATGTAGTTTTCTCATGGATGCCATTGTCAGATCTCAATAAAATTTATGTGGGACCACATGACAGCCACCAGCTTTCGATTAAAAAAATAATCATCAAAATCGGTTCGCCCAGTCCAAAGTTCTGAGGTAACAAACATAAAAAAAAATACAGTCGAATTGAGAACCTCCTCCTTTTTTGAAGTCGGTTAAAAAGACCTTAGGGCTTGTACACAAAACTGCGATGCGACGTCGCATCGCAAAAACCTGCGAGCTCGCACGTCGCGTCGCAAGAACTTGCGAATTGATTCGCATCGCGTATTCCTGCGATGTTACGTCATACTTGTTGACAACACTTTTAAGTCGGCTCTGAGACAGCGTGTTGGCAAGACGTACACACATCAAATAAAGGTTGAGATCACTCTGAACATACGAAATCTTTTTTGTTACGTTAAAATGAAACGTTTTTTCTTTTTCTTCTAAGATTCTTCATTTAAAAATCAAATCTTTTATTAACAAATTCATATTTTCGATGAAAATAGTTCCCTTCGGCGTTCATAATAGTAATAAATGGATGAACCCAAAATCTTCTTTGTATCTTTTGCCTGTATCTCCTAAACAATAACAAAAGTGCACACTTCTTTTTACGATCCATGTCACGACCTAGTTTTCAACGGTTGTCAAAGGTATGGTCACCTTATCGTGGAAGGGACACGCCTTGCCGCACGAAATCGCATCGCAGCAATTCGTGTCGCAACTTTTTGCGTTGCGAATTCGCATCGCGTCGAATCGCAGTTTTGTGTACGGGCTCTAAAGCTAAGGGACTGCACACAAAACTGCGATGCGATGTGATGCGAATTCGCAACGCAAAAATTTGCTACACGAAATGCTGCGATGCGATTTCGTGCGGCAAGGCGTCTCACTTCCACGATAAGGTGATATATTTAAGTCTATGTAAGGTGACATGGACTTAAATATATGGACACGCTGTTCAGTACTTACAGTTTGTTCACCTGGGGTTCACCTCAGTTTAGTCTGTTGCGAGCAAGTAGCTGTCACGTTAAACTCCGACGTAAAACTCCGACTGTTCAAGAACACTTATTATTCTATATTGTGCACAGTTAAAACGTTCTCATTATTTACGTTTGAACTTTATTTCACTTTATTTAATCATAATTGGTAAGTAACTAAATTTTTATTTACATTTTTAAAAATTATTTAGTGTCAAATATTTAATACCGCCATCTTTAACCAAACTTGAGAGAACGAACGCAGAGTACTTAATCACTACGGAACAGGGTGCCGGCACCATAGGCAGTCGCATAGTGACTCTGTGATTGAGTACTCTGTGGCTGGCGAATGAGACACGAATTTTGTATGGAACAGCGTGTCTATATATTTAAGTCTATGTAAGGTGACCATTCCTTTGACGACCGTTGAAAACTAGTTCGTGACATGGATCGTAAAAAGAAGTGTGTACTTTTGTTATTGCTTAGGTAGGAGATACAGGCAAAAGATACAAAGAAGATTTTGGGTTCATCCATTTATTACTATTATGAACGCCGAAGGGAACTATTTTCATCGAAAATATAAATTTGTTATTAAAAGATTTGATTTATAAATGAAGAATCTTAGAAGAAAAAGAAAAAACGTTTCATTTTAACGTCACAAAAAAGATTTCGTATTTTCAAAGTGATCTCAAACTTTATTTGATGTGTATACGTTTTGCCAACACGCTGTCTCAGAGCCGACTTAAAGTGTTGTCAACAAGTATGACAAAGCACCTTTCCGAAAAGCTGGTAAATTAAAAAAATGACGTGCATAAGTGTATCAATGATACCTACATGAATAAATGATTTTGAATTTGAATTTGAATTTATGACGTAACATCGCAGGAATGCGCGATGCGAAATGCGAATCAATTCGCAAGTTCTTGCGACGCGACGTGCGAGCTCGCAGGTTTTTGCGATGCGACGTCGCATCGCAGTTTTGTGTACAAGCCCTAAACCTGCGAGCCCCATAGTTTAACGTTGGACCTAGGTTGGACTATTTCACAAATGTCAAAGTCAGTTTTGAGGTTGTTGTCATGTTTATTTCGAAATTGTTGAAAAATATTTATTAAAATGTTTAATTTGTAGATTTTTATTCATTTTGTGAATTTTACGAATTGCGATGAGTCACAATATTTATTACTTACAATACACTCCGCTGCACAAGGTACCTACAATTTTATTGTTCTTAGCACTTATGAAACAAAGACCTCAACAGTGTAATTTTCGAAGCCAACTCAGCAACTGGATTTTATTTTAGTTAAGATTGGTTTTTTATAAGTAAAGTTATGGATTTATATTAGAGATGGGCCGACTACACGCCGACTAGTCGGGAAAACCGACTATTCGGCATGTTTTATAGTCGGCGACTAGTCGGCAATTAGTCGGCAAAAATCGCCGAATAGTCGGCATTAATTTTCGTTACAAAAAAAAAAGAAATGAAGAAAATAACAAAATTATACAATCAGCATAATGAGGTTTATTTTAATAAATCCGATTATAATGAAAATACATATTTTATTATGTAGTAGTACACTAGTAGGTACATAATAGGTATAACGGATGTTGGATTTGTCACATTTACGAATGCAAATGTTGACCTTCAAAGATTTGGTTCAAAAAAGCCCAGTGGCGCCAACAAACTAATGTTTCTCCATAAAATACTCAATTATTATTACCTATATTGTTGAAAACTCGTTTTCAAGAGGCTTGAAGAGGAGGTAGGTAATCAATTAATCGCGTTTATATTTTTTGTTTGTATGTTCCCCGATTGTTATAAATAATTATTTTTCTTTATACAATTTTTTTTTCATTTCTATGATTTTAGCGAATACGAATGTCAAAAATTATGTGAAAACTAGCTTTTGCCCACAGCTTCGCCCGCGGTAGAGATCGATTTTTTACAAATCCTACTTACTTACTTTTACTTAGTTAGACTTAGTTGCCTATGACTTAAGTAATTTACATGTATCATTTGATAGCGTGAAATGCAAATGAATTTTACTAACGCCATCTATTAACAACATCCGGAACGAAATATCTAGCAACTAACAAATTATCGATCTTCCCATGGGAATGTTTTACCGCGGTAAAAAGTAGCCTACGTTACTCTCCACCCTCCTCACTATCTCCACACGCAAAAACCATACCATATAACAGCTTCGTTGCGACGTGAAAGATGGACAAACAAACAAAAAAAACACACTTTCACATTTATAATATTAACTAGTATGGATATGGATTCGTTGCATCACTAATATATGGCAATAATAATACAAGTTTGTACTTTTATTTGTACTTAGTCATATTTTCAGTAAAATTTTATCAAATAGTATTCAATCAAGCTAAAGCAATTTATGGTGGAGAAACGTCAGACTTTCAGGTTTATCAGGAAGCAATCGATTCCTTTTATTTTCATAAATATTTGGCCAAAATAAGGTTAATCGGCATTGCCGACTAGTCGGCCGATTAGTCGGCAATTTTCTCACCGAATAGTCGGCTAGTCGGCTGATCGGCAAAACCCATAGTCGGCCCATCACTAATTTATATTAATACGCGCGTGAAATCCATTCCTTTACACACGCGTACATTAATTCTTAAAAAATACATGTTTTAACCGTTTTAACATGTAATAAAATCCACGACAACAACAATAAATAGAATTGATTGAAAACTGTATACCTAATTATTTATTTGCAATAATATTTACGCTCTTAATATTAATAATAGACGTGTTCCATTATATATGTCAAAAACAATAAACAGCATCTTACTATAATGAGTATAATGGAACGTCGTAATCGAATGAATACTGACGTTTTGAATCAGTTTCGTGTCAAACCCGTGTCAGTTAATTCAGCATTTTCAGCCAAGGTCTAAACTTGAAACCAATAGTACCTACCTACTAACAAGTCAACGAGTATTTTGCGTTTTGTAATAAGCTTTGGTTTAAAGTATGTTACTAAAGTCAGTATCGTACCAAGCCTGGACTATTTTAGTCTACTCGATAAGTTCAAAATGGTTGAAATTAGAGATACTGCTCTTAAAAATACGTGCGATAGCTCATTCTGTTCGGAATGATGTCTAGAAAAATGTTTCGGAAGCGTTTACCAGCACGTAAAAAATTGCAAAAGTTATTGACAAAATAAAGTTGAAAAAAAAAAGTATTTTGTTTTTGGTAATCACTTCGAAACTATTAATATTTAAGAAATTTTAAAACAAGATTCTTAAAGTAGAGGAAATTTCTAAACAATGACTCGCGACTCTCGGAACTCTATCTCCATTATTTATAACTTTAATTTAACGCTGAAAATGGGTCTCCACGCTGCATTTTTAGGTTGCGCGTGCGGCGTCAAAACCGAGTTCGTCACACTCAATAATTTTTTAATTATTAATTTAAAAAAATAAAAAAAATATGGTGTATTCGAAACACTTCAAAGAATTTGCTCCCGTAGGAAATTTTGCTTAAAGTTAATTTTTCAACAAGTTAGACGATTGTTAATTAACTAAATTTTCTCGAACTTCCATTTTCATTGTACATTAAAAAAAATGTTTAAGTAATTGTCCTATAAATTTTTCGCTTCGTGGAGCCCTTCTTATATACATGCTTAACGAGATCACGTCATAAAAGTTTAAAAAGTTTTAATACTTTGTGTATAATAATTTTATAAGTTGAACAAACAATTTTTTCGTTTTTTTATCGAATCGAAATTAAAAAATTTAAAAATGTTTTTATCTGTACTTTGTTATACATCGTTGTTTTTTTTATTTTTAGGTGTTTCAGAAAAAATATATAAAAAAGTTGAGAATTTGTTTATAAAAAATTGTTAAGTTAAAAAACAATGAAATTGTTGATAAAAAAAATATTTTTTTACATTTCTATTAAAGATGGTTAATTATAATTTTTAAGAAAAAAAAATTATTAACTAATTATTCAAACAATAGAAATATTAAAAAACAATTATAAACAATTAAATATCATTATTAAGAAAAAAATTTTTTTTTCAAAAATCATAATGTTTTGTAAAGAATAAGATATTAAGAAATTTTTTCTTGAAAGCATTGAAATAGTCTATTTGTTTATAAAAAAAAATTATAAAAAAATGAGGGAATTTTTTTTTTTCAAGTCATTAAATGTCTTTTATGAATGCCAAAACGATTATGTAATAATAAATTGAGAAAAAAATATTTTCAATAATATTATTTGGATTTTTCATTTTTTGTTCAACTTATAAAATTATTATACACAAAGTATTAAAACTTTTTAATTTTTTATGACGTGATCTCGTTAAGCATGTATATAAGAAAGGCTCCACGAAGCGAAAAATTTATAGGACAATTACTTAAACATTTTTTTTAATGTACAATGAAAATGGAAGTTCGAGAAAATTTAGTTAATTAACAATCGTCTAACTTGTTGAAAAATTAACTTTAAGCAAAATTTCCTACGGGAGCAAATTCTTTGAAGTGTTTCGAATACACCATATTTTTTTTATTTTTTTAAATTAATAATTAATACCTTAAAAAATTATTGAGTGTGACGAACTCGGTTTTGACGCCGCACGCGCAACCTAAAAATGCAGCGTGGAGACCCATTTTCAGCGTTAAATTAAAGTTATAAATAATGGAGATAGAGTTCCGAGAGTCGCGAGTCATTGTTTGGAAATTTCCTCTACTTTAAGAATCTTGTTTTAAAATTTCTTAAATATTAATAGTTTCGAAGTGATTACCAAAAACAAAATACTTTTTTTTTTCAACTTTATTTTGTCAATAACTTTTGCAATTTTTTACGTGCTGGTAAACGCTTCCGAAACATTTTTCTAGACATCATTCCGAACAGAATGAGCTATCGCACGTATTTTTAAGAGCAGTATCTCTAATTTCAACCATTTTGAACATATCGAGTAGACTATTAGTCAAGGTTTAAACCTAAACTTTAGACCTCGTCTTGTAATAAGGGGGATAGGGTACATCCTGTTGACCTAAAAAATCATATTTCTCAAGAATCAATGTCTTATACTCTTATAGCAAGGAAAAATTTTGTACTGAACCCTTGGTACAGTAGTCCTACTGGAACTTGGCTGTTTTTTTTTATTTTAAACATTGTTAATATCTATGTATGTATTCATTAACCGACTTCAAAAAGAAAGGATTTCCACTGTATTTTTTTTATGTATGTTCAGCGATTACTCGAACATGATTCAAATGGTATTGAATAGGAGATTGCTTCAGGGTGGACCCGTTAAGAACATGGTGAGGATCTGTTGGTGGGTTATGGAGATATAGAGTGGAACTCCTCAATGATTAAAAGTAACAGAATCGTGTTTACAGATATTTGATGTTCGTAACATTTATATTGCTTGTTGACCATCTCAGGGTCTGATGATGTGACTTGAGAGACAAAATATGTAGCTGCTCAACAGATTAGAATAATCAAACCATGTTTTAATATAATAACTGTCCATAAAATTAACTTTGCAAAACCAGTACATCATTGACAAGTTCAAGATTCGGAAAATCTAAAAATTTTAAAATAAAAAAATTAAACAAGGTGTAAAAAAAACATCATGAGGAAACCTGCGCCTCCATTATGTTCACAAAGATGTGTGAAGACTACCATTCTGCACTTGGCCAGCATGGTAGACTATGGCCTGTACCCTTCACATTGTGAGAGGAGACCCCGAGCCCAGCAGTCGGGCAATTATGGGTTGTTACTTTTTTACTTTTTGCAAATTTTTCTATCTGTAATTACTTTAAAAGATTTCCAGATTAATATTTTTTTTATCTTGATCAAAATTACAGCAGATACTTATACAGGATTATTGAGTCCATACTCAATTGTACCCATGTACATACGGTACTTATTATTAGTAAATACTGAGAATTTTATTACAAGACTAGCTGACCCGGCGAACTTCGTATCGCCTAAGAATGTAACAAATCAGATATCATTAAAATCGGTACAGCCGTTCTCAGCCGTTATAGTTTCCGTGTCCTCCCTCTCCCGCTCCCGCTACCTCTCCCCTCCCCTCACCCTCTCTCTTGCTCTCCCTCTCCCTCTCCCGCTCCCACTCCACTCCACTGCGGAGTCCATTGCGGACAAACAAACACGTAATTTATATATTATATAAGTTAATTTAATATATACCTGTTAGATATCTGTAATACACATGGACTTAATGGTAATACATGATTATTAAAAACGAGTGACCGCCCTCGCTTTGCTTCGGTTTTCTTATTTTTTACACCTTGGGTTACGTCATTGGAGTTTTAATAAGGATTCCTAATTTTTTGAAAATATAATATAGCCTATGTCACCCGGGGATAGTGTTGCTTCCCAACAGTGAAATAATTTTTCAAATCGGTCGGTTCAGTAGTTTCGTAGCTCAATGCAAACAAACAATCAAATCTTTCCTCTTTGTAATATTACTATAGCTATAATTATTTATGATACTTTTACTTTAACAAGCGAGTAAAGACCTGAATTAATTTTATTTCATTTTATTCTATCAACTTTTGTATTTATAATTACAGAAAATGATAAAGCTAATAAAATCATGCAGAAAATGACAACATGCTTACCATTTAAATGTAAGACACCAAGTAAATATAGCCAACTACACAACTCTCAACTTATTAATTTAATTTCAAAATTAGTACACTTTGAGTAGGTACATAGTACACCCCAAGTATAATAAAACGTAGCGATTAAGTACTCTGTGTATAATCCTGTAAATTCCTGTGGTATAATCACTGAGAAGTGAGAAGAGAACGTGAGTCGTGAGAACACATAAAAACACAGATTAGGTACTTAATCACTACGTTTTACAAGTGATTAAGTACTCTGTGCCCTCCCGGTCTTTTCACTTCTATACTTTGACGTTTTATATGAAGGCCGATTATGCTGGGAATCATGTCAGATTATGTTTCCGATTGTCTGATCAGACTATCTGATCGTATTTACTCGATACACACAGGGCTTGAAACCGGTTCAAAATTAACCGGTATTATAGCGGTTAAACCCGTTTTATCGTAAAATTCCGTTCCGGTGCGGAACCAAATAGGAGCGATAATTTGAACCTAAATAAACCGGTTTATTCCTAGCCGCGTTGCGTCGGTCGCGACGCGATAAATAAAGCAGCTCGTACTCGCGCAATGTTCGAGAAACCATACATTAACCACTGACAGTTAACTTAAAGTAATTGACTAATTGTGCACACTCAAGTCTCGCAAATCTTCAAGGTCGTTGTCTTGAGCGAAAAATTTAACCGATTACTGAAAAATACCCATATTTTTCCAAACCGGTTTAAATGAGCAGAACCTTTTTCAAAAAGTTCCACCTGTAATTTCGTCGAACCGGTTCGAAAAATTTACTGGTTTCCAAGCCTTGGATACACATGCGATTCTTGCGTCAGACTTTTTCTGAACGCAGTCGTTCTCGAGCTGTGGCCTGTGAGAGCTGTGAGTGCTTGTTTGCCAGAAAGAAAAGATGGACGACGAATTAAGCCCAATGCATACGTAACGGGTTTTTTCCCCGTACGGAACGGGGACGGGACGGGGAAAACATCGTTTCATAGAAAATGTATGCGGTAGTGCATACGCCGCGGAAGCGAAACCCCGTCCCGTACGGAACGGGACGGGGTTTTCAAAAACATCGTTGCCGACGATGTTTTCAAAACCCCGTTCCGTACGTGCCACGTTCCGTGCGGGACGGGGTTTTGCTTCCGTTGCGTATGCACAGTCACCCCGTCCACGACGGGGAGAAAGTAGTGATGCACGTGTATTATTATTATACCTATATTATTACATACTGTTTAAGCTAAGCACCTTGTACAAAAAAATAATCATTATAAATACATCAGTTTTCATTACATAAAAATAATTTTGAAGAAATTAAAATAAAACATGTTATTTCAATATTATAATATTTTACCACCAGAAAAATTATAAAACATTTTGAAGAACTATATATTTTTGAAATACTTAGTATTTAGTCTTTAGGTGCGTTATTTTTTTAACAGACTTCAAAAAAGGGAGGAGTTTCTCAATTCGACTGTATTTTATTTATGTTTGTTACCTCAGAATTTTCGACTGGGTGAACCGATTTTAATGATTCTTTTTTTAATCGAAAGCTGGTGTTTGTTATGTGGTCCCACATAAATTTGAACAAGATCTGACTAGTAGTTTTTGAGTAATTTTGAAGTCTTTTGTTGTTCGTTTCTAATTTGTTTTTGTTTTTTTTTTTAATTTGTTTTTTTTTTTGATGCCAAAGAAGTATATCTTCTCACGCGCGTACATAAGTACACGTTTATGATTTTTATGCTTTGAGCAGGCAAACGAGCAGACTGGTCACCTGACGGTAAGTGGCCACCGCAGCTCATGGACTTTAGCAACACGGGGGGCGTCACCAACGCGTTGCCGGCCAAGAAGGAAACGATAGACCCGCTTCTTGAAGAAAAACATTATTTTGTCATACGGAAATATTTATAAAATTGAGTCTCATCGTCCAAAAGTTATTTGTAGAGAGTGTGGTATTCTGCTTCTTGTTCTGGTTTATGCCATGTAGGATGTATCAAAAATCTCCTTTTTCTCTTGACGGCCGTAGCTTCTTCGTCATCTAATGCAATAGCAATTAAAGCTAATTCTTCAAAAGAAAAATTCATGTTTCTTTATTCACAACACTAGCACGTTAGGTCTGAGTTAAAAATCCCGTCGGCAACGGGGAATGACCCGTCCCGTCCCCGTTCCGTACGGGAAAAACACGTTACGTATGCATCGACCTGAAAATCCCGTCGGCGACGGGGAATGCCCCGTCCCGTCCCCGTTCCGTACGGGAAAAAAAACCGTTACATATGCATTGGGCTTTACTGTTACCTATTGCATATTTGCTCGTGTTAGCGCGTAAGAAGAAAAAACGTCGCTATTAGATTCATCCAATCAATCTGACAGACTTACCGACAGTAATTTCTACTATAGGTATACCAGAATCTGATGGCAAAATGGGGAAATTAAAATTGGAGACAACACACTCCCCAGCGTTGGGGAAACTAGAATAAAACTTCTTGATCCTTGATATTTTTAACAGTGTTAGTTTCATAATAGGCAATATAAATTATGTAGATATGGTTTATTAACTTCAGATGAAAATATATAAAAGACAAAGCTACACATTTTATTAGACAAGCACATATTTTTTATATTATAATTAATTAGTACAGTGACTAACAATAACTTAAGCAACTATAATTTAAAATTTGCCATCTGTATACCTACTAATATTTTTAATTGATAATTAATAAATTGCTCCTCCACCGTTTCAGTTACGTGAACTTGTATGATGTAACTTTTCATTTCATATTCACAAAATTTTTGCTACCTTTAATTTGTAACAATGTTTGTATTATTTATTTCAATTAATTTAATATCTTTTGCTAATCTTACTTACATACAAAGAAATCATATGTAGATTATTTACTAAGAAAATATAATCACGAAAACTAAGTATCAAAACGAGTTAATCCTACAAGATGGATAATATTAATAATGCAGATTGTCGCTTAAATACAACTTTTTCCTCACATGTTTTTCAATAAACATTGAAAATAATATTTGTGGCTTGTGATCGTAAAGTTGTTTTCGGAGGTAAATCTAAAATAATTATAATTTTAGAAAAAGAAAAAAATTCCATACAACTCTTTTTTTGACTTGACAAGCCGCTTGACAATAGTTAGTTTTAAAAATTTTCATTGCCATATTAAAAACCCATTTTTCTGCTTGTCAAAAATGCCATGAGATGCTGGTACACCTATACATATTATTTTTCTATTGATATTAAAATGTGCTTATTTTTAATGTGAGTAAACTAAAAAAAATTTACAATATCTTATATAGTTTGAGGTACAACGTTTTTCTACGGCCTTATTAATGCCGTTCGATGTCGTAATTTTCCACCATCATCCGAACTACAACGATGCGATGCGTCCGTTCAGTGTCACGTTAGAGAGTCAAATGGCAAGTCGGAAGGAGGAATCGAACGTCTATTTGGTCTATGTACAAAAGTATGCTGACCGCACCTTCAGACAATCGGGTCGGCAATAAAATCGTAAACGTCTTGGCGCTGTTTCCGACTCGGACGTCCGATCCGACTGTCGGATCGGATGTGTATTACGTACTCAAACAAATGTATGGCACGAGTGCCTTCCGATTGTCTGATCAGACTATCGGATCCGACTATCGGAGAGAAAAATCGGAAATTTATTCCCAGCCTACTCCGATTAGCTCTCTTTAGTACTCATAGACATAATACTACTAGACTAGACAAGCGGGCCTTCTTTGCGTTACGCTATTAGAAAGAGAAAGAGACCAAGGAGACTCGCGTAACTCGTAAGTAAGACAAGGATAGGTTTACCTCCTGCCTTTCTTCGCAACGTGACGGTTTCACATAAATATGCTCAGATACCTTGGTAAGACAAGGATAGGTTTACCTCCTGCCTTTCTTCGCAGCGTGACGGTTTCACTTACATATGCTCAGATACCTTGCCTAGTCTAGTAGTATTATGTCTATGTTAGTACTACGCGTTCACTCTATAGTCCGTTCAAAGTTATTTTACCTCTGACACCTGTCATTGTACCTTCCCCACTAGATTGGCATTACCTGCTGTCAATATTCTTGGATTTTTCTTTTGTATTAATAATTTTTAACTTCTATCATGCCAAAAAAGATACAAAGTAGTGGTAGAAAAATGTTCTAACAGTGCATAATTTTTGTAAAAAGGAAAAAGCTGAAAATGTCCCCCTAATCCCATTTAAGAATGTTCGTTGACGGGTAGCGGCCATGACAGGTAGGAAAAATAGTCCCTACGTTCCACTAGACGATCACAACGACCACGCTCACGACCGCGATTTTTCCGTTCCACTAGCTTGTGAGCGTTACAATCATATACCTCGTTTACATTCAGCTCATTTGAGCAGGAAAGTAGGTAGGGAAGTGGGCAGGACGAGTATGTGAACACGATACTTCTCATGCTCCTACCACTGCTACTCACGCTGCCCGGCGCTCCCCAAAAGAGCGGTTTTTCAGCCAGTGTTGCCAATGCTACGGCAATTACCGTGTTCTACGGCTTTCAGGCCAAAAAATCACAAAATCTACGGGCTACGGCTGGAACCCTATTGCCGTAGCAAATTCTACGGCAATCTTTTCTTATTTATTGTTTTGCAAACATTTAACGAATGTTAAAACCCATAAACAGTGCCACTTGGCTAATGTTGATGTTAACGACGGTGACGACCCGTGTGGCGCAATGGTTACCATGCCGGATCGCCGCACCGAGGGTCCTGAGTTCGATTCCCAGCGAGGCGGAGGTTTGGATAATAAGTTTGAATTTCTGTTCTCGGTCTGGGTGTGAATGTCCTTGTCTATGTTGTGTGTTGTCCATGGCATCCACGACACAGGGAATCCAAGTGTGGAGCTATTAGTGTGAAGCGTTATTTATTTATTTATCTATAAAGGTAGGCTAATGAAAAGTATTCTTCGTTTTGTGGGCATCAAATTCACTGCCGATGACCGTTTTTTTAGTTCGAGCGCTGAACCTATGGTAATAAATTGGCGTAATTGGTTAGCTACGGCCCACACTTGATCTTTTCCCTTAAAAACACGGCTTTTTTTATCTATGTACACGGCCTTCCAAAAATTTTCATTGGCAACACTGGGTCATGCCAAGTGTCACTTGTCAGTTTTATGTAACGTCTTACTTACGTCAGTGCATTTAATTTCTTTTTCAATCTTTTTAAACGTCAGAAAGTGGAATAGGAGGTGTTTGTTTTCAAAATGGTGTGTTTTATTATAATTTAATCGTGTTACATATTGTTAATCAATAGTTAAATGATATATTTTAACACCAGTATGGAGTCTCATCATATTTTTTGTGGTCCCTTTCTTAAAATTTTCGCCCCTCGTAAAACTATATATATGACTGCAACATGTTTAAATACGGCAGGTATTTTGTACAGAAGTTGTACAAAAACATTGAAGTATTAATTTGCGTTAATTACCTATACATTTTTAATTTAATGAAAAACAATACATTTTTATTTTAGGTACCAGAATAAATTAATGTAGTATCAGTTCTTAAATAAAAAAATCGGTCCTAACCTCAATGATACTTTAATTTTTTATAGAACTATAACACTGTGTTTTATCCGAAACATAATAATTGTTTTGTTGTAATGCAAAACAGTTATATATAAATAAGTTTAATTGAAAAAAATAAAATGTAAAAACATTTATCAAAACTTTTACTTGCATGTTGTTTCGACAATAACAGTGGTATTATACTAATAACTATTACAGTGCTATTAGACTAAGAAAGTTTATAAGTAAAAAATTGTTAATAACTATGGGCTAAAATTGCCTGAAATAAATAATTTTTATTTATTTTATCTATACTAATATATAAAGAGGAAAGATTTTATTTTTTGTTTGCATTGAATAGGCTCCGTAACTACTGAACCGATTTGAAAAATTCTTTTACTGTTAGAAAGCTACACTATCCCCGGTGAACATAGGCTATATTATATTTTCAAAAAAATAGGGATCCTTAGTAAAACTCCAATAATGTAACGCAATGTGTAAATAAATAAGAAAACCGAAGCAAAGCGAGGGTGGTTACTTGTTTATAATAACTGTTAAAATGTCAGTTTAATGCAGTTGAGCAATATTTTAATAAACTTAGAAGATAGAACTTAGAAGATGCTTCTAAAGATCCTGCATGAGTCTCATATCCTGGAAAGACTGACAAAATAGCATTTTAGTATTGTATTACCTACTACTAACTAGATACATTATGTATTGCTTAGTCTCAACTTATTGGATTTTTGTTCTTTCAGGGTAAAGTTAAGTGCTCAGAGTTACGTACCAAGGATAAGAAGGAGCTCTTCAAACAGCTTGAAGAGTTAAAAATTGAACTTACTAACCTTCGGGTTGCCAAAGTTACTGGAGGTGTGGCTTCTAAGTTATCGAAAATGTAAGTATTGTAAGAGTAACTTTTAAAAACATTGCTTTATCAACCTGAATAAAAGGGAAACAGTGTTAGTCTAAGTGTAAGGCAACAATACTCCAGTTTTTGGTTTGGACTCAATGTAAACAAACTGTTAAAACTCTAAATAACTAATAAAGAACTGAATAATTATTATAACGTTTTTTGACATCTTACTATTGACCCCTAACAACAACACTAAGAGAAAACGTGGTAAAAACTAACATCTTAAAACAATTTTCATCATTGAGTAACTTACACTCCCACATCCTTAATTATGTGAAGCGACTTCAAACCTTTTCACAAAATTATTGCTTTAAGAGTTTAAGGTTTGCCTGCCTATGACTATAAATAAAAATGACTACGAAAACCTCAATAATGGCCCTTACATGATTTGCAACTTGGTCATATTATTTTTATACAGATATTTCATTCCACTCAATATACATGAGCATAAAATTATCTATAATTGCAAACATAGCACCAATGTTCAGATTCCGCCCAGTTACCTAGGTGGATGTGGAGCGATCCTTTTCCACATATAAATATTTTTTTAATGATCGAACCCCCGTATTCAAGAACAATACTTGTCTAAGTAAAGAAGCAAAACTATGCGAAGTAAGGCATTTCTCAGTGCGTTGGTCATGGCAAGCCTTCAGTTTCACAGTCGACCCTTAAGTATCACTTGGCTGTGCGGACGCACAGAGCTGTATACAGCCCTCTTATTGGTCCATTTGATGCGGCAAACTTCATTTGACACAGTCAAAAGAATAAGATAACAATACAAATAATCGATCCTTTCTTTCTATTTTGATAGAAGTCAAACCAACACTATGCATTCGGTAAAGTAGCTTGGCAGCTATTTTATCGATTTTGACAAACGCAAAGCGAAGGACTTCAATCAAATATTGTCTACGAAATGGTTTTAATGCCACTATGCACTCGCAAGCACTGTGAGACCTCACAGTGTTGTTCTTGAATACGGGGGGAAGACACGATCTTACTACCGGAAATTAGGAACAATATGTTTATGTTTACAAAAATATAAAAAAATTGTTATGTCCAACTCCTTTTTTGAAGTTGGTTAAAAAGGAGGAGGTATTCAACTGTATTTTTTTGTTTGTTACCTCAGAACTTTCGACTGGATGAACCGATTTTGATGATTCTTTTTTAATCGAAAGCTGGTGCTTGTCATGTGGTCCCACTTTTTGAGCTAGATCTGACAAGTAGTTTTTAAGTTATTTTAAAGTCAGTTATTTTTTATCAAGAATTATTATGTTGCATATAACCCGGTTCCTTATAATAATCTATAGGGGCCTTAATATCTTTATATTATACTAGCTGTTGCCCGCAGCTTCGCATACGGAAATTATGTTTTACCTTATTTGTACCTCTTATAGAAGGAAATTTAAAAAACGGTGAATTTATATTGAAGTACTTATATTTAGTGATTTATATACTGAAACCCACGATAAATTCACAAAGGATTCCTCCAGCAGCGGGTTTTGAAAAATAAGCAATATTCACATTAATTTGTATTTATTTCTTTTTTTGCAAAATTTTGAAAAATTGAAAAATATGGGTTCCATAAATTTAAGCAAGGAATATTTGATGCAAATTTGAAGTTGATGTTTTAAAAATATTCCATACAAACTTTCATCCCGTTTTCCAGGGAAACCTTTTAATTTTCCGGGATAAAAAGTATCCTAAAATATGACCCGGAGTATTAGTAACAACTTTACCAATTTTCATCGAAATCCGTTCAAGGGTTTTCATGTGATGCCCGGACAGACAGACAGACAATAATTCTAAAAAAAATATTTTTGTACTCTAACACGTTATTGAAGTGCCCCCTAATCAAAATTTTTAAAAAATATTCAATGTAA
Source organism: Thymelicus sylvestris (assembly GCA_911387775.1). Taxonomy (NCBI): domain Eukaryota; kingdom Metazoa; phylum Arthropoda; class Insecta; order Lepidoptera; family Hesperiidae; genus Thymelicus; species Thymelicus sylvestris. Next base: position 11,048,431 of record OU426888.1, read on the forward strand.
AGTAAATTTGCCCTTTGAATTTTATTATAGTACTAGCTATTGCCCGCGGCTTCGCACGCGGAAATTATGCTTATCGTATTTGTACCCCTAACATAAGAAAATTTAAAAACAGGTTCATTAAGTACTTACATGAAGTACTTATATTTAGGAATTTACATACTAAAACTGACGAAGTTGATTTGTATGTAAATGACCTGCAACCCCTATTTGTAGGGGATGAATTTCGAGAAAACAATGATACAGTTATTTTTTGTGTCTAACTATATGCTTATATACAAATTTTCACCCTTCTTACTTCAACACTGACGAAGTTCCCATACTAACTTGCGCCCTCTTAATTAACCCTTTAGGGGATGATTTTCCAAAAAAACATAATACATACAAATTTTGTTTCTAGTCTGGAGCTAATACGTAAATTTTCATGTTTTTAACTTCAAAAATGACGAAGTTGCCTATTAAGTTCCATCCAAGAAATTAACCCTTTAAGGGATGATTTTCCAAAAAAAAATATTAAACTTAACTTTTGTTTATTGCTATAAACTTACACAAAAAATTTCATATTTATAACTCTAAAACTGACGAAGTTGGTTTGTATGAAAATGAACTCCAACCCGTATTTTTACCCCTTAGGGGTTGAATTTCCAAAAATCCGTTCTTAGCTGACGTCTCCTTAGCATAAGCTATCTCCTTGCCAAATTTCATCGTAATCGGTTCGCTAGTTTCTGAGATTTTTTGTTTAATCAGTGTATCTCTTTTCAATTTTATATATATGTTACCGGATATCTGTATAATGCGGGTATTCAGCACAATCCCTAGGTAATGTGTATAATACCTGGGTCGTTTTGGCAATGTGTTAAATGATATTAATATTATTCACCATTACATACTTTACCTAGGTAATGTAGGTATACGTTTCCCATCTACTGTACAGAATACCTGCAGGTTCACCGGCAATGAATAAAATTAATAGATTTGGGTGTGTGTAGGTAGGTGATGTGTAGTAAAGTTGGGGTTTTTACCTTAACTCGTAACAACTGAAGCCGATCGGTATATTCTTAATGTACGTTATGAAAAGTAGGGCTCGGGTGAGCGGACTCCTGGTACGTGAGGTAAATATACCTACACGTATCTTTTTTATTTATTTAAACTTTTGAACCTTACAGCAATGTAAGAGGTAAAAGGCGGACTTAATGCTAAAAGCATTCTCTACCAGTCAACCTTTGGGAAGTAAGAGAAACATCTTAGTCTTAGAATTCTACAAGATTGGCCGTGCCCCACTCGGATACAGCCCAAATTGTGAGAATTATACGTTCCACCACCACTCTGCTATCGTCTGCGTACCCATAGATAACAGGCATGAGCGAGTCATTTCTGTATATCAAGAAGAAATCCCAAACCTAGCCAATAAGGCCAGAGGATATGTCGGAGCTGGAAGCTTGCTTAAATGTAAGAATGCCAAAGTTTGGGTTTGGCAGCCAAAACCCTTTGTGGCAAGTAAACTTTTACTGCCTGCCCTCATGTCTTGCCGCGTTTTGCCATTTTGTACAAGGCCAGAACGCAGGGATATGAAATTAACCACGTATAGGTTGGAACTAACTTTTTTACTAAGTTCTTCCAATCCATACACAAGCAGTACGTAAATAATCGCGTATACTTCGTAGAAGACGTAGAAGTATATCTTGTTCCATAATGTACAGCGCCATTACGCATACGGACTAATCGTGTGTGTATCGGAACCTCCGTGACAGGGGGAGTGGAGGGCGGTAATTTTTCTAAATTGGTGACAGAACCGACTTAGTCAACCCCGACCCCACGTGGTACTAGTCTGCCCTACCCCTAGAGTGAATGTGAACCCCGGAGGCGCGGAGGGAGAGCAGCCCCCGCCCGCTGTAACAAACTGCAGGCACCATGTGAGCCGAAGCGGCTGAGGCTGGTCGCCGCAGGCGACCAAAAAGCCGAAGCTGCGTAGGCGAGCATGGAGTGCCTGCAGTTTGTTACGCAAGGGCGGAGGGGCTGCACTTCCCGCAGCGCCGGAGACGTTTGGAAGCCTGTTTGTGTATCAAAAACCCCTAAATTCTCCCTAAAAGTGCATATAATGCAACTTTGTACATATAATGATTTTTAATTTTACTTTACTTAATACATCATTTGGTAAACAATATACAACTAAATGAATGAGTTGGCCTTTTGAAAAGTGTCATTATAAAAGGCAGACCAAACGTACAGTTGGCAACTGTTAGGTTGGGAAATAAAACAAAATTATGTGATAAGTTGGCAAATGATTATTCGGCGAAATAAAATTCTGCGAAACGTTAGTTGGCAAGTGATAATCTGCCAAACAATATTCGGTGAAAAGGCAGAGATCCCGAAGTGTAGTATAGTTTGGAACGAAGAAGGATACAAAATATACACGATCAATACGCAAAATTCGTGTATGCATTGTAACAATAAATTTAAAAACAGCCTTACCTACAATATATACGCAAGCAGTTATCGCTGCGTTCTAGCGTTGTATAGAAGGAAAAGACGCCGTCTCACCCCTCTCCCACTTGCTTGTTTTTGTCTTTTATACACATTACCAACTACGCATGGAGTATAGTATAGAATGCCTGGGTGAAGTATGAAATAAATAATATTCAAAGCGTTACCTGAACGTTTTAGATATTCTATAGATTGCCTAGGTATTGTATAGACTGCTGAATTTTACAGATATCCGGTAACATATATAGATAGAAGATTTAGATGTATGTTACAGATGTCGCACTGATTGTTATGTTGTTCTTAGTTCGTAGGAATAAGTTCCTACCTAACCTAATGCAACATAGGATTAACTTGTCATTCTGAGAAGAGGTTGCATATCAACCTTTGACATATTAATATTATGAACAAACCTGTTAAAAGTTTTATGAAATCATAATTTTATGAGGCCACAAACAAACCATTGCTTTTTTATATTCTTACTTTCTATATAGGGTCTACTTAAGGTTAAGAATAAAATTTTACAATTTAATGTATATTTGAACTGCAAATTGTATCATATTATGCGGAAGTTCCTTTGATTCTAAGGAAGTTATGTCATGCCGTGTATAACAACGAATCGCAAATCAACCTGTAAATAGAGAATTCCTACAAATCTTTGAGTTATCAAAAATATCAAAATCAGTTTCTATATTTTTAATGTTAAGCATCCAAAAACCAGTAATTTCTCTACAACACTCAACACCTAAAATTTGAAAAGTCTTATAAAATTTAATTACAGTAAAAGAGTATTTAAAAAGAATTTTTAAGCTTAAGCATAAAAATATATTTCTCAATTGTCTGGCTTCAACCCATTAATGGCCCATTACTGGGCACAGGTCTCTCCTCTTGAGGAGGCCTAGAGCATACTCCACCACGCTGCTCCAGTGCGGATTGGTGGAGGGGTTAGTGGCCAACCCGAGTGTCGGAAGTTCTCAAACCGCCCGTGGGCCTCCGACATAGCTTAACAACTGTTATCTTATGATAACAACCGGGACCGACGGCTTTACGTGCCCTCCGAAGCACGGAAACGCTCAAGAATTATTTGCCACTAGCGGTCACCCATGCAACTACCGACCGCGCCCGCTGTTGCTTAACTTTTTCGATCACATATTATCGACGCAAGCCGCCGGGCTATGAGCGATTCAATTTCGATTCGATCTCAATTGTCTACTTTCCTACAAAGGTGCACTTTGTGTTATTGATGAGAGAATAAATTGTTATAGAAATAAATAAAGAACATAACTTAATTTCATGCTAATAATAGTTTTGTCATTATTCTTGTATTGTACTTATATTTTTATTTACAGACGTGTTGTGCGAAAAGCTATTGCGCGCGTCTACATTGTATACCATCAAAAAATGAAGGTAAACCTCCGAAACCACTACAAGAACAAGAAATACAAGCCTTTGGACCTCAGGCCTAAGAAGACCAGGGCCATGCGTAAAGCGCTCACAAAGCACGAGTCGAAGATAAAAACGCGAAAGGAAATCAGGAAAAAGTCCTTATTCCCACCCAGAGTGTATGCAGTTAAAGCTTAATTAAACTCTTAACTTAAACCTGATTGTTTACAATTCGTTAGTCAGTAAACCCTCACTGAAATCTTCCTACTAATATTATAAAGAATATTATGAGGATGTATGAAAGTTTGTTACTCCTTCACACAAAAACTGCTGGATGGATTTTCATGTTTAGAACACAGACCATGATCTGGAATAATACCTACTTATTACGCCAAGAAAAAAAAGTGTGCCCTCAACGTAAGTAGGTGTGGTTGGGTGTGTGTGAATTGAAGGCTCTTTTTTAAAAGTTTAATCATATTTTTTCGAAATCAAGGAGGAATTTAGGATTGTGAAAACATCGGGCTGTAGATTAAAAAAAAGTGAAATGTATGGTAAGAAAGTTGTGGTCAATTAACTATCTGCTGACAATACTTAATTACTGTAATGTAATCTCGTATCTCAAAATCTACTGGATGTGTGTTTGCATGATGCATTTTTTGTGGAAAAGTTGTGCAGAATTTGTAAAATCTATTTTCAATTTCTCAATTGATTTTAACGGTTACCTAACTTGGATTTTATAAAGTTTTATTTAGAACACTCAATCCTTCTATGGTGCTGACTGAGTGTTCCCAAAATTCTCCAAGTTTGGCTACATATTTTTTTTATATTCTTACTCCTATTTTACGAGTACAATCAAAGAGTCAATTTGTGAAACAAAAACCCTGACGTAAAACAATAGTTATAGTAAATAAAAAAATACTATATTAATAAAATATATTATTGTGGATTATTGTTAAAATAAAGCGTTCACAAAAAAATAAGTTAACTTTAGTGACAACAGATTTTCACAATTTCTGATGTGTCCACTCCGTTAGGTTATTAGTCTGGTCAAAATAGACATTCACCCTTGCATAAATTCCCAAGAAGCTGAAAAGAACAATGCCGAAAAATTATTTTTATTTTTTGTAGCGTCTTAAAACGTCAGTTATACCGAAGCAATTCAATATTTTTTTTACGTATTTTAAAATTAATATCTGTACCCGTATTACCCAGGGTAAAATAATTTTATTAATAAGTGATGAATTGACTATAATAATAACAATGACGTCGAATTGTCCATTTTCATTTGGTAAAAATGTTACCATTTCATACTTTTCTACATTAGTGGTAGAAAATATATTTTGATAGTCGTACATATTTTCTGATTTTAATTATTTCATATTTTATAAAGTGAGTAATTTGGGCAATCTTTAATAAATAAGTAACATTCTGCTTGAACTTTTTTATTTTTATATTTAAAAATATTTCTTTTCTTCATGTTCATGAAATTCTTATGTAATTTAATCTTTCAGTAGTAGTAAAATGGCAACTTTTGAATCGTTTTTAAAATTGACGTTGACGTTTAGTGATCACATCGTGACATTCGTGACATCACATACTCTTCCGGCATCGTTGTTTTGTTGCGTACCAGGTACTCTATGTATAATACTTCTATGGTTATAAAATATTCAACATCAAAATACTTTGGTTCTGGGGTGTGCCTGCTGAAAATTCTTATATATCTAAGCTCAGAAATTAATGCTGTATTTTTTAAATTTTATTTTATTTTAAGACGCTTAAGTTGAAAATGAAATAAAACTATGTATAGCAGTTTGGCATTGTTCTTTACGTGAATGTTAGAGATACCATTATAATGAAATTGTTAAAAGTCCACATTGATCCCATGCGTGCAAAAAAATTATTCAAGGTCAACGTTCGTAAAAATATTTTTTTTTTTGGATTTTTTAGCGAAACGATGATGATACAAAATTAGCTTAGACAAATATTGTAGATTATACAATTGTCTACAAAAATTGTCCTTACACTTTTTCCCCTAAAATTCTCTATTTCTGAGAATACTTTACACCCATGGGATCGATGGGGACTTTTCTCAATTTCATTATAATGGTATCCTTAACGTTCATGCAAATTTTATGCAATGGCACCCCTAGTTTTCGGGCTAATTTGACCGGACTATAATAGCTCTGCTTAAATAAATAAACGCGAAAACGTGGAGCTCTCAAACGGGACGTTGATAAGAAAGTATTTTTTTTCTCTAACTATTATGTTTTACGTCAGGGTTTTTGTTTCACAAATTGACTTAATATTGTACCTACTCGTAAAATAGGAGTTTCTTATATTCTTAAAAGAATATTCAGCCAAAGTTGGAGAATTTTGGGAGCACTCAATCGGCACATAGGACTGAGTGTTCTAAAATAAACCTTTATAAAATCCAAGTAGATAAACCGTTGATATATTTTGAGATACGAGAAGGTTTAATATTATTCTAAGCGAGAAGGATGACTTATGAGATTAAAGTGTTCCAGTTAATCGACCAAAACTTTCTTACCATACTACATTTCACAATTTTTTTTAACTTCACGATGTTTTCACAATTATTTCCTAAATTTCTCCTTAATTTCGAAAAAATATGAATAACTTTTTAAGAAAGGAGTCCTCAATCCACACGCACACTTAGATGTGATTAACAAAGACACGAACTTTAAAAGAATACGTTTATTTTCACAATTTATCTTATCATAGCTGCGGTAGCTGCCTTATTACAATTATATACTTAACCGTTAAATTAATACCTAATATAAAAGTAACATTTGTTACAAAATTAAAAACAGGTAGGTACAATAGGGATGTTGACACTATTTATTTATTTAACTCTTTATTGTACCTACACCGATAAAATAATACAACACAATCAAGTAGTAGGCAAGTGAAGTAGACAGGAGGTACAAAAGGCGGTCTTATCGCTACACAGCGATCTCTTCCAGACAACCTTAAGATGTAGAGAGTTGAATAAAGCAAGATTAAATGGGGTAAAGGTGCACAAATAATAAAGAGGACATTTAAGATAATAATAACACAAATATAGGTGAATAAGAAGAAGAGAGAGGGAAGGAAGGATGAAAACTTAATTAATTAGAGAGATAGTAGGCTTTTACTTCATTTTTAAAAGAATTCAAAGTACTTGCGTTACGAATAGAGTAGGAAGGGCGTTCCAGAGCCGGACAGCTGTGACAGTAAAGGAATGTTTGTAGAAGGAAGAAGAATGTGCAGGGATAGCAAGGCGCAGATTTTTTGAGGATCGAAGAGTTCGATCGTGGGTGAGGTGAGGGAACTGGAAGCTTGTTTTAAGGTAAGGAGGATAATGTGGATTGAATAATACCTACACAGTAGAGAAGAGATAGAATGTGAGCATTCCTGCGGAGGCGTATAGGGAGCCACTTGAGCTTAGTGCGGAATTCCGATACGTGATCATATTTCCGCAGGCCAAATATCACTAATATCACTATCAGTGAATTAAAATAAATTTATGTTTAAAGTATAAAGGAAAACCATGGACCTGAAAAAAAGACGGACGTAATCTCAAGAACAAATTCAGTGAAGCACCCATCGGAATCCCAACTCTCTATTCGTACAAGTAAACTAAACACCCACACATTGACACAATCGGTCGTCATTCCGATGTCATTCCGGCGCCGGACCGCACTCGAGTCATCGGACAACGGGAGTTGATAAAGAATATTAAAAATGCCTTTGAGTGCTGTTAAAAGTTGCAAGAACAATAGTAGTTCAGTTAAAAAACATAAAAGGGATCACCTTTCACAAGTAAACTTGTCATTTAACCACTGATTTCTTTTATTTTTCCTAAAGTTATTAACAAAACAAACCAGAATTTGTAACCACAAAATCAGCCAGTGTTGCCAACAATATTTCTTAAGCAAATACCCAGAATGTGTGGGAAAACTATAGTATGTAAAATGCTCGAGTTTCTTACTTTAGTTTAAAAGCATATATTTTTGGGGTTTCGTACTAAATGACAAGGAACCCTTACCTATATGTTTGCCATGTCTGTCCGTCTGTCCGCCGCATTGCTTACAAACTAACAATATTAGAAAGCTGAAATTTGGTATCGATCAATGTAAGTATGTATATTAATTACGTTAAGATATGGTAGAACAAAATTGGAGAAATTTTAGGTACCTCCCCTTTATGTGAAGTGGGTAAACCAGTGTATTTAATCTGTCGTCAATTATTAAAATTCATTAACCTTATCAAATATAATAATTTGCATTTATTGAATGTGGATTTGACTTTTTTTTATACAAAATTCTAATTTCATAGACGTTTTGAGAGTTTATAAGAGTAGCTGAAAGATAGATAAATGTTTAAAATTCATTAACCTTATCAAATATAATAATTTGCATTTATTGAATGTGGATTTGACTTTTTTTTATACAAAATTCTAATTTCATAGACGTTTTGAGAGTTTATAAGAGTATCTGAAAGATAGATAAATGTATATTTAAAAAAACTGTTTTAATATTATAAATGCGAAAATGACCGTATCTGTTTGTAACGTATATAATATAATAAAAAATGATGTATGCTACTAAGTATATTATTGCAGTTTTGTTTATGTTTTGTAGATTTCCTTCAGCAAACGAACCGTGGAAAAATGATTGGATTGAAATATTAAGGGAATCTTGGAATGAAATGGACTGGAATCCATCCAAATTAAGCGCTATATGTAGTATACATTTTGAGGCCATTGATCTATACACTACTAAATGTGGAATTCTGCGTGTTGTTACATACGCTGTGCCAAAAAAAGGTTAAAATTTAACTTATCCTTTTGTAGAACATTGTAGAATCATAAAGTACCTAGACTACTTCCATGCTATTACAATGACAACGTTTGAAATACATAATTAGAAACCATATTTTTAATATATACTAGTTGCCCGGACAGACTTCGTTCTGTCAAAAGTTTTTTTTTTGAGATGTAAGCTATCCTATCTTTCAAGTTGGATCAAACTGCACACGGTATGCAAGGATTAAAATCGGTTAAGTAGTTTAGTAGTCCATCGCCGACAAACAACGTAACACGTAATTTATATATATTAAGATTAAAGATTCAAATAAAAGTAGTATCTAGATAGTAAGGTTTTTTACTGAATAATCTGGGGGCACGGCAGTGCCCCCGCCAAGTCGAGCAAAAAAGCGGCACGGCCGTACCATCCTTTTCTCGAAGCAATTCAGGCCATTTTCGACCCCCTATAACTTCCTTGTGGATAAAGCTAGAAGTCTGAATTTTTATTTATTATTATTATTATTTTTTATTATTTTTATAATATTTTTTTCGTGAATCTTAAGGTTCTATCTGTTAAATCAAATTGAATCCTAAAATTAGTCAACATCCCTATTGTTTAAAAAAATGAATCTAACAAAAAAACATGCAATACCATGGCAATACCTATGATAGTTATGTGTGTGGCTTAATTGTTGCCCGATAAATTATATTAAAACTACAATACCTATTTCATTTTATCGTGAACACATGCAAAAAGGAACGATGGCCTATCCTGTCCTCGGAACATTTCGCACCCTCAGTGGAAAAAAGGCTTAAGATGAAAACTTCAATTTTACAGAATAGTCCAGTGCCGATAGAAAAACGGTAAAAAGTGGAAGAAAATTATAGTAGGATGAAACCCATTGCATAAGGAAGAGAATATAACGAAAATTATAGGAAAAATAAATTACGGGCGATCTGAGGTCGGGAAGTGGGGGGGAGGGGAGGTTTAAGGGTAAAAACCGGTTTATTTCGATTTCCGGAAAAACTACAAGTCCTATTGAAAAAAGATAAATGGCAAAGTTGTAGGTAATAAAAAGATCTACAACTTTTGTATTGACACTTTTTTGCATAACCTCAAAATTTATGTGAAAAATTCAAAAAACCACGTTTTTTGTTTTTTATTTTTATCTTTTACAAAAAAAAACTCTTTTTACGAAATTTGGTGAAAACTTACCTTTGTATGTCTCTAACATACTGTAATTTTTTTGATTCAAAAATATATTTTTTTTCACCTCATTTTGACGTTATATCGAAAAAGCACCCTTATTTTCAGTCGAAAAATCTCACGTCAAAATATATCTGAATTTTTAAAAAAGTCGGTGGTCTTTTTGTTCGTTCGAATCTCTACTTTCTAATCAGCAGACCCCCTTGCCTACCTGCTATGCCCAAATGCACTCTGCACAATTCAAATCTATTATACCAACTAAAGTAAGATACTCAAATTCAACTACTATTTTACTTTAATACACCTAATCAGTTTGGTTTATAACTTACACATTATGTAACAATTAACATAACATTTTTATAGCTCCTCATGTTTCGTTTTTTTTCGATTTGTGAATGACCAAAATTCTGAAGGGAGCCCCTTCACATCTCTTTCTCTTTTAACAAATGCTGAAAAAGATGATACACAGTTTCCTATAAAATAATTTGCTTTTCCGAGTATTGCCAAGTCCATATGGGGGTTCGATGGTTGATATTTAACAACTGTTACATCTACGTTTTGGAGCGAACTATTTAAATCTTCTATCATGTGATTAGAGTCGGATGCAACAAAGACATACATTATGTTACTGAATTTCTTCAATGCACGTTTTACTTGCCTGAAACAAAATATCAACTAAAATATGTAAATCATTAAGTTATTGTATGTAATACGATGAATATAGCAATATAAAGTGTGACCAAAAAATTACACAATAGCTTATTGAATTATTTGGAAAAGTTTTTTTATATTGTGACTTAATTATTGGAATATAAAGCACATATGATTGGGTTAAATAATTATGGAATAGCACAGAGCATTTAAGGGCATGACATCCACAGCAGTCTTTGCTCGACCAGCCTAATGATTGAAGAAGTATGGTCAATGGATTAAGTGAAGCCAAGTTTGGGATTGTATTCAACTATGCAACAGGAGCGACGTTGAATGACTCAAGAATGAACAAAAATCTTTAAATTTGCAAGGTATCATAATGACACTTACTTGATAATATCTGATTTCTGAGGATAGCACATAGCTAATGTTAATGGTCCTCTTTCACCTTTATACCCAATGCACTGAGGTGAAGAAAACAACTTAGGGCTGTCATGGACATGTTGACAGGCTTTAGTCCAATCTTGTCCATTTCTCAGATGAATACCCAGAAAACCACCACCACTCATATTATTTTTTATAAACAGTTTTGATCTGGTGAGGATGTCCAAATTCCAAGTTAAATACTTGTGTAAAGGCAAATTTTCTTTTTGTACTGGAAAACTAGCTGGTGCACCTGAAACATTTAATCACTTTTAATGCATTGCAACTTCGCTATCAGAAGTAACATTAAAATGTATTATTTTTTAATAAAAGATAACTTCAACCAGTTGTTCACCTGTAAATGCTAAAACAGGCCATTCCTCTGCAGGATATTTTTGTTTCCATTTGTCCATCATGTTCTTGTTGTGAGCATCATAATTCAAAGGCCCATAGAATTCAGATCCTACAAAATCAATATTGAATGTGTCCCAAAAAGGCCCAAATGGGTTGCCAGTTTTAGCATTACAACTTTTATCATACACTCCTATTCTTTGGGTGTAACAGAATGATATACGTTTATCAGGGGGCCAAATAGCTGGTGCAATTTCCACCATAAATGATTCCATAGTTATAACTTTATGGTATTGTGTCAATGAATTCACATCAAAGTAAGTATCAAATGGAACCTGCCTGGATTTTTCTTCTCCATATCTATATTCAACCCATGGTGGTAATACAAGTGTTCTGTTTAGGCCTTTACTAAATGCAAGGGCACCTAGAAAATGATCAGCTTGATTACCAAACCTCCCTGAAATATTTTTGAAATTATAATTTTTTAGAAAAAATATACATAGAATTAGGTGTACACTATTACATGAGCCAATCTCATTATGAGTGGCTAATATGGAAAACTTTCATAAAGCTTAATATCTTTGCTGCACAAGCAATCAAACATTAGTTAATCATTGAAATTGGATTGGAATAAACGAAGGCTTATTAACTCACTTAACAATTTTATTGATAGAGTAGAAGTAGATATTATTTATTTCTGTATAGATAACTTACCCATACAAGGGCAATAAGACACATAACCATTAAAATCATGACTTAAAGTATTAACAAAACTGGCTACCAAAACTACTCCGACTATACAATTTAATGCCATTTTTGTACATGAAATTCAAAAAACATATAAAATGTAATAGAAATGAAACAAAAACGGTAGTAGGTACAGTACAACTTTCCTATATATAATAAAGTACTCTGTGAGTACAACCAAAACAAACAAAATATTCAACCCAGGCTTGACAATAGGGATGTTCGATCCGGATCGATACTTGTGTGGATCGATACAATGGCATACGATCCGCTCGATATTTGTATCGATACAATGGCATTCGATCCACTGGCGGATCGATACACATGCAGGGTGGATCGGATCGGATCAAAATTATTATGGAATTGAGGTATATTTCTTTAGATCAGTGGTTGGCGCATCATTATTACACGAACAAGAAGGCTTCCACACATTTTTTGAGCAATATTTGTCTGAATTTTTGTTGGATAGAAAGTCTTATCCATTAATTAAAGTATTGGTTAGCTAGAAAAGTTATTTGGGGAAACTGTGACATAGCTCTTCGGTATTTATCAGTGGTAGGAACTTCAGTGCCCTCTGAATGGCTTTTCTCGTTAGCCAATAGCATTTTAAGTGAAAGTAATCGATTTGATCCTAGGCGCTTATCCAATTTACTATTCCAGCGTTCATTAAAATTGAATAATCTAAATTTTACTAACAAAAAATAACCGACTTCAAAGTCTCAAAAACTACATAGTTGTCAGATCTCGTTCAAATTTATGTGAGACCACATGACAAGCGCCTGCTTTCGATTAAAAAAAGAATCATCGAATTCGGTTGGTGTGATATTGAGTTATTCGTCAATTTGTCGCGCACATCTTAACACAAATTTACGACTTATGTAGTTTTCTCATGGATGCCGTTGTCAGATCTCAATAAAATTTATGTGGGACCACATGACAGCCACCAGCTTTCGATTAAAAAAAGAATCATCAAAATCGGTTCGCCCAGTCCAAAGTTCTGAGGTAACAAACATAAAAAAAAAAAATACAGTCGAATTGAGAACCTCCTCCTTTTTTGAAGTCGGTTGAAAATTGGCAAAATGTAATTTATAAGCTTTGCATGATATATTAATTTATTTGATTTATAATGAGTTTAAATACACGAGAGTTCTAAATCAAATATAGTGTTATAAAGTGAGATATTATTATTTATATGATGTTCCTACTACATACCATATTGTTTTAAAAAACCTTAAGTAACTTTTTCAATATTTATTTATACAATATTTTGAATAAAATTACATGTGATATAAAATTAAATCTAAAACGATTGATCTTAATTTAGAAACCCACTGAATTAAGCTTGTCGATAGTATATATAACCATATTTAAAATATTTTATTCGATTCTGGATCGATACAAAACATCATATTAAATAATTATACGGTATATCTGCATAAAATATCATCTTTTATATATTAATACTAGCTGCCTGGACAGACTTCGTTCTGACAATTTTTTTTATTTTAAGATGTAAGCTATCCTAAACTATCTTTCAAGTTGGATCAAACTGCGCACGGCGTGCAAATTTGAGTAAAATCGGTTCAGTAGTTTAGGAGTCCATCGTGGACAAACAACGTGACACGTAATTTATATATATTAAGATATTTCTTTCTTTTTTTCTCTTTTTTGACCGACAATGCTTTGGCCGCTGACATCCATTGGCCGCGATACCCACTTACAAGTATATTTAATAATTATGTGTATGAATCGGTATTTGAACTACTAATTATATTGGGATATTCATGACGATTCGGAATATCGATATATAAAACACCCGGATCAAACATTCCAATTAAAAAAAATACTTTTTTTTATTCTCTCTTTCTTGGCCGGCAACGCATCAGTGATGCTTTTGGTGTTGTTGATGGATATCAACTATCGTCGCTCATGGATATGAGCGACGATAGCCACTTACCATCAGGTGGATCGTCAGGTCGTTTTCCGGCTATTTCTATCAAAACAAAAAAATCATTCGATACTGGATCGAGCCAGAGTATCGTATCAAATCACTTGGATCGATACCTGGATCGATACACTGCGATACGATCCGTATCGATCCAGAGTATCGATACAAGGCACCTGGATTGAACATCCCTACTTGACAATCTTAAATAGCATAAAGCATTACAAAGTACAAACCGAGTAACAGAACAGTTCATGTATAATGTAACAAAATTAAAATGGCTAACCACTTCATCCACTCCATACGTTTACGAGACATCTGAATTTGTTGTTATTATAACAAACTACCAAGTATAAAACTAGATGGCGTTGTTACTGATTTAACGAAAACTTCAATAGATGGCGCTGACCTGCTTTGTGAATCACGCTAACGAATGTTTGTTGTGGTTTCCATAAATAAATAGTTTGTTACGTCTAAAAGGTTAAGGTTGGTTAAGGTTTTTAAGGAACTTAAGCTTAAGGAAAGGAAGCTTACTGTCAAAGTTTTTACACGAGTGGTCTGTGGGTCAGGTACACCCAAAAGGCTTACAGTGCCCTTCGAGTCCAATGGCTCTGTTGAAGCTACCACGATACTGCAGTGCATCTGGCATGTTTGCAGATGCACATGTTGAAGATTTCTATGCAATTATGCGGAAGAAAACGACATCCGTTATTCAACATGTGCGAGGTAGCAGCAACAGAATCCTGAAGATGATATCTGATAGAATGGACTCAGCCTTCTTCAGGAAGTTCCTGCATTTGCACGTGCATGCACACAACTCTGTTTAAGGGATTGTTTAGTAATTATAGGATATAATATAATTGTTAATTAATTAAATAATGGTAGTAAATTTGGACATAAAATTTATTGTAAACTAAATTAAATTGAAATTTCAATATATAGTAATAATTAGTAATATAATTTCAATATAATAGAATGTAATGTAATCTTTCAGTTCCTTAGTTATAGGAAAGTACTTCTCTGACAAAGGTACACATATGACTAACTTATGTAGTATAGAGGTAAGGAGAGCCATCTCATATGGGGGGAAAGTTGAAATAGTGTCCAGTTATATACTGATAATAGAGATTCCAATAACAACTATCATCCTGCGACAACAGCGGAATAACTACGATATGAACATCTAGCTGTTGTAGACGGAGTGAAGTTTGCCTCCTCCTCCTTCAGTCGTACGCTCACTGCTGAGCATCGTGATGTCCCAATCTCCTTAAGATGTTTCGTGGACTAGCTGCCGCCATTTTCCGTGGTCTGAGGCTAATAATTTATTGGAAATGGACGAAGTATCGATACTTCTAGAAAGTATCGATACCTCGAAAGTATCGGAAAAAAACGTATCGATACCAAAAGTACTTGGTATCGAAACAAAAGCATCGATACCTAGAAGTATCGATACTTTTTGCGTATCCCTAGCAGTGTTGCCAGATGTACGATTTAAGTAGTATTCATACGACTTTTTTGCCTTGTTTGACGTGTACGACCCAAAGACCTAAATCGTACGTAATTCCTACGACTTTTTCATATATCGTAAAAACCGATATATAATTAATCAAAAGAGCACAGCATTATTATATTTTCCCCTCACTAGTAGGGGATTCCCCTTGAGCCGTTACAGATAAAATCCCAGTTCCGACCAATTTATGAATCACTTCATAGAGACAGCATAATTCAATATTTCAATCTACTTTTTACTTACTTATTAAGCTCCCATGCAAGCTGTGTGAGCAGTGAACAGAGCGATTAATATTTTTTACCCGATTGCCAGGAAGGGTTATTTTTTCACGTGTATCTTGTGTATATGTATGTATATTATATGTTTGTGTGTGTGTATGCATATAATATTTTTCATTATCACATAACTTCCAAACCGCTGGATCGATTTATATAATAAAGACATCGTTAGATGCGTCTTGACGGCCCAAGTGTTCTCAGATAAGTGAAATTAAAAAAAGACAAATATGGTGGCTGTGACCTGTGGGATGCCATTGTTAGAAATATTAAAATCTAAAAGTGAATTGAATAATGCTATATGGTTAATTAAAGAGCTCAGACCATAAGGATAACAAAACGGTATATCACGAACATGATAGTTTTTTTTTGACATCAGGCGGCAGTTTTTTATTTTTTAAATTTAAACTAGTTATTTGGACTTCTTGAATATTCCTATACATATAAATGTTATTGAGCCACAGTTTGTAATGAAATTTGCTTTCGATTTACTACACCTTCCTCACTCTAATGCTGACTGTGAATGGTGTTTCAGTTCCGTAAATAATCTAAATTTTACTAACAAAAAATAACCGACTTCAAAGTCTCAAAAACTACATAGTTGTCAAATCTCGTTCAAATTTATGTGGGACCACATGACAGCCACCAGCTTTCGACTAAAACGGTTAAAAAAACCAAGATCCGACATATAAAGCAATAAGATTTTGAATGGCACACATAAGGCAAAACAACATATAAATCGCTATGGTTTTTGTGTAAATTGTTCTCCAACACAAGAAATGTTGAGCCAAATGTACAGTAAAACTAGTAGTAAAACTCTTTCCGGAGATATGTAGTATGTATAACTAATTAAAGTTTTAGTACCTACCAACATTAAATGAACCGTACTATATTTTTTTTGTAGCCTTCTTAGGAAATACGACTTTATTTCATTGAAGTATTATTACTAGCGTATAGAACAGACACCGCGAACACAATGTATGTTCCAATGAATTGAAGCCGCGCGGCTGCACTTCCAATGGATTCGTTCGATTTTGAAAGGAGAACGGGGGCTCAATTTTGAAAATAGATCTTCCCGGTGGGAACACACATTTTGTTCGAGATGTCTCTTCTATGACATTATACTTCAATGCTTTATTTAAGAAATATTTACCCACCGTACGATCTCTCACTCCGCGACGTCTGGCAACCCTGATCCCTAGTCCCTACTCCCTACACACAACACAAGTCACAAGATGTCAAGTCGAGTAACATGTGGGAAATTTTGTCAAATTTTGTTATGTATTTTTAATTTGTAGTCTTTTGGTTGTCCATACATTCATTCTGCTTTATTCGTAATTTCATTTATAGATAATTATTACATCGTAAACAAATAATTTACTTACTCAGTACTCCAATATGACCAAGTCTTTTAAAGATTTCGATAAAGATACATCTGATGAAAGTGAAATGGAGGAAGAGCTGGATTCCGGTGAGTGCTACTAGTGCTTTTAAAAGCACATACATAATAATATTTATAGATGCGCCTTTGATAACAAAAATGTATATAATTTGATACCTCGTAATATTTTTAATAACCTGCAATAGTAATATTTACAGATTTTACGACTAAAAAAACTTGGGTACCTTAATCTGTGCATATGTGGCAGCCAACTGGCTTATTTAGCCGTTCAATCAGAAGCCTAGTCTCCTTACTAAACAGCACCGTTCAACTAGTGGTCTTAATGATATTCAGTCGTAGTGTCTGTTACAACTTTTAATAAACTGGCTGGCTAATGCTTAGGCCATTTGTTTGCTAGATTTCCTAGTCCCAACAATATACAACTGAACTCAAATCGAAAAAAGGATAGGTTAGGTTATGTTCGCTGGGTTCGTCAACATCTATGGCGAAGTCCCCCACCATGAAAAAGCAACAGAACTCAAATCGAAAGAAGGATAAGTTAGGTTATGGTTGTCTGATTTTATTTACGAGAAAAATAGTAACCCCGCTAAGCGGGGTTCCATCAACATTTATGGTGAAGCCCGCCACCCGATATTTCACACCCAAACTTTTTTACTTTTTTTTTTGTTTACCGACACCATAATAATAGTTTTGTGAGTTTCGGCGCTAAGTGGCAGAAAGTGGAACTAAATTTAAATGAACAGGCTAGGCAAGTAGTTAAACATTTTCAATCCAAGTCATTTGCATAGCTCTTTGATCAAAATAATGGCTGAATATCATTCAGGCTGCTAGTTGAACGGCACTTTTTAGTAAAGAGTCTAGGCTGTTGACTGAATGGCAAATTAAGCTAGTAGGTTGCGACACATACATGTTTAACCCGAGTATTCCTTTAATGCATTTTACTTCTTTCTGTGTAAATCCTTGATGTATTATCGAGACAATATATTGTGATAATGATATATTATGTACACTTCATCTTGCCCCTCCAATATTATTGAAGCTCTGATTATAAACCTCTGTTTAAGTACTTTTTGCTCTGAATCTTGCTCTGATGTATGGAATGGTTTGTTTGCAGATTTCACAGATAGTGACCAAGAGGATATAGATGCGGAAAGCGCTGAGGATCAGGAAACAATAAATACTGCAGTCAATAATGAAGACAATTTAGATGAGGAAGATGAAGTTGTTAAAGCAATTAAAGCAGAGAAAGATAAACCCAGAGATCACCCCCCAAACATAAATTGTGAAGATGCAATTGTTGATATATGTTTTCATCCAGCTAATGATTTGATAGCAGTGGCAAATATGGTTGGCGATGTTTTGCTCTATGAGTACAATAATAATGAAACCAAGCTTCTCCAGACATTTGAGGTACACACCAAAGCTTGCAGAGATGTTGAATTTGATACTGAAGGCACTACTATGTTCTCAACTGGCAAGGTACATAACAAATCAACTTTTTATAAATAGAAAATGTTTAATTGTTAATTCACAAATATTTTTTATTTTTAGGATAGAACAATAGTGGCTACTGATTTAGGGACTGGTAAATTAAAACAATGCTATGATGATGCACATGAAGAACCAGTATATTCTTTAATGAGTCTGGATGACAATAAAATTGTCTCAGGTATATATGCATGTAGTGATTCTCTTTGTGGGTTAAGATTTTCTTTCAAGAGTAGAAGTTTAAAGTAAACTTACTTAAGAGAAGATATCTCTAAACTTTTACTGTATATACATACAAATTCTCATTGATTGCAGGTGATGATGCAGGTATAGTAAAATTATGGGATATAAGAAAAAAGGATCCAATATTCACCATCAAAATTAGTGAAGACTATGTTTCGGATATGATCACAAATGAGGCTCAAAAATATTTAGTCTGTGCTGGTGGTGATGGTACAATAACATCTATTGATCTAAAAGGAAGGTAATTTTTAAATACTTCTGTGTTATAAGTGTTACTATAGTCAAAATTATCTAAGATGCCCATAATGATAGCTGCCATTTATTAATATGAACTAACATTGTATGGGCGTCTTTGAGCGAAATGGAATAATCATTTACTTGACATGAATAGTTGAATACTTACGGACAAAGGATTTTTCCAAAATTTGTTAAAAGTCCTTACTCATTTTCATTGGCGTTGATTATAAATCATAGTAAACGTTATAATCTAGTAAAAATCCTATCACATCATAATTTATGCAAAATTTATTAAAAATATTTGACGTCGAAACAATGATAGATGACGAGGCCTAAAACAAAACTGATGCAAAGTGATTTGACGGCCTGAAACCGTTTCTAAAACCAATCATAATCGATAAATTACTAATATCGGAATTTAAAAATGAAAATTGAATAATTTAATTACTTTGTTAAAAATTATTTACTTGCATTTGAAATTAAAATTAGTTTAAGTCTATGGAGACCCGATTTTCGTCCTACTGTGCGTCGTGGACGGGGTGACTGTGCATACGCAAAGGAAGCAAAACCCCGTCCCGTACGGAACGTGTTACGTACGTAACGGGGTTTCGCTTCCGCTGCGTATGCACTACCGCATACATTTTCTATGAAACGATGTTTGCCCCGTCCCGTCCCCGTTCCGTACGGGGAAAAACCCGTTACGTATGCATTGGGCTTAAGTCGCCTTTCAAACAAAAAAAAAATCAAAATTGGTTCATCCGTTTGGGACCTACAATGCCACAGACAGATATACAGACCCATAGATGCACAGACTCGTCAAACTTATAACACCCCTCTTTTTTCGTCAGGGGTTAATAAATAGAAAATAATTTTATGAAGGATTTAAACTACTCTGGAAAATATTAACAAGTTTAACCTTGTTACAATTTTTCACAAAACTCATTGAGTAATTCATTTTTTCAGCAAAATTTATACACAATCTGAACAGTATGATGCAGAATTTACTTGTATGGGTTTGTTCCGGTCTGACACAAAACTGTTAGTTGGAGCAGCCTCAGGACGGCTATATTTATTCAACTGGAAGGAATTTGGCTATCACAGTGATGAATATATGGGTCAAAAACATTCACTACAATGCATGGTCCCAATCACTCAAAACATTGTTGTTACATCTGGTGAGGATGGTATTTTACGAGCTGCACATATGTTTCCTCAGCGCCAATTAGGAGTGGTAGGGCAGCATTCTATGCCTGTCGAGCGACTTGACATAAGTCATGATGGCACATATATTGCATCATGCTCACACAACAGTGATGTAAAATTCTGGAATATTAGTTACTTTGAATCTATTGATTCTATAATTAATGTGAATCAAAAGCAAAATAAGAAAAAGGATATGAGCAAAAACTTGCCATCAAGTAATGTTCAAAATCCATCAGATTTTTTTTCAGGTTTGGTTTAAAATGTTAAGGATGTTATATTTATAATTTTTAAATAAAATAAATATTCTATATATAAGTATGATTGAATGGTGTTTGCTTTATAAGTAACTCATAATTAGGCCATGAGAACCAAAACAGTCTATGTATAACCAGGCCTGGTGCACTCATTGAATTAGTACCTACCTCAATGGGTGCACTCTGCACTTTTGGTATGACAAGTACATAACGCGTAAGGCTCATGTTCAAACAGCATAAGTCACCAGTCTTGCAACTTAGAGCAATGATTTTGATGTTGTAATACCCTTGATTAATGCATGTACTAAAAATAGATGTGTTAACAATATCATTGTATGATAATGTACTAGTTATTAAAGTAGTGAAAATTTTGACTATATGGAGTAGGTACCATTTTTTTAATGACCTTTGTAACTTGAAACCAAGCACCCCGCATACGCGCATAGACATAATACTACTAGACTAGACAAGCGGGCCTTCTTTAGAAAGAGAAAGAGACCAAGGAGACTCGCGTAAAGCTGCAAACATACTATCAGCCGCGGCTGAAGGATGTGACGTAATAGGTATCTAGATAATGAATGTACACTGAGCTGTGCAAACTATCGGAGGCAAAGCTGCAAACATACTATAAGCCGCGGCTGAAGGATGTGACGTAATAGGTATCTAGATAATGTACACTGAGCTGTGCAAACTATCGGAGGTAAGTCGTGGACGTGACCTTGAGTCACCTTGAGGCGTTCTGACGTCCGAGAGCTATCTGGCGCGCTGGATGTTTTTGTCAGCCGAAAACGTCCGCGGACGGTATTTCATAGTATGCACGGGGTGCGGGACGCGTCCATGCGTCAGAAGGCATTAGTAGGTACTCTGTGTCAGAAGGAAGAACGTACGTATCTATTAAAAATGGACGAACGAATTATTGAGTATGTTCGCAACAGGGAATTACTATATAATTATAAATTAAAGGATAACAAATATTCTTCAAAAAACAAGAAGTTTGAGAGGAAATAGCTAAAATATCCTTTCTTTATTTATGTCATGGACCCAAACGCTTCTTTTTATTTTCTTTTTGGGTGGACAACATAAAGCAGCCGCCGCTAATTCAAGAAAATCGCCCTCACTTTCTACTCGACATGTTTCTTCGTCTACAGTTCTTTGTGGAATAGGCGTGATAGTACTCTGTGGAATAGGCGTTGGAACGCTTTCGGAAGCCACGTCTCAAAGACTGCACACTATCAGCCGCGTCCGGTCAGCCGGGGCTTATAGTTTGTTTGCAGCTTTACTCTTCATATTATTATTTTTATTATGTATTTATTATCTTCATCAAATGAATATTAAATAACAATATACCTACAAATATAGATAAAACATTTAAATTTGTTACATATTTAACTTTTTTAATTTAAAATAGGTAGGTATATAAAATATGTGCATAATTTAACATTGTCTTTATTTAATATGTTTCATCTGAAATTAACAAACCACACTTATTGTATTACCTATTATATAACTGATATTATGATAAAAATATTAACAATCAACATTGAAACAATGAAAGTAATAATAGTTCAATGACGATCAACAAGTTTTATTTAGGTTTAAAGAAACTTGATTCTCATATTTAAGATACAGTCACTTACATGAGTAACATATTTTTATAAACACAGTAATAATGTGTTGCGATCAGATTCTGCTAGACCTAAGTATAATCGCCTTTTACTTTTTTCCTAACGTCCTGTGATAAACATTTCCCGAAATAATGGGAAATGTTTTACGTCGAAACATTACGCGGGTCGGAAGAACGGCGGGGGTGGGCGGTTTTGGACACAACGCGCGACTAGCAATGACAGCTACAGTCACTTGGATTTTTCTTTTGTGTTAATAATTTTTAATTTCTATCGTGCCAAAAAGGATACAAAGTAGTGGTAGAAAAAATGTTCTATCAGTGCGTAATTTTTGTAAAAAGGAAAAAGCTGAAAAAGTCTCTAATCCCATTTAGGAATGTTCGTTTACGGGTAGCGGCCATGACAGGTTGGAAAAATAGTGTTACCTGTTAATATTTTTTCCTCATAGTAGTGTCCAAATAAAATGATGTATACCTACGGTTACGGTTTATTAAAAAATAGCTCGTCATGGTTTTGTATCGACATAAAATTCAGTTGACCATAGAATTGAATTGAATTTTGTATCGATACAAAAACATGCCGACCATTGATAAACGAACTGATTTATTTTTTAATTTAGTTAAGCATTTCTTTTGTTTTGCTTTTAATATAACAGTGTTCACAGATAGTTCTTATTTCAGGTATATCTGAAAAAACTGTCAGCACCATTACCAAGGAAGGCAAAGTTGCTGCTTCTACATCCCAAAAAATATTTTCACTTTGAAAAAACGAAATCAACAAAAGAAGATAAAGTTAGGAGATTTTTAATCTATGCGCAATCAGAAATAAAATACATGAAAGGTACCTACACAGTCAAAAAAGAGATTCCAACTTTAGGAAAGCTATTAGCTGAATTAAAAGTTGACATCCACTTTAACATGAAATATTTCTTGTAAGGAAATCGTACAAACTAACTATGACAACACACAGCTAAGTTTAGCCAACTTAATAGCCAGAGGTATAATCTAAATTTTACTAACAAAAAATAACCGATTTCAAAGTCTCAAAAACTACATAGTTGTCAGATCTCGTTCAAATTTATGTGAGACCACATGACAAGCGCCTGCTTTCGATTAAAAAAATAATCATCGAAATCGGTTGGCGTGATATTGAGTTATTCGTCAGTTTGTCGCGCACATCTTAACACAAAACGACTTATGTGGTTTTCTCATGGATGCCATTGTCAAATCTCAATAAAATTGATGTGGGACCACATGACAGCCACCAGCTTTCGATTAAAAAAAGAATCATCAAAATCGGTTCGCCCAGTCCAAAGTTCTGAGGTAACAAACATAAAAAAAATACAGTCGAATTGAGAACCTCCTCCTTTTTTGAAGTCTGTTAAAAATAACTTTGAACGGACTGTAGATGTGGTTTCTACTACGCGTTCACTTCAAGTTTGCCCTTACCTCCCGTCCCGCTCCTCGTACCGCACCTCATTTAGTACGGACAGCAACGTTATTTTGTACCCGCGTATTTTTGAGGTCCCGTGCGGCGAGTAAGTTCTTGAGTTTGTTCACAATATAGGAATCTAACAGTATTCGCTCTTCATACAAACGGTCGAAACGCGCGTCATACCTACGCACATCGGAATAAGTGTAGTAAAAGGCGGAAACTGGCGAACGAGCGCGGGTTGAGCCACGGCCGGGACCGGGCGGCCCACGGTACAAATAACAAATTCTTTTAGTTTAGTTCCTTACTGCGGCTGTGCCTGTGGTGGCCGTGTGCGGCGTGTGACTATTTAATAAGTATGGCAAACAGGAATACAAGATATTGTGCGGTTTTTGGGTGTTTTAATACGACATTAAGTCACCCCGGAATATCATTGTTGAAAATCGGTGTCGCCTCGAACGACATAAGCCGAGTCTGGACCATTTCGAAGGCCTTGCTGCAGCACAGACTTCATTTTTTACTGTTTTTTTTTATCTTTTAATTTTATGATTAACGGTCTTACGGCCTTATTTTTATAAGTTTAACCTATTTTAGTCTCTGCTTGTTTTGTGAATAAGGGAGTGAGATTCTTAGATTTTATTGTTTGTGCTCTGCTACTTCGAATAAATGCTTTTCTTTTTTTCTTAAATTACCTGGAGACTCCCAAAGGTAAGACTATTTTTATATACGTACCTACAAGTACGTATTTTAAAGTATATATAATACTATACAATATAATATAATATGTAATACGTACTTGTAGGTAGATATACATATATAATTATTGTAGGTAAGTAACTTGTAGGTATTGTATAATTATTGCGTCATTGATTAATATCAACTTTATTATTGTATTGTAATTATTAATAAGAAATCAAATTATTATATTCAAGGTCTTCGGTCCTGCCGAAGGAGATCAGTGCATGTAGGATAAATAAATAAAAACAAGTTAGTACGTATTGCAATAAGTAGGTACCTAAATTGTTTATTTTTCATAAGTCCACCGAGTTAAATGCCTAGATTTATAAATCATCCATCCATCAGCCTTTTGAGGTCCACTGCTGGACAAAGGCCTCCCCTAATCTACGCCACTCAGACCGGTCCTGAGCCTTCTGAATCCAGTGGATACCCGCTGTCTTCTTCAGGTCATCGGTCCACCTGGTCGGGGGGCGTCCTGTGCTCCTTTTACCGAGGCGTGGTCTCCATTCGAGGACCTTTCTTCCCCAACGGTTATCGGTCCTTCGAACTATGTGGCCACTTCAGCCTGCTAATTCTCTGAGCTATGTCGGTCACCCTCGTTCGTCTACGGATTTCATCATTTCTGATTCGATCGCGTAGAGAAATACCGAGCATAGCTCGTTCCATAGCCCGCTGGGCGACTTTAAGCTTATGCATAAGGCCAATAGTGAAGCACCACGTCTCGGATCCGTATGTCATCACTGGCAACACACACTGCTCGAACACCTTCGATTTCAGGCATTGAGGTAACTTTTTGGACGACAAGATATGACGTAGTTTCCCGAACGCAGCCCATCCGAGTTGGATTCTACGAGTGACTTCTTTCTCGAAGTTGGACTTACTCATTTGGATCACTTGTTCCAGGTAAATGTACTCGTCTACAACTTCGAGAGCAGCGCCGTCAACAACAACCGGTACGGGTGTGACATGGACATTCGACATGATTTTCGTCTTGTCCATGTTCATCTTAAGACCCACCCGTTGTGAGGCGCTGTTCAAGTCCCCGAGCATTGTACCAAGTTCCTCCAGGGATCCTGCCAGGATGACTATATCATCGGCATATCGCAGGTGTGTGATGTGTTCAACATTGATGTTAATGCCACGTCGTTTCCACTCCATCAGCTTGAACACGTCTTCCAACGCAGCGGTGAACAGTTTTGGGGATATGACGTCCCCTTGCCTGACACCTCTCTGCAGTTGGATGGGGTTCGTTGCTGTGTTGTGTACTCTGACGGTCATGGTGGCTGATGTGTATAAACATTTCAACACCTCGATATACCGGTAGTCGATCCGGCACCGCTGAAGAGAATTTAGTACTGCCTAGGTCTCGACAGAATCAAAGGCTTTCTCATAGTCCACATAGGCAACACATAGCGGCAGATTATACTCCTCGGTCTTCTGTATAATCTGCCGCAGTGTGTGTATGTGGTCCATGGTACTGTAGCCTTTCCGAAATCCTGCTTGTTCGGGAGGCTGGAAGTCGTCAAGCCTGCGTGCAATGCGATTTGTGAGCACTCTCGAAAACAGCTTATAAACGTGGCTCAGAAGTGCAATGGGCCTGTAGTTCTTCAAAAGGGTCTTATCCCCTTTCTTAAAGAACAAAGTCACCACAATTCTGCTCCACGCTTCCGGGGTAGTCCCAGTATTAATGACGGAATCGAACAGATTTCGGAGCGCCACTAGGAGGGGTTTCCCCCCGGCTCTTAACAGCTCGGCTGTGATTCCGTCATCTACCGGTGCCTTGTTGTTTTTAAGCTGTTTGAGAGCCTCTCTAATCTCATACAGGCTGACGTCCGGGATATCTTCTGTGTAGTGTCGGGTTAGCTTGGCTCGCTTATCGCTCTCCTCGAGGGGAGCTGGAGCTTGAGAGGAGGCATACAACCGTCCGTAGTATCTCTCCGTTTCTCTCAGAACTTCGGGTTTCGATGACACTATGGTGCCGAGCTCGGTCTTCAACCTCGTAAGCTGACTTTGCCCAATAGACAGATCCCTGGCGAACACTTTGGAGCCTCGGTTTTGCTCAATTGTGTTTTTTACACGATTTGCGTTGTTTTTTCGCAAATCGCGTCGCCTGCACTTAGGGATCTGTTCATTGAGCCGTCTGTACTCCGCCATAGAGGTTGGAGACTGCACACATAGTTCTCTTCGGTCCCTCATTAGACCGAGGGTTTGTTCTGAGGTTCTGAGAGTTCTTGTCACCATCCTGGTGTTAAACTCGTCCACTGACGTGCATGATTCTAGGCACGCAAAACGGTTTTGTAGTTCGAGCTGAAAGCCCTCGGAACCCTGGATTTGGACAGGTGTTGGGCGAAGCGTAGACTTCATCAGGCGTGACCGTTCCAGCTTGACGTCGATATTTAATGTGCCTCTTACAAGGCGGTGATCGCTTCCGGTTTTGAGCCTGCTGATCACAGAGACATCATTAAATATATGCCGTTTGTCTGCCAGAATGAAGTCTATCTCGCTTTTTGTTGAACCATCAGCGCTTATCCAGGTCCACTTGCGATGCGGCTTCTTCTTGAAGAAGGAGTTCATCATGAATAAATCCTCCTTCTCCATGAAGTTTGCCAGCAAGTGTCCCCGGTGGTTCCGTCGTCGAAATCCGAAGGGTCCCACCTTCATCTCGTTGTCATTTCGCGTGCCTAGTCTTGCGTTAAAGTCCCCCATCACAACTGTGAAATGAGTTTTTGAGGTATGTATGGCTCTACTAATGTCCTCATACATAACCTCAACCTCATCGTCGGGGTGTGTCGAAGTCGGCGCATATACCTGTACGACCTTCAACGAATACCGTTTCGATATTCTGAGTGTAAGGTACGCTACCCTGGCCGACACACTCCCAATTTGCACAATGTTGTTGACGAGGGACTTGTGGACGAGAAACCCGACACCACCTTGGGACAGGTGTTCGCCCTCCCGGTGATAGAACAAGTTTCCGGATTTGAGTATTATCGTGTCCTCCCCCTGTCTTCGGACTTCTGATAAACCCACAATACTCCAGTCTAACTTGTCTATCTCTTCTTCCAGCTCTTTTACCTTGTCGTCGGTCCTCAGTGTCCTGGTGTTGTATGTTGCCAGGTGCAGAAGTCGTCGTTGGGATTGGTAGCCCGATCTCTGCCGGAGATTCTTAGCACCCCCTGCCCCGCCGTTACCATAGCCGCTACCGTAACTAGGAATAGCGGGGCTGCCGGGGACTGGGGGCCGAGGCTTACTTGTGACTGACTTGCATGCGGGGGTTTTAGCCGGTAGGTATGTACTCCAATTTTATTTATTTGTATAGATATAGATGAATTGCATTTATTAAAATAGAAAATATAACATTTTTAAATACAAAACTACTAAGAAACTCAAGTCGTTTGATAAAATTAAAATACTGTCGGCGAACAGCCCTAGCGCGCGGCTACCGTCCGCGCGGCCGTAGGCATTTTTTTCGAGAATCGGCCCGATTTACGTTACTGTTAGATTCCTATATTGTGGTTTGTTGTTGATTTTGATGTTACCTTCGTTAAATAATTTTTATATTGATTTATTTTACGTTCGTTGATTTTTGTCGCTTCAATGACTAAAATAGAAAATGTTTTACACAGTGGCAAACGTAATTGTTAGTGAAATTATTTGATTACTTTTTTGTCTACAGTACTTTCCGTTAGCTTTGAAATCATAAGGGCCCGGCCACAGCTACTAGCGGCGCGGTGAGCGGCGCGGTGAGCGGCGCGGCGGGCGGCGAGCGGCGCGGCGGGCGGCGCGATTTGCGGTGGTATGCCACAGCTAGATTAGTTGCGACCGCGGCGGCGTCAGCGGTGGACGTACTTAGACTACTGTATAATAATATTTTATATAATAATATTGATAAATAATCTGTAGATAAATAATAACATTGTTTTGTGTTCCTTCCTTGTGCTCTTTATGTATATTATGTTTTGGTGTACAAACAGTAAAGTGTTAAATGTAATAAATAAATAAATAACATAACAATGTAAGTAGGTAATTAAGATTCCTACCGGCCATGTTTTTCATTATAAGAAAAACGAATACAAAAGGGTATGATGGAATGAGCTGTCGCATGGATTATTAAGAAAATATGATGAGAACTAGTCTTTGAAGCAACCGATTGTTTTACTATTGTTCATGAAATAAAGATAAATATAATACATCAAGAATAAAAAATAAAAAATAATAAGATAAATATAATACATGCTAAGTTCGTCCACCGATACGGCCGCGCGCGGCATTTGTTTCACTCGTGCACCGCGCAGTCCGCCGCCGCCGCGACTCTCACCGCGCCGCAAAACGCGCCGCTGTAGCTGTGGCATACTCCATACATTGTCTACCATTTGTTCTCGCCGCTCACCGCTTGCCGCGCCGCTCACCGCGCCGCAATCCGCGCCGCTAGTAGCTGTGGCCGGGCGGTAACGGTCGACGAGGGCAAACTTGAAGTAAACGCTTAGTAGTTTATTATTATTCTAAGCTTGAAACTATATTATTCAATCTTTTTTTTAATGATTAGATGGTATAATTACCTTTCGAATCAGATTTTTCACATCTAAGGGACCTTTAAGTCCAGAGAAATCGAAGTCTTTCGGCAGAGTCATCTAATATACTTAATAGGAAAAAATTAAAATGGCGGCCATCCCAAAGCGAACAGACCCCACATGTGGGTATTTTTGTCGATAAAATTAGGTGTAGTTCATGCCCTTAAATTATCGCTAGTTAAATAAAAATTATCGGTCAGAGTGGCGCAAGTTAGGGGAGGCCTATGTCCAGCAGTGGACCTCCAAAGGCTGATGGATGGATGGTTCTTTTTATGGAAACAGCCGGCAAACGAGTGGCTATCGTCGCGTCGCCCATGAACATCAGTAACATCAAACGTATCACTGATGTATTGCCGGCTAAGAAAGAGAAGAAAAAGAAAGAAACAGAAAAAAAAGAAAAGGGTTGCTAGACACCCTGTACATTACGAGATAATCTTAATATATACAAATAAATAAAAAAATACGTAAATATAAATAATAATATAAATTACGTGTCACGTTGTTTGTCCGCGATGGACTCCCTAAACTACTGAACCGATTTTAATTAAATTTTCACACCGTGTGCAGTTTGATCCAACTTGAAAGATAGGATAGCTTACCTACATCTCAAAATAATAAGAAAAACTTTTGACAGAACGAAGTCTGTCCGGGCAGCTAGTATAATATAAAACATTAAGTCCTACATTTAATATAAAGTTTTAATTTTTATATTCTTATTTCAATGCTACATTCAAGTGCAGGTTTAGTTGAAGAGCACTTTATTATTAGGTAAAGGTTACAAATCCGCACTGGAGTATGCTCTAGGCCTCCTCAAGAGGAGAGACCCGTGCCCAGTAGTGGGCCATTAATGAGTTGAAGCCAGCCAGATTCATCAGTGACATTTTGCTTTCACATGTAGGTATCTGGCATCTGCCAGTGTAAAAGTAGTTTTATGTAAAATTGCCACATCAAATGGACCATTAAGAGGGCACAGAGTACTTAATCACTACATTTTAACTTTTTAAGAGGGTTGTATACCTACAGCTATGTGCGTCCGCACAGCCATGTGATACCTACTTAAGGGTCGACTGTGAAACAGAAGGCTTGCCATGACAAACGCAGTGAGAAATGCCTACTTCGCAGTTCGCATAGTATTGCTTCTTTACAAGTATTGTTCTTGAATTCGGGGGTTATTCTGTAAACCACATGGCAGTCTGTGAATCTTATGACACTGGGCGCGTTCCACTAGACGCTCACAACGCTCACAATGATCAAAATATCATACCCCCTACGTTCCACTAGACGATCACAACGATCACGCTCACGACCGCGGTTTTTCCTGTTCCACTAGTAGTCTACTCGATAAGTTCAAAATGGTTGAAATTAGAGATACTGCTCTTAAAAATACGTGCGATAGCTCATTCTGTTCGGAATGATGTCTAGAAAAATGTTTCGGAAGCGTTTACCAGCACGTAAAAAATTGCAAAAGTTATTGACAAAATAAAGTTGAAAAAAAAAAGTATTTTGTTTTTGGTAATCACTCCGAAACTATTAATATTTAAGAAATTTTAAAACAAGATTCTTAAAGTAGAGGAAATTTCCAAACAATGACTCGCGACTCTCGGAACTCTATCTCCATTATTTATAACTTTAATATATCGCTGAAAATGGGTCTCCACGCTGCATTTTTAGGTTGCGCGTGCGGCGTCAAAACCGAGTTCGTCACACTCAATATTTTTTTAAGGTATTAATTATATATTTAAAAAAATAAAAAAAATATGGTGTATTCGAAACACTTCAAAGAATTTGCTCCCGTAGGAAATTTTGCTTAAAGTTAATTTTTCAACAAGTTAGACGATTGTTAATTAACTAAATTTTCTCGAACTTCCATTTTCATTGTACATTAAAAAAAATGTTTAAGTTATTGTCCTATAAATTTTTCGCTTCGTGGAGCCCTTCTTATATACATGCTTAACGAGATCACGTCATAAAAGTTTAAAAAGTTTTAATACTTTGTGTATAATAATTTTATAACTTGAACAAAAAATGAAAAATCCAAATAATATTATTGAAAAAAAATTTTTCTCAATTTATTATTACATAATCGTTTTGGCATTCATAAAAGACATTTAATGACTTGAAAAAAAAAATTCCCTCATTTTTTTATAATTTTTTTTTATAAACAAATAGACTATTTCAATGCTTTCAAGAAAAAATTTCTTAATATCTTATTCTTTACATAACATTATGATTTTTGAAAAAAAAATTTTTTTCTTAATAATGATATTTAATTGTTTATAATTGTTTTTTAATATTTCTATTGTTTGAATAATTAGTTAATAATTTTTTTTTCTTAAAAATTATAATTAACCATCTTTAATAGAAATGTAAAAAAATATTTTTTTTATCAACAATTTCATTGTTTTTTAACTTAACAATTTTTTATAAACAAATTCTCAACTTTTTTATATATTTTTTCTGAAACACCTAAAAATAAAAAAAACAACAATGTATAACAAAGTACAGATAAAAACATTTTTCAATTTTTTAATTTCGATTCGATAAAAAAACGAAAAAATTGTTTGTTCAACTTATAAAATTATTATACACAAAGTATTAAAACTTTTTAAACTTTTATGACGTGATCTCGTTAAGCATGTATATAAGAAGGGGTCCACGAAGCGAAAAATTTATAGGACAATTACTTAAACATTTTTTTTAATGTACAATGAAAATGGAAGTTCGAGAAAATTTAGTTAATTAACAATCGTCTAACTTGTTGAAAAATTAACTTTAAGCAAAATTTCCTACGGGAGCAAATTCTTTGAAGTGTTTCGAATACACCACATTTTTTTTATTTTTTTAAATTTATAATTAATACCTTAAACAATTATTGAGTGTGACGAACTCGGTTTTGACGCCGCACGCGCAACCTAAAAATGCAGCGTGGAGACCCATTTTCAGCGTTAAATTAAAGTTATAAATAATGGCGATAGAGTTCCGAGAGTCGCGAGTCATTGTTTGGAAATTTCCTCTACTTTAAGAATCTTGTTTTAAAATTTCTTAAATATTAATAGTTTCGGAGTGATTACCAAAAACAAAATACTTTTTTTTTTCAACTTTATTTTGTCAATAACTTTTGCAATTTTTTACGTGCTGGTAAACGCTTCCGAAACATTTTTCTAGACATCATTCCGAACAGAATGAGCTATCGCACGTATTTTTAAGAGCAGTATCTCTAATTTCAACCATTTTGAACTTATCGAGTAGACTATAGCTTGTGAATGTTACAATCATACACCCAAGTGGAACGGGCACTTCGACCCACCCCGTGAGGTGGGTTGTTTTGAGCGTGCCGTGAGCGAAATTAATGACGTCATCAATGACGTTTTCACCGCGATCATGACGACCGTGGTCGCCATGTGGAACGCGTTTTGATCGTTGTGAGACTTGTGAGCGATGTGAGCCTCTACTGGAACGCAGCCACCTACTAATTTGATCGTTTTGAGCGTCTAGTGGAACGCGGCCACTGTCATGTGTAAGTTGTTGTGAGACAAGTGACAACTGACAATTTTATTAATGCCAACACAACATTATTTCAGTGACAGAACTGACGATCACAATTATTTTTCCAATAATTCAACTTTAAACAATTTGATTTATTTTTTAAATTATTCTCGTTTACCATCTTATTTGTATAAGTGATGTATTTATGCTGATATTTTATTTAGCCCAATTTTTTAAACGATCTAGCCTACGGATACAAATATAGCAATATAATTTTTACTGCTTTTCTTGTAACTGCGAAAATGGATAATAGAGCAGTGAAATTAGCTAATGCTAGAAAGAAGGTAAGGAAAAAAATGATTAAGGTATGTGCTGTTATTTATTGTGACTCATGAGCTTATATTGCCTCTTGTTTTTAGTTACGAGATCACCAAGAAAAGAAGTCTGTTTGTACTTCAAAAGACGAAGTTTCAGATACATTATTGTCTGAAGAAACTCTTGTAGACATTAACGGAAAAGACCATGCATTAATATTAAAAGATGAACTTACATTGGCAAATATTAATCAAAATGATATTCGAGAAGTCAATGAAGAACTTACGCCTGAGCAAACTAATAATCAGACTATCAATCATGGACCAGTTTTAAGTGATGATAAAGGTTACGTAAACGTTACAGAAATTTTAATTTCCAATAAGACAAATCTGGAAACCCAAATTAAAGAACTTCAATCAAAAATTACACAACTTGAACATATTCATTCCAAAGAAGTTTACGAACATAATATTAATAAACAAAAATTGGCTGCTTTAGAAATAGAATTGAATGATGCATTTAAAAAACAAACATTGTTGTCAGAATCTATCTCTAACCAAGATTCAATAATTATGGAACTTAGGAATCTGACAAAAACATTGACTGATGATAACAATAATCTTAAAGAACAAAAGGAATTCACACAAACTATTCTGACAGCAAAAGAAATGGAACTAGCTCAACTTAATAGCCAAATTAGTGTTCTACAAAACCAAGTGGATGTAATGACGTTGCAACTTCAACAGCTTACCAGTGATACAAATGTTACTGTAAATCAAGAGACTAGCAATGAGGAGATAAATAATGAATCAGTGTTGAAAAGGATTGCAATGTTAGAACATGAATTGGAAAGTGCATTAAAAGAGAAGGACCATATAAATTCACATTATGAACATTATGTAAGTAAGTTAAATGAGCAATTAAGGCATCAAATAACCAAAAATGAGGCACTGTCAACGGAAGTTAAAGCTCTTCATAGCAGAGAGTGTGCCCTAATTGAACAGATAGGTCAAATGGAAATCCGTATGCAAAATTATCGAAAACAAACTGACACATATGCTGAATCATATAATACAAGTCACATTCAAGAACTAACAACAAAAGTTGCAGCACTTCAGGTAAGTTGTTATTCATTACCAAAATAATGTAAGGCCAGTATTATACTACTTCTACCAGTAATTTTGTAGAGAATGTTTAAATTAAATAACCTTATAACTGGATTTGCATTTTATGCGTAATTCTACGGTGTACAAATAATACAGTTTATCAATCTATCTATTTCTACTATCATTATGAAACATATGTTACAAGTAATAAATATATGTATACCTCCATGAATTAGCCTCATTTAAATATTTAAACAGTAACAGTTGTTACTTGTTATATAGCAAACCCAAATGGTTTTTTGAAGTTATACTTCTTTAGGCGCGTTATGAAATAAATTGAAAAAGAAGGGGAGGGGGTTAAATATTTATTTAATTCTGTCAAAAAAGTATAACTTCTCACGCGCGTACAAAAGTACACGCACCCTTTTTTATTTTTAATATTATTCAATTGATATATTATAATATGCATGATTTTGCAGGCTGAACTGGAAGCATTAAATGACAAGCACATCAAATTACAAAAAGAACATGAAGAGAGTTTGACTATAATTCAAGAACTTAATGAAACAAAATCACAAGAGTTGAGTCATGAGAGTATAAGCATAGAAAAATTGAATGCTGACATTACCAGTGATAAAATTGCCGCGCAACGAGCTACAGAACAAAATAAAAAATTGAAAATTGATGTTGAAGAGTTAGAACAGATTGTAGTCAAATTGGTATGTACTTCCATATTCTACAAAAATACCTTTTTTAGTGTTCCTATAGCTTGCCATTTCATGCATGATTGATACAATTTAAAAAATATGACAGTAATTTACTTTTTTAACTCATGAGTTTCCCCATAGGTATACTACTTATTAAAATAATTTTAAAGTACTGTTTATAATGTACGTTTATTATTTATGTGGTAAGAGTTTTGTTAATTTTAACATTCTTTAAGTAAGCCGTTTGTTCCTATGACGAAATAAATAATTTGACTTGACTTAACTTCGTCATCATCGTCAAGTTATGGGTTAGCTTCATCCTTTTATTATCCTGGTTAGCTATTGTAGATTTCTTTTTCTATCAATTTGAGTATGTCGGTAACTGAGCCTGCATTCTCTGTACCTCTTACAAGATTTCACTATTGCATGGCGATTTTCTTGTTATGTCAAAATAATTAGTGGGAACACCAAGCTATGAAACTTCCTGCATAGGCAGCAAGTTCGTTCCACAGTTTACATATTTGTTGTAGAAAATTACGCAAGAATCGAACTGTGTATGAAATCCTGGTGGTGTTGACGGAACCTAGTTTTACACCGTGATGTGCGGTGACGAAAATCAAACGCAGGTATTAAACCAAACAATTTAACATTCTTCATTGTACAGACGGTAGAATATGTGAAGAGAGCCCTACATCTTTACTCAACTCAAACGATTCTAACTCATCTGTAAATTTGGGATTGTCGAAAAGACGAATGGCTCGTTTTTGAATTCGGTTGAAGGGATCCACTTAGCCAACTGGGACCCCGACTCAAAGGTGGGAGTGGTGAGTGCTCCCATTAGTCATCGAATTTGTGCCATTATAGAGCTTCAACCTGTGCTCAGGCGTAAAGTACGGCTTAGCTCTATAGAGCACAACCAATTTCCTTGAGGCTAGTTTGGCCTACCTAACCAAATTGAACTTCATTCGAAATGTCCGACATCAAAGATACCAATGCTTTTAGAGATGTTACGAGAAATGTTCTGGAATGTCTGGAATGATTGTTCAGATTCCGGAGAAGTTCGGTGCTTATTACGTCCTTATTATATCCATTAGTATAGGAAGCAGAGAAGTTATAGCGATTGGTTTATAATTATTAGATGCATTTGACCTGCTTCATTTTTTCTCTCCACATTGCGGGATGGTAGGCAGTATAGTGCTCTCTTCATTAAGTTTCTAGTTCGACGCAAAAAGAGAGTCCTGCGCATAGGCGAAAGGAACAATGGCAGAATTGCCTTGAATAGCTTTGGCCAGAGACCAGAAATTAAATTTATTTTTCAGCTGACGTAAATTGCAGCCTCCACACTCGCGTGCCTCTACCCACAAACAAGTATCTGTGATACCTGTAAAGTTTGGAATATAAAGGTACCCACTGACGATACGTCCATTAATCCAAATGGAGTGGTCGTCTTCCAAAAACGTTCCGTGAATGGTAAAATAATATTCCATTTGGATGGACGTCGTCCAGCTCTGGATTTCCAAACGGATTGAAATCCACGCGTCCAGTCTAAATGGACGTCGTCTGCGGCCGACTGTCAATGTCAAAAACGTGCGCCACGCCATATGGAAGCAGTCCGAATTGTCAGTGAATGGGCAAATCGGCGTCCATTTTCTTGTGTTTATTGTCTCAGTTTATGTTTTGGTGTCGATGGTGGTACTTGGTACATGTGCTGGATCTGTCATTTGTATCTAACAAACAAACTTCTCCGTACGGTACGGACCGTACCTATCTATTGGATTATATTATTATAATGCCTACGTCTACGCTTCACATGAGGACTTATGGATTGCCTCATATTAGCATCTTGTTTTTTATTAATGGTGTCAAAAGTTCCAGTAATTTGTAATACGTCTGTTCGTGCATTCTCAAGTAGTTTCTCCAATCAATGGGCTCTAAAGATAATTATAATAAATAAATAACGCTTCACACTCATAGCCCCAAACTAGGATTCCTTGTGTCGTGGGTGCCATGGACAACACACTGGACAAGGACATTCACACCCAGACCGAGAACAGGAATTCAAACTCATCATTCTTTCCGCCTCGCTGGGAATCGAACTCAGGACCCTTGGTGCGGCGATCCGGCATGGTAACCATTGCGCCACACGGGTCGTCAAATTCAAATTCGTCAAATTCCGACAATAAGTTGGTATGTGTAAATGTAGGTATTTCTTTGTTTCAACCAACCCTTCATCCACTTCTTCTTTAGTTTTTTTTTGTCTTTTTATTGAAATACACACTGCTGTTGCCACGACTGCAAAGATCGAAGTGATGCCATGCGTCCAAACGGAAGTATGTACAGTCCGTTCAAAGTTATTTTACCTCTGGCTATTAAGTTGGCTAACCTTAGCTGTGTGTTGTCATATTTAGTTTGTACGATTCCCTTACATGAAATATTTCATGTTAAAGTGGATGTCAATTTTTAATTCAGCTAATAGCTTTGCTAAAGTTGGAATCTCTTTTCTGACTGTGTACATTTCATGTATTTTATTTCTGATTGCACACAGATCAAAATCTTTTAACTTTATCTTCTTTTGTTGATTTCGTTTTTTCGAGGTGAACATATTTTTTGGGATGTAGAAGCAGCAACTTTGCCTTCCTTGGTAATGGTGCTGACAGTTTTTTCCAGTCCAGGTACGGCTCGCAGGTCGCGGGATCTGATTCACTCTTAAGGTGCGACATTCAAATTTCAACCTTATTACTATTATCATTAGGGTATATTATCTTAGTCGACGCGTACAGTTCAGGTCCTTTGAGCTGAATTGAGACCTGGTTGATCTGTTTTTTAGGCTGCATGTCAACAGGTCACTTTCGTGGGACCTGAATCTTTGAATCAGATCAGATCTGAGTTACACACCTCTAATCACATCGGCTATGGAAAGCGCACAGGCGGGATCACCTGACGAGAAACAGATACGCCTCCAAAGATAAAATGAGTTAAATTCGTGCGGTTTCCAGTCTGCCAATCTAAAATGGCGAGACGCGCATGGCTGTACGAGTCGAGCTAATGGTACAGAATATCGTAGCAAGCAGTGATCGGACGAGCCAAGTGGCGACTCGATTATATCAACAGTCAAGAAGAGTGTACCTAATGATGAGCCAAAACCCATTAGTAGACAATCCAGGTTCCTTCTGCCACTTCCGAGTTCCATCATCAGATCAGGTCGGACATAATTGTATTGTCAATTTGTCACCTAATCTACACCACTGTTTTTTTATCACTAAATCATTAATATTGGCTCAAAATTTAGATTGTTAGATTGTATTGCATTTTATAGTTACAAGTCGACGTAATAAACCTACAAAGGCTACCTTTTGGACACGTTTTATTAGCTTGACCTGTAAGTACATTTATGTAATGGTGCTCCCTCACCGGGAGCATTCGCTTGTAATGTAACGTTACAGATTTGAGCATTACATCAGTGAAGGAGGAGAACCGAGCATTACAATGCGCACCTTGTAATGATACAAAACGGGGATACATCAGTGAAGGAGGAGAACCGAGCATTACAATGCGCACCTTGTAATGATACAATGTGTAATATCTTGTTACAACTTGTAACATCAATAATAATGTCAAATCTATAATGTTACATTACACGCGAATGCTCGTCAGTCAGGGAGGTAGTATTGTAATGTAATGCTCAAAGTCGAATCTATAATGTTACATTACACACGAATGCTCGTCAGTCAGGGAGGTATTACTGTAATGTAATGCTCAAAGACGAATCTATAATGTTACATTACAAGTGAATGCTCTCGGTGAGGGAGCACCTTAACGGAATCTTTCAAAATAGCGAAAATTGGTAATGATATAAGTACCTACTATTATGTCTTCTGTGGTAATAATGATAACTTCTTTTGTTTCAGGGAAAAGATAAACTAGAACTAACTGAAATGTTATCTCATGAAAAACAATTAAATAAACAACTTATGCTAAAGCTTGCAGAAATAGATGAAACATCTAAGCAGATGCAGACTAAATTAAAGGCAAAAGATGATGAAATGATTAGGCTACAAGCAAATTACAGGGATATAGAAAGTAAACATGAGACCCTCCTGGAGAATCTATTGCAATCTAAAGAAAATGCTGTAACGAAAAAAAATATTGAATATGATACAGAACCAAAAGATACAGCAGATAGTGAATGTAATATTAACTTTCTCAACAAAACAAATAACTGTTCAGGCGATTGTAACACAAATACACACAAAGAAGAAGAAAATGGAAATGTATTACCAAAAGAAGATGCCATGTTCAAGCTGCAAGAAAGGTTTTTAAATATTATGGATCAAGTGGCTAATTTGTCTGATGAGAAACACAGACTTGAACATATTATACTACAGTTACAAACTGAGACTGACACCATTTGCGAATATGTAGCTTTATATCAGCAACAACGAAGTCTTTTAAAAAAACGTGATGAAGAGAGAAGTGCACAAATTAAATTATTCCAAATGGAATGTGATGAAGTGAAACGTCAACTAGAGGAGTTAAGTGGGCTGTTTTTGAAGTTGGCACAAGATAAGGACCTATCTGCGCATCTGCAAGTAGAATCAAGACATAATGATGTGGCCAGAATTAAAAACTTACTGGAAAATTTGCTTAACAGTTCTCTCATCAATTCAAAGTGTATGAGTTTAGAATTGAAAAATTTCTATCCTTGCAGTTGTTGCTCCGGTCAACTCATAGACGTTTAATGTAACATTGTATAAAAACAAATATAAAATATATTTAATATTATACATATTTAATAGTTTTTTATTCTGATATTTTAAAATATTTTTGAAATTGAAGTTGAAATTAAATATTTAAAATTCTAAGTAGAACTAACTTGTTCCTTAGGTAGGTTTGGGTACGTCGATATGTAGGTAATATGACATATAGGATGGTTTAATTTTATTGGAAAATACCACAGTTGAAACATCAACCGACTTCAGGAGATTTTTTAATATTTTAAGTGTCAGGAACACACAGTTATAAAACATTGATTAATAATATAAAGTATTTATATTATTCATCAATGATTTCGTTCGTGTGTTCTCTCAGTAATCGAAGATTGACCACAATATTAAAAAAAACT
Source organism: Thymelicus sylvestris (assembly GCA_911387775.1). Classification (NCBI taxonomy): domain Eukaryota; kingdom Metazoa; phylum Arthropoda; class Insecta; order Lepidoptera; family Hesperiidae; genus Thymelicus; species Thymelicus sylvestris. Next base: position 11,088,133 of record OU426888.1, read on the forward strand.
TCTATATCGACGTTCCACAGACAGGGTAAAAAATTAAAATTATGAAACCTCATGACACAACAATAATGTGATTTCATAATTTTAATTTTTTAACCCTATCTGCAGAACATATGTATAGCCCCAGAGCTACTGAACCATTTGACTAACCCGTTTCCCACAAAGCTAGAAATTTATTAAATTATATTTTAAATATTTTATTATCAGTCAATTAAGAAAGTACCGTTCTGGCAGGCATCTCGCGGTTGCGTCATGGACCATGGTCCCTTAAATTTTTGAAAGTGCAAAAAATTTTTTTTTTCATCCCACTCCCACAATGCTACAATTTTAATATGTTGTAACTTACATATGTTTAAGTGTAAAAAAAAATTGCCAACCCATTTTGAGGGTTGCAAGTATGTGCCAGAACATAGCAAAGTTGTCATCGGGAGAGCAATTCATATAACCTACTCGCACAAGACTCAAATTTTCAGGGAACATTCTTTCAATTGTTTAAAAAATATATGTAAACAGCCAGAACATTCTAGCGGTTGTAAGTATCTGCCAGAAGAGTATACAGGGTGATTTTTTCAAGTGAGCGTGGATGGATAAATTCAAAACTATGAGGAATAGCGAAAAGTGGTCAAAGGAGTCGGAGGGCCGATTTTGACGAAAACCAAAACTGCATCATTAGATTTTTGAAAAATCAATATTATTAGCCAGGAATCGAACTCGCTGATTTTGCCTTATGAAAATTATTATTTTTTGGACGGTAACACTGTTTTTTTTTCCATCAATGTGTACGATCTATGAGATCCTATAATCACTCCATACATTATAATGACATCAAAAAGAGTCAAGAGCCTGAAATTATACATACAAGGATACATTTGTATGAAAATTTCTATTTTTTGTATGGCAACACTGAAATTTGTTTCCACCTTAGTATACGATCTGTAAGATCCAACAATGGTTCTGTACATTTAAATGACATCAAAAGCATCCAAGAGCTTGAAATTATGCATAGAAGGATATATTTGTGTGAAAATTATTATTTTTTGTATGGCAATACTGTTTATCTCCACCAAAGTGTGCGATCTGTGAGGTCCGACATTAGTCCTATACATTTAAATGACATCAAAAGCAGGCTAGAGCTTGAATTTATGAATAGAAGGATACATTTGTATGAAAATTATTATTTTTTGAATGGCAATACTGGAATTTATTTCCACCAATGTGTACTATCTGTGAGATCCAACAATCGCCCTATACATTTGAATGATATCAAATCAAACTAGAGCCTGAAATTATACATAGAAAGATACGAATTGCTCTCCCGATGACAACTTTGCTCTGTTCTGGCACATACTTGCAACCCTCAAAATGGGTTGGCAATTTTTTTTACACTTAAGCATACCTTAATTACAACATATTAAAACTGTAGCCTTGTGGGAGTGGGATAAAAATTTTTTTTTTGCATTTTTAAAAATTTAAGGGACCATGACGCAACCACGAGATGCCTGCCAGAACGGTACTTTCTTAATTTACTGTTAATAAAATATTATTTAATAAATTTCTAGCTTTGTGGGAAGTGGGTTAGTCAAATGGTTCACTTCACTAGCTCTCCAGCTAATACATATTGGTGTGTATTGCTGATGCCTGATACAGACATATCTATCGGAGCAGCTGGTTTTATAAGTACAAATTTCTGACATTTATAGTCAGGAATGAGAGCTGAAAATGATTAATTTTATCTTCGCCTTTTAATTTATTATCTTAATTTATAAGGGTAACTCCAAAGGACTAGGTACTATCTACTTAAAATAAAAGATTGAGATAAAGTATAATAATGTATTTAAAGTGAAATCATAAAATGTAAAACATTTCAATAAACATTAAAGCATTTGTGTTACACGTACTTTTAAGTTAAAACACAATTTGTTGTATAAATTCATTACAATATTAATTACGCGACTGATTCTGAAAATGAAGAGTAGTAAAAATATTTCCATAATAGCAAGTTGTCAAAATAGGCATTTGAGTAGTTATTTGTAAAATATTGCAAAATATATTATTCTTCTTCAGAATATAAATAGATAATAAATTCATAAGATATACCTCAGCTGACTGAAGCATATTATTACATCAACATCAATTCGCTAAGTTAATCCCGTGTACAGTTACAAAGTTGCCCTACACATACATTGATAATTAAACGAAGATGACGTATTCACTATTCACAAAACGGTCGACAACTACGGACAATTCCCCACATTTGCGCTAAGATCCTTTCGAATGTAGGATTTTTTTTTACAATACATATTACACAATACTATTCATGTGAAATGCGAATTGATGTTGCTAAATGTGCTTATAATTAATAATTATATAAAGATAGCAATATGTATATCAAAGCGAATTTAATTTATGTATGATACATAAATTCATTAAAAAGAAAAACTATAATGCTTTATTTATTTTCGTACTATTTCAATAACATGAAAGTAAAGTAGGTGGTGGTAGGTAATAGTAACGCTCCGGACCATCTGACCACCAAATCTCAACACCAGTGGTCAGTTGGCACTCTAATTTCTCAACTGACTACCAGTTACCAAATAAAACAATGTTACTCCCATTTTACCACCAGTGGTGTAAATTGTCCTATTTCGCCACTGGTGACGAATTGGGTATATGGTGGTCCATGATCTATGAAATTTCACCACTGGTGGTCAGCAGTTTCTCAACTGACTACCATTGACCAAATAACACATTGGGGTTCCCATATCACCCACCTAGTCGGACTAGTGGGATTTTTTAGGGTTCCGTAGCCAAATGGCAAAAAACGGAACCCTTATAGATTCGTCATGTCTGTCTGTCTGTCTGTCTGTCTGTCTGTCTGTCTGTCTGTCTGTCCGTCCGTCCGTCCGTATGTCACAGCCACTTTTTTCCGAAACTATAGGAACTATACTGTTGAAACTTGGTAAGTAGATGTATTCTGTGAACCGCATTAAGATTTTCACACAAAAATAGAAATAAAACAATAAATTTTGGGGGTTCCCCATACTTAGAACTGAAACTCAAAAATTTTTTTTTCATCATACGTGTGGGGTATCTATGAATAGGTCTTTAAAAATGATATTGAGGTTTCTAGTATCATTTTTTTCTAAACTGAATAGTTTGCGCGAGAGACACTTCCAAAGTGGTAAAAAGTGTGTCCCCCCCCCCCCCCCCCCTGTAACTTCTAAAATAAGAGAATGAAAAAACTAAAAAAAATATATGATGTACATTACCATGCAAACTTCCAACGAAAATTGGTTTGAACGAGATCTAGTAAGTAGTTTTTTTTAATACGTCATAAATCGTAAACCGCAATTTACCTCGATCAAAGTTACAACGAACTTCAAGAACTTTTATATTATGTTACTTGCTACTACGGAACCCTTCATGGGCGAGTCCGACTCGCACTTGGCCGCTTTTTTCTCATTGAACTAATGAACTGTCAAAATAATAAGTTTTTTTTTTTTAATAAATCTACTCAAAAGGGCGGTGCGAAAGGATCATATTCTAATTTTCATAATAGTCTTTCTTCCATTAAAAGGTATTTTAACGAAAGAGCGTGGTTATAGTTTTGATGTAATGACTGAATGAATGGTAGAATGGATGACTGAATTAATAACTACATGAATGGCTGAATTTATTGACTGAATGAGCGTTCCTGGCAATTTGCGAATCTGTTGGTTTGCGCTTCTGACATTCTGCGCCCAAACCAATTTTAAACATCAAACACAATATATAAGAAATATAAAACGCTTTATTGTACACCATAAAAATAGACATAAACTTACCTTACTTAACTTACCCTGCCCTAAGAGTCTCTGTCTCTACTACAATACTCAAAACATTACATACCTTACTGTCCTAATAAAGAAAACATAACATGGATTTTTATTGAATACTACATATTTCATTCACAACGCATTTAATTTTTAAAATAGAATATGAAAAATAAATCATCCTAGCAGTTTCGACTTTCGATGTCAGTATCAGTATACTACCTTATTTTTCGACGTCAGTATACTGCCTTATTTTTCTAATAGCATATTAGTCCTACCGAGTTTCGTCGCGAGATTTGTTAAATGTGGGTCCCATTGAAGTTTATTATCTAAGGTATTATTCAATGTTTCATTATTGAGTTTAAGAAATTTATTGACTTTTTTAACATTAGGTAGTACAAACTCTATATTTTTTTTTTTGCATTTACCATTAAATTGTTAATAGTGAACCAATGCGAGACACGTAAAAGAGCACTATTTACATCGTCAAAATTTTCTTTATTCCTATCACACTTAAATATTGATGATGTATCATCAGCAAATAAAACAATATCCACTTGGTTTTTTACATAATGAGGTAAATCATTACATGTATACCAGGAAAAGAAAAGTACCCAAGATCGAGCCCTGTGGTACACCCATCACCACCGCGTCGGTGACCCCGATGACTTAATAACATTTATGCTAACTTTTTGAAGTGAAAACTTCTTTAGTACGGGGGTGACTTGAAATTTTATGAAACGAAACTGTCCAGTGGAGACTAGAAATGAGTGGAGACTGACTTGAGTGGAGTGGAGTGGAGTAGTAAAACCTACAATTATCATCTTCCCGAAATTTTACATTCGTCTCATTATCTTGAAAACAAAATTTTTGAAGGTTTCACTTCTAACACGTGTGAATTGCACACATTTTAATTTTTTTGTATTCAAATAAGACTGGTGAATTAGGAAAAAAAATCTCCCAATTGACCTCCAGTGGTCAGAAATCTCCCACTTCATCACTGGTGATGAATTAGGAATGAATTGCTCCCAATTGACCACCAGTAGTCAGATGAGAAAATTCTCGTCTCAATTGACCACTGGTGTTGAGATTTGGTGGTCAGACGGTCCGGAGCGAATAGTAATACATGACCTACGTGAAATGTGATACCATCGCATCGGCATAGGTTATAGAATATAGGTCAGGTAGGTAGATACATTCATTTTAGGTATATTAATTCAAATTGTAATGCACCTGTAGTATCTATACAAATATTGTATCTAAATCTTACAAAATGCTAAAAATGGAAATTAGCATGATACGCTTTCAGTAGAAAAAAAAACCAACACAATAACTAGGTATGTATAATTTTTTTTGTTGTACCTACCTACAAGTAGATAATACTACAATATTTTATAAATATAATTTAATTATTATTATAATTTTTGATTACGGTAGACGGTAGCAAATTATGTAAATTGAGATCTTGTATTGATACAAGCTTAAATATGCTAAAATCGATGATACAAAAAATACTCGTATATAGAGTAATATTGCGAACGAGCGATTAGTCGTCCCGAAATTCCCCTGAATTGCTCTCATAATTTTATTAAATTATGCTGTCTTGCGCCGTTCTGACGTGTAAAAATGCAGCTAGTCTAAAAAAGAAAAAGGATGGGATCACATTTCAAGTGTAATTAGCACAATAAAACATTGTCTTATTAAATTATCAAATATTTTATTCATATTGAAATTGTCAACCACATTTATGCCTCCATTTTGTCAGTGTTGCCAATATAACAGTTTTGATTTTCCCTACCGTACTGACTGCTACACACTATGCCGCTGGCGTGACTGGCGACTTTTGAAGCCGCCGAGTTTGCAGCACAAATAAGCCATATTACTACTCGGCCCTGTCCTTGAAAAAATTTCCTACACCCGCGCGGTACAGTACAGTATTTTAATTTTATCAAACGACTTGAGTTTATTTGTAGTTTTGTAATTGTGAATATTATATCTTCTATTTTAAAAATGAAATTAGTTGTGAATGAAATCCCGGATATCTCGGAAACGGTGCATCCTAGACGATTTTTGACACGATTCCCAACCCCCCCGTACATACCCCAGTCTCGATTACATAAATCTTGCTGTACCCATCGCTAACCTCCACCCAAATTTTCAACAATTTTTTTTTTTTGGAAAATCCGGAAATCCCGGATATCTCGGAAACGGTGCGTCCTAGACGATTTTTGACACGATTCCCAACCCCCCGTACAAAACCCAGTCCCGATTACATAAACCTTGTTGTACCCATCGCTAACCTCCACCCAAATTTTCAACAATTTATTTTTTTTGGAAAATCCGGAAATCCCGGATATCTTGGAAACGGTGCGTCCTAGACGATTTTTGACACGATTTCCAACCCCCCTTAAGAATCCCCAGTCCCGGTTACATAAACCTTGCTGGACCCACCCCTAACCCCCCACCCAAATTTTCAACAATTTTGTTTTTGAAAAACGGATATCTCGGAAACGGTGCGTCCTAGACGATTTTTGACACGATTCCCAACCCCCCGTACAAAACCCAGTCCCGATTACATAAACCTTGCTGTACCCATCGCTAACCTCCACCCAAATTTTCAACAATCTATTTTTTTTTGGAAAATCCGGAAATCCCGGATATCTCGGAAACGGTGCGTCCTAGACGATTTTTGACACGATTTCCAACCCCCCTTAAGAATCCCCAGTCCCGATTACATAAACCTTGCTGGACCCACCCCTAACCCCCCACCCAAATTTTCAACAATTTTGTTTTTGAAAAACGGATATCTCGGAAACGGTGCGTCCTAGACGATTTTTGACACGATTCCCAACCCCCCGTACAAAACCCAGTCCCGATTACATAAACCTTGCTGTACCCATCGCTAACCTCCACCCAAGTTTTCAACAATTTTTTTTTTTTGGAAAATCCGGAAATCCCGGATATCTCGGAAACGGTGCGTCCTAGACGATTTTTGACACGATTTCCAACCCCCCTTAAGAACCCCCAGTCCTAATTACATAAATCTTGCTGGACCCACCCCTAACCCCCCACCCAAATTTTCAACAATTTTGTTTTTGAAAAACGGATATCTCGGAAACGGTGCGTCCTAGACGATTTTTGACACGATTCCCAACCCCCCCGTACAAAACCCAGTCCCGATTACATAAACCTTGCTGTACCCATCGCTAACCTCCACCCAAATTTTCAACAATTTATTTTTTTTGGAAAATCCGGAAATCCCGGATATCTCGGAAACGGTGCGTCCTAGACGATTTTTGACACGATTTCCAACCCCCCTTAAGAAGCCCCAGTCCCAATTACATAAATCTTGCTGGACCCACCCCTAACCCCCCACCCAAATTTTCAACAATTTTGTTATTGAAAAACGGATATCTCGGAAACGGTGCGTCCTAGACGATTTTTGACACGATTTCCAACCCCCCTTAAGAACCAACAGTCCCGACTACATTAACCTTGCTGGACCCACCCCTAACCCCCCACCCAAATTTTCAAAGTTTATTTTTGGTAAAACAAGAACCACGAACATAAACACTATATTACTTCTTATCTCATTTTCTCCCACGTTAAATCTTATGAATTTATGTGTCTGTCTCTTTTTACTGTCGCTTTTTCGTTTCATCGACTTTCAAATGACAACGATGCTTAAGTTTTCACTTCAAAAAAATTTGAAAACTCGGTTGGGGGTTTAGGGGTGGTTTATGTAATAGGGACTGGGGGGTCTATTTGGGGGGTTGGAAATCGTGTCAAAAATAGTCTGGGATGCACCGTTTCCGAAATATTCCGGATACTTTTTTTCCAAAAAAAAATTGTTGAAAATTTGGGTGGGGTCTTTATTTAATATGTTTTCATCTGAAATTAACAAACCACACAAATATATTATATTACCTATTATAAAACTAATACATATTATGATAAAAATATTAACAATCAACATTGAAAGTAATAATAGTTCAATGACGATCAACAAGTTTTATTTAGGTGTAAAGAAACTTGATTCTCATATTTAAGATACATTCACTTACATGAGAAACATTTTTTTATAAACACAGTAATAATATGATGCGATCAGATTCTGGTAGACCTAATTATAATCGCCTTTTACTTTTTCCCAACGTCCTGTCATAAACATTTCCCAAAATAATGGGAAATGTTTTGCGTCGCAACATTACGCGGGTGGGAAGAACGGCGGGGGCGGGCGGTTTTGGACACAACGCGCGACTAGCAATGACAGCGAGATGTGGCTTCTAGTTTATTATTATTCTAAGGTTCTATAATATAATATGAACTATTCAACGCCAATAAAGGGCTCATAAGCAACGCAAGAGGACGGCACAATTTTTATTAATTGGAACGAAGTTCCTTATCGCGCGTTGCGAAAGGGGGCTAGGCGGAAAATTTGCGAACGACACTTTTTGACAGGTAACGACACTTTTTGCCGTCGTAGTTTTTTTACATAGAAAGCAAGCCAGAGTACTAGGATAGCAAAAACATGCAAGCGAGTGTGCCAAAATTTAATACCTTAGATTTGTTTTGGCACACTTGCTGCATGTTTTTGCTATCCTAGTACTGACTGTAAGGAACTTTGTTCCATCCGGGTGTCCCTTGACACCTCTCAAGTTTTTTTTTAAAGAATTTGTATTTTGTACCTTTTATTAGGATTTCGATAGAAAAAAACTATTATATATACCTATTACTTATATCTGGTATGATATAGCTGTTATTATTATAGCACAGAAGAAATAATAGTACTTATAATAAGTAATTATAGGTAAATTACTTATAATATGTTTTCTTTGGTTATGAACTAGCTTTTTTAGGGTTCCGAAGTAAAATCGGAACCCTTATAGTTTCGTTATGTCCGTCCGTCTGTATGAAGCAAAGCGCCGAGACCTTTAGTACTAGAAAGCTTGAATTTGGCATGAATATATGTACATATTTATTAAAACTCCAGAATCGTAGAATAAAATATTGAAAAACATTTTTTTCAGGATACTTCTCATACAGGTAACGTGAGGATGAAATTTTTATTTATCGCGTACCCTATAGTGTGGGATATCGTAAAAAAGGTCTTTTAAAAATATTATGGGTCTTCTCAGACCATGTGTATGTGTACACTTACATATAGGTACAATAAGAGGAAAGTTTAATCGGAATTTATTTAAGCCATAGGGAGAGGGGGGCACATTCGAACACTTTTTAAATAAATTATTATATTTCTCGTATAGTAATACCAATCAAGATTTATTTTATTTTAGTATTACATATGGGGTTTACCAAAGATGATATTAATTTATTTTGACTTGCTAAAGTAACACAATTTCGTTTTTCTTTTTAGCTCTATTTTGTTCAAATGTGCCCCATCCGCGGGGCACTTTTGAAACCCCTAGGGGCAGTTTTGAAAAACCAGGATTAAATAGAAACCATGTACCTTAGAATATAATCAACATTATATTTATGTTATTTGTATCTAATATTATCATAGTACACTGTCATTTATTTCTTACAATAACCATTAATTGAATAAACTTTATAAAATTCTGAACGGCCTGGGGCAGTCTTGAACAAAGGTAACACTTATTTCTATAACCAAGATCAAATTAGATATTCCGAAACAATATTAAAAAGTAATAACATTCATAAGTATCTTAAAAATATGAAATTTTAAAGAGCCTTAGGAAGATACCTACTTAAAAAGTGTTGAATATAAAATAAACAATCTCAAAAAGCGGCCCTCAATGACTGTAAAGACAATAAAAAATGAAATCGCTTCCTTATATTTTCATAAAAGAAATACCCATAATGTTATTTATATGTATGGGGCACTTTGAACATTTTATTCAAAAGTGCCCCAGTGATTTTGTTCAAATTTGCCCCAATAACAACCTTCAGAATTAAAAATTTCTAGACGAAAAACTAACTTGTGTTTAATGATCTTATATTTGTAAATACTGAGTCTATAATATATGAAACACTATGAAATAAACGCAACTTGATAATAATACTTATGTTTTCAGTAATTTGCTTACAAGCAAAAAAAATATTTGTTTATTTTCGTCTCCGTAAAGTAACCGGCAATTTTTTTGTAAAATTACCCTGACGTTGACGGTAGTTGGGATCTGACAGATGTGTAGTTCGGTTTTACCAGTATTAAAAAGGTTATGGAGGTTGGGAAAGATAAAGAATGCGTTCATAAATCGAATAATTCAAAACTGCCCCTGTACTAAACTGCCCCTACTTAATATTATACTAACGTACGATTTAAGACATTTTTCTACCCTTGTAGATGGAGTGTCATAATTATTTCAGCGAATAACTTTGGCTCTTTCAAAAAACCTTGATAAAAATACTTATACTTATCATCACATTTACACTCATCATTTTTTCAAAATAATTTCTGTCCTAGCATCCGAATTTTGATGTAAAAAAACTTTTAACTTATCCTGTGAAATACAAAGGCTCCCTTGGGAAACAGGGTTAAAATTTACCTAAACATTTTTTTAAATAAAAGGGCACCAATTTTGGTCTTTGCAACAAATGTTCCTTGATTTAATTGATGGAATATGTTATGTATGTTTACCAATTTTTTAATATTTAGAAAAAGAATAAAATTGGTTTAACTTAAAGAAACCGTAACCTACTTATCCCAAAACGTAGCGAGGGTGGTTTGCATCTATTAAGTATTCACTAAAACCGTATTTATAGGAGTACCTAAAGCATGCAGGATAATACATACATCTTTGGTTTCAATAATAACTTAAAATCAAAGCACATGCAAAAATCGTCTTCTAAAGGAATTCAATGTTTAATCGACAAAAAATCTGTCGAGTAAGGTCTTGTTTTACATGACCGACAAGATGCAAAGAGATGTAATGTGTCTTTTATCCTACGCTTGCGGCACATAAGTATCCTACCTAGTCCTAGCCCTGACTAATTTTGGGTAGGTCCAACCGCGCAGTTCAACTAACAATAAGTAGTTGTAACGTTTTAATCAGTTGTACCACGAGCAAGTCAAATTACCTGTAATTCTACTAGTAAGTTGTAGTAGCACGGTTGGACTACGGGTAACAACTGCTTCAATTCTATTATTGTCTCGATACATTTTAAGTGAAACAAGATACCTATAGATTTTGAGTAACCTACCTAATTGCTACATGTTGGTTAAACTAAATACCATGTCACGTTTACCGTATTAAAATAATTACCCAACCACACCTTAAAAAATATTGATCCCGACCCGATGAGTATGGTAATGTTAATATGACACGAATAAATTTCATTTGTTCTAAAAATACTCTGGCATGAAATAATAAGTTTCAAAAGCTAGAGCACCATTATATCTCATTACTTATAACAGGCATACAAACACCGATGACAACAATACATAATAAATAAAGTAGGTGTTCAAAAACAAAATAACAAGTACCTATTATTCCTTTTTTAACACCAAACAATATCACGTAGGAACTAATGTCTTCATATACGCGTTTTAACTTCTTATAATAAGGTCATAATAATTTAATAATAAAAATTGCACAGCAACATCAGTGTTTTATAGCAAAAAATATAGATTCGTTCACGATAATTAGGTACTTAAAATGCTATTAGGTACTAAGCTAACCACAACACAATCTTACCCAGTTTAATATTGCTTCGAGTAGAAGTGTTTTGCATAATATGTTATTTATACATTATCTAATAATACAGTCTTTTCTCTCATGACTTTGTTGTTACAGAGAAAAGGTAACATAATATTATATAAAATAAATGTAATTATGACAACAAAGAAATAGGATCAATTAATTGACCAACATAAAAAGGTGTAAAGATCTAAAAAAAAAACAAAAGCATGACTAGTAACACTGATCTCTATAACATAAATAGGTTTATTATAGAAATCAGTATAATAATATGTTAATACCAGTTGGTAATCTATTGTGATAGTAAAAAAGCTGTCTGAATATAAATATCATTAATAGACTAAATATTTCTTACGTGATCCTAAACAGTATATTCTTATCTACGTTAAAGCGATAATATACTATGTAATGCTTTATTTTATCCACTAATGAACATTGTACATTTTATACTTTGTTATCCTGATTGCATCCCTATGCCAAGCTCTGCTTGGCAAATCATGTCTAACATAATCTTAATAGCGAAATGTGAATGTACTTAATAGATGAGATACCTCTAGTTCATTTTTAGACGAGTCCTATTTGGTGAACAATTTTAGTGTATTTTTATCGTAATTTGAAAAAATAAAACTGACTAAACTGAAAAAATAAAACTTCTGTTTACTATTATTTTAACTAACAATAAGTATATTAAATTAATATATCATTAAAAAGTAGTCAAGATTGTTTAGGTGCCATCCATAAATTACGTCACATAAATTTCATGACTTTTTGATCCCATCCCCGTCCTTGTCACAGCTGGTCACATTTGTGAGACCTCCCCCTAGTGTGACATAATGAATTTTACACCTAGAAATTATTAAATTAAAACAGCAGTTCCGAAATAACTCTTATTTCCATTAATTGTTTTTTAATATTTACCTATACATACCAATTATTCCCCCCCCCCCCCCCCTCTCCCCTAACATGTGACATAATTTATGGATGGCCCTTACCGAATAGGTCTCGTCTAAAAATACGGGCCATACACTGTGTTTCTAAGGATATGCATTAACTTTTCCAAATTACTCTACATCTTTTACTAAACATATCTTATAGGTACATGAAGTAGTGCAATATAAAGCTTAGTTTTTAAGTTATTTGTTATATTATTCAATTCATTTTAATTTGGTTGAACAGTGTAAAAACATATTATTTTTCAACCTAGCGATGAGCGATAGTTGTAAAAAAAACAATCGAATGAATTTACTATTGCTCTTATATGTATTCGAATGGTAAATTCATTCGTCGTCGCAGATAAACTATCGAAACTATTGAACTATCGAACTTTTTAGTTTGGCGCTAAAAATGTGACCGGCGCGTATTTATAAATTAAAATCACGCGAATCCCTGCGTGAGAAATTTAAAGAAATAGGCATATTAACAGTAGCCTCTCAATTTATTTACAGCAATATTATTTTCGTAAAAAACAACTTAGGTATGTTCAAGCAGAATAGTGATACGCATAATTATTTAACTAGAAACAGACATAATTTGGTTACGTCATCTTTTCGCCTAAGTAGGGTTCAACGTTCTTATATGGGGCTCGCCGTACGTTTTTTCAATAAATTACCTAGGTCAATACGTGATTTACCTATCCAAATGTTTAAGAGATATGTGAAATCTCAGCTAGTAGGCAAAGGATACTATAGTATAAATGAATATATTAATGACAAAGACGCCTGGAAACTAATGCCGTATCCAGTTCCGCGTAGGTTAGAACATAATATTATGTAACCTTTCATGATTTTAAAAGATGTGCTGATGAGTTTCTTTACGGCTTTTCTTCTCCTCCTTGACAAAGCACCTTTCCGAAAAGCTGGTAGATTAAAAAATGACGTGCTTAAGTGTATCAGTGATACCTATATGAATAAAAGATTTTGATTTGATTAGGCGTGGCGTGGCGATTTCCGGAAGCGTGGCGCACAGCAGTGCAATTTTCACGTCAACCTACAGACGTCGGGGGTTAAAAAGGGTGATATTTATTTTTCCCTAATTCAAATCTCTTAACACTAAAGTAATACAGTTACAATCGAAAAACTTGGTAATCGGAATTTGCCAATCGAAGAAAAGAAAACATGTCGCCCATACGCTTAGCAAACAATAGTTGTAATTACATGTTGATCCTACGCAGAGACTGATAAAAATGATATAAATATACAATTTGAATAATGAACCCATAGTGAAAAATTATCAATTTAATGGTCTGAATTAATTACAGGCCAAAATTAATGCATATCCTCAGGAACACGGTGTATAATTAATATTAATTATTGTGACAGCAAATATTCATAACCTACTCCCTGTCGTTACAACAACATTACATTAGTACAATCACCATTTTTGTGAGAAAAATAACAATTGTCGTTTTCACAACATTCATGGTGCTGGGTGGAAAAACAGTGCTTACAAAAAATTACATCATGTTAACGCATTAACAACGTTTTTGGGCCCATTTCATATCGTCGGCGCGGGGCTTGCAACCCGTCAAAGTTTCGATAACTGTCTCGAGGGTAGACCAGAAGCGCAATTTTTCCAAGGGCCAATTGAGCCACCCAGTCGTGATACAAAAGTAAGTCTCGTGCGGCGCTACGTGGTGGATGCGGTGGTGGCGGCGGGGCAGCACTATGTGCCACTCCTGCATCCAAACCACCCACGTCGGCAACCCAAAGTAAGTATGTGACCACTTGTGAATCTGAAAGTTTTTTATACAGGTAAACAGATTACGTAGCGCAATTAAAATCGCCAGTACAATTTTAAAGACAAACGATAAAGACGAGAAACTGTATTAATTTCCACAGATTCTTACACCCCAGGCCAGAAGCTGGGTACAGCCATGCATGTATGTATGTAATGTACGATGTGGGTAACCACTGAGCAGATTTCCAAATAGACAGCTATTTGTAAGGATTTCAGAAATAAATACAATTATTGTTTATTTTAAGCTCCTGGCGTGCCTGCACTATCTATCTTTTGTTTTAGTCGTGTGGCTTAAATTTTTAAAGCGCACAATTTGATATTCACACAAATCGTTTAACACTACCTGTTGTCCGCAGCTTCGCACGCGGAAATTATGCTCATCATATTTGTACCCCTTACAAGCAATGCATAGGCCTAATGCATAAGCTTAGAGTCGCCCAGCGGGCTATGGAACGTGCTATGCTCGGTATTTCTCTACGCAATCAAATCTGTAATGCTGAAATCCGTAGACTAACGAGGGTGAATAACATAGCTCAAGAGAATTAGCCGGCTGAAGTGGCAATGAGCTGGCCACATAGTTCGAAGGACCGATAACCGTTGGGGAAGAAAGGTCCTCGAATGGAGACCATGCCTCGGTAAAACCGTTAAGTGCTAATTTACGTTTTTCTGAATCATTTCGCTATTATATAATGGTTACTAGTATGATTATACATTTTAATAAAGCAATAGCTATCATTAAGTAGGTAAGAAAGAAAGAAAGAAAGAAAGAAAGAAAAACATTTATTTCGCAAAACAGGGCACTACAACAGATATAACAACATGCTTAAATAGATTTCATTTGGCGATGATCACTCAGATAGAAGGACCTTTAGGAATTGAAATTACAAAAGCAAGTATTTAGCATTTTTATTCGTTTTCTTAACAATATTCTTCAAATATATTATCTGACTTTTATTGATATTTAATTTAACTATTTAATTTAATTGACTTTTAATTTAATTGATTTTTAATTTAATTTTATTGTTCACCGAAGTATTATGTACATTTAACTGACTTTTAATTTAATTGATTTTTAGGTTAGCTGATTCTTATTTGATGCATTTTTATTTTTTAGTTTAATTGATTTTTAATTTATTTTTATTGTTCACCTAAGTATTATGTATATTTAACTGGCTTTTAATTTAATTGATTTTTAGGCTAGCTGATTTTTATTCGATGCATTTTTTAATTTAATTGATTTTAATTTAATTACTTACTTTTAATTCCATTGATTCTTGATTTTACTAATTTGTAACCTAAATTACAACATTAACTATTGTAACAATTTTATTGATCCTTCTAAATATTTTAGCTAAGTATTATACCATTCAACAATGTAATTAATTTATTTTATTATACATAGAATTGTAAAATCCAGTCACTATTATTATTATTATTATTTTGTATTATTTTAAATAGGAAACATGATTAATGCCACTTACTGTACAATGATGTTTACATCTATAATTAAGGTGACATTTATCTTGTTATATAAGTAGCCATATAAATTACTAAAATGTTCTAATGTTCACTTTGTTGATGTAACTGATAATAAATAAATAAATAAAAACTGGGCCGGCCGGCGCTTGGATGTCGTGATGCCGACCCCAGCTCAGATACCAAGTGGTCATCACATGTGCACAACACTCCACTGTGGGATTGCCTAATAGGCACCTACAATAATACCCTAAAATAGCACTCAGGGTATTTGCCGTATCTTCAATCCTGTTTATCAGGAATTAAGTGTAGTAAGTCCAGCTGCTCACATGCCGAGACTTTATTCTGCCACGAAGAGCTGTATATCACGCCATTTGACGCGATGGAATGATCGTGAGTGACCACCTTAACCGTGGGTGGTCACTCACGGTCAGTCCATCGCGTCAAATGGCGTGATATACAGCCAAAATTTGATCGTGAATGTGAAAAACTGTTCGCGTGATATAAAACTCTGGATTTCCAATCGCGCCATGACGTCAAGCCGCAACATCGCGCCGACGGATCGTGAATGCGCAAACCCACATCCATTTTTTGTTCATTTCGCGCCAAGACGTCGAACGAAGGAGACAGTTCCAAAAGTCATTGTTTAATTTTGTGTAACAAAATGGCTTCCGAACGCAACGTCATGTCAACGTCATTCGATCAGGTCAAACGCGCAAATGAAAGAGAATTGGAATGATCGTGAGTGTGAATCATGTTTGGCATCCCTCCATTTTGACATATGCATTTGGAGCTACGCCAAATGGCGCGACCGTGAGTGGCCACCCTAATGTGTAACGTGCCTGAGGTTAGGTATGTCAAACTGAGATTGATTCGAGAGAAATCGATTAATGGAACGACAGATCGATCTTGAACGCTACATCGTTTCAGATAATAATAATAATAACCCTAAATTGGCTGCAGGATTAGTTTCTTTTAATTGTTTGCCGTTGTCTGACGCCAAAATAACCGGTCGTACTTGGTAAAAGTTAATATTTATATAATAATCAATTTTATTGTCGATTGCTTATACATCATATTACATAAATAATCGAATCTCACCTAAACTTATCGATTCCTTGATCCATCTCTTAATGGCAATTGGCAATGATGGCGACTAAATAAATGGTCAAGACCACGAGTTTTATTTTGGTCAGTTTTTCTCCGGAGAATTTGTTATTTCGTAATACTTACAAAAATTGTTTTAATTAATAATAGGAATTACTGATTTCATGAAGTAGTGACACAACTTAGATTTGGCGATACCATCCGTGGGCAATCTCTTTTAAATCATTTATTTTAATAAAAACAGTAATTAATTCATAACGTTTTCGAAATGATCGCCATTGGCATTAATACAGGCTAAGTCTCTAAATGACATCCTTTGAGTCGTTCTTTGCACTTCCGAAAGGTTCGCTCCTAATGGGTCTGACAAACGTTTTTTACTTTACATGCCAAATAATTCTACAAAAAATTACGAGAAAAACTGTGTTTTTACTTTTTTCATATCTTAAAAAATGGCTGAGATATTTACGATCAAAGTGCGGATTTCTGGCCGAAGGTTTTTAAAAACGCGGGCGGGCGCTCACTACCCGATGACGTCACACCCCCGCTCATTCAACAGTTGCGCTTTCGTTCGCACGCCGCGGCGCAGTGAAAATCAAAATTATAAGGTTCTATGTGGTAAAAATTGAAAAAAATACTGTATTGTTCCTTGGTGCTTCTATTCAACAGTTAAAACACCTGATAAACTCTTTTTTTATGTGCCTGAGAACCCTAAAATGAGGAAAAAGTGGATGGCAGCCGTATAAAGAGTTGATTCAATAGGCCCTAAAATTAAAGCGCACTGCTGTGAAGACCATTTCGATGTATAAGTATTTGTTAATAGTGACACTTTCTTTAAGTTTATACTAATGAAACACAAAATAATCATTGACAACCTTTAGATGTTGATTGCGAATACTTAGTATTTTTTTTATCGCGGCCCATATACCTAATAGGTACATTAAAATTAATTTTATTTAAATTTTAATGTAAATTGTGCTATGAAAAAAACAAGAAAAGTGCATTTTTAATTAATAAAAAATATATTTTAAATAATATGGGGGCGGCAAAGATCACTGGGGGGGGGGGGGGGGCGGCAAATTTTCGATCGGCCCCGGGCGGCGGAAGTCCACGCTACGCCACTGCTTATTCTTCATGAAATATTGTGCCACCATCAATCAAACCATCCACTCTTGGCCATAGACTTAAAATGGTATATAATATATAGTTTAGTATATAGTATATGTATATAATATATTATACTATTTAAGTCTATGGCCAAGAGTGGATGGTTTGATTGATGGTGGCACAATATTTCAAGAAGAATCAGGATTTTACGACTACCGAAATTAGTGGAATAAAGATATAGGTACTATATTATAGTAGTAGTAGTAGTAGTATATTATAGTAGTAATAGTATAATTAAACTTATAGGTCTATGCTCTTGGCAGGTTGTCCGACTGACCTTTTAGAAAACCTTCTACAAATCTACACACAACACGTTTCACTTTAGTGTAATCAATCGGATATAAAGGATAATTTACATTATTTCTTTAAAATACAAGCACACTATAGTAATAGGAAAACGAAGACGATCGGAAAAAAATGAAACGAGACGCGAATAATTTACTCTTACAATAAAGATTAAACAATTTAGTAGTATCAACACTATCAACGCAACGGACTGAGCGCCTGAGCGGGGGTGTGACGTCATATTATGAGCGCGCGTAATCTCGGAAATTCAAAAAAGGGCTTAAACTTCTCGCCGTTATAACTTCGGAAATACTGCATGTATTGAAGTGAAATAAAAACTAATGTAATGTACATGATCTACGCTCTGATTTTAGGTGTATTTCATAGCAATATTTTGACCCTTTTGTGTTCTCCATTCCCTCTCCTAATTTAACGCCTCTTGATTATTATTTTTGGGGCTACATGAAACAAAAAGGGTATGCTGTGCCAATAGCTACGAGAGAACATAGATAGTTTTATCCAAATAATCAATAGACGCCGGGCGGTCACTTCGCCCTGGGACACACTGCATACTTTTCACTCTTCTTATTTCAAAACTGACAAAGTTGCCATAACTTATATCGCCTTATTTAACCCTTTAGGCCTTAGGGTATGATTTTTCAAAAAAACGCATTACTGGTAAATTTTATTTCTAATCTGGAGCTAATATATAAATTGTCATGTTTTTAACTAACTTCAAACATGACGCAGTTGCGTAGTATGTTCCATACCCTAAATTAACCCTTTAAGGGATGATTTTCCGAAAAAGATTGTCTAAGTTAACTTTTATTTATATACTACACTATGTACTTACATAAAAAAATCATATTTACAACTAAAACTGACGAAGTTGGTTTGTATGAAAGTGACTTTCAACACCTATTTTTACTCCTTAGGGCATGAATTACCAAAAATCCGTTCTTAGCTGACGTCTCCTTAGCATAAACTATCTCCCTGCCAAATGTCATCTTAATCGATTCGGTAGTTTATTTACTTTTATTTATTTTGACTTTTTATTTATGAAATTTTTGGTTTAATCAAATTGTGCTTTGTAGATTTTCAATTTTAGTTTTTGCGGGTACATAATCAACGATTATTTGCAAGACTTAAAAACTATTTTTTTTGTTATATTAATAAAGCAATTAAATAATGAAATACCTGCATTTAACGATCTAAAATAATCTAAATGTATATAAATGTACTTACCTGATTCGTCATGGCCACAAATATACAACAGAGGTACCAATATGCAATCCAATGGAATTGGTCGACAATGGTAACTGTATCATAAGTCAGCAACTGCCAGACAATCCTCGCTAGTACGGGTATTGTGATGGCGAAATTGTCTCCATTCGTCTCTATGAAGTCGTGACGCGTTATTGACGTCGGATCGATGTGGTGTTCACGGAATGGCCTCAAGAAGTTCTGAAAAAAGAATACTGGTTATATATAAATAACAGTAGATAGAAAGAAACATAATGAGATCTAAATATGAAAAGAGTCCTATTTTAAATTTTTTTACTTAATTTTTTTAAGTCATTCTAAAATATGACCGGAATTACCTATGAGTAGGTATTACAGATAGATAGAACATAATTCTAAAAAAAAACTTATCAATAAAGGGCCATTCGAAATTTTGAAAAAATATTGAATGTTGGTACAGAAAAATGCATTCATACTTTTATGATATTACATAATATAGATAAATTAAGATAATAACAATTTTAGTAAATATAAATATGTATTACATAGAAACTAATTATCATTTCATGGTCAACATTTATAGACTCGACACGTAGTACTACATACTTAGGTACATTATAACTTTTATATACAAGTTCCGAAAAGTGCTTTTCGTGATCGTATTAATTTAATTCAAATGATACATTTTCCACATAAACGATATAGAAAGGATTCAGTCCAAAGCGTGCAGACATCCGTCATATTCAAGTAAGAGATAGAAACCGTCTATTGAGAGCTGAGTACACGTTCTTAGGACTATTTATATTCAGACTTTTGTAACATCTAATTGCTGTCTTGTCATCCAAATTACCAATTACTGTCTAGACTTTATCAACAGTTATTTTCACATCAGATGAAGATGAGAGAAATGTCCTACTTGTCCTACAGCACCGTTCGATCGACATCATCAAAATCGACAATTTTTTTAGACAAAATCAATTTAATTAAACACTCTTGGCACTACTTTACTATGAAATATCAGTTTAAAAATAATTAATAGTAAATAGAAATTAATTTTGGCATTAAATCATAATTCTTTTAATTGTATGCCTATTGCCTGCCTTAATTAGTGTTCCAAAGTAAAACGGAACCCTTATAGATTCGTCATGTCTGACCGTCCAGCCGTCTGCAGCATTGCGCCGAGACTAAAAGATGTAATTTGGTATACAATATTTATTAAAACGCCAAAATTGTAGAATAAAATATTGAAAAATATTTTTTTCAGGGTACCTCCCCTACTTAACAGGTAACGTAAGGAGGAATTTTTTTGTCGCGCACCCCACAGTGGGATATCGTTGAAAGGGCCTTTCAAAAATATTATGGGTCTTCTAAGACCATTTTTGGATTTAGGGGTCCGCTTGCGAAATATTTGACTTTAAAGTGCTAATTTTGGTTAGAGTCAAGTGTCACCTCCCCTGCCAGTTAAACGTCAGAGTAGTGAGTTGGATTCGTGAAACAATTCACAAAAATAGGTTATACATATATTATTATGATGAATTTACAAGGCCAACTATCACGGCTATTTTAGGGGAGCATGCTGTATGTCAAATCTCAAGCACTTCTAACAACAAAAGCGTGCGTATCGTCTTGTATTGACAGAGCGACTACGAGCAGAACGGCCAATTGCCTGTTGTTGCGATCTTCATCGTCGGCGCGCTAGTGACATATCTACCTCTTTTTTATTTACATTTTAATATCAATATCAATGGTTGTGACGTATATTTAAATTAAGTTAAATAGGTTTAACGGGGTGTTTTAAAACCCGTTTTAGTCTTATTAGCATACAAATTAATTGTAGACTATGTTTTAATGCGAAAAAAGGAAACTGGAAAAGAAGTCTAATCTACAGAGAAAAATAAATAAGCGATCCTCTGTGAATAATACCCGCATCCGGTCATTGTTATGTGAGGAAATATTCCAGGTTGAGTCCTCCTGAGTCCTCACACTCCTGATCGCTCTTGAACCTTCACTGTATCCACGAGTACGAGGCGCGTCATTTGATCTAACTAACCATCACAAGAGTTACTAGTTTTCTTCACTTTACGCTTAATTTATTTTATTTATGATCTGTGCAGAACCAGATACTAACAGTTCACGCCTGTTTGTTGTCATTTCTGTGTTCCATTGTTTGTTCGGACTTAGAGAATAGTTGCTTTCGCGTTAATGTATTTACTTAAAAAGTTACATGCCTAATTTCTCTGCAATTATTTATTTAATTAATTTTTATTAAAAGTAGGTATGTACATAAGTTAAACATTGCTGTAAAGTAAAAGGGGATTATACTAAGGTACTACTATATAATAGTAGTGATAGTAGACTCTTGGAGACCTCGCAAAGATTATTTATTTTGCTTTTAACTAATGAAAAACCGCAATAGCCAATTTAAGCTAATGTTTATAACCTATCTAGCTAATTATTTAAGTTTTATAATATTATGCCATGAAGCAGTGGGCTTTTTGTTATGAGCTATTTGTCATGGTCCCAGGTGCCAGGATCCGCTAGTGCCGATCGATCTCAACTTCCAAATTGATCCACCGACAACCGACTATAGTTAGCTGGACAGGTGACCGCTAGTCAAAAATTTCTTAAACACTTCCGCACTTCGGAGAGTTCAGAGTCGGAGGATCCATTATAACGTCTATCTGTTCCGAATGCTATCGATAGATAGCAATCGTTAAAAGTTGGCCACAAACCCCTCAATAAATCTACACTCGAGCAGCATGGTGAAATATGCTCTAAGAAAGGGTAGGCTTCTTGAGGAGATACCCATGCATCGTAGTAGGCTGTCAATGGGTTCAAACCATTCGAAGATACCACGTTTTTATACTATTTTCATTGATAATAAAAATTCTTTGACCACAATTAGAAACTATTCCCTAGTTGGTACACTAAATTGAGGTAATTTCTTTGTTTACCATATAACTATCATATTTTGAAGTAACACTCGGCCAGCCAGACAAATAATTAATAAGTAAGGGAAATTCCACGTGACGCTTCAGTATCGATTTTACATACGTTAGTTTTAAAAATTCATGACACGATACAGCATTGTGAACAAATAGATTGTAAAACAAAGCAGTATCAAGGCAATTATTTTTTATCGGTTCTTATGTACATTTTTTCAATAGACTAGACTCTAGAGTCTAGACATATCTTAATTAAAAGCTAAAGGTGGTCATTCACGGTCGCGCCATTTGGCGTGGCTCCAAATGACATATGTCAAAATGGCGCGATTGGACATACAGATTTTTATATCACGCCATCAGTTTTTCACATTCACGATCAAATTTTGGCTGTATATCACGCCATTTGACGGGATGGACTGACCGTGAGTGGCCAACAAAAATGCTACTGACTGACGAAACGTCTTCGAAAACGTCGAAAAAATCGAAAACTAACAGACGTTCCTTATATCTTTGACATGGATCCATGGATGACGAAGACAATATTAAAGGCCTTATAGGGCTTAAATCTGTTGTAAAACTATGTCCGAGTCAATGATATTATAATGTAGGTATATAAACTGTGTGGTTTTATGAAACCACGATGCAAGTAAAACTTTTTGAAGTGAAAACTTCTTTAGTACGGGGGTGACTTGAAATTTTATGAAACGAAACTGTCCAGTAAAAAGAGACAAACATAAATTCTAAAGTGAGATAGGAAGCATTGTACAAGGGTAGGGTAGGGGAGTGAGGGGTAGGGGAGCGGAGCGAGGCGGGGCGGGGCGGGGCGGGGCGGGAGTGGAGTAGTGAAACCTACATTTATCATCTTCCCGAAATTTTATTATTATTATTGCTGAGTATTGCTGAGAGGTTTCACAACATGATCCAAGACTGTATCTTGATACACTTTGGCTGAAGTTTTCACTCCTTTTTCACAAAAATGCAGTTTTGTGACTCCTTGATAAGACACGCCCCACTAAACCATCACTGACGCAGGATGATGACCACGTTGTACCTTCCCGACCACTTGAGCAGCTTCTTTAGAACTGTGAGCGTACACTTTATCATTTTGCTTATTGTAGTGTTCTTCAATTTTTTCATCGGTAAAGAGGATATTTCTGTGCCTTTCACGTGCGTATCGCGACAGAAGGCGTTTTGATCGATCCACTCTCTATAATTGTAAAGATTGATTTAGGGCATGTCCTGTATATCGACGATAAGCACCGAGCTTCAGGTCTTGTTTTATAATACGCGACAGAGTCCTAGCGGGAATCTTCATTTCTCGCGATAAGATTTTTTGTTTTCTAATGGGGTTTCGACGAATTCTGGCTTTAACAGCATTAACAGCCTTTGTAGTTCTAACAGCACGCGGCCGCCCCGATCTTTTCTGGTCTTCGACAGACGAAGTGTTGTTGTATCTGTTGATTGTACGATATACGAACATACGGCTGATACCAAGCTTTTGAAGTGTCTGGAATATGACCGACGGCTCTATACCCACTTTGTGCAATGCGATCACTGCAATCCTATTTTCTTTAACACCCCATTCCATATTGTAATTTGATAATGAACACGAAAAAGTATGTGAAATGGCGCGGAATCGAAAGAAGTTTTTAAAATAATATACGTGTTCCAAATTCAAAATAATTAAAAAGCTGAAAAAAAGAAAAGTTTTTATGTAACAGTATTTATGACTAGTTTAAGACAAATATCGAGCAGACAAACTCAAAAACTATCACCTCGTTTACATTCAGCCCCTACCGCTGCTCCTCGCGCTGTCGGCAATAATCCCCTTGATACTGCCGTGGCAGGATCGAGAGAAGTGTAGTGTTTACATACTGCCCTACCACTCACATCGCTTTCGACTTTCGGCAATGGCAGACGTCGAAATATTACTGCGACGGAGCTGAATGCAGTGTTGCCAATGAAAATTTTTGGAAGGCCGTGTACATTATGGGCGCTATTGACGATGCGATCGATCGGTGCGATCCGTCGTTGCCGACCGATCGCACCGACGGATCGGTAGTGTATGTTACCGCTATGAGTGGCACTTTTGAACCGATCGATCGGTGCAATCGATCGATGCGATCGATCGCACCGATCGATCGCATCGTCAATGGAGCCCATTAGATAAAAAAGCCGTGTTTATATGGGAAAGGATCAAGTGTGGGCCGTAGCAATCCAATTACGCCAATATATCGGTTCAGCGCTCGAACTAAAAAAAAGCGGCCAAGTGCGAGTCAGACTCGCCCATGAAGGGTTCCGTAGCAGCAAGTAACATAATATAAAAGTTCTTGAAGTTCGTTGTAACTTTGATCGAGGTAAATTGCGGTTTACGATTTATGACGTATTAAAAAAAAACTACTTACTAGATCTCGTTCAAACCAATTTTCGTTGGAAGTTTGCATGGTAATATATGTCATATATTTTTTTTAGTTTTATCATTCTCTTATTTTAGAAGTTACGGGGGGGGGGACACACATTTTTCCACTTTGGAAGTGTCTCTCGCGCAAACTATTCAGTTTAGAAAAAAATGATATTAGAAACCTCAATATCATTTTTGAAGACCTATTCATAGATATCCCACACGTATGGGTTTGATGAAAAAAAATTTTTTGAGTTTCAGTTCTAAGTATGGGGAACCCCCAAAATTTATTGTTTTTTTTCTATTTTTTTGTGAAAATCTTAATGCGGTTCACAGAATACATCTACTTACCAAGTTTCAACAGTGTAGTTCTTATAGTTTCGGAGAAAAGTGGCTGTGACATACGGACGGACAGACAGACAGACAGACAGACAGACAGACAGACAGACAGACAGACAGACAGACATGACGAATCTATAAGGGTTCCGTTTTTTGCCATTTGGCTACGGAACCCTAAAAAGGTCATCGGCAGTGAATTTGATGCCCACAAAACGAGTAATACTTTTCATTAGCCTACATTAACATCAATATAAGCCTGGTGGCGCTGTTTTAAGAGTTTAACATTCGTTAAATGTTTGCAAAACAATAAATAAAATTGACTTTGTGAAAATTTGCGAAAAGCCGTAGAATTTGCTACGGCAATAGGGTTCCAGCCGTAGCCCGTAGATTTTGTGATTTTTTGGCCTGAAAGCCGTAGAACACGGTAATTGCCGTAGCATTGGCAACACTGGCTGAAAAACCGCTCTTTTGGGGAGCGCCGGGCAGCGCGAGTAGCAGTGGTAGGAGCATGAGAAGTATCGTGTTCACATACTCGTCCTGCCCACTTCTCTACCTACTTTCCTGCTCAAATGAGCTGAATGTAAACGAGGTATATGTGTTTCCATCATAGACCTATATTACATAGACAGGCTGTTCAGTACTTACAGTTTGTTCACCTGTGTTTACCCCAATTTGGGGCACCTCAGTTTAGTCTGTTGCGAGCACGTAGCTGTCACGTTAAACTCCGACGTAAAACTCCGACTGTTCAAGAACACTTATTAACGTATTATTATTTATTATGCACAGTTAAAACGTTCTCATTATTTACGTTTGAACTTTATTTCACTTTATTTAATCATAATTGGTAAGTAACTATATTTTTATTTACATTTTGAAAAATTATTTAGTGTCAAATATTTAATACCGCCATCTTGAACCAAACTTGACAGAACGAACACAGAGTACTTAATCACTACGGAAAAGGGTGCCGGCACCATAGAAAGGCGCATAGTGACTCTGTGATTGAGTACTCTGTGGCTGGCGAATGTGACACGAATTTTGTATGGAACAGCGTGTCTATATAATTTAAGTCTATGGTTTCCTCACTCCCTTTAAGGGGGTCCTTACCCCATCCCCACCCCTCCCCCTGACTCGACTTCCCTACCATTGATACTAAAGAAATACCCAAGGTTTTTGATGTGAAACATCTTTATGCGAGGGGTTAACCTGATTTTAGACTTGGCGATCGTGGCGACGCATCGCCGGCAATATGAAAAGAAAATATTATGTGGGTAATCATAAATAAACTTGATTTGATAGGCTGTAGAATACGGTAGGACAAATTCGCATTTTCAATATGAGAAACTATAGCGTATTGGAATTTGGTACGATCTCTAAACCGCGATACCGGAGTTCAAATCCTGGCGAAGTGTGATAAATTTATTTATTGTTAAATTCGATTAGCTTTTGTTTTAAATCATATTTAGTGAATTTTACTTTCATTTAATAATGTATTTTTGAAAGCAAAAATATTCTCAAATTTTTGTATGCTTCTTAAGATGTAAAGGAGGTGGCCAACATCTGTATGGGCGTTTGCAACACTTGTGAAGTATAATGTACACATATTATTTTTACCTTACATTAAAGCTTACAATATGTACTTTGATAGTTTTATCAATAAAAATTTTTAGAACTTCGGATTCTCCTTTTACGGGCAGTTTTAGCTTTTGTATGTAGGTACGTTGACATTCTGCAAAACATAATCGTGGTAAAGTGTTTTAAAGAGAGATTTTTTTATTAAATAAATACTATTTATCTTTTGGATAATTCCTTCATTTATTTTAAGACTTTATTTTGTACAAAAAGAAGCAGTACTAAATAAAATATACGTATTAACTTGTCACCTACTTATCTGAAAATATTCACACGCAAACGCAATATCAATAAAACTGCATATAAATAGAATCTAAAAATGATGCAGGGACTTCTATGTGATCTTGGTGACGTGCTCAGTGCCCACCTCAAATA
Source organism: Thymelicus sylvestris (assembly GCA_911387775.1). NCBI lineage: Eukaryota > Metazoa > Arthropoda > Insecta > Lepidoptera > Hesperiidae > Thymelicus > Thymelicus sylvestris. The sequence goes on from OU426888.1 coordinate 11,115,323, forward strand.
CCAAACTAATATCATCACGTGAAAATGCCATACCTGTACTGCAGTAATCCATTCTATCAATATGGATTGAAGGTTTCTTGCAAGCGAAGATATTGAGTGACATGCCTGCGCTCAATATCAACCGAGCAATTAATGCACCTCATGGCAAAAAATCAAACATAATTATTATTTTGCAGAAATCAAACTCAAAAATCTTCTATTGGCAAATGTCAATATACATAGCAGACATTCACATTTCTGTCAGTCAATTGTCAACCTCCAGTGATAGCAATGGAGGTAGTAGAAAATGAAGTGTATACAATACAACTTATTAATATTGTTAATTTATTATAAGTACTCACGGCGGATTTCAGAAGAATATTAAAATTCTAGTTATGTTATAATAAATGGAAAACATGTCTTTTCTAAAACTTTGTACAAATAAACGTATTTTGAACCATTTCCGGGGCACATCTTGATCACCGCCTTTGTACATTTTGTATAAATTGGTATATTTTAAACTACCGTATAATTTATAAAAATTATATTTATAAAATTAACATTGCTAATCTCCGGTGGAAATGTATATAAACATTTCAACAGATTAGCAATGTTATTTTTTTTATTAAAAGCGCTCCGTCTTGTTGGTTTTACTCTCTTGGTAGATTAAAATTTATACAATTTATATTGCATGTAATAAAAAAAATTGAAAATTAATTATTAAATTAATAATTAAATTTTAATTTCATTATTTTATTTTTTTTTTATAATTAAAGTGTGCATTTATCTGCATTAAGCGCATGTATACTTTGTATGCTTCAATCTGCCAGCCGTCCCGTGACAGCTGATATTTTTTTCCTATATATTATGATTTTACAAAAAAGTCATAACTAGAAAACTATAGGTACCTTTCCTGGACATAAAAATTGTAGTCAGGGATCCCTGTTAACCCCCCCCCCCTCCCACCCCTCAACGCGGGTAACTTAGATCTATAGTTTTACCCAAAGAGTTTAGACAAGTTACTTGTCTTACTACGTGACTTGGACAATTTTTTTTAAAGTTACGACGATAAGAAAGTTAGTGCACGCTACTAAAATTCGCTTGACATGTGAGGGCAAACGTTTAAGCAATTGTTACACTAGCGATTCGTTAAAAGCACTCTGTGTATATATATATATATATATATATTTAATTAATAAATCACCTGCGATTAAAGAATAATAATTTAATCTATGCAGACTATTGAATGATACAATTTATTTGTTTGAAACTAGACTATCATCAGGATGTTAAAATAGAGAATCAATCATTTTAAATCTACATAATCCATTGATGGTACTGTAAGTATTTCATTCAGAATACAGTACATTTATCATTGTTCATTGTTGTACCCTACAAATATAGAAAACATAGAAGCATAACTTCTAGTAAAAACAGATAATTTTTCGGTACGTCGGCAACTAGAATGAAATGTCAGGAAAAATCGGTAATGTAGTCTACTCGATAAGTTCAAAATGGTTGAAATTAGAGATACTGCTCTTAAAAATACGTGCGATAGCTCATTCTGTTCGGAATGATGTCTAGAAAAATGTTTCGGAAGCGTTTACCAGCACGTAAAAAATTGCAAAAGTTATTGACAAAATAAAGTTGAAAAAAAAAAGTATTTTGTTTTTGGTAATCACTTCGAAACTATTAATATTTAAGAAATTTTAAAACAAGATTCTTAAAGTAGAGGAAATTTACAAACAATGACTCGCGACTCTCGGAACTCTATCTCCATTATTTATAACTTTAATTTAACGCTGAAAATGGGTCTCCACGCTGCATTTTTAGGTTGCGCGTGCGGCGTCAAAACCGAGTTCGTCACACTCAATATTTTTTTAAGGTATTAATTATTAATTTAAAAAAATAAAAAAAATATGGTGTATTCGAAACACTTCAAAGAATTTTCTCCCGTAGGAAATTTTGCTTAAAGTTAATTTTTCAACAAGTTAGACGATTGTTAATTAACTAAATTTTCTCGAACTTCCATTTTCATTGTACATTAAAAAAAATGTTTAAGTAATTGTCCTATAAATTTTTCGCTTCGTGGAGCCCTTCTTATATACATGCTTAACGAGATCACGTCATAAAAGTTTAAAAAGTTTTAATACTTTGTGTATAATAATTTTATAAGTTGAACAAACAATTTTTTCGTTTTTTTATCGAATCGAAATTAAAAAATTGAAAAATGTTTTTATCTGTACTTTGTTATACATCGTTGTTTTTTTTATTTTTAGGTGTTTCAGAAAAAAAATATAAAAAAGTTGAGAATTTGTTTATAAAAAATTGTTAAGTTAAAAAACAATGAAATTGTTGATAAAAAAAATATTTTTTTACATTTCTATTAAAGATGATTAATTATAATTTTTAAGAAAAAAAAATTATTAACTAATTATTCAAACAATAGAAATATTAAAAAAACAATTATAAACAATTAAATATCATTATTAAGAAAAAAAATTTTTTTTCAAAAATCATAATGTTTTGTAAAGAATAAGATATTAAGAAATTTTTTCTTGAAAGCATTGAAATAGTCTATTTGTTTATAAAAAAAAAATTATAAAAAAATGAGGGAATTTTTTTTTTCAAGTCATTAAATGTCTTTTATGAATGCCAAAACGATTATGTAATAATAAATTGAGAAAAAAATATTTTCAATAATATTATTTGGATTTTTCATTTTTTGTTCATTTTATAAAATTATTATACACAAAGTATTAAAACTTTTTAAACTTTTATGACGTGATCTCGTTAAGCATGTATATAAGAAGGGCTCCACGAAGCGAAAAATTTATAAGACAATTACTTAAACATTTTTTTTTATGTACAATGAAAATGGAAGTTCGAGAAAATTTAGTTAATTAACAATCGTCTAACTTGTTGAAAAATTAACTTTAAGCAAAATTTCCTACGGGAGCAAATTCTTTGAAGTGTTTCAAATACACCATATTTTTTTTATTTTTTTAAATTAATAATTAATACCTTAAAAAATTATTGAGTGTGACGAACTCGGTTTTGACGCCGCACGCGCAACCTAAAAATGCAGCGTGGAGACCCATTTTCAGCGTTAAATTAAAGTTATAAATAATGGAGACAGAGTTCCGAGAGTCGCGAGTCATTGTTTGAAAATTTCCTCTACTTTAAGAATCTTGTTTTAAAATTTCTTAAATATTAATAGTTTCGAAGTGATTACCAAAAACAAAATACTTTTTTTTTTCAACTTTATTTTGTCAATAACTTTTGCAATTTTTTACGTGCTGGTAAACGCTTCCGAAACATTTTTCTAGACATCATTCCGAACAGAATGAGCTATCGCACGTATTTTTAAGAGCAGTATCTCTAATTTCAACCATTTTGAACTTATCGAGTAGACTAATGATCGATTTGTATTGCCCGCTCTCCGACCAACGAAAGGATGGTACGTCACAGGAGGATGATGTTATGCGAAATGAAGAACAGCAAATAATTATTATCATTTAGAATTAGGATTTTTTTATTAAAGATTTATAATATCATGAAACGGTATTGTTTTAGTAATCGCAATCAAAACATATTTATGATTATTTTCGATTCCTCAAGGTTAAGGTTTGGTCTTACAAATAAAAATATTATAAAAACCGAATTGAAAACCACAAAATAATAATAATATTGTTTATACCAAAGATGTACGAGTATAAACCATAGACAGGCTTTTCTGAATTAAAAGTGCGCCATAAAGCGGGGATGACATGTGTCTGCAGTAATAAATAAATAAATAATAAATGGTAAGGTGCCGTTAAAATATAACATCCATATTTAATGACGTTTCTAATATATGGATTACGGGTCTGTCACCAAGTGTTACACAAAAATTAGATCTAATATCGCACCTTGAAAATCAAACCGTCACTAAAAGAAATTTGGAGTTTTTTAGTTATCAACGCCACCTGTTTACACTTCTCTTAAACTTTAAAATGCAAAGACACCTATAGATCTACTACCACTATAACTCGCTAGATAGCGCTAGTGTCACTACGGTTTTAGTGGGAGCGAGTACGCCATTTACTAGCAAACTGTCATTTTGAAAGTAGTGTCTGTGATGAGTGTACGAGACCACGAGCGACGTTATAGAAAAGTGTATCTTTGTGTTTTGTAACGGTATTCTCTCGGCAATATTGGTAAGTCAGACATAAATTTGAGTAGACTAGCGTATTTTTTTTTAAGTTTAAGTGAACGTCGGCACCTTACTAGTTTTGTAAAACTTTGTAGTGTCATTCTGACTTGTGATTTAAAATACTGTTTATTTTGGACACATTGTTTATTTTTCTTGTATTTTTTAAATATATTTTGTTATTAGATCTAACTATATAATCAAAATTATGACTGAGGTGATCGCAATTTGTTTATAAGAAGTTGTTTCTAAATTGTTACGATTTTTATTTTGATTTTGATATTGAGATCTTTTTAGTTTTGATTTAAATTGATGTTAATTGTAGTGGAAATAAAGCCTTATTTACCTATAATTGTTTTTTATTTATATAATACTATAGATACCAAAGGACAAAACAATAGGTTATGGTCACAAAATATGACACTATTACTTTTTTTTCATACATATGTGGAATAGTGACACTAAAAGACACTTTTTTTTATATACCTGTAAATTTCTCCTGTAAATACTATTGTTATAACTAAATTTAACTAGAATCTCAAAGAATGTTAAACAACCAACTGCAATTCATAACAAAAGTTCCCCAAAAGCACTTTTAAGAACCTTTTCTGAGACTTAACATTTTATTAAAACTTTAAAGCGAATTCCTGAAAAATAATGTTTTTCGTTTAGTGACAGTTTGATTTTCAAGGTGCGATATATAACATTCTCGTGTCACGCTTTTTTGAAGTTGAACTCCTCCGAAACGGCTCGACCGATTTTCGTGAATCTTAGCGTGAATATCGACTAGAGTGGAGAATCGGACATCTATTTTTCATCCCCCTACCCCTAAAATTTTTTTGGCAGAACAACGTTTGCTCGGTCAGCTAGTAATAATATAAAAATATAATAGGTAGACCGATTTCTAAACTGAAAAAATAATTAAGTATTCGCTTGTTTATACACTTAATAATATGAATTCAGGCTGCCTTTCATTTATTTGTGTCTATACTTGAGGGCCTGCATATACGTATTATTTTTCAGTATTGAAGTCTGTTTACCTTTAATATTCTATTATTATTTAATTTCTCCGTGTAATCGTTACGGCACCATCTTCGAGCTTTATTGAAACTAACGCACAACAAACACTACAGATACCTATAAAATTTGAAGATATCCCTCGATTTCCGATTTCGGACTCATAGAAGTCACCATTACCAAAATGTATGGAGCATAATTATTGAGAGTTTATTTGATTTGTTTGATGTTTAGGGTCCCAATTACATTCCTGTCTTTCTAACCGATCTGCCTTTGTCTATTCTAGCCTGCGCTTTGTTTTTTTTTTGACGTGGTAACGTCTATTAAAACGATGAACACCGGGCGCACGCACGAATAAACATGACTCATTGTCCCGTTCCGCGCGAGCGAGAGCGCGGAACAAGCGATAGAGAGGCACGATTGGCTACGATCGGCCGAAGCGCTCAATTTTATGTATAAAAGTGTCATGACGTTGTTACGTTAAACTACCATCCGTAAACCGACTTTGTCGGACAACCATTTTTGGGAACCTATAACCAGACGATTATACACCATGCTGAACAGAGTTTTGAATGTATTTTTTATCAATCAAACAATTACACTATTCAATGTATGTAGCATTATTACAATTATTATAAGTGTTATGTACGGACAAAGCAACTGGACATTTGCATATATATAAGTAGTAAGTAGGTACACTAAACTTAACATAACTTGAATAACTATTTTTACAGACAATGATGCCTCCATAACGCATATGCCATCCATTACGTTCGAACAGAAAAGAACGATATTCATTGCGTTTTATTATAACTAAAACATATTTTGGGAGCAACTATCAAGCAATGTATAGGGAAACATGACGGCTGTCAATATTTGTCATTATTTAAATAAAATAATAAAAACCCACGTATTTAGGACAAAACTCATTTGTGAAATGTGAATCCAGTGTTCTTTTGATGAACACCTACACGATTAATACACCATTTCACTTCATACTTCGGCATTTTCGTAGTAAATATCTATAAATGTTGAATGTTTGTTACTACTTCTCTGTGACACGACCAAACAGAGACTGACAGCTCGTCTGGTGTAATTTTTAGGCTCCGCCTACTTTGGTGTATTTTTACGTTGGGTCATTTTCTAGCGTAAGTTAGGTTTCTATGTTTTATATGTTCGCAGGTTGTACCATTTAATTGAGTACAATAAAATGTTTTCATTTAATTTTGTGTTTTCAATTACATTTCATTTCTATATGTATATCCACACAAAGTATAATAATTGAATATATAAAAGCCAATAAAAGGCATTCATTTCAGGGTGCTTACGTTTATTCTATTTTATTTGTAAGTTATTTTTAGTTTTTTAATGAAATAAAATTAATTTAATAACAATTTTCATGAATATTAGGGACTCAGATTAGGGATCACTTAATTGTAGTTGTCAACAATGAATTATCTTATCTAGTTGTTCACCAATCACTTATCTTATCAATGTACTCTTGCCATGTATGTTTATAACATTTTTTAGGTTAGCACCCTACTAAATACCTTGCCTATAATAGGTAGGTCAACTGCTCCCCATGTGTCAGCACCCCAATGTACAACACCAGAAGCAAAGTCAGCTGTGAGTACACCTGCTATGGCTGCCAACAGCAGAGATGCGTCAGCTCGAACATATCTTGCCATCAGCAAACCAGCACATCCACACAATGTGCAACAGAGGACTACGCACACCCACTCTTGGAGTCTTTTACCTGTTAAAATAAATTATTTTTGTATTAATATCCTCAAAACCTATTATGATTCTGTGCAATATTAAGGAACCATGATATTAAAATTTGGAAGAGAAAGTGTAGTATTGATAATGAAATAGAACGTAAAGGGGCATATGTTTCGGGCCCAATGGGTAGAATATTGCTGTACCTACATAGGTTAATGAAAACCATGCATAGCATTACCATTAACATGTAGTCCAAATGATAGCTTGATATTTCAGCAATCAACAACTTCTCAGCTTTTAAAAGAGCAGGCCTAGACGGCATCTTTCCGGGACTACTTCAGTGGTGCAAAAACACCATAGCACCACACTTGGTACAAATATTCAGGGCCTGCCTACTGTATGGTTATGTCCCGAAAAAAGGGAGAGAAGTAAAAGTGGTATTCATACCCAAACCAGGTAAGAGTGATTAAACGCAACCAAAATCATACAGGCCAATAAGCCTCACGTCATTCCTACTTAAGAGTTAAGACCATGGAACGTCTATATGACACATATCTCAGAGACGGAGCTTTGGAGCGGTATCCTCTACACCACCAACAGCATGCCTACTGCTCAGGCAAATCAACGGAATTGCACTGCACCGTGTTATCTTACCTTTAGAAGGAGCACTATCAACTCAATCATCAGCGCTTGCGGCCTTCATTGACATTGAAGGAGCCTTTGACAAGACGCAATTCCACAGCATAAGCCAAGCCCTGCTCAGACATGGCGCGGACCCAATCATAATCGATTGGATCGACGCCATGTTAAAGCAAAGGGCTGTACAAATTTCAGTAAATGGCACAACACGAGCAATTGTGTCAAAGGGCTGCCCTCAGGGAGGGGTTATCTCGCCACTATTATGGAACTTGGTAGTGGACGAGTTAATCTCCTAATTGAATGAGGCGGGCTTCTATACTGTAGGATATGCAGACGATATTGCAATCCTCGTAAGAGGAAAATTTGAGGCTGTCCTTTGTGACCTTATGCAAAGGGCCCTAAAAATCGTCGAACGATGGTGTAGCGACCACGAATCGTCGGTAAATCCATCAAAAACAGAACTTGTACTGTTCACAAAAAAGCGGATCGCTAATATCCACCGCTTGCCAAAACTCCGAGACACAACTTTAACTCTGACCAAAGAAGTCAAATACCTGGGTGTCATCTTAGATGACAAGCTGCTATGGAACAAACACTTATATAACAAATTACAAAAGGCCTGTGCCATATTCTGGCAATGCAAAAGGCTACTTGGCAAAACATGGGGTCTCCACCCCAGAATTGTCATGTGGCTATATACTGCAGTAATACGGCCAATTATCAGCTATGGCGCGGTGGTCTGGTGGCCCAGAACCAGACTAACCACAGCCAAAAACGAACTGCAACAATTCCAAAGGCTAGCTTGTGTAGCTACAACAGGTTGCATGAAAACCACCCCACCAGCGGCACTGGAGGTACTGCTGGGACTAACGCCCCTCGACCTGTTCATACAGCAAGAAGCGGCGTCAGCAGCCATCAGACTTAAATCGCTCAATCTCTGGAGTGCAACAAATGGGATTCTCACCAAAATCCTGGAGGAGGCAATAGTCAACCAACCGTTGATAGCCTCCCCCAATGATAAGGTCCCCAAACAACTCAGTTTTGATAAGAGCTACCAAATTCAGCTCACTGAGGAAACCAAGGATCAAGCCGGTATTTAACATGAACTACGCATATACAGGGTGTTTGGTAACGTCTTGGCAATACTTTAAGGGCATGTAGGGGAGGTCATTTGCAACCAAATTACCTATTATGACCCCTATCCAAATGTCAAACGTTTTCGAGTAATTCCATATTTTAAGTTTTTTTTAAGAATATGCGAAATTCAACTTTGAAAGTTGAAAAAAAATCACTAATGCATAAAATATTATGTTTTCTTATTTTTATATGGTTGCTAACACTTCAATACATAATAATCAATTATTAGACGGTGAATTTTTTCAGCAATTTTTAAATCAGAGCTACAAATCTTACAAAATGTTCATACTTCAACCAGGTTTCTTCAACTTTAATAGGTGTTTTCTGCAAAAAAATCCAGAAGAACTTTATCAGCAGAACATTTTAAAAACATGTACAACTTATTAGCTATCTAACGAGATACAAAAAGTTGGCAGATTATAAAAACTGAGTGAACAAAATACAATAATTGCGGAAAAAAACAAAATTATTTCGAATGAAGAATAACAATAATTGTTTAGGATTTACATAAAAATTTACGTAACTGGGTTAATTACACCAAGTAATCAAAACTAGAGTCAATTTTCAAAATGTGAGCCTCTATTTCTTACGCACATGCACATTCTTTTCCTTAACTGAGATTTTATAACATTCGTTGTCAAAGTATTTCTTACTAGCTTTTGCCCGCAGCTTCGCCCGCGGTAGAGATCGATTTTTTTACAAATCCTACTTACTTACATTTACTTAGTTAGACTTAGTTGCCTATGACTTAAGTAATTTACATGTAACATTTGATAGCGTGAAATGCAAATGAATTTTATTAACGCCATCTATTAACAACATCCGGAACTAAATATCTAACAACTAACAAAATATCGATCTTCCCATGGGGATGTTTTATCGCGGTAAAAAGTAGCCTACGTTACTCTCCAGCCTCTTACCTATCTCCACACAAAAAATCATACCATAACATCGTTCCGTTACGACGTGCAAGACGGACAAACAAACAAACACACTTTCGCATTTATAATATTATATATAAAGTATGGATCGTATTTGCTGCATTTATTATTTTGATTCATGAGGTGACTTCTCCCGGAAGGGTGAGGTCCACTCCTGGACATAGGCCTCCCCTAACGTGCGCCACTGCAACCGGTCCTGAGCCTTCTGAATCCAGCGGATGCCCGCCGTCTTCTTCAGGTCGTTAGTCCACCTGGTCGGGGGGCGTTGTCGCGTGCTCCTTTTTCCGAAGGCGTGGTCTCCATTCGAGAAACTTTCTTCCCCAACGGTTATCGGTCCTTTGAACTATGTGGCCAGCCCATTGCCACTTCAGCCGGCTTATTCGTTTGGCATGTCGGTTATCCTTATTTGTCTACGGATTTCATCACTTCTGACGCGATCGCGTAGAGAAATACCGAGCATAACCCTCTCCATAGCTCGTTGTGTGACTTGTGGATTAGGCTAACAGTAAGGCACCACGTCTCGGAGCCGTATGTCATCGTTAGTCTAACCGCGGTTAGACGGCAATTTTCCCAATCGGTGGATTGGCAGAGGTGGTCCGATTCCTTGGCCAGCAAGATGCCCAGATCCGACTCTAATGGATGTCTGGGGACACCTGAAGAGTCTAGTATACAATGTCTCACTTATACCAACAATTGAGGAATTAAGAATCAAAATAATAAATGCAGCAAATACGATAAGAAATACTTTGACAACGAATGTTATAAAATCTCAGTTAAGGAAAAGAATGCGCATGTGCATAAGAAATAGAGACTCACATTTTGAAAATTAACTCTAGTTTTGATTACTTGGTGTAATAACCCAGTTACGTAAATTTTTATGTAAATCCTAAACAATTATTGTTATTTTTCATTCGAAATAATTTTGTTTTTCTCCGCAATTATTGTATTTTGTTCACTCAGTTTTTATAATCTGCCAACTTTTTGTATCTCGTTAGATAGCTAATAAGTTGTACATGTGTTAAAATGTTCTGCCGATAAAGTTCTTCTGGGTTTTTTTGCAGAAAACACCTATTAAAGTTGAAGAAACCTGGTTGAAGTATGAACATTTTGTAAGATTTGTAGCTCTGATTTAAAAATTGCTGAAAAAATTCACCGTGTAATGATTGATTATTATGTATTGAAGTGTTAGAAACCAGATAAAAATAAGAAAATATAATATTTTATGCATTAGTGATTTTTTTTCAATTTTCAAAGTTGAATTTCGCATATTCTTGAAAAAAAACTTAAAATATGGAATTACTCGAAAACGGTGGACATTTGGATAGGGGTCATAATAGGTAATTTGGTTGCAAATGACCTCCCCTACATGCCCTTAAAGTATTGCCAAGACGTTACCAAACACCCTGTATACCGACGGATCAAAAACTAAGACGGGAACAGGTCTGCACCTGTTCCCGTCTTAGTTTTTGATCCGTACACCGTACCGTTTTTGAGTACACTCCTGCGAGTGTACTCACCCGAAATAAACATACACATATCAATGGCCTTGGGCGAGCACAGCTCCATATTTCAATGTGAATGTGTCGCCATAATACAGGCAGCAAACGCAGTCGCCAAACGAGGCCTGACAGGTCGTAATATACGAATTGTTGCCGACAGCGCTGCAGTACTACAGGCCCTGGATAGCAAAATCATACAGTCTGGGCTCATATTAGATTGTCACCAAACATTGCAAGGCATAGGACTAAAAAACCAAATTACCTTGCAATGGATCAAAGGGCACAGTGGCTCTTTAGGAAACGACATGGCAGACCAGTTGGCCAGAAGGGGATCCGACCAGCCCGTGGTTGGCCCGGCCCCTATGCTACCACTAGCATTCAACCAGCTAAGATCCTGGCTACGTCAAAGAACATTAAAGCAAGACAATCTCGGGAAACAGTGCCCTGTCCCGATGCACGATTGACCAGAAGGCTACTCTCAATTGACAGGAAAGACCTGCGAATAATTGTAGGTAACATCACTGGACACTGCACACTTAGCAATCATATACAGGGTTTTTTTGAGGTTGTGCACAAACTTTACCAAATGATTCTATAGCATTTACTAAACATATCTTATACAGGTACTAGTGCATTATTAAGCTTAGTTTTTACGTTATTGGTAATTCCATTTAATATGGGTGTACATTGTAAAAGGGTCTTTATTTGTGCTATGTTGCCGCTCAGTACGGTCATAATCATTTAAACTGTACTTGTTTCATTTTAAATGTCATGTCATTATTGGCTTGACTTGTCAATAAAAGCCCATTTAGACGGAGAGCTTCTCGTCTCGAAGAAGCCACGGCCGAATTAATAAAAAAATCTTTCTTACATTTACACCTCTCGCTATTTGACGACAATTTCCTCGCAATGGAATATTGATTGTAAACTTAACTCCAATGACAAATCTCGCAATCAAAACATTTTCAACCGTCTTGTATGATACACGTATGAATTTGAAAAATGTAAGTCGAATACAAGTCGAGATTGTCGTAAGTAATCTTACGTACAATGTGTACCTAAATAGACGTAGGAAATTATCGCCTTGATCGTTAAGTTACGAATGTCATATGAGATAATCGTAGGTGAGAATTTAGTACTTTCCTGTATGTAAACATTTGATACGATAATGTTATGGCGATTATTACTAGTGATAGTAGTGTACGATAGATACTAGAAAGTCTCCGTCTAAATGGGCCTTAAAGTAAACAAACATGGTAAAACTTTTTGAACCCGTATTATTACCTATTTGGTTTTCAAAAGATCACTGGCCGCACAGAACGAAGTCGATGAGAAATAATTATTGATAACGTCAAGAAAAGTTTACTCATGTCAAAGTTTCATATCAATCATAATGCGACGTTGCCAGCTTGCGTAAAGAGATTACACATTAGGCAATTTACGTTCAAGTATTTAGTTTGTATGAAAATGAAAAATAAAAAAAATAAAAATTTCAATAATGAATCCATAACGAAAGATGACTAATTTAATAAGCTGAATATCAGGCCGAAGTTTGTGCACAACGTCAGGAACATGGTGTATATGTTCTAGGTATGACCGACAGCCCTCTATGCAGGGCGTGTCTATAGGCCGACGAGACAGCCCCTCACGTAATCCTGGAATGCGTGGGCGTAGCTGCCCAACAGGCTGAAATCCTCGGCACTCCGAGGTCGTTCCGTGAAGCCTGTGGAGACATCAGGAGGATCCTGCTTTGGACGGTGCTACGCTGGCTAGAGAACTAGACGGCACACATATTTACGCACAATGGCCCAATCTAGAGGCTAAGTGCGGAAATCGGAGCCCATCACTATTCCCATCACCATTATTACTCTCACCTGGTACTCACTCGCAAGTACTTATATGAAACGTCGGTATTGAGTACTTTTACAATACTGAGTACTTTCCAGTGTTGTCAATGTAAGTTTTTAGACGGTCGTGTGTATTACTGTGGGCCGTGTCCAGTGCTGCCAACATTTACTATTGGTTGAGCGCTCGGATAAAAAAAAAAGGTCATTGGGATTCTATTTCTCAACAAAGTCATATGAAATTAACTGCCAATGACTTTTTTTTAGCTCGTAATGTGATGCTCACAAGTACTCAATACTGAGTAGTATCGATACTTCAGGGCCAATAATTTTTGGGTATCGATACCTTACCCTCGATATCGCACGAGTACTCGGTATCGATACCAGAGGCCGATACTTCGAACCCTACTTACAGATGCTATGTCCTCAAAGTTACATTTACCTACACCATGTAGGTACACCAGAAATGTTACAGATACTATTTTTCAAATCAGTATATAGGAACAATATTATCCTAGTTTTAGATTCAATTATGGAGCTCCTTCATATCCTTCAGTAAGTTCAGTTTACCTATACACATATATCAATTTTATAGAAGTTGTAAATTGTAATGTAATGTACTTAATGCATAAAAGGTTCCTTGTGTATTCCTATTTATTTCCATGAAACATAATATACTGACACTCATAATGAAACTAATTAGATACCTGATACATAATACCTTTATGTAAAGGGATATTTATAATGGATAAGAAAATTATCATAGTTAACACAGATATGAGAAGAAATAACAAAGAAATGATTACCTGGACTATACAGTTCTGCAAGTTCCTGAGCACCGCGGTGCCGGGGACCCCAGCGCGGCTGAGTGCCGACTTCGCTTGGCAATTGCGTGTTTTCATTAGGATCATCTTCTGACATGGAATGCTCGAGTATTTCGCGTTCAGTTTTAACTGGAGCCAACAATGTTGTAGCCATACTACTAGCGTATTCAAATCGTTCACAACCCAATGCGCTGAGACCATTCCGCTTCGCACAAGGCGGGATGGGTAGTGGTAGAGTCATTCTTTTTAATTTACAATTATTATTGTAGGCACAAATCACTACACTTTTTTGTATCTAAATCCAACATTAAAAATAATCACAACTTATATTATTCCAGTATACATTGTTAACTATGCATAAGACGTCACTGTTGATAAATTTTTCAAGTAAAGTTACACCGTAGTTTAGAAAACACCTAACTATGCTACTCAATCAAATTAAATGGAAATTGTGAGTTTAATATTATAATTGACATTGTTGTTTAGAATGAAAATGCGACATGACATATTGACAGTGTTGCCAACTTTATTTTAACAATCCCACTAAACACACCACCAGAAAAGCAGAAAACCACTAAAAAACTAAAAAAAAAATTATAAAAATAAAATAACGTGCATAAGTATACACTTATAAGTGTTACTTACATGAATTAAATTGAATTGAATTGAATTTGAATTTAACTAACTGAATTTGTTAAAGATAGATCATCTTTCAGAAGAATCGAATTCAGATCGTAGATTGCGAAGAATACATTTCTTTAGTTCCAATTTTTAGGATTCCGAAGTAAAATGGGAATCCTTATAGTTTTGTCATGTCTGTCCGTCCATCTGTCTGAAGCAAAGCGCCGACACCCTTAGTGCTAGAAAGCTGTAATTTATTGAAACTCCAGAATCATAAAATAAAATATTGAAAAACATTTTTTTTTTCAGGGTACCTACCTCCCCTACAGGTAACGTGAGGATGAATTTTTTATTCGTCCCGTACCATAGGGTACATGAAAGTGTCGTATCGTTGAAAAGGTCTTCCAAAAATATTACGGGTCTTCTAAGACAATTTTGCAATTAGAGGTCATTGCGACAAAAAGCACAGATACTACACACAGTACCTACTATACTTTTAAGGAGTCCTTTATCTCTCATCGTTGCCAAATGACTTTCAAATAATAAGTAATTTTGTAAAATCATCCTAGTGGTTAAATATCATGCTCTACCACTAAATGAAAAAATATTTTCTACTAGAAAATCCACTAGCCACTAAAATCAATATATCCCCACTAAAAGGGGTGTCGAAACCACCAGATCTAGTGGAAATTCCACTAAGTTGGCAACACTGCATATTGATGATTATTGACAAGCTAATAGATATTTGACAAGACAAGACATTGGCTGCGTTCCAGTAGAAGCTCACATCGCTCACAACGATCAAAACGCGTTCCACATGGCGACCACGGTCATCATGGTCGCGGTGACAACGTCATTGATGACGTCATTAATTTCGCTCACGGCACGCTCAAAACAACCCACCTCACGGGGTGGGGCGAAGTGGTCGTATTGCAGTGTGGCCAGATACGACGAAGTTACTCTCGCCAGTTTTTAGACCTGGCAACACTGGGTAGAAATGGATGGTGATGGAAGAAATTACTGTATACGATTCGACAAGAGATACTTTAGTGGATTATAGTATTTTCTCCAGCAGATGCTCGACGTGGGGTCACAAGTTGATATAAATATGTTAAATTATGTAAATAATTTTAATGTTTAATTCACTATACATATAGCCATGTATACATTTTTCCTCGTCGGTCAATATCATTAATATAATTATTATGCAATTTTTTATTATATTAATTTGTCTTTTCATAAAAAAATGTTTTGTTTGTAGATATACTTTTTTGCTAGTATAAAAATAAAATTGATAACTAAAATTGGTAACGTTTATTTATAGCTTAAAAATTATAACATGACCTCTAATCTAAGTTTCAGACTTGTCTTATTCTCAACATCATAGAGTACATTTTGTATCAACGGCTAAAACGTGTGAGTACTCTGTGGCTTGAACGCTCACCGTCACGTCGCTCACTATACCCGTTCCACTTGGGTGTATGATTGTAACGCTCACAAGCTAGTGGAACGGAAAAATCGCGGTCGTGAGCGTGGTCGTTGTGATCGTCTACTGGAACGTAGGGATTGTCACATTTGTCACACGCAGTGACATGACCATGGATATATTACTCTATCTGGATCATAGACTTTGTAGAGGTACCTGAAGTTCGATGACGTCATGTCGGAATGACCATTAGACCAATTACAGGCCAGATTGAGGTTGTCCTTCATAATTGTAGGGTGTCCACACTTAGAAAGATTATGTCCTATTTTGATATGGTTCTTCAAAATGTTATCTGTAGGTAATTTTTGTATTATAGGGGTAAAAATTAAAATATAATATTGAAATAATAGATTTTATTAAAATTTCTTCAAAATTACCGAATTTAAATTATTATTATTATTATTATTAAGTGTAAACTGAAAATTAAGTTACATAATTACGGTACACCTATGTTAAAATAATATATATTAATCATTTTAGATGTTTTTATACCATTATATAAAAAAATCACAATCGAATGATAGATCCTGGAACTATAGATTGTGACCATGTTATCTAATAGATATGATATGATGGACACAATACAATCAATGAAAAATGGCGGAAACATTGAACAACAATTAAATATATTCGTTTTGGTTGATTTAAGACATTTAAGTTAATGTTTTGTTTCCTTGCCGATGATAAGTAATACAACTATGTTTTTTTTTCGTAGTTTACTGATTTTTACCTTCTGATTTTTACTTCATATAACGTACACTCAACTGTATAGTGCACGCACTCAACTTATTTGTGAACTGACGGAGGGCGCTGTCGGACCATTGGACCAATCACTGGACGCAATTCGAGACGTAGTAAATGTCAATGAATGAACACAAAGAACTGATGAATGGGGCAGTATTAGTTCCAATTTTCGCAATTTCACAGATAACTTGGGCGCACTGTACTACGGCGTTTTTGTAATGTTATTTTGTCACAATTTTGACATGGGGCCGCCATGAGCGCAGTCGACTGTCGAGTGACAGAATGGAATGAAGCCGGCCGACTGCAATGCACACCCCCGAATCCGATGTTCGTGGTGTCTGTTCTATACGCTAGTAATAATACTTCAATGTGTTCGCCCGCCAATCTCACCTCTTTTCAAAATTTATTGAACGTAGTAGTGTTGTCACACATTAGTTTTTAAATTAATGATGCTATTTTGATAGAAGTAAATAACATAAATCCTTAAGAAGCTAACATAGAAAAACTGCAAAAATAAAAACAATAACTCATATAGATAGATAGATTAAATAGTCAAAATCACAAACGTTCATCACAAACAATGATCGCAGAAAATGTTTTTTTATACTTTCAACAAAAAACAGAATTATCAAGTGGCTCACATAGACCTATAATCTTAATATATATAAATTACGTGTCACGTTGTTTGTCCGCGATGGACTCCTAAACTACTTAACCGATTTTAATCAAATTTGCACACAGTGTGCAGTTTGATCCAACTTGAAAGATAGGATAGCTTACATCTCAAAATAAAAAACTTTTGACAGAACGAAGTCTGTCCGGGCAGCTAGTAATAATATATATGTATATGTGGCTCACCCATTTAGCATACTTTTGTTCGAAAATGGAATTTGTACCAACCACAGGCGCCAACACAATAGCCAATTTTCCTTTTAAGTTTGCCGTAACTACGTCATTATTTCGCAAATTTTTTATTGGTGACACTATCGAATGGTGTATGTGTTTAGATCCATACAGGTCACAGGATGTGTTTTTTTTAGATACAAGTAATGCATTTTTGCAAAAGCACTATGGAACCTGAGAACTGGGAACCCATGAAGCCTTTTGTTAGTGTTTAGTCATAGACTTAAATATGGTCTAAGAGCCGTTGAAGATCGATCTTCACCGATCTGATAACTCAATGAGACATATTTTTTATCAAATATAATTTATAAACAAATATGCCTATGATAACTTGCCTATCGAAAAGTGTTCATGGCTATTTTTAATTTAATTAATTTTAATCGATTTTTTTGCATCACCTTCACTCATGTGATAACCGAATGAGTTTTATCTCAATTGATAGTTTTTAACACAGAGAATATGCCTAGCTAGGCTTGCCTACTTATTTCTGTTCATGGCTACTTGGCAAGTACATGTGAACAGGTGAGTCAATATAGGTAACTACACCGATCTGATAACCATTCGAAATTAATATCATAGGTAAGATATTTTAATCACAAAACCAATCATATAGGCTTGCCTGCGAAAAATCGTTCATAAAATATTATTGCCAAGCTATAAAATTTTAGAATTTAATAGGTGCGAAAGATAAAATAGAGCGTCCCAGGTCCATGTGATAGAACAGGACACAACATAGTAGCTGCACGCTATAAACCACGGCACATAAGTTGAACCAAAATGGCTGTCGTCTGCGCAGGTACAATTGTAGACAAAAGTGCTAAGGCAAAAATGCTCTGCGAACCTCTTAATTTCTAACTCATGGGATGATCTGTAAAGGGGTTCGAACATTTTTGTATGGAGCCTGACATACCTACAAGTTTGCCATTTGGCCAGTGATGAAACTTGTGCCAATAGACGGAGTAAGTGATTACAATCAAAAAGTATTCAATGATGAAGTGTCGTAAATGATATTCTTTCTGAGATATTTGAGTTCAAAGATAAAAATAATTATTAATAAACTCAAATATCTCAGAAAGTATATCACTTACTACATTTCATCACTGAATACTTTTTGATCGTAATTACTTAGTCTATCGATTGACACATGTTTTATCAATGTTCGCAGAAACTAAGATTTTTGCTCTATTTTTCTACGGTTTTGAACTCAAATATCTTTGAAAGTATATCACTTACGACATTTAATTACAGAATCCTTTTTTATTGTAATCATTTACTTCGTCGATTAACACATATTTCATATCTGTCACATTAACGATTTATGTCAATTCTATGTGGCTTCATGCGACTGATCAAGATTGTTTAAAATTGCGCCCTGAAAACTGTGGTTGGCTCTTAGAACATGATCATTTGAAACCAATTGGATTTGTTGGGGACCAAACACCCTTGATTTGAAATTGAAATTGATGACATCGCACAAATCATGGATAATGGAGATGAGGAAGAATTATTAGAATCTGATATTCTGTATTCAGCTTCCGATGATTGTGATAGTTAATAATAAAAAATATAATAATTATTTTAATTTAATTTTTTATGTACCTATTTTGTATGCTTATATGCATACCTAAATTGCAGTGATAATATGAAAAAATTTAGAGAATGTCTGTCTAACATGGGCGTAGCCAGGTTTTAGTTTCGGGGGGGGTTCAAGTTTCGGGGGGGGGGGGGGGGGGGTTCAAGAAAATACAACGACTAAAAGTACATTCAATAACCCTAAAGAAAATTGAGACTTTATTTTTTCTCACGACGTATGTAGTGCCATCTATTATTAGTCTATGTAGTCAAAAAGTTCAAAAACGTGTTTAATAGAAATAAAGTTCCCAAAAATATGTGCGATAGCTCATTCCATTCGGAATGACGTCTAGAAAAATGTTTTTTAAGGGTTTATTAGCACATAAAAATGTCAGTCCTTAACATTTCGGGGGGGGTTTGAACCCCCAAAACCCCCCCCCTGGCTACGCCCATGCTGTCTAATTTATCCTTCTCCAAAGTTTTTGAGCAACCAGTAGTCGATTTAGCATATGATAAATTTTTAGAACTAATGTCTCTTTTCTTCCGGCTATGTTTTCCACGTATAAGGATAAAAATTCTCACCAAGCAAAGTAGAAATTGGATAACTAAGGGGCTGAGAGTTATTCAAGTCTTACGACTGCGGTCCGCCCATATATCTGTCATCCCTTAAACTTAACAATGAGATTGTTTCTTAATGGCCTCCACCAATATTTTTTTTTAACATTGAGTAATTCTATTTTATATATATTATATACTTAATTAATCACACTATCGTTATAGGACTGAAGTCCGGATATTGTTTCCCTTATAGAAATATCCCAACTGTTTACGCATAGTACTGTATATGTGGTGGAAAACACCATTATGCAGAGTTGGTTTAGGCAGTAGTTCGCGTATCGTCAATTCGTCACGAAAACAATTTTATACTTACAATACTTTGTAATCGAATTTCCCTTATTGTTTCTCACAAGTTTTAATTCTACGGATCATAAGGTTACCACAGTTCACCCAGGTCTTAGCTAATTGGTCAAATCAGTCTAGACAAATAAGGATTTTATATATTTTTCTATACAAAATATTTTCATTGCGGCCTACTATTTAAATACTAATTAGTTTATAACATAATTATATCCAATGTTATTTAATTTAGTATCTTTTACAGCACATATACATATTTCATGTGATTTTTGGCCGCAAAACTCTAAAAGAAGTCGATACATTGACTTTGTTTTTTATACAGGACTGGTGGATCCTCAGCGTGTTCCACTACACTTACAATATTTCTGATAACAATTATAGATCAGTGTTTTTGTGTTATCAGTCTGTTCAAATGGTTCTATGAGAAAAATGGAAAATCGACTTTATCAATGGATGGATTTTAGTGGCCTCAAATGACTTTCGGATTATTGCCTTTCAAATGAAACCATTTAAATACATATCGGTCGGATGGTTTCACAGTCTATAGAGAACATCCGTACAAACGTTTTGTTTTTATATACATATACATATATATAGATAGATACTGTTTTAAATAAGACAATGTTTTTTCATATATACTTTTTATTCCTACTTGCAGGTTTGGAATTACTTGTAGTTGGTGACATAGTTGCTGCTTTCGTTGCTACACTCGCTGTAGTAGTGTGACCGAATTTAGCTACAAAAAAATTGGATCCTTCGGAAAAAACTAATTTCAGTCAATACAAGTATCATCAAATTACTTACTCTCTTAGTACCGGCAAGGGTTACATATAAAGGATACCATTATATATTATCGATAATATTGCCAAATCTATATTTACCTCATTTATGTAATTTTAAATATTTTTATGAATATTTTACAAAAAGATTTCAGAATTCAGTGGATATTCAGTTAATATTACACACTTCATGTTCATAGCAAATAAAGTTAACTACTTATCCGTAGCATAATACTCGGGAATTGTTATACAGGGTGGATTTTTGAGACGGGTCAGTAAGGGCAGGTACCTTAACCGTTATAGTTACAGGAAAACGTTCCAAGGAGACTATCCATAACTTTTTTAGATATTCTGAACTGCATTCACAGATTTTTGAAAAAATGTATGGTCAGCGAAAAAAGTGCTAAAATCCAAAAAAAAATATTTTTATGCCTATCGATCCTACTTCGTATGGGGATCAAAATACTCTATGGGACCATTTAAGGTATGAGTACTAGAAATGTCAGAAAACGCTAAAATCATTTTCCATACATTTTGTACTGAAAAACGATAAATCAACTCGAAATATTCTTTATCGCCAAACAATCCTATTTCTTACTGCGATTAAAAGATTATTTAAGGCCTGTTGAAATTTAAATACTAAAACTACGGTAAGACACAACATATCACACAAACTTAAAAATAGGTTATCTATTATTCAAAATGACCGCCGTTTTCACGAATAGGTACATAAGTTCACTCGTTTTTGTACTGAGCAAGTAGCAGCGGAAAGTTTTCTTTGATGGATATTATTTAAAATCCTCGTTAATGCCTCTTTAAGCTCCTGAACACTTTCGTACATTCTTTTGCAGACTTCATTTTTTAGGTGGCCCCACAAAAAAAACTCGAGGCATTAGATCGGGGCTGCGAGGTGGCCACTTAATTGGACCATGTGTTGGACCATGGACCACTAACAGCACCTCTTGCAGCGTGTCTTCGTGAAAACGGCAGTCATTTTGAATAATAGATAACCTATTTTTAAGTTTGTGTGATATGTTGTGTCTTACCGTAGTTTTTGTAATAGGCCTTAAAGGATCTTTTAATCGTAATAAGAAATAGTATTGTTTGGCGATAAAGAATATTTCGAGTTGATTTATCGTTTTTCAGTACAAAATGTATGGAAAATGATTTTAGCGTTTTCTGACATTTCTAGTACTCATACCTTAAATGGTCCCATAGAGTATTTTGATCCCCATACGAAGTAGGATCGATAGGCATAAAAATATTTTTTTTTGGATTTTAGTACTTTTTTCACTGACCGTACATTTTTTCAAAAATCTGTGAATGCAGTTCAGAATATCTTAAAAAGTTATGGATAGTCTCCTAGGAACGTTTTCCTGTAACTATAACGGTTAAGGTACCTGCCCTTACTGACCCGTCTCAAAAATCCACCCTGTATATACGGTTATTAGGTATATACTGTTGTCACCAATATATTGTTCAATAGATTGAAATTAAAGAGTAAAATATTGCTATCAAATTTAAATTCAAATTCAAAATCATTTATTCATGTAAGTATCATTGATACACTTATGCACGTCATTTTTTTAATTTACCAGCTTTTCGGAAAGGTGCTTTGTCATGGAGGAGAAGAAAAGCCGAAAGAAACTCCTCAGCACATCTTTTAAAAATAAAATACATTGGTATATTTTTTACAAAGAAGTATCACTAGCCTGTATGGAACTGGTTGCAGATCTGGTCATTTCCATGCGTCTTTGTCATTTATGTACTCATCTACAGTAGCCTTTGCCTATAAGTTGAGATTTTACATGTTTCTTAAATAATTCCACTGGCAAATCACGTATTAACTTTGGGATTTTATTATAGAACT
The DNA here is from genome assembly GCA_911387775.1 of Thymelicus sylvestris. NCBI lineage: Eukaryota > Metazoa > Arthropoda > Insecta > Lepidoptera > Hesperiidae > Thymelicus > Thymelicus sylvestris. The sequence continues at coordinate 11,138,010 of OU426888.1, forward strand.
GTACACCACGGCCCATAAAAGATCGCTTCACTTTAGAAAGACGGTAAGATGGCGTTATTGACTGGTGCATTTTTCTTGTTTGGCGATTAGTGATATCAAAATTTTGTTTATACGCGCTTATATTATTCCGTATAAAAACCACGTTACTATAAATATATTGTGAGGCTACTGTAAGTATACCTATTTCTTTGAACTTGTCACGCAAAGTTTCACGAGATCTAAGTTTATAAATAGCCCTAATAGCTCTTTTTTGTAGTATGAAAATTTGTTCTATACTGGCTGCTTTGCCCCACAGCAAGATGGCATATGACATAATACTGTGAAAATATGCAAAATAAACCATCCTAGCAGTTTCGACGTCAGTAAACTGCCTTATTTTCCTAACAGCATAAGCAGCCCTACCGAGTTTAGTTGCGAGATTTGTTATATGTGGGCCCCACTGAAGTTTACTATCTAAGGTCACCCCTAAAAAGACCGTGGTTTCCTCCATATGCAATATTTCATTATTCAGTCTGAGTATCATATTACAATTAAAAATAATGATAAGCAAATAATATCATTAGTTTCACGACTACCTTCTCTAAACGTCTACTAGTGTTGCTATGCTAATATCGAGAACGAAACTCGAAGAATAATTGATGATTAAACGAACTTACCTGTAAGTGAAGTTCAATCCCAATTATTCGAGAGCTTCGTTCGAAGATATTAGCATCCCTCCCTCCCTGGTGTACATGTCATATACACTACACCCCTAGTCGTGAAACATGAAACAGCTCAGCAAATCTCTGAACTGAATGACGAACCTAAGAGGAGAGCGCCCCAGCTATAATAAGTTTTATTTTTTATCTACCTCTAAAATTCAGTGCGAAATGGCGAGTCAGTCGTGTTACTACTAGTGTTGCTATTAGCTGGAGAGCTATTGAACCATTTGACTAACTCATTTCCCACAAAGCTAGAATTTTTTTAAATTATATTTTATTATCAGCCAATTAAGAAAGTACCGTTCTGGCAGGCATCTCGCGGGTGCGTCATGGCCCATAAATTTTTTGAAAATGCAAAAAATATTTTTTTTTTATCCCACTCCCACAAGGCTACAATTTTGATATGTTGTAATTTACATAATATGTTTCAGTGTAAAAAAAAATTGCCAGAACATTTTCAGGGTTGCAAGTATGTGCCAGAACAGAGCAAAGTTGTCATCGGGATTGCAATTCTATCTTTCTATGTATAATTTCAGGCTCTAGTCTGATTTGATATCATTCAAATGTATAAGGCGATTGTTGGTTCTCACAGAAAGTACACATTGGTGGAAATAAATTTCAGTACTGCCATAGAAAAAATTAATAATTTTCATACAAATGTATCCTTCTATTCATAAATTCAAGCTCTAGCCTGCTTTTGATGCCATTTAAATGTACAGAACTATTGTTGGATCTTACAGATCGTACACTTTGGTGGAAATAAATTTCAGTATTGCCATACAAAAAATAATAATTTTCATACAAATGTATCTTTCTATGCATAATTTCAAGCTCTAACCTGCTTTTGATGTCATTTAAATGTATAGGACTATTCTTGGATCTTACAGATAATACACTTTGGTGGAAAGAAATTTCGGTATTGCCATACAAAAAATAATAATTTTCATACAAATGCATCCTTCTATGCATAATTTCAAGCTCTAGCCTGTTTTTGATGTCATTTTAATGTATGGGACTATTGTTGGATCTTACAGATACACTTTGGTGGAAAGAAATTTCGGTATTGCCATACAAAATATAATAATTACTTTTTAACAAAAAATAAAACCAACGAAAAAAAAAACTGAAAAGAAAAAAAAAATAAACCATTTAGTATTATAAATTAAGATCCGAAATTAACAGTAAATGTACAGGACTATTGTTGGATCTTAAAGATCGTACACTTTGGTGGAAATAAATTTCAGTATTGCCATACAAAAAATAATAATTTTCATACAAATGTATCCGTCTATGCATAATTTCAAGCCCTAGCCTGCTGTCGATGTCATTTAAATGTATAGGACTATTGTTGGATCATACAGATAGTAGACTTTGGTGGAAATAAATTTCAGTATATCCATACAAAAAATTTGAATGTTCATACAAATGTATCCTTCTATGCATAATTTCAAGCTCTAGCCTGCTTTTGATGTCATTTAAATGTACAGGACTATCGTTGGATCTCACAGATTGTACACTTTGGTGGAAAAAAAATAGTGTTACCCTACAAAAAATAATAATTTTCATTAGGCAAAATCAGCGAGTTCGATTCCTGGCTAATAATATTGATTTTTCAAAAATCTAATCATGCCGTTTTGGTTTTCGTCAAAATCAGCCCTGAGACTCCTTTGACCACTTTTCGCTATTCCTCATAGTTTAGAATTTGTCCATCCACGCTCACTTTAAAAATTCACCCTGTATACTCTTCTGGCAGATACTTGCAACCGCTAGAATGTTCTGGCTGTTTACATACCTATATTTTTTAAACAATTGAAAGAATGTTCCCTGAAAATTTGAGCCTTGTGCGAGTAGGTTATGAATTGCTCTCCCGATGACAACTTTGCTATGTTCTGGCACATACTTGCAAGTTCTTGCAACCCTCAAAATGTTCTGGCAATTTTTTTTTACACTTAAACATATGTAAATTGCAACATATTAAAAGTGTAGCCTTGTGGGAGTGGGATGAAAAAAAAATATTTTTTGCATTTTCAAAAATTTAAGGGACCATGACGCAACCGCGAGATGCCTGCCAGAACGGTACTTTCTTAATTGACTGATAATAAAATATCATTTAATAAATTTCTAGCTTTGTGGGAAACGGGTTAGTCACATGGTTCAGTAGCTCTAGGGCTATAAGCTAATATCTTCGAACGAAGCTCTCGAATAATTGGGATTGAACTTCACTTACAGGTAAGTTCGTTTAATCATCAATTAATTGGCTTGCCCTGAAAAAGATTTATGTTTGATCCTACTAAACTTGTCAGGAAAACTTAGTTTGCACGCTCCTTCTGAATTAATCTAGACGTCACTGGACACTGACGTATTCCTGAAGCGATGGCGTATGCTTACAGTACGAAAATGAACTAATGTACCTTCATACGATAAGGAGATAGGTACATCACATACCTATAGTCTAAATAAAATTTTAAGCAATGTCTCTTTCTAGTAAATATCTATTGCTTCTCCAAATATTGCTAATAATACGAGGTAGTATATTCAAACTATTGGAATGTTTCTTTCTGTAAGCCTTACAATAATTTAGGACAAAATTTTAGACATCCTTACTCCTATTATGTCGCCCTGAAAGAAATTCAAATTTCAGTGTAAGTACACGTATACCTACGCCTAGCTGGATTCATGAATGCCAGATTACATGGGTGCTAAAACTGCTCGCCTGTGATATAAATAGGCCGCACAGAAAGACCGAGACGTGCGACTGTTTAGTTTTTACTTGCGTCCTGAATATAACCGCGCAGTTTTGTTTTCATTATCATATATTATTATGACATTAAAATATCCTGCGAAAGCAGGATCTTAAAATTGGAGAGTAAAAAAGTTTACTTCAGACAGTGTAAAAATATTTTATGGTATGTATAAGTAGTAAAAGTACTAAGCCAACGTATGTAGCAGTTTCAATGATCGTCCTCTGCGTAATTTATCTATAAAAGCAGTATCGATGCAAATTATGGTTTTCAAATGCAAATTAAAATATAGTAAACATCCTAATAATTTATAAAATTATCATATTGTAGTCTTTTTCTTGACAACGATGGTTGAATAATCACAATTACTTAAATTTACATGAAATGGTACATAAAATAGTTATTGTTAGTAAGTAAAATAGTTATTACCATAATTAGTGGTCTCATTTTTGGCTAAAAAACAATAAGTGAGTGTTTTTAGCGTTAAGATCGTCTGGCTGGCTTAAACCCATTTTAATAGCGCACTAGTTAACTGGGCACGGGTCTCTCCTCTTGAGGAGGCCTAGACTCCTAGAGGCCCTAGAGCATTTTCCACCACGTGAATAAGTTAAGATAAGATCGTCTATAATATTGTCTACTGTTCAGTGTACCTATATTGTGCAATAAAGTGTTTTAGTATAATTTTGTATTAAGTTGGAAAATAAACGGTGGCGTGTTACCGCTTGACTGTAATACTCTTTTTGCGTAAGATACGATTATATAGTTACTTAATTCAAATAAGTATGTGTATTCCAATAATGCATTCCGATTCCCCAGTACGATAACAATGTGATTTTAATAGCTAGATACTAAACTGTACTTATAAAATAAAACAATTAAATAATTATGAAATTCAAAATTACTAAATGTCTTAGAACATTTGACATAATTATAACTTAAAACAGGCGAAGAGTAACTCTATGCTCATATAGGACTTGTCTCTTTCTTTGCTCGTGGTGCGCCCAGCTGAAAAACTTACTTAAAAGATAGCTAACTGCAAGTCTCCTCCTAAGATTATTAGATAATTTATATATATATTTATATTTTTTATATATTTATGTATTATATGTATGTATATTAAATAATATATTACTTATATATATATATATATATATATATATATATATATATATATATATATATAGATATTATATAATACAAGTTGCATAATATTTTTTATATCATTTTATTATTAATTGTTAGTTAACTGTAAAATTTTATGTTCTTTTTTTAAATTGATCATTTTTAATTATGTATTTACGCCTACCTCGCATTTCTCTCCGTCACACTGGGTTGGCTGGTAGAGAATGCCAATAGGCATTAAGTTCGCCCTTTGTATCTCCTAGTGTAAGGTGAATGCAATAAAGAATAAATAAATAAATAAATAAATAAATAATATAATCATAGACTTAAATATATACATATAGGTCTATGGATATAATACGCATTTCGATCCTAGTGACCAAGATCGTAGTGATCGTATTATCCGTATTCTTCTTGGTCGGCGGGTAGCGAGCGGGTCGGATGGCACTTTCTGTTATATGCCAAAAGCTTGTTTATTCGTTTGTCAACTATTTAATTTAACTCTGCATTAAAAACACACTGTTAAATTGAGTCAATTATTTTTGTTGCAGGCATCATGAACTCCTCAAGATATAAGCAACCCCAAACACTAGAATGTTTGGCTTTGAAAAGTCTAGGAGATTGGATTGCTCATCAAGCAGAACTTCAAATGTTGCCTATAGCATTATTAGCTCAACAGAATCCAACCGAAGCCCACAATACATTATCGCGTAACGTGAAACATATTCGCTGGTACCTGGACTATAACGTACCGTGGATGCTCCATGACCAGTTAGCTAATGAAGCGATTAGAGCACTTACTGATCTTTGTGAAAAAACAAAACGCTCTCTAGGTTTTCGCGGGTCGATGGGGAAATTTGTAAGCCAAATGAATGTCGTTGTAAAAATGACAGAGGTGTTATTTACTAAAAATTATAAAGTTGTATCCATTGACGCAATTCCTAAAATGATGCGCTCTGTATATTATTCAAAACTTCCAATGCTTACAGGACTGGTTTATTTAAACTTGGGTTCTCTTTCTGGAGGTTGGAAAACTTCTGATATGGAAACAGCTATTATTCAGTGTTTGAAAGACCTTCATAATCTTAAGTACCTTTTCATTAATTATGATTGTACTGATAGAATTCTCAAATGCATTGTAGAAAATTGCAAGAATATAAGAAAACTTGATGTATCATGTTCCAAATGTGTAACCAATGACAGTATTGATATTATTACTAAGTTGAAATGTTTGAAAAGTATTCAGTTGTATCATACATTTGTAACATGGGAAGGTTTTGTTAAGTTGCTTCTTAACTGTTCTACATTAGAAGATATTGGTAGATGTGATGAAATAGGTAAAGTTCTCGAGTATATACGTTTTACAGATCCAAAAGTTGGCCCTTTTCAATTAAAAACCTTTGTCAGTCGTTATGCTACCAGTAATCATTTACAGCTGGCCATTGAAATGTGTCCTTTTATAAGAAATATGACAGTTTTTCATAACACTTTACAAAGCGATCTCATGTCTTTAATAGGTTTACAAGATTTATGTGAATTAAAACTATTGTCGTGTGATTTTTACGCAGACCAAATAAAACAAGTGCTACAAGTAAAAGGATGCAATATTTTATATCTACATCTTGAACACGTGGACCAAATTGATCTAAATGCGTTAATGTACATCAGCCAAATGTGTCCATTACTCGAAACTTTCACCCTGTACAATTGCACTTTGATACAACATACTTCATTATACACAAAAAAATTAGAGATATTGCCGTTTAGAAACTTGAAAAAAATTACTTGTGTATCTTCGTTCACAGATGAACAACTATTGTTTTTGTTGACCAATTGCGTTAACATTGAATTTATTCACTTTGGGACAGCAGTTCATTTAACTGATGAATTTATATCACTAATTTTGGATAAAAACCCAATGCTTTACCTTAAAGAACTACGTATAATGCAATCAGATTTCTTGACAATGTTATCTGTTGAAAGAATTATTCAAAGTTGTATGAGCTTACAGGTGCTAGTTGAGTTGGAGAGTTGGACAATGTTAACGGAAAGTGATAGAGACTATATAAAAAATTACATCAAAATCAACAATTACAATGTAGATACATCACCTATAAGGAGATACGATGTCTGAATATTATTTAAATCTAAAGAAATGGTATGAAATTGGTAACTTCGCTTTCCTCAGGTATAATTTATTATTGCACATTACTTAGATATCAATAAATTGTTCACATTATTGCTTAGAGAAACGGGTAGATATGCTTGTTCATAAGTTACCAACGGTCACTTTCAATAATCTATCTATTTCTCTGTATAACTTAGTAATCTTAGTATGAAGGTAAAATATTGTATTATCAGCTAGCGCTTTAATGTTGTGACTATTTAACAGTCACTTCTATATACATATTTATACTGACTTCAAGGTTATGGATAGAGAGAATATTGAAAACAGCATTAATTATATTAAGGTATATCCTTTCATAATTATGTATTTTTGGATAATTAAAAATCTTATTATATGAAACTAATGATATAAAAAACTTATTGTATGTTTTATTTTGATTTGCCTGGACAGACTTCGTTCTGTCAAAAGTTTTTTATTATTAAAACCTTCCGTGTGCCTTAAGGAACATTGTAATCTATCCTATCTTTCAAGTTGGATCAAACTGCACACGGTGTGCAAATTTGATTAAAATCGGTTAAGTAGTTTAGGAGTCCATCGCGGACAAACTACGTGACACGTAATTTATATATATTAAGATATATATTATGATGGACAAAATACAAAAATGGTCATTACGTTATGACGTCATCGATCTTCAAGTACCTCTACCATAGATTTATACTATAGCTAGATCGACGACTTTGTAGAGGTACCTGACGTTCGATAACGTCATAAAGAACATTTTTTCTATTGTGTCCATGTTATCTATAGTCCCAGGACATATATTTCGATGCATTTGATTATGATTTTTATAATGATATAAAACATCTAAGATGAATATTAAAGGTACCGTAATTGTGTGGTAGTTTGCAACACTGCACCAAAAATCAATGCAATTTTTCAGAGTGGCGATTATGGTCATCTAGGATTTGTAAAGATTGTGGTCGTCGTAGGTACTCGTCGTTTATGTTTGTGTTGCATAAAATGTGGTGTTGTGATAGTCGTGATAATATCCTTTCCTAACTGAATAATTCCCAGTCCTTCCAGAGTCTTGTTTAAAGGTAATCAATATTGTCATGGGCAGCAGAGGATCGGTGGGTTTGCCTCTACTATCGTAATGAAATGAAATGAAATGAAATTAGTTTTATTGGAAGTAGGTTTGTTACAAACACTTTTCGAAAGTCACTTAACGCCATCGCTTCAACAAATCCCTACCGTGAGTGGTCCCGGTAGAAGAAGCGGCAAGAAACTCCCGGGATTTTTTTTTCCTACTCACAGTTACAGACAGTACTTACTACTATAATACTTATTACATTATTTAATTAAAAAAAAAACTCGTGTCCAAGCAGTCTTGTCATTTAAATAGGTACTCATCAACTTTGTAATATGCTTTATTCATGAGAATACCTTTTACATGAGTTTTTAATTTACAGTATGGCATTTCTGTTAATTCTAACGGGATTTTATTGTAGATTTTTACACATGTAGATCTAAAAACACGTAAAGCAACTCAAAGTGGAGATAATAACATAATACTGTACATTTAATATTACTCATTTACATTTCATTAATAAAAAGCTGAAATGTGCAATCTTCTCAATTTTGCTCTTAATGCAATATTTTAAATTCGGTAATTTTGAAGAAATTTTAATAAAACGTATTATTAAAATATAATTTTTACCTATTGAAAAATTACCTACAGAAAACATTTTGAAGAACCATATCAAAATAGGTTTTATAGACAATTACAAACATCTTTCTAATATATTAGCATAATTTTATTATTAAGAACATTGATACATTTGATATAAATAGGCATTTTAGTAACGTTTTTGTACTCAGGGACAAGGTGAGGGAATGATTTTCACGGTAAAAAAAAGTAGCCATATCTTTTTGAAGTGAAAACTTCTTTAGTACGGGCCACGGGGGTGACTTGAAATTTTATGAAACGAAACTGTCCAGTAAAAAAAGACAAACACATAAATTCTAAAGTGAGATAGGAAGTATTGTACAGGGGTAGGGTAGAGGAGTGAGGGGTAGGGGAGCGGAGTGGAACGGGGCGGAGCGGGGCGGAGCGGGGCGGAGCGGGATGGAGCGGAGCGGAGTGGAGCGGAGTGGAGTGGAGTGGAGTAGTGAAACCTACATTTATCATCTTCCCGAAATTTTACATTCGTCTCATTATCTTGAAAACAAAAATTTTGAAGGTTTCACTTCTACCACGTGTGAATTGCACACATTTTTTTTTTTATTTTATTTATTGACACCAAAAAAATATTACAGTACCCATAAAACCTTATGAGGTTGGTCTTGAGTACACAGTACACCAATAAGCTATTCACGACAATAATGCTATTAAATTAAGTATTGTATGTAATAATAAACTGAATATTTAGTACCTACATATTTAATTATACATTTTTGCAACAAGCGGTGAGATGTACAAAATGTGGGTATTTGCAAATAACATATTTGTACTTATTATTTTCGGGTATTATATTATATTTTTATTTTCACACACACACGCACACACACACACACGCACGCGCACACACACACACACACATACACACACACACCAAACACACATACCATACACACATCGCACGCACCCCTCATTCGTACAATCATTTATTTCTATATATTTACTAGCTGACCGGGCAAACGTTGTTCTCACGAGAATTTTATACATTAGATATCTATACAAAATATAGGAAATATTTTTTTTTTTTTTTTAATTTATTTATTGCTTAAAAATCAAATAAATAACAAGGTACTGCAGCATTAATGAAGCCACTGAGGCTTATAGTCTAATGCTACGAACAGAGTTCACATCGATACTATTATACATACTATTTCACAGATTTAAATAAAACTGTTTTAACTTATATTTAATGTTGCTACTAGTTAATTCCGTGCGCAAATCATGGGGCAAGTCATTGATAAGCCGAGGAACTAGGTACACAGCAGTTCGTTCGCCGTACGTATTGTTCGCGCGCGGCGTAAACAACTTTTTATGCGCAACTGCACGTGTACATACAGGATGTTTAATTTCAATTTTGTATTTGTCATTGTCATTTAAATATAGGATATCACATTAATCTGCAATCTGGAATAGAGAAATCAAAAAACGAGTATTTGTGAATTTACATTACAAAAAAAAACTTGAGAGGTGTCAAGCAAGGGACACCCGGATGAAACGAAGTTCCTTGCAGTCAGTACTAGGATAGCAAAAACATGCAGCAAGTGTGCCAAAACAAATCTAAGGTATTAAATTTCGTGAGAAATTGCTATCCTAGTACTCTGGCTTGCTATGTAAAAAAAACAAAAAAAGCAAAAAGGCAAAAAGTGTCGTTACCAAATTTTCCGCCTAGCCCCCTTTCGCAACGCGCGATAAGGAACTTCGTTCCAAAATGTTACAAGTTGGACACTAATGCAAAACATCGTTATTATGACTTATCTTAAGTTAGTCTTGGTGGATAGTTCCAACTTTGTTGGGTTATAATAACAACAAAATAAGATTTCACATAAACGTATGGAATGAGAGAACAATTACTAACAATCTTAATTTTGTTAAGTTATACATAAACTCTAAGCATAAACTGTTACTCGGTTGTCAATTGTTAAGATTGTCAAGCCTGGCGTTTTGCTTGCGTCTCTCTTATTTATTGTGTCGTAAAAAATTTGGTTAACGAACGTTAGCGGTATGCGGTGATAATGTGTGCATGGCAGTGCGACGGTACGAGGAGCAATTTGATGTCAGATTCAGTGTCGTGGAACACCATGCTTTCCGCCACACAACGCTTAAAGGACTACGAGTTCCAGCCTCCGACTGCGTTAATCGAGGTGTGAACCGCATTCCAACGGTAAAAATGATTAAATTCATTATTGTAAATAATAGTAATTAATATTTTTAAACACACCAAGACGGTTGACAGTTTACCGTGGCAGGCGCGTATTGAAGACGCGGCCCGCACACTCGGTGACTAATGACTATGTTTATGCGGAGACAACGGAGCAACACAGCAAGCTTGTAACTTTTTGAGTTTTCAAGATACACCTTGGAAAATTTTTATGTAGATTGTTTAGACGAAAATATTTGACATGTATATCGGTTTTTGTATATGAAGGGTTAGGTCCCGACATCATAGATTAGAGACGTATAATTTGCACACTTTATTGATATTAATTTAATTTATAGTACAATTATTGTAATTCGTGACAATCTATAATTTAATATGATATAATTTATATTAATCACTATTATAATTTTAATTATCCGGCCAAGATGGCTGGGACGGTTAGCGGCGTTAGTTCACTGGGACAGTGATCCGTACACCAAGACGCATCCGACTGTAATGCGTGCCGAATCGAGGCGACCGCTGCTTATATAGACGGGCGACTGGTTCGACTGCAAATGGCGGCCATGACAGGGCGATCCGATGACATCCGGTGCACGTTTCACTAGCGCCACAAGGCGCTGTCCGGTTCCGTTTCCGTCACGGCCATTCTGACAATTTGCCCGACCTCGGGCATTTTATTCTACTTATCTGCGAAAAATAATCATCATGTTAATGCTGGACTAGGTTGCCATCAACCCCTGCAGCGCCGTAACTAAATTACAAAGTTGCTGGTCTAGATCCTTACCCACTGAAGTAGGTAAGATCCCTACAGCGCTCTTATGCTGGTCTAGATCGTCACCCACTAAAGTAGGTGAGACCCCTTCAGCCACCCATGTTATCAAAATGACATTGCAGATAGCGTTTCTTCAGAATCAATAGACATAGTTTCAGATCCAATGGACAAAGTGTCTGAATTTTCTGTTACAGTTAAGGTATCTGAATTTACTGTTATAGTGTCAGAGTCAACGTTGCACAAAGTTTGGGACATGTCTGCATTACTATTAAAGTTCATTAAGTTATTTTCAACATTAATCGATTCAGGTACAACATCTTGTGCACTAGCCGTAGTACTGGCCCCTTCATCATCATCAGATACATCACTACAATTGTCAGCAATTTCAATAAAACCCTTTTGACCCTTAGGTACCTGCCTTAAATTTTCATGTGCAATCTTAAAAACTCGGTTAGAACCATTTATATGTTTGAGTTCGTAACGGTCATTGTCTAACACTTTTAAAATTTTGAAAGGGCCTTTGAATTTCTTGTCTAATTTACTTTGATGTCTTTCTTCACATTTTACGAAAACAAAGTCACCTACTGAAAAGGGTCTTATTGAAGCTTTCCCCTTATTGAACCTTAAAGTGTCAGCTTTAGCACATTTCTGAATATTTTCTGATGCAGATGCACGGGCAGCTGTAACATTTATTCGATTTGCATCAGATGAACCGGGAGATAATCTAGCTAAGTTTAATGAATTAGCTTGAATACCAAATATAAGTTCTATTGGTGTAAAACCAGTTACTCGAGAACGTGTACTATTTAGGGCAAGCTGGATTTCTCCCAGTTGATCCTGCCATACATTTTCAGAATTACATTCAATTACAGTCAGAATATTTTTTAAAGTTCGCATGACCCTCTCCACCTGACCATTGGCTCTACTGGAACCAGCGGCTATCAAGTGAAGCTCTATGTTACTTTCTTTACAAAAATCCTTAAACTCATTACAGTCATAGCATCGTCAACGATCAGCAATAATGCGCTTTGGTGCTCCAAAGAGATGAACAGCATTTCTTATCGCCTTTATAGCATAGGAAGAACTTAGGTTTGGACTGTATTCAAGAAGCACATATTTTGTAAAGGCGTCTATAAGAACAGAACAGTATTCCTTACGTTCACTTTTACCGCTTAATTTTCCTGTCAGATCTAAATGAACCGTGTGCCAAGGTACTGGTTCTTTTGGGATTGAATGGAGCTGAACTTGTTGCGCACCAGAGCAACCCTTAGAAGCTTTACAGATGACACAGCTATTAATAAATTTCTTTACGAATTTTGCCATATTAGGGAACCAGTAAAGTTCATAAAGCTTTTCTAAAGTTTTATCGTAACCTAAATGTTTGATTTCGTTATGAACATGGCTAATGAGAGACCAGACAAGAGAACGAGGTATAATAGGTAACCAACTAGAATTCCCTCTACGCTCAATTTTTCTATATAAGATACCTTGTCTTATATCATAGGTACGCGATATTTCTTCAGGCAATTGGTTTGTACGGATTTTAGAAATAATATCTGAAAGTTCAGAGTCTCTCTCTTGTTCAACAATCAGCCAACCTTTGTCAAATTCAAGAAAGTTTATTTTTCTGGGCTTATTAGAATTACAGTCATTGGGTAAGTTACGGGATAGAAAGTCTGCGTGGGCCATTTTACGGCCTTCTTTATACACTATCGTGAAATCGTAAGCTTGGAGTATAGCCCACCAACGATGAACTCTAGGTGTTAAGTCACGCTTAGGATGGGAAGCTTTTAAAGAATTGCAGTCAGTAAACACTATGAATTTCTGCCCATATAGATAGTGGCGAAAATGTTCAACGGCCCTTACTACGGCCAGAGTTTCTAATTCATACGAATGATACCGACTTTCTGCATCCGATGTTTTACGGCTAAAATACGCGACTACGTGAGGGGTCTGCATGTTTCTTTGAATCAACACTGCACCGTAACCTTCAGAACTGGCGTCTGTGTGAAGTTCTATAGGCAAAGTTGGATCGAATATTTTCAATACAGGTTCAGAAGTTAATATGTCAATAATTTTTTTATGAATAAGGCTATGTTCGGTAGTCCATTTGACTTTACCTAAGGATTTACCTTTTGTTAATGGGTATATCGGTCTTATTAATTGAGAGAAATTGGGGATAAATTGTCTAAAGTAAGTAGCCAACCCAATTAATTGTCTAACTTGTGTCACAGTATTTGGGCTAGGTGCGTCAATTAGAGCTTTAATTTTTTTGGGATTTGGTCTAATTTCACCCGCAGCGATAACATAACCAAGATATTCTGTTTGAGTTTTCATAAATGAACACTTCTTTATATTAAAAGAAAAACCAGCCTCTGATAAGGTTTTCAATACTTTATCTAAGCGATTCAAACCCTCATCAATAGTTTCAGATGCAGAAAGAATGTCATCCATGTAAACTAGTATTCTATCATCATGCAAAGGTTTCAGAGCGTTGTTAATGGCTCGTTGAAATACTTGGGGTGCATTACGGAGACCAAAAGGCATCGTCAAATATTCGTATTGACCCTTGGGTGTGACGAAAGCGGTCTTTTCTACAGAGTCTTTATGCACAGGGAGTTGATGGAAGCCCGAGGCCATATCAATGGTGCTAAAATAATGGGCGCCATGTAACTTGTCTATTTGATCATTTATTAAAGGTAATGGATAATTATCGGACTTAGTATTGCCATTTAACTCCCTATAATCGACACACATTCGCTTGCTACCATCTTTTTTTTGTACCAGTATTATTGGACTAGAAAATGGGGACGAGCTCTCCTGAATAATGTTAGCTTTTAACAATTCTTCGATCTTTTCATCAACAATTTTTAATTCCTCGGGAGACAACCTGTAAGGTCGCCTATGTACTGTTCTATGTGGATCAAGCAACTCTATACTTAGTTCGCCAGTTTTAATTCGGGATGTCGGCAAAGATTCTATAAAATTACTCGAGTATTTAGCCAATATAACATGTAATTTTTCCTTGTCAGAATTAGTTAGATCAGTATTAATTAAATCATAATTAAAAGATTTTTCAGTTTCGGAACATAATATATTGGTCTCTTTAAATTTTCTAAAAATTATGCCTGTCTCACTAATTTCAACATTAATGTTCTGTGTAAGAATGTCTCTACCCAATAAGATATCGTCATGAAGGTATTGGTCAGGAAGAACGTGAAAAGTAATTTTAGCTAAAATATTTTGGACTTTAATTTCGCTGGTGATCTGTTCAATGCTACTGACACGACTATTACCAATCCCTGTCATGTGAATAAGGTCATGCGATCTTTCTCCCTTAACCAAATGCGAAACACTCTTCTTAATAAGACTACACTCTGAACCCGAGTCAAAGATAAAGGATAATGTCATACCACTACAGTCCAAAACACCGCGCGCAGTCTTGTAGCACACGTTGACCTCCTTGCTTCCCGCAGCCGGCTGGTCCCTCTTCGTGTTCTCAGCCCTCGTTGGACAGCTGGAGACGACGTGTCCTGCCTCGCCGCACACGTAGCATGTCACTCGAGATTTCTGATTGTTCCGAGTTTCTGGAATGATCCCGTCGTTAGTAGGTTTATGACAGTCTACAGCTCGATGTCCCTTTTTACCACAGTTGTTGCAATTACCACGGAAGCCCAATGTAAATCGCGGCCGCTTAATATCAACTTGACTAGGTTCTGGATTGTCAATTTTCCGTTTCAAAGAAATGCCTCGCAAAGCCCTGAATAACTGTGCTCTAGTAGTAATAACAGCAGAGTTAAGCTCGCGGCGTATAAGGGTATCGCATTGTGATAACACTGAGATAGCAAAACCTGTAGTCACGTTTTCGGGCAGATCAACATCAGGGATTCTTTCAATCAACTGCCACAAGCGTAAGCAAGCTTGGGCTGGTGATTCAGCAGGATTTACTTGAAATTTTAAAATCTGATCGAAATAATCTTGTATAAGCATAGGTCGAGAAAACTGAGCTATCATCATATCTTTTATTGAAGACCACTCGAATCGATCTGGATGTATCTTTGTCAAAAATGTGGCCGCACGTCCCTTAAGACAATGAGTTAAAGCCAAAATTAAATCGATCCCTTTTAAATTCTTAGTGGTTATGATGACGTCAGCTAATTGGCACCAGCCTTCTATTTCTGCGTTGGGATCATCTGGGTCAAATGGCACAAGCGAAGTAAATGAAGGTGTTGCGTGTTGCTGACTTGAAAAAGCCGCAGCTGCTCTCGAGAACATATCCTCGAGTCCTCTGGCGAATAAAGCCATCGGGTCCTGCATGGAGCCACCAGCAGGATTTCCAGTAGTGCGTTGGTCTTCAGATCCCACTTCTGATGAAGGGTTAGGTCCCGACATCATAGATTAGAGACGTATAATTTACACACTTTATTGATATTAATTTAATTTATAGTACAATTATTGTAATTCGTGACAATCTGTAATTTAATATGATATAATTTATATTAATCACTATTATAATTTTAATTATCCGGCCAAGATGGCTGGGACGGTTAGCGGCGTTAGTTCACTGGGACAGTGATCCGTACACCAAGACGCATCCGACTGTAATGCGTGCCGAATCGAGGCGACCGCTGCTTATATAGACGGGCGACTGGTTCGACTGCAAATGGCGGCCATGACAGGGCGATCCGATGACATCCGGTGCACGTTTCACTAGCGCCACAAGGCGCTGTCCGGTTCCGTTTCCGTCATATATACAAAGAATAACGGTGTATATTATTATGATAAAGATAGATGAACCGTAATTATATACCTTAATTTTTAATTTACTCTTTATGCAACTATTTAAAATCGCTAATTTTGAAAAAAAAAATGTAATAATTAATTATTATAATTTTTTACCATCAGAAACATCACTAATAGAAAACATTTTGAAGAACCATATCAACATTGGAAACAATTTTTCTAAGTGTGGACACCCTACAATTATGAAGGACAACCTTAATCCATCCTGTGATTGGTCGAATGGTCATTCCGATATGACGTCATCGACGATTGACGGGTAGCGGCCATGACAGGTAGGAAAAATAGTGTTACCTGTTATTATTTTTTCCTCGTAGTAGTGTCCAACTAGAATGATGTATGCGGTTACGGTTTATTAAAAAATAGCTCGTCATGGTTTTGTATCGACATAAAATTCAGTTGACCATAGAATCGAATTGAATTTTGTATCGATACAAATACATGCCGACCATTTATAAACTGCACTGTTTTTTTTAACTTAGTTAAGTATTTCTTTTGTTTTGCTTTTAATATAACAGTGTTCATGGATAGTTCTTATTTCAGGTATATCTGAAAAAACTGTCAGCACCATTACCAAGGAAGGCAAAGTAATGCTGCTTCTGCATCCCAAAAAATATTTTCACCTCGAAAAAAACGAAATCAACAAAACAAGATTTTGATCTGTGTGCAATCAGAAATAAATATATCGGCGCGGTGTATAAATGATTAAATGTGATCGATTTAAATAATTATTTCTCAAAAGATTGTAAATTGAGCGGGTAACACCGAATAGAGTCGTACACGTCATGGCGAGGGCTGGCAACCCTGGGCGGTGGCCATTAGAGGTACAATGCCGGTCGCGTCGCGTGAATTGGCTATTTGACAGTTGTCACGGTAAAATATGAAATGTGTTAAATATGGTTGCATATTGGTTAACATTAATTAAACAATACATTTTTTGCATGAAAATAAATTGTAAATATTTTTATTTTTGAAAAATAGATTTGAGTTTTTTTACCTGTGGACACGAGAACCGAAACGCGGGCGGCCATGATTGAGCATGTTATGACGTCACACTTCAAAAAATAAAGCGTTGTGTACTACTAACTACATCGATTAACGTGTGCAATTTACTGAGAAAATTAATAATATATATTTTGATTTGTGCTTTTGAGAGGTTTTGTAAAATGGAGTCAGGCTATATAAAAGCTGACAGTGCAAATTTGCCTAAAGTTGATTCATTGATGGTCGCAAATTTCTTTGCGTGTAACCCTGACTTTTGCTCTGCCGAGTTTCGGAATGCAAAAACCTCCGTGTAAGTACTGAAATTAATAAAGTAAAATTGGCCAGAGTCTTGCTAAGGGGTCACAGGAGGATTTTTTCGAAGTTTTTCCTCAGCGCCCCCATAAAGACACCCTAACTAATGATTATAAATTACTTAGAGGTTATGTTTATGAACAATATTAGGTTAGGTTTAATTTGTTTTTTTAGTAAATCAGAGGCTAAGTTGATTTCTTCTAAATACTTACATCAAAGTGGTCCTCACAAAAGAATATTGCTGATATAACAGATGTTAACTCTGGGTCTCGACGTGCTGATTGTAACCACTGCTTTCGACGTTGAGGGCATTTAGAAACGTGTAGGTATAAACAATTTGTCAGGTTTAATTGTAGTACTTCTAAACATAGGCACTACACACGTCTTGTAGCTTGTCATTTTCACAATTCCAGTGAAAAAGGTGTAAGTTTTTCACATAAAATATCTTCAGAGTTAGAGCTTAAACTGTTGTTATTGGAAATGTGACGTCACAGCCAGCAAGTGACAGATGGCAGACTATTTTCGCGCGAATTTCAAATTAATGGATTAAAAGTTATTTTTATTCCTACTAAATAACACTTTTTTGAAAAAATAAATATTGTAAGAGGTATAAAATAAACCTACGAAAATTTTAAAATATTTTTCCAAAAATTGTCTAATAGCCAATTGTGTATGAAACTATTGGCTTTAATTCTACAATCTTCTATTACTTCGTGTTGTACAGTGTTACAGTGTTAATTCTAATAAAAGTGATTGTATTACAATATGTGCGTGATCATCTATCCAAGAAAATACCCTACTATCAGTACTGTGACATATAACCAAAGAATAACAGAGGATGAAATGCATCTCCGTCTCGGCGCTCCGTTATCAGGCGTGGGATAAAAAACCCAGATGGTTCTCGCCCGCACGTGTTGGAAAAAATGAAAAAGTTGAAGTTGTTGATGGAAACCGAACTAGTTTGACATTTGAAATAAATTGGAATGAAAATTTTGCAAGGAGATTCGATGTGGAAAGTGCAAGTCGTATTGTGCGCTCACAGTTCAAATAAACCTAACTACCAAACATTGCGAACCTTCAGTCGGATCCTCGCCTCACGCAAGATATCGATATTCAATTATGGTCGAAGTGTACGGTGGAACAGAATACGTTACTATTTGAACACACAACACGAGGACGTGTTGATTTTTGTTGGATGGCCGAAGCAGTAATAGCGGGTTGGATTTGGAATCCGGTAGCAGGAGTTCGTACATGAGAATGCATCCAAGACACCAAACAACACCAACAAACCAAACAAAAAAAAAAAAAAAAATTCACACGATGTGTCTTTGAGGGACAAGTGCAGCTGGTACTTGTAAAAAGTAAAAAGCGTTTCCACTTCGCAAGAATCCGCATTTCAGGTTTTTCAGATGGCTACCTTGATATGATAATACAAACAGTGGACGACGAGCATGTAAAATAAGGATTTGAATACACAAGATTGGAATAATGTCATTAAGTTGGCATCTGAATGTCTACTGTGTGAAAGTGTATACAAGTGTTGTCAGTTAATACAAGCTTGCATCATTGTACCCGGAGAAGCCACGGCTAAAGTCCACCGAGGGACTTGACGAGGGCTGACTGTGCCACTGCTACGTGAAATCAGGTGATATGCTTTGTTTTATGTTGGATGAATGTCTTGAAAGAATTAAGGACACAATACATAGTTTGTGTATCCGTACCTAATATGTTTTGGTCACTTACAATATGATTTAGATAAAGTTTGAAGTATAGTACTACTTTGGGATCATAAGATTGACTCATACAACCAATAATAAAATCTAAGATAAAATATTGAGACCAAATTAGGTAGTTAAGTATGTACCTACCTTAATTTGAAAAAGTGAATTGATGAATTAGTTATTATCCTAAAAATTTTGTTATAGACAGCTGACAGACTACTATCATAAGTTACCTTAACTTTGGTTATGGTGCCAAGATAACTAAAGGAAAATTGTAGTATCTAACAAGATCAGTAGTCATGTGATATAGTTACAGTTATGTCATTTTAAAATCCTCTTAAAAAAAACAGTAATGGAGTAACTAACTAATTACTTGGTATCTGCGTAGTCAGGCAGGGCAATACATTATGAAGTTATGAGTTATTTTATAAAGTAAAAATAAACTTTTTCTTTTGTGAAAACAATGGGATGGACACCTTTTTGTGATGATGATGTGATAAAGCTATTGAACATCTTGCCACCGTCACATATCACAATCATGTTCAAAAGTTTGAGTTGAAAGAGTTTTGATGAGTTTTGATAAGAAAGAAATAGTTGCTCGGTAGTGTAAGTTTAGAATAAATTATGGTTCTAACTATAATCCCAAAGGATGTGGATTATGGATTTGATAGTATGATTAGTGTCATACAACTTTTATCATATAGAGTGAATAAGATATGGGTGATAAAAGGTACCGATGTTGACCAGTCAGACCTAGTTGATAATGATTGATGATTGATCACAAGGAGATCTAATAGTAACATTAAACTAAAGTTAATGAGCAATCAATCTGTGTTGAAGAAAACTGTATACTTGGTATTGTCATATTAGTGTGACTAGGGTAAAACAGTAACTTGCTACATGTAGGGTAAAAACACTTGTTTGCGACCAGTAGGGTAAAAGGACTAAATAGTGATCATTGACTAAAAGGAATTGTTTTCTTTAGACAAATGGTAAACAAAGCATCATAGTTTTGATTTCATACAGAATCTAACGTTTTGAAAGAGATTTATTAAATTTTAGTAAACTTGCTTTACAAGAGTTATTCAAAATCAGTGCAAGTATGTTGTTTTGTGACACCATAAGCATTCTCTGAGTGAGATCGGGAGTTTTTAATTTTGGAACATCTTGCTGTTCTTTAAGTTGCCGTCTACTCTCGGTTTAGAGAAATAACAAGTGGACATTCCGTGTTTTTGTCTTTGTGTCTTTTTTTATGTGTTTTAGATAAACTGGGTGAATGTGACGGTTGTGTGGAATACAACGTGTGAATATTTGGGCGGTGATGGGAAATTGCATCAATGCGAGATAGCGAGGACTGGCGCGGCGTCAGCTGCCTGCATGGGTTGGCGCGGCGTGGACGCGTCGCGGCTCCGTGTGCCGGGGCTTATGATGAGCATCATCAGTTATTGGATGGCAACATGATATAACAGGTGATCTGTATTGATTTCTTTGTAGCTTATTTTGATTACTGCTCACTAAAGCGGTAATTATTCCTTGTCAAGTTTGTGATGATGTCGCATTTGACATTTGATGGTTATTGTTGCAACTTGCAATTGAATGCTGGCCTGGAAATGCCAACAAATAGTACTGAGTCAGAATAAGCCGATATCGGCAGTAGGAAGTATTACGTACTGTGTGCATATTTATCTCCCTTAAGTTTTCAACTTATTGACACCGACCTGTGTGATGCTGACGGACCTGTGTGGTACTGATGGACCTGTGTGATACTGACGGACCTGTGTGATACTGATGGACCTGTGTGATACTGACGGACCTGTGTGATACTGATGAACCTGTGTGATACTGACGGACCTGTGTGATACTGACGGACCTGTGGGATACTGACGGACCTGTGTGATACTGACGGATCTGTGTGACCCTGACTAGCCTGTGTGGCCTTGACTAGCCTGTGTGGCCCTGACTAGCCTGTGTGGCCTTGACTAATCTGTGTGGGACTAAACTGTGTGGGACTAAACTGTGTGGGACTAAACTGTGTGGGACTAAACTGTGTGGGACTAAACCTGTGTGACCATGATCAGCCTGTGTGGCCTTACTAGACTGTGTGGACGTGACTTTCCTGTGTGGCCTTCACTAACCTGTCTGACAAAGATTAGCCTGTGTGACATTAATCCGACTATGTGACAAAGATTAGCCTGTGTGACATTAACCCCCCTGTGTGACAAAGATTAGCCTGTTGAACAAAGATTACTTGTGAGACATAAAATGTTCGTTCATTACTTTCTCAATGAACAAAGATTTATTTTGTGAGACATACCTTAATGTTTACAAGTCAAACGAAACAATGAGCGATTCGAAGTTTAAAATGTATTGCGTAACTTGAGAAGTAAAATGTTTACAGTTGTTGGTCAGGGTGACCGATGCAGTATGGTGTGTATTAAGGTGCGACGTTTGTCCACAGTTGATGCGGAATTGCGAAGGTTGAAGAGAGTGCACACGAGGACGTGTGACTAGCAGGACGGCCGTATCGGCGCGGTGTATAAATGATTAAATGTGATCGATTTAAATAATTATTTCTCAAAAGATTGTAAATTGAGCGGGTAACACCGAATAGAGTCGTACACGTCATGGCGAGGGCTGGCAACCCTGGGCGGTGGCCATTAGAGGTACAATGCCGGTCGCGTCGCGTGAATTGTGTATGAAACTATTGGCTTTAATTCTACAATCTTCTATTACTTCGTGTTGTACAGTGTTACAGTGTTAATTCTAATAAAAGTGATTGTATTACAATATGTGCGTGATCATCTATCCAAGAAAATACCCTACTATCAGTACTGTGACATATAACCAAAGAATAACAGAGGATGAAATGCATCTCCGTCTCGGCGCTCCGTTAAATATATTAAATTTTCACAGTCAGAAAAGAGATTCCAACTTAAGGAAAGCTATTAGCTGAATTAAAAGTTAGTATCCACTTTAACATGAAATATTTCATGTAAGGGAATCGTACAAATCAAACATGACAACACACAGCTAAGGTTAGCCAACTTAATAGCCAGAGGTAAAATAACTTTGAACGGACTGTAGTGAGGATGACGATACGCTCTGTCGTTCTCGTTGATGACATAGAGAAAAAAATGACTTGAAAGAGTTCATTCTTGTATTTGAAATGTGCCCGTCTTTGTGGAATCCGAACGATAAATCTAATACGAGTAGGTAGGTATATAAAATTCTCGTGTCACGCTTTTTTGAAGTTGAACTCCTCCGAAACGGCTCGACCGATTTTTGTGAATCTCCGCGTGCATATCGGCTAGGGTGGAGAATCGGACAACATCTATTTTTCATCCCCCTACCCCTAATTTTTTTTTGCAGAACAACGTTTGCCCAGTCAGCTAGTCTAATATATGTAATTCTCGTGTCATGGTCAGTGGCGTAGCTAGCCCTTCCGGGGCCCCGTATCAAAATTTTGCCGGGGCCCCCCCCTCGACTCGAGGGTAAATATTTTTCTCAAAATAAATAAAAAAGCTAGCGTGAAATAAAACAAATATAATATATTTACATCGATTAATAAACCACATACAATCTATACTCTAATACCTCGTTTACATTCAGCTCATTTGAGCAGGAAAGTAGGTAGGGAAGTGGGCAGGACGAGTATGTGAACACGATACTTCTCATGCTCCTACCACTGCTACTTGCGCTGCCCGGCGCTCCCCAAAAGAGCGGTTTTTCAGCAAGTGTTGCCAATGCTACGGCAATTACCGTGTTCTACGGCTTTCAGGCCAAAAAATCACAAAATCTACGGGCTACGGCTGGAACCCTATTGCCGTAGCAAATTCTACGGCTTTTCGCAAATTTTCACAAAGTCAATTTTATTTATTGTTTTGCAAACATTTAACGAATGTTAAACCCTTAAAACAGCGCCACCAGGCTTATATTGATGTTAATGTAGGCTAATGAAAAGTATTACTCGTTTTGTGGGCATCAAATTCACTGCCGATGACCTTTTTTTTAGTTCGAGCGCTGAACCGATGGTATATATTGGCGTAATTGGATTGCTACGGCCCACACTTGATCCTTTCCCATATAAACACGGCTTTTTTTATCCAATGGGCTCCATTGACGATGCGATCGATCGATCGCACCGATCGATCGGTTCAAAAGTGCCACTCATAGCGGTAACATACACTACCGATCCGTCGGTGCGATCGGTCGGCAACGACGGATCGCACCGATCGATCGCATCGTCAATGGCGCCCATAATGTACACGGCCTTCCAAAAATTTTCATTGGCAACACTGCATTCAGCTCCGTCGCAGTAATATTTCGACGTCTGCCATTGCCGAAAGTCGAAAGCAATGTGAGTGGTAGGGCAGTATGTAAACACTACACTTCTCTCGATCCTGCCACGGCAGTATCAAGGGGATTATTGCCGACAGCGCGAGGAGCAGCGGTAGGGGCTGAATGTAAACGAGGGGTAAAATTTTAATCTTGAGGCAGCTCTGTTTCATTTCGGGAGAACTGAACGCGAGCGCAGACTCAATAGCCTATGTGATACGACAAGGCAGGGAATTTTTTATTCGTAACTCATATTCATCGGTGGCAAAAACCAGCTCTGGTATAGCATAGCTATATCTCGGCATCTAACCAAAAGAATGCCGCTTACCAGTCCTGGCCATCCGCGTGCACGCTTATACTCGTAGATCTATCCACCCCAGGGCTTAATAAAAAGTTCAACGCTGCCATTTGCTAACCAGGAGGTTAGCAAAGAAGCAAATGGCTAAAAGGAAGGCAATATAAAGTTCATCGGCAGAATTGGGAAGCGAATGGTCGATTACCCCTCTGGAAGTCGAGAATTCTTACCGCTCTTCGTGTATTTCGATTTGGCCTAATGATTAGCTGGTAGAGAATGCAGTTAGCATTAAGCTCGCCATTTGTACTATAATATTTTATATTGTGGTCAATAAAGTTTACATAAATAAATAAATAAATAAATTCTGGTCGCTAGCTCAAGCTGCTGAGGGTAGCTTCTGTCGGTCATCTCTTCCACAACTGCGTAAATCGGACTGCGTAATCGGACTCCGTGGTTCATGCCACAAAGGGGAAAGCTGAACTTCTTGGCATCCTTTTTGCCGCCAACTCAACTCTTGATGATAGAAGGCCTCCGCCTAAAAACCTGTGAGAGCTCGTTGAATTATATTATATACTTTTTCTCAAAAGTCTGTCAGAGAGCTCTTTATAGCCCCTTGATGCCAAGAAGTTGAGAGAACCAGACGGTATTCACGCAATGGTGTTAAAGATGAATTGATTCCAGCCCCGGATCTAGGGGCAAACCGGGGCACCCGCCGCGGGCGGCAATTCACGGGGCGCCAAAATCATAATGTAGTATGATTAAAAATAAAAAACTTGCTGCACAAAGCGCCTAACATACTGAAGCCTGGTTGGTAGAACAAATAAATTTGTTAAAAAAAAGAGTTCTTATTGTCTTATTCACGAAAAATGCCAACTATTATTTATTTGTGAGTTTTTTTTTATCTTATTTCTATCACTATCAAGTTTCTGCCCCGGTTCAAAAAAATCGTAGATCCGGGGCTGGTTGATTCCCCGTCTTAACATGCTTATTCTCGCTATCTTATGCCACATGATACGTCTTCGTGGAAAGTTACCCTTTTTCATCCCGGCTAACTGCAGGCCTATAACGATAAGCCTATAGCCTCCCTGCTTGCAACGGTAATGGAGCGCGAGATTAACATGCAGCTCATGAGATATCTGGAAGATCATCAGCTGATCTGTGATCAACAATATGGTTTTTGGACGGTCGTTCAGTTGGTGATCATCAAATTTATCTTACGCATCCGTAGGCACCGTCAGGCTCTTGATCGCAACGGGGAAGTCAGCCTAGATTTCGCTAAGGCCTGTGACCGGGACTGGCACAGGGGGGTCTCACGAAGTTAACATCTTACGATCGCTGTGAGAGGTTATGCAGATGGGTAGCCAGCTTTCTATCTGAGCGACATATCAAGGATATACCTAGTAGAAGGTTGTTGATCAGATATGAAACCTATAAAATGCTGGTGTTCTCCAAGGGTCTGTGGTATCTCCTACGCTGTTTATTCTGCATATCAATGGCATGGCATGAGTGACAACTGTTGCTATGCAGATGACAGCACAGGGGATGCCTACTACACAGCCCCCCTTAATTCCTCTCAGTTACAAAACTTGCAAGTGGCGGATAGCAGGCTTAAACTTGTGTCTGAAGTCAAGAACTCTCTGGAGCAAGTCTCGGAATGGGGTTGACTTAATTTAGTCGAGTTCAACCCCACGAAGACACAAGTTGGTGCGTTTAGATACCACTAAGAAAACCCCATTTTTCATAGTGCCTCAATTCCAGGGTACCGCGCTCACCGTCACTAAAAGTGATGTAAGAGTGAGATTCTGGGAGTTGACATCTCGAGTGACGTGTAGTTTCAGCGTCATTTGGAAGCCAAGGCTAAGTTGGCTTCCAAAAAGCTTGATGTTCTAAACTGGGCTAAGGAGTACTTCACTGAGAAGGAGGCACCTGCTCATGCTTTACAAAGCTCATGGCCGAATTGAAGTTTCATCCACCTCGATGAGACCCATGGAGAACTTCTACGGTCTGATTCTCCCGATCAGTTTTACCACGCACGTGCTAACTGTAGAATGAGCTGTACTACGTGTAGAATGAGCTTCCTCTTGAGGTATTTCCGGAGCGCAGTGTCATGGGGTTGCCCGTTGCCGCCGGCACGGCCGCGCAGCACTCGGTGCCGGAGAGCATCATGAGTCGTGTAGAACGTATTTTTTTGTACATTAAATATTTTGTTTAAATTTTAATTAGGGCATTTAAACAACTGATTTTTATTATTATGCCTGTTTGTCTTCAATTCGTCGAGTTTCCAGATTTAGAATCATGGCCTCTTAAAGATAAATTGCTTGATGCTAAAGTAATTAATACATTAATACGATGAAAGATGGTCCAAAAAGTAATTTTATTGTTGATTTCACTTTTCGATGAAGTATCGATGCTTTCCGGACCATTTTTTGAATCATAATTATTGATTTCCGGATCATTTTACGAATTTTTTCTAAGGCGCATTGGGGGCCCCCTCAGCCTCGGGGCCCCGTATAATTGATACGGCTGATACGGCGGTAGCTACGCCCCTGGTCATGGTGTTAGAAGTTGAACTCCTCCGAAACGGCTCGACCGAATTTCGTGAATCTTAGCGTGCATATCGGCTAGGGTGGAGAATCGGACAACATCTATTTTTCATCCCCCTAAATGTTAAGGGTGGTCTACCCCTAAATTTTTGGCATTTTGAACAACGTTTGCCGAGTCAGCTAGTATTATATAAATACTATTAAAAAGAATGAAGACCTCGACAAGAGCACAACCCTCGGTGCCAAAAACTGTCATTTCCCGGGATCTTTTTTAATTATTAGATAATTCTCAATTCCACACAGACAAAGTCGCGAGTAGGAGCTAGTCCATAATATAACACGACTTACTCTAGTAAATTCAACGACGTACTGATGATGATATTATTGAAAATGTAATAGCCCAATTTCAATACTTGCGATATTGCGATACTAGGATTCATGTGCTAGGATCGTGATAATATTGACAATGTAATATCACAGTATAAGGATCTACAGTATTCGCTCTTCATACAAACGGTCGAAACGCGCGCCATACCTACGCACATCGGAATAAGTGTAGTATGGGAATTATCTGTGGCGAACGAGCGCGGGTTGAGCCACGGCCGAGGCCGGGCGGCCCACGGTACAAATAATAAATTGTTTTAGTTTAGTTCCTTACTGCGGCTGTGGTGGCAGTGTGCGGCGTGTGACTTAAAAAAGTATTTAATAAGTATGGCAAACAGGAATACAAGATATTGTGCGGTTTTTGGGTGTTATAATACGACATTAAGTCACCCAGGAATATCATTGTTTAAATTAGGTACCTGGAGACTCCCAAAGGTAAGACTATTTTTATATAGGTACGTACCTACAAGTACGTATTATATAGTATATATAATACTATACAATATAATATAATATGTAATACATACTTGTAGGTAGATAGACATATATAATTACTGTAGGTAAGTAACTTGTAGGTAAGTAGGTATTGTATAATTATTGCGTCATTGATTAATATCAACTTTATTATTGTATTGTAATTATTAATAAGAAATCAAATTATTATATTCAAGGTCTTCGGTCCTGCCGAAGGAGATCAGTGCATGTAGGATAAATAAATAAAAACAAGTACGTATTGCAATAATTAGGTACCTAAATTGTTTATTTTTCATAAGTCCACCGACTAAAATGCCTAGATTTATAAATAAGGGGCTAAAAAAATCAAATGGTTGATTATTATTACTTTTGCCGTATTGAGGCGGCTTAGAATACTAACCCCAATCCCACGCCGGATGGGTGTCGTAAAAGGCGACTAAATCCGGCCCGCTGGTGGTAGGGCCCCTCGACGGATTATATTGGTAATATTGATTTTAATTGGTAATTAATACCATTATTAGGTACTATTATTATATCTCCATGGGGTTCGCCTGGATAGTTACCACCCTTGAGTATGATGAGTCAGCCGCCAAATGACTCGTCGTGTTCCGGCTGGGGGCTTGAGAGCCAGTTCTTTCTTTCTTCTTCTTCTCTCTTTTTTAGCCGGCAACGCATCAGTGATGCCTTTGGTGTTGCTGGTGTCCATGGGCGACGATATCCACTTACCATCAGGTGGATCGTCAGCTCGTTTGCCGGCTATTTAATTTAAATATTTGCGTCTAATTTGTCATTAAAACGTTATTGCTGCTTGCATGGGCGTAGCCAGGGGGGGGTTTCGGGGGTTCAAACCCCCCCCGAAATGTTAAGGACTAACATTTTTAGGTGCTAATAAACCCTTAAAAAACATTTTTCTAGACGTCATTCCGAATCGAATGAGTTATCGCACATATTTTTGGGAGCTTTATTTCTATTAAACGTTTTTGAACTTTATCACTACATAGACTAACAATAGATGGCACTACATACGTCGAGAGAAAAAATAAAGTCTCAATTTTCTTTAGGGTTATTGTATGTACTTTTTGTCGATGTCTTTTCTTGAACCCCCCCCCCCCCGGAACTTGAACCCCCCCCCCCCCCCCCCCCCGAAACTAAAACCTGGCTACGCCCATGGCTGCTTGCTACTGTAACTTTGATTTCAATGTTATAAATTAATTTAGCAATAGGTATAAAGTTTATAGAATCGGACAGTTGTACCTTTTTTATTTACCTTAACCTGCAAGAAGAACTCACCATGCCCTAAGAGTCTCTGTCTCTAATACAATACTGAAGGCTTACGAACCTTCACAGTACTAATAAAAACACAACATATATTTTTATGGAACACTTCCTTTTTATTCACAACTAGCTGACCCGGCGAACTTCGTATCGCGCCAAACCATTTTTTTTTTCTAAAATAAAAGTAGCCTAAGTTACTCCTTGTTACATCAGCTATCTGCAAGTGAAAGTCCCGTCAAAATCGGTCCAACCATTTCAGAGATTAGCCGGAACAAACAGACAGACAGACAAAAATTGTGAAAAATGTTGTTTTGGTATATGTACCATGTATACATCCAAATGCACTTGGTAAAAAGCGGTTATTTTAATATTACAAACAGACACTCCAATTTTATTTATTTGTATAGATATAGATATAGATGAATTGCATTTATTAAAATAGAAAATATAACATTTTTATATCGATGCAAGAAAACGTATTTGCTGTAAGTAGCCAAAACCCAACTTTTCACCAGAGCCAAAAAACTTTTAAAAAATTAGAAAAAAAATCATATCTTTTTAATTATCAGTGACAGAAACATGAATTTTGGAACAAAGTTTTGTTAAAAAAATACTCATGAACAGCAATGAAAATATTTTTGTTAAAGTTATTAGCAGTAGGCTTTTCACTACTTACAGCAATTGACTTTTCATTTTAAAACCTGAAGAACGTCGTAAGTATGTTAGTGACTTCTATGGAGATAGCTAAGTTTCGTATATTTCCAAACATTTAAAACGCTGTACTTGGAATATTTAATTAATTACGTACTATTGAAGAGATGTAAGACTAACTCAAAAAAAATACTAATACCACTTAATTGTTATAAATAAAGAATTGTTTGAATGTGTGGTACAAATAAAATGCTGTAAGTTTATTATTTTGTTTATTATTATTACATAAAAATGTAACCACAATACTACTGTAAGTAGGGATAAAAGGAAGCGCGGGCTAAAATTTGTCGGCGTAACCAATTTCGTTGTAAGTAAAATGTCACAAAACAATGCCTTAAATGTTAAATTTTTATACAATTCCTACCTTAAAAAATTTATTTTTTCTTATTTTCTAAGTATTTATAACTCGCTAGAATGAAGTAACAAGGAATATATTTTTAAAAGCATCACTAGAAAAGTGTTGTAACCTTATGGCAAACTTAAATTACAGACTGAAAGAATGTTGTAAGTAATCTTGTATTTAATTCGCACCCCAAAAGAATGCTGTAAGTAATCTTTTCACATGTTAGTTTCATTCCATAAGAATGCTGTGAGTTACATCAGATGTTTAATAATAAATCGCTCTTTTGCTGTAAGTAAAACAGTGTTAAAACACCGTTTTTTTAGTGACTTACAGCAAATTAAATATGTAAACTTTTCAAAATTATACCCTTTTTTCGAAATTTTTGTCGTCGTAGCGATATGCGACCCAGACCATTCGACGCAGAAAAAAAATCTAAATCTAGCAGTGTATTCAGTCTACTTACGCCATTCTTGCTACTTACAGCAAATACGTTTTCTTACGTCGATATACAAAACTACTTACTAAGAAACTCAAGGCTTTGATAAAATTAAAATACTGTCGGCGGACAGCCCTAGCGCGCGGCCACTGTCCGCGCGGCCGTAGGCATGTTTTTCGAGAATCGGCCCGAGTTAAGTTACTGTTAATTCATATATTGTGGTAATATGCCCCAATGAGTGGAACGCAGATTTAACCATTGTCATGAATGTCATTATGTCAATGTCGAATTGTCGTTGTCTTCAGTGTTGCCAGATAGGGCTATTAAGCGCCAATGGGGCTATTTCCGTTACCGAGCGGCTATCATATTTTACCAGTTGGCTACGTGTAGCCGCGAGGCTATATTTCAGCGCTCGGCCTAAAAAAAAAGGTCATTGGCCTTGGATTTCTTAACAAAGTGATATGAAATTGACTGCCGATGACCTTTTTTTTAGCTCTTATACTTCGAACCCTATACCCTGTTCACAAATCTTAGAGACTAAAATTACAACCACTAATGTCAAAGTTTGAAATAATGATGCTAAAGTGCAATCTACTTTTCCGGTTTTTTGAATCGTAAACTATGTCGTAAGAATAGTGACCTATTAGTAGCGACACTCATATCTACCTAGATATTTAGTATTCGGCTTAGTTAGTAATATAGTACTCAATCTTATAATAATAACCAACCTATTGTGACGTGTGAAAACTTGATATCGATATTAGTTGTACAATTGCTGCTGCTTATTGGCCTATTATAATAATAATAATATTTTTTTTAGGAATTTCACAATTACTCCTGAGCAACAAATAGTGATGGCCCTAGAATTCTATGCATGTGGCTCATTCCAACGTTACATCGGGGATGCTGCAGTGTGCTTAGTGCGAGTTGCATCGAAGAGTTCTCGTACCTCGTTAACGTCAACACATGACTAACGAGAAATTGCGAGTGCCAGTCTCAAAACGTGACGTGTGTAATTCCACGTTAGTTCACTGAAAATATCTATTATTATGTTGGCAGCAAAAACGTCGTTAAATCTCGTTAAACGTCGTGAAAGAACCCAACCAAATTGAAAATAATACATTTATTTAGTTGGAGCAATAGTATCAAGCTACAATTAAAATAGTGGTGTTATACTGTAGTTTACTTGCTATCGTGCTATAGATTAGTGTTTTGGTTGTTTGTTTCATATTAATAAATATAATTTTTTTCAGTACTTACTTATCAATCTTATTATATTGTGGCATTTTAAGCGAGAAAACAGGCAATATTAAATAATGGAACATAGCTACAGTGATAAATTTGATATGGAAAAGTTTTTGTGTGGTGAGGTTATGTGAATGAAATTTATTATTTATTTATCAAGCTCAGATCAATAATTAACAAGTTCACGATTGGTGTAATATTTATTTAATAGGACTTATATGTTTAGGCACAGTGACCTTTGGCTGTAAATACTTATTCACGATAAACATCAAATGGACAAATCATGTCTATTTTGAAAAATGAAAGTTTTTATGATACCTAACATATTACAATATGAGGAAGTGTACAAAGTAAGAAATGTTATGTTCCTAGTATTTATTCATATCTTTATATTTAAGGTACAATTCAAGATAGATGGCAGAGTATCAAACTTGTCTCAACAGCACTAGCGGAGACTACTTCTTCCAACAAAACAACAGCAATGCAACATTTTCCCCATTGTGATTTAAGAGTAAACGAGTAAAGAAATACGTATATAAAGTAAAAGTATAAACACAGCAACATGGATTTGAGAATTGAGAAGATATGTCAGAATAAGGTCGCTACAAAATATAATATACTCATTAATTTATATTACAGTGTATGAAATGTGAAGTCTATGACCATTGTAATTTACTCATTGGTTTTCTATTGAGATTGTAATTGAAGGACATTATGTGGGAGAAATAAAACTTTAAAAGACAGATTGTGGTTTTCTTGATAATTTTATTTTAGGAGGCATATTATGTTGAATATTAAATTAATGAGGCATTACAGCATAATTATTATGTGATTTTGATTTAAAGAGTGGAAATAAAACGTTGAACGGTAAATAATTTTTAATATAATATTTTTGTAATTCTTCTACGGGCAACAGTATTCAGCTGGATGTCAATAGTCTTAGTTGTAATTCAATCTTCCCCTTTTGTTACTGTATTCATCTTATTTGCTCTTCAACACCTTTCCTTTAATAAAAATATTATATTACAAATTTATTGTGTTCAGCAGTATATTGAAATCTTTTAAAACAAGGATTAAATATATGTATGTTTGTAAAACATAATACATAAATATCTATGTTTTATTTATTATATTATGCCTTTTTAAATTATTCTCTATCTATTTTGAAATAAAAAAGGCCCATATCATTTTGGCACATTGCAATGGCATGGCATAATATAGTGAAATACTATCAACAGATCTTGCTGGGTATATTGGCTTGGCAAGAAATTTTAAACATTATGAACATAGATATAATTTAGTATCTCAAAAGTGTAGGTACTGATGCATATGTACTGATACATAATGTTAATATAGTCCCAAGTAGATATATTGAATGTTAAGCTCACAGCTGGGTATTCAGTTTATGGGTTTATCAAATATGTAATTATTTAATATATATTTTCCTTGATCCTTGAGGGCTCGTATGCAAACGATATTATCACCTTTGGCAATATTAAGTTGCATAATAAAATAATTCATTGAGTCCATACTTGTAGACAATTTTAAATAAACTTATTTAAATCTTAACTAGGTAGGTAATGTAAGTACCTTTTAATTCCAAGAGTCCAAGTCAAGACACAATAATATTAGGTTTATCGAGTTCCTTGCAAGTAGATTAAAAGGTATTGTTTTTATAAATATCTCCTTAAACTTTTTAAAAGCTTGGTGACATTCGCCATTGGATTAGTGTTTATGTTTAAGTACTCTGTGACTGAGATTGCGTAGTGTTTAAGTACTCTGTGATTGGATTACCGGAAATTATTTCTCGCATGAACAATACAAATACTACTTAACAATAATTTTATTCACTTTAAGATTTAGTGGCCGCAAACATGCTCGGAGCAATTATAAATATCCAGTCATAATTTTCAAGAAACAGAAAAAAAGTGTAATTAACTTAATAAACCATCTTTTTATGATTTCACTTGTAAATTTCACGTGAAAACTTTTCGGTCACGTGGTCCCATAGTTTTCGCAAGCTACGTATTTGAACTGTCAAATAAAGCCACTCGCACTCGCGCAATGTTCGAGGAACAATACATTAACCACTGACAGTAAGACTTCACTCGAGTGAACGTGAGCGCATGAAACTCGCACTCGCGCATTTTTTTTCTTCACTTTCCCGCTAGATGGCTCTGCTTCGGTCCCATACAAATTTGCATTTACGTAGCGAGCCCGTTATGTCACGTAAAACTCGCACTAAGCACACAGGTGTCCGTAATCGAGTGTGTGTCGGATAATACATGAAGACATGGAGAAATAATAATAATAATAATGGTATTAATTAACAATTAAAACCAATATTACCAATATAATCCCTCGAGGGGCCCTACCACCAGCGGGCCAGATGTATTTAGTATGAATATTATTTAATAAACACAATTTTGTACAAAATAAATGTTTTATTTGCAAACTTTTCTACAAAACCCTAATATAAAAATTCCTTATTTGCACTTGTCCCATTTTTTTGTCTTGAAGAATATCAATTTGTAGTTGAAGTTTCATTAACTCAAGCTTATGTTTTTCTTCATTGTGTCTCATAAGCTGCTCGTGAAGTTATTTTTGTTGGCTGATGGCCACAATCACAACTTAATGGGCGCGTTCCACTAGACGCTCACAACGCTCACAACGATCAAAATTCATACTAATTTGATCGTTGTGAGCGTTGTGAGCGTCTAGTGGAACGTGGCCAACATCACAATCATATGTCGTAGAGCCGAAACGTCAGAAAGGCTGACACTGCTGACAGCTAGTATTTTGTGTTGCCATATCAAAATATATTACCGATTCATTTTTAAGGAAAAATATGGAACCTTAAATTTGCAACCCTATTAACTTTGACAATCACGAACAATTTCACGGTGCAACACACAATTGTTAAATACTATTGTCACCGTTATTGTTACCGCTAAAGTTAACTTTGACGGAAACTATAACAGAGCCTACTGTGCAAAGTCTCTAATTTGTGAACGGATTGTATAACTTTACAGTCCGTTCAAAGTTATTTTACCTCTGGCTATTAAGTTGGCTAACCTTAGCTGTGTGTTGTCATGTTTGATTTGTACGATTCCCTTACATGAAATATTTCATGTTAAAGTGGATGTCGACTTTTAATTCAGCTAATAGCTTTCCCAAAGTTGGAATCTATTTCCTGACTGTGTACATTTCATGTATTTTATTTCTGATTGCACACAGATCAAAATCTCCTAACATCTTTTGTTGATTTCGTTTTTTCGAAGTGAAAATATTTTTTGGAATGTAGAAGCAGCAACTTTGCCTTCCTTGGTAATGGTGCTGACAGTTTTTTCAGATATACCTGAAATAAGAACTATCCGTGAACACTTATATTAAAAGCAAAACAAAAGAAATGCTTAACTAAATTAAAAAAAAACAGTTCATTTATAAATAGTCGGCATGTTTTTTGTATCGATACAAAATTCAATTTAATTCTATGGTCAACTGAATTGTATGTTGATAAAAAACCATGACGAGCTATTTTTTAATAAACTGTAACCGCATACATCATTTTAGTTGGACACTACTACGAGGAAGAATAATAACTGGTAACACTATTTTTCCTATCTATCATGGCCGCTACCCGTCAACGAACGAATAAATGGGATTAGAGGGACATTTTCAGCTTTTTCCTTTTTACAAAAATTACGCACTGATAGAACATTTTTTCTACCACTACTTTGTATCCTTTTTGACATGATAGAAGTTAAAAATTATTAATACAAAAGAAAAATCCAATAATATTGACAGCAGGAAATGCCAATCTAGTGGGAAGGTACAATGACAGGTGTCAGAGGTAAAATAACTTTGAACGGACTATAGATGGGGCTATGTCAGGGCTGGGTGAATTCGCGAAAGTCGTAAAAAGCGATGTTCCGCTTGATAAAAAAATTAATTTACTACTTTTGTAAAATTTTGTTTTGCTAACTGCTTTTATGCATATTTTTACATAAGGGCCTACATATAAGGTTACATAATTTCAAGTAATTTATATAAAAAAATTGAATAACACGCCCGAAACATCATTACCATTTGAAGGAAAATTGCTGAAATTGATATTCCAAAATATTTTTTGAAAAACCTGCCTTACACATTGCGTGTTTAATTTTATATTTTGAAACAATATATAAACATGTTTAGGTACATTATAACATATAATATTATGGAATCAGCATTGCAGAACTAGTAAAAAAATCAATTAAAATTTTGTCACGAAAATTCGTCAACTCCATGTCAGTACCGTCAAACGTTATATTTCTCAAATGTTTTTTGGGCTACGCTATAAAGTACCCCTCGTTTCTCCTCGTCTGGTCCATTGTAAAAAGTGGAACAGGCCAACTTATTACTGTTTCATGGAGAATTTATTATTTATTACTGTTTCACGCCTTTAGGCGTTTTAAGCGTGATCGGTGTGACGAGAACTGGAGTGCCTATAAATATGCACGTAACCGCTGTAATCAAATGGTGAGAGCAGCAAAGCGCAGTTACTTCTTTGAAAATCTTTCTGAGTCTTCACCGGCCTGTATTTGGAAGTTTCTCAATACATTTGGCATAGGTAAATCGCCTTCTGAGGCACCTCGTATGCCATTTTCCCTCGACGATCTTAACAAGCACTTTGCTGCTGCTCCTTCCCTTTGTCCTACAATTAAGTTGAATACCCTGTCGGAAATTACTTCCATGGCCAGTCATAATCTCATCCCTTTCTCTTTTACACAGGTTTCGACTGCTGAAATCCGTAAAATACTATGTTCTATTAAATCTAAAGCAGTGGGATGTGACGATGTGAGTCGGAACATGATTTTTCTTGTTCTTGATGAACTTCTTCCGATTATCGCTCATATTATTAATTTCTCACTGTTGACTGGTGAATTTCCTAGCCTCTGGCGGAAAGCTTTTGTGACTCCTCTCCCAAAAACTGCTAATCCCAGTCAACTTAACAACTTTCGACCTATTTCTATCCTACCTTTTCTCTCTAAGCCTCTTGAAGCTATTGTCCATAAACAAATGTCTGAATTTGTATTTAAATTTGATGCGCTCTCGCAATTTCAGTCTGGTTTTCGTCCGGGTCACAGTACCACTACAGCTCTTCTTAAGGTGACTGAAGATATACGCAGGGGAATGGAGGATAGACTTGTCACCGTTCTCGTTCTCGTCGATTTTACAAATGCATTTAATATGGTTGACCATGAACTCCTACTCGCATTACTTCATCACCTTAACTTTTCCTCTACTTCCCTTAAATGGTTTTCTTCCTACCTAAGTGGTCGCCAACAAGCGGTTCGCCTTGGTCATGATTCTTCGGACTGGTGTGAGCTCACTTCTGGCGTACCACAAGGTGGAATTCTATCACCTCTTCTGTTCTCTATTTTCATTAACACTCTATCTTCTTTGCTTAGCTGCTCTTACCACTTTTATGCAGACGACTTGCAAATTTATGCCCAAGCAGAAGTGCATTCAATTAATAATGCTATTAACAATGTTAATAATGACTTACAGAGCATTGGGAATTGGTCGCGTAAATTTGGAATAAAAGTTAACCCGGACAAATGTCAAGCAATAGTTATAGGCAGCAGTCATCAGTTGTTCAAGCTTGATATTAACTCCGTCACACCGCTCCAGTATGATGGCTCCGTCATTCCATTCTCCACGTCAGTCAAATCTTTGGGCCTCTATTTCGACGCACATCTGAGCTGGGGTTGTCACATCCGGGAAGTTTGTCGATCCGTCACCACTAAACTTTGTGCTCTCAACCGACTCAGAAACTTTCTACCAGTCAAGGTGAAAATAATCCTGGTGCAAGCTCTTATCTTCCCCATTATTGATTATGGTGATGCGTGTATGACTGATCTTAACGAGGATCTGCTCAACAAACTGGATCGTCTGATTAATAATAGCATCAGATTCATTTATTGCCTGCGTAAATTCGACCACGTTTCTTTGTACCGTTCACAGCTGAAATGGCTACAGATTCGACAACGTAGACATTTAAGGATACTTTCTACTCTCTTCTCTATCTTACGTGATAATCTCTCGCCATCGTATCTGAAGCAAATGTTTCAGTTCCTGACTGACACCCATGAGCGGCAGCTTCGCTCGTCCGAGACACTTTCTCTGTCTATTCCTGTTCACCGTTCTGGTTTTGTGTCCAATTCATTTGCAGTTCAAGCCGCTCGGCTTTGGAATGCGCTACCTGTAGATCTCCGAAAGCCTGTCAGCAAATTTACTTTTAAAAGGAAGCTTAAATCAAGTTTACTTTGAGAAGCAATGTAAATAGATAGTACCAACGTTTATCTATTTCGCTCCCCATATTATATAGTATATATTATGTATATATATATACATATATATATATATATAGATATATATGCATAATATTGTATATATGTATTTATAATATATTAGGTATATATTCTTAAATAGTATTGCATAATTATATAGATTTATTTGTATATGTACTTCAATATTCATTTATTTCTCTTTTTATACATTATGATATTGTATTATTTGTCAATTGTTACTTAACTATACTACCTTAATACCGCCATCGTTGTTTTGATACTTCCTGAAGGTTGACTGGCAGAGAATGCTTTTAGCATTAAGTCCGCCTTTGTTCCTTTTACTTTTTGTAAGGTTCAAAAGTTTAAATAAATAAATAAATAAATAAACAGCTTTTATTCATAAAAAACAACGACGTTCAGTACTTTGTCCCAATTTTGAATCAACGCCATTTACTGGATTTACAAGGTAAATATAAATTATACATTAATTTTAATACTCCACACGTATGTGTAATAGGAACATGATTTTCAGTGGCACAAAGAGTTTATAAATTAATTATTATCAAAATGAATTTTAAGCAAAAAAGAAAAAAATATCATTAGGGAACGTTCCCAAACCACGTGACACATTTAGGGGGGGGAGGGGGGTCTGCAAAACACCACGCTTGGTCACAGGGGGGAGGGAGGGGGTTAGGTTTTTGTCACGTGGTCAATATCCACTAAGGGAATCTCCCGCTTTCTCGAGCTATACTTATTCACCTCCAGGAAGTTTGCGCCACACTTTAAAGTTACAAACATTTTGAAGGTTGTTCTAGGTTTGTTCTACATTGTTCCAAAACGCCATAGGGCTGAGAATTAAACTTTCAGAGAAAATCCAAAAAACGCGAGTTTTGAGCTAGCACCGCACTTTCAAGGTATCGCGATTCTAACGCGACGATGACGATGCACAGAAATTGCCTTGAATGGCTTTGGTCAGAGACGCTCGCATAACGCTCGGCTACCACACGGATAGCTCAGCAGTCTCTTGCCGGTTCTGTGTATGTGCTTGAACTTTGCCTTGGTTATTTGCTTCTTTGAGGATCACAAAGCAGCATTAAATTTCTTTTTCAGCTGACTCATAATGGTGCCTCCGAGCACGCGCGCCTCTACCCAATCCTGATAAGAAGATTGCTTCAGGCTAATTAATGCAGTTTCAGTCAAACCAGGCCTGGGTTTTACCCCAACGGTTACCTACTACAGAGCTTGGAATGTAACATTCCATGCCCTGGAGTACCACATCAGCTATGAAAAGCGCGCAAGCGTCGAGATCAGCTTAGAAGAAACAAATTCCCCTCCACGGGAAAGACTGGCCCAACTTCACCCACATGATGCCACCTTACAAATAAATTTTCTTCGAACGCGATATTTTGGATCAATATAGACTAACTCTATGACAATCCAGACCAACCGTCAGAACTTCCTAATTTGTTTTTACGTTTGTGAAGAATATTTTTTTTTCGAACGCGATATTTTGGAACAATATAGAACAACCGCCAGCGATACCTTAAAAGTGCGGTACCAACTTCCTGTACATTATTTATTTATAAACGACCGTTTACTCTATCGCTTTTAAATCTCACAGGTGGAATCACATAGATCAGCACTATATTGTACCTATATAGTGCTGATTGAAAACTGACTTTGAAAATTCTAGTCTCAGTAGTTTCGGAGATGGGGGGGGGAATGGTCAACTTTCGCTTTCAATTTTCGTTCTTTCTTGAATAATCTTAAAATTATCAAATAATAAAATATATTTGCGATCCTTACAACAAGCCCTTTCATTTGACACAAGTGACACGACACGATACAGTTTACAAAACAGTTTTTTTTTAATTTTGAATTCATGATTTTTTTTTAAATAAATACCTTCGTCTTTGGGTCACAAAAAAAGAACTTGAGCATCAAATTTAAACTCATTTTAGTCCAGTAGTTTCGGAGTAGCTTGTTTTTAGGGTTCCTTCACGAACAAAATCAAAAACCGAACTGTTTTAGGATCACTCACGTCGTCACGAAATTATTATTTTCAGGGTTCCGTACGAAAAACGGAACCCCTATAGGATCACTCGTGCGTCTGGGGCTCTGGACGACCGCCGTTCACAGCCAATTTACTTCGAAACTACTGCTCCAAATGAGTTGAAATTTGGTACTCATGTACTTTTTTGTGACCCAAAGACGAAGGTATAATAAAATTATAAAGTAAACAACTGAATTGTGAAAAAAAAATTAACGAAATCAAAATTAAACAAGAACTGTTTTGCAAACCATCTCGTGTGGTATGTCAAATATAATCGAAATTTTACTAACAAAATATAACTGACTTCAAAATAACTCAAAAACTGCTTGTGAGATCTCGCTCATATTTATGTGGGGCCACATGACAAGCACCAGCTTTCGACTAAAAAAGAATCATCAAAATCGCTTCACTTAGTCGAAAGTGCTGAGGTAACAAACATAAAAAAAACAGTCGAATTTAATTCGGTAAAAAAGGCTTGTTGTCAGGATCTCAAATAATATATTTTAGTTATAGTTCTACAATGGAAAGTTGTAAAATTATTCAAGAAAGAATGAAAATTAAAGCCAAAAATTTACCACTTGTCTTACCTTTGTCTCCGAAACTACTGACATTTGAATTTAAAAAAAATACAGAGTTCTTTGCTTAAATATTACAGGAAAAATAAGTCAATGGTCTTAAAAAAACGGCAAAAATAAATAAAATTGGAAAATAACGGTAAATACATAATCAACTTACGAAACCCTCTTGTCAAGTTTATTTTATTATAGTTCTGCAATAGATACTAATTTATATTATTTTAACTGTCTGCAAAAAAAAATTGTCACGTGAAAACTAGGGGGGGAGGGGGGGGGGGTCTTCTTATATACCACGGTTGGTCACCGAGGGGGGGGAGGGGGGTAAAAAATGGTAAAAAATGGGTCACGTGGTTTGGGAACGTTCCCTTACCATATGCATCATTCCCATTTGTTTTTTTGTAAATGGAAATGATTTTGTGTGAATGGTAATGACGATTGGAGATTTTGAAATCAATTTTGATTGAGTAATGAGACCTAGCAATTTCTTTTTCAACGATAGATTTTTGATAAGTGTGTTGTAAATTAAATTTGAGCTACAAGTTGTTGGTAAAGAACCTACAAAACTTTTTAATTTTGCAATATCTTTTTAGTAAAATAAATTATAAACGAAAATTTAATGCAAATAAAGGCAAAAACCGTTAAGAGAAATAAAAAATTGCTAGACGGAGGAGATATACCGAAATCAGAGGAAATTGTGCATTGTACGAAGAGGAGAACAAAGACAGAGATAAGAAGAAAAGTATTAGTGAAAAGAAAATAAAGAAAAGTTTCTGAAGAAAATTCTCTGAAGAGACAAATAAATAAAAGTATCCTCGCAACAAAGAGAAAAAAAACGCGAAGCTACCAAAAGACAAAACAGACAGAAAAGAATAGATAAATAATAAGTTTATAATTACTAAACCAGTGGTTCTTAAAGCATGAGATAAGAAAAAAAAATGAAATGAAATGAAATAATCTTTTATTCATGTCGATTTCACTGATACACTTATGAACGTCATTTTTTTAATCTAACAGCATTTCGGAACGGTGCTTTGTCATGGAGGAGAAGAAAATCCTTAAAGAAACTCCACAGCACATCTTTTAAAATAATGAAAAATTACACAAGATGTTCTAACTGACATGGAACTGGATGCATTACTAATTTACAGGCATCTTTGTCAATAATATATTCATTTATACTATAGTATCCTTTGCCTACTAGCTGGGATTTCAGAGATCTCTTAAACATTTGAATAAGCAAATCACGTACTTAGGTAATTTAATGTAAAAACGTGCACTGAGCCCCTTAAAAGAACGTTGTACTCTACGTAGGCGAAAAGAATCCGTAACCAAAAGTATGTCTGTTTCAAGTTAGATGATTTTTAACCGACGAAAAAAAAAGGAGGAGGTTCTCAATTCGACACCTATATATATTTTTTTTTATGTATGATCACGCAGAAATCGGCACAGGGTGGTCCGATTTGGATGATTCTTTTTTTATTGGATAGGGTATGTCCTGAAGTTGGTCCCATATTTTTTTGAAAATTTTATTCCTACCTTAAAGGTACGAAAATAGGGAATGATTGATTATTCACCCGTTTTTTACCCGGAATTTTTACATGTTAACCCCAATAACTTTGTACTGGATGATCCGATTTCGATGATTCTTTTTTTATTGAATAGTGCATACCTTGAGGTTACTCTTGTTTAAATTTCGAAACAAAATTTTACCCCTATAGGTACAAAAATAGGGGATGATTGATATTTCATCTACTACATTTTTACCTGGTAACTGAATCTATAATTCATAAAATCAATAATTTATTATTAATTTTAAGTATCATAGCAACTAAAAATTAAAAAATAATTACTTTTTAACAAAAAATAAAACCAACGAAAAAAAAACTAAAAAGCAAAAAATAAAATAAACCATTAGTATTATAAATTAAGATCCGAAATTAACAGTAAATAAATAATTTTGAGGCGGTGCCAAACCAATGAAAAAACAAACGGCGAAAAGATGTGCGCCGCGCTGCTGCTGCCGTGTGCATCGCATGCCACTGCCCTCATAATATTATGAATTTTATGTAATTAATTTTGGTTGTTTGTTTGGCACGGTCTCAAAATTATTTATTTACTGTTAATTTCGGATCTTAATTTATAATACTAATGGTTTATTTTATTTTTTGCTTTTTAGTTTTTTTTTTCGTTGGTTTTATTTTTTGTTAAAAAGTAATTATGCGTATCACTATTCTGCTTGAAACAACCGCCGTTGTTTTTTTATGAATAAAATATAATTGTAAATTAATAAATTGAGATGTTACTGTTAATATGTCTATTTTTTAAATCTCTCCCGCAGGTAGTGGCGTAATTTTAATTTATAAATGGTTCTAATTGCCCTTTTCTGCAAAACAAATATTGCATCAATGTCAGCTACTGTACCCCACATCAATAATATCAACATACCATAGGACATGAGGCTATGAAAGTGTGCGAAATAAACAAGTTTAGCAATTTCTACATCGTGAGAGCCGATATTATGATTGCCCCATTGTAGTTTAGAATCTAAGGTGACACTCAAGAAAACCGTGGATTTTTCCATAGTTATAATTTCATTATTTATAAGGTGAATCAAATATAAACCGGACTTTTTTTACTGGTCGCAGTGTGAAGTGACGCGCTTGGTACTGCTGTACGTGTTAAAGGGAACTGTCTCGTATTATTCCATTTGGTAGCAAACATTCTATATACTTCGTTTTTTAGCATTTATCAGTAAATTATTTGTAGTAAACCGGTGTCATAAACGAAACTGAGAACTTTTACATCGTCATTTATTTTATTTCTATTCGTCTTAAATATAAGAGAAGTGACATCAGCAACCAGGATAATGTCTGCATATTTCTTAATTTAATACGGTAGATCATTTGAGTATACTAGAAAAAGGAAGGGGCCCAGAAACTAGCCTTGTGGTACACCCATCACAGATTAAATCTCGATCATTTGTTATCATTTATACTAACACATTGGATTCTACTCGTCAAGTACGACACAATCAAGTTAAGTGAATTGTTATTGATGCTGTAGTGATTAAGCTTAAGTAGTAATGTTTAGTGTTCAACACAATCAAACGTCTTAGACAGGTCACAGAATACCCTTATGGGATTTTGTGAATTCTCCCAGGTCTCAAAGATAAGTTTGAGAAGCCTAGCACCTGCATTTGTTGTATTACGGCTTTCGGTAAAACCGTATTGCTCAGGGTGGAGTAAATTACAAGCGCTAAAGTGCTTCAGCGTTTAATTTAACTTAATTATTTTCGAATACCGTAGGTAAAATAGAAATAGGTCTGTAATTATTAAGGTCTGTTTTGTCCCCAGATTTAAAACTTGGTATGATCTTTCTGTACTTCATTAGATCTGGGAAAGTATCTAGATTTACACATTTATTTACCAACCTAGCTAAATAAGGGACTATCACATCTTTTATATTATTTATAATTTTAAGAGATATTCCCCGCAAAATTTCAAATTCATATGCCCCCCCCCCCCCTTTAACAGAGGTAATTTTATTACCATTAACTAATAATTCATATTTAGAATTGCGTAATTTATTACTACCAATCTCGTTACCAATAATACTCTAGTTAGTGGTTTTGCCTTGACATTTTTTATTTTCAAATGCAACTTAAAGACATAGCTATAATACACACGGCTTTAAGTATTTTTTTTGAATAACATTAAATTTTTGTCATTCCCATTAACAAAAAATCATTACCGTTAAATAAAAGTCATTACCAGGCTGTTAAATATCATTACCATTTCTTCTGAATTTTTTTACAAGCCAATAACTTTTGATTTGCTTAGCGAATTTTGAGGACTTTTGTAGGCTTACCCCGGTCATTCACATGCGCGCAAATGTTTGACATTTTTACGAATGTTTGCACATATGTGAATGGCGGTCAAGCAAATGGGTTCGCATATGAGTATACAAACCCATTTCCGCTTCCTCCCACACTTTGTTCACGAATGTTCAATCTTGCTGTTGTTATTATGTTGTTGTTATTCAAATCCATTTTCAATACAGAAATTAAATGGTAGTACGATTAGACGCCCCGAACCACGAAAAATTAAGATTTAAGTCACCTTTTGAGTCGTGTGCGCAACTGGTCGCACGAATGTGTGGGAGACTACACGAAGGTTCGAGGTTCGCGCGCTTTGATGTGCGACAAAAAACCGACACAGCTTGAAAACCTCGAATGCCTCGAAAACTTCGCATAATCATTCGCGAAGGTCGTCCCACACTTGCGGGTTCGCGTATTCGCGCATATGTGAGTGACCGGCATTAGAAAGGATATTTTATGTGCTAATTTTTTTCCTGGTTTTGCACGCATTTCCACATACTTTTAAAAAAAACCAACAAAATGATACAAAAACGCGAATTCACCCGGCTACACGCGCACTCCGGCAAAGCTATTCGAGAAAAAATTATGTGGCAACACTGGTTGTCTTGTTGTCAAAAAGTTGAAGAGTTGATCATCTTCATCGCTATTCGTTTTAACTTTATTGCGCGCTCCACACTCGCGCGAGAATCTCGGCGCCTGAAAAAAGAACCTACGAAGATTATGTGAATCGGTACCACATTCACGTTTCTCGTGTTTTTCTCGCCTTCTCGCGAGATTCTCGCGTGAGTGTGGAGCACGCATTATAAACTATACCCTATTTTTTAATTCCGTAAACCAAAATGACGTTTCCTGTGTTGCA
This sequence comes from Thymelicus sylvestris, assembly GCA_911387775.1. NCBI lineage: Eukaryota > Metazoa > Arthropoda > Insecta > Lepidoptera > Hesperiidae > Thymelicus > Thymelicus sylvestris. The sequence continues at coordinate 11,182,930 of OU426888.1, forward strand.
CGATTTTATTGCTTTTTAAATAGTGATGTACCGTAATCGGAAAGATGTTTACGATCTATGATTGTTTTCCGATATTTGTATTTGAAATAAATACAAAATGGTAATTAAAAATAAAAGGCAGATAATTCTATAGAAAATAATTTATTCAGACTCAGAACTATAACCGCTCATTTACATGCGCGTCTCACGGATCGTCTCCTGGTTCGTCCGTAAGCCACGCCCCCTATGCGCGCGAGCGCTATCTTGTGTTTAGACGTGCGTTGCGTTCAGATGCGTTCGAACATTCAAGAATGGAGCATGTTGACGTAATACATCGGCATCCATTCAGTGAAAACTTTCTACCATGATTTATAGGCAAAATACTCAATGTAGATTTTACTATGGATAGATTTCTGTACATTAGGCTTTTAAAAATAAAAGAGCTATTGGTGAAGGATTTTTTGAAATCTTTCCAATAGTTTTTGAATCTATTCATTACAAACAAACAAACAAAACATCAAAATTTTCTTCTTTATAATATTAGTTTCAATATACGAAGTTTTATTTTTAGTACTTTTAGGTTCATTATTATTATCATTCAGTATCATATTTTAAGATTTTTAAGTAATTATGATTTAGAAAAATACGATCCAATAGAACAAGTACAATACGTACATAGGTACGTATAACACTAGCAGCCGTTGTCGAATGAAGCGCGCGCGTGTAATCACCACGCGAGCGCTCGCGCGAGCCCCTTTGGCGCGCGCCCAAAAAACCGCTCCCGACGCGAGCCCTGCGAGCCACGAGACGCGCCGCGGTCTGGTCCGCGAGCGCCCTGTCGATAAATCTACAATCATTTTTATTCATATTTATTAATTCAAGATTAAATTTAATTACAATAAAGTTAACCGTTAAAAACAATAAATTTCTTACGATTCAAAGAACCGGAATCCTGAAGCGGCTCTAGCCATAAACAACTGGCAACATTATTTTATTTTGGCCTTTGAGAGTTTTGACATTAGCGCCTGTTAAAGGTGCGCGACTGCGAATGATCTCACTATTCGAATAATCTACGACTACTAATGTACGTATTCGACTTGAATATTAGTAATATACTAACGTTCGTATTCGAATGACGACTAGTCGACTGCTAAATTAGTAACTAATCTAATAGCCGCTCTAAGAGTCGAGTCGCTCGCGCATTCGACGCTGACGACTAGTCGACTGCTAAATTAGTAACTAATTTAATAGCAGTAATAATAGCCGCTCTAAGAGTCGAGTCGCTCACGCATTCGACGCTCACTCAGCAGTGTTGCCAACTTGGGGGTTTTCCACCTAAATTTGGGGGTAAGTTAGATGAATATGGGTATCTTTAGGGGCCATATTTTTTAGGAGCATACACTAGATGACTAGAGGTACAATTTTTTGACGCATGTTTCAATAGTTACCTTTTTTAGAGGAATTTTCTAGGGTGAAATTTTAATGCCGGGTTTTGTTACGTATTTAGAAGATCATTGATTGGGTTGATGAATTAATTCAATTTATCCTGGTGAGCTTCTTTTTCCTTTTACTTACTTAAATAAATTACTGCTTAGACATAGTGTTAGGGGGAAAGAGGGGAATTTCGAGATGACGCTGGGGGGGGGGATGCTTAGTCGAGGTTGGCAACACTGTCACGTAGTCAGTTGTCAGTTTGGAATGAATATCATTATTAATATGTATGATCGTTCACTAGACATGGCTCAGTACGCGTTTTCGTAATACCATAACTATTTATTGTTATTGTCGCCGATAAAGTGTTTTACTCGGTATATCAGTTTTACTGTATCATCGGTATAATCTTATTCTCTCTAATGCCGGTATACGGAATAACTGATTAAATGAATCCTTAATAGTGAACTTTATTGCAATAGGAATAAAGGCGATATACTGTTCAGTTGCATTTAAAATAAATATTTTATTCCTAACTCGCAATACCTCGTATTTACGAATAAATGGTTTCTCTCAATAAATAGTTATTGAGGCACCTGATACCAATAAATAGTTACTTATACTGTTTATCGTTTATACCGCCCATGTCTATCGTTCACCACTCCGCCGCCGTGCGGTAGTAGTCGCTTCCTTCAAGTTCATTCAATGGAATTTTTGGGCAAATTGATTTAAGACCTTATGTGATTACCAATATGGTCTAAAGTCAATTTGCCCAAAAACTCGACTTATTGCACTCTTCGTTAGGACGGCCGAGTTCGCCGTTCGCTAGCCGCTAACAAAGTTCCGAGTCGAATGAAAGGTTACTATTAGTACTCTGTGTCGACTCAAGTCAAATTAGTTACTAATTTTTATAGATTATTCGAATGAGTCGAATGATTTACTAAGTCGAATAATTCGACTGGAATCATTCAGAGTCGCGCATCGCTAGCGCCTGTCAAATCGGTTTGCCGAATTATAAAACGGAGCTCGAATTATTTGAGCCCTTCGTGGTTATATTACATTGGTCCGTAATTGTATTTAGTTGTTTCTCATAAATTTTGATAAATATTATTTCTTAATATTATATGAAAAATAGAGTTAAATAAAAAATTATATGGTTAGAAATTATTGTAGATATCCTTAAGATATGGATAACAAAAATGTTATTGATTATGATAAATCTTTAGAGTATTGGGCAGATATCCCAGCTACAATTGACGGAGTTTTAGGCGGCTTTGGATTTATATCAAATATAGATATTGAGGGGTCGAAAATGTTTTTGGACTCTATATTTTCCTTTAAAGAACCACCGTCTACTAACACAGCATTAGATTGTGGAGCCGGGATTGGTAGAATAACCAAACATTTATTAATTCAGTATTTTAAAAAAGTAGATGTTATAGAACCTGATGAGAAATTTATTAAATCACTTCTGGACTATGTTGGTGACGATAAAGCTAAACTAGGATCCTTGTATAAAGTCAGTTTACAAAATTTTAAGCCAGAAAAAAAATATGACGTTATTTGGAATCAATGGGTATTGGGATACCTGACTGATGATGACTTAGAATCATATTTAATATGCTGCAGGTATGCAAAACGTCAATGACTTCTTTGCAGCGGTATGGCTATATCAATGACAGTTTATTTAATAATAGCTTGCTTTCTTTACAGGAATGCTTTATCTACAAATGGTGTCATAGTGGTCAAAGAAAATGTAACATCCACTGGAAAATTAGAGACAGATGAAACAGATTCTTCAGTTACCAGGCCTCTTAAACAATACTTGAACATTTTTAAAAAGGCAAATCTAAAGAGGATTAAGCAGTGTAAACAAACAAATTTTCCTACTGGAATATACCCTGTATACATGATTGCCCTAGTTCCGTTGGATTGCACACTTTCTCAACAGACAAAGGAAACAAATGAACTAACTATAGTAAATAAAAATTTATAGTAAAAAACAAAAAAAAACTTAGTGTTTAAAGAGGAGTTATTTAATATATTTCTTTGTAAGAATTTTGGTTTTAAGTTTTATTTACACACAAAAGTGTAGTGTAGTTGCCTCCTAAGCCCTTAAGGGTCAACGCACATTTATTCAGCTCATTCTAAGATTCAGCTTTTGTCCATAGAAAACAGTGATTTTGTATGGAGACGTGTACGCATCCCTTCAGCTTTCGCGGCAAACGAGTAGAAAATGAGAACAAATGTGTTTTTATCTTGTAAGTGCTATAATAGAGTTCAGTGCTGTTCGGCCGCGTTCAGCGCTGATCCGCCGCGTACAGCGCTGTTCCGCCGCATACAGCGCTGTTCCGCCGCGTACAGCGCTGTTCCGCCGCGTACAGCGCTGTTCCGCGCACAGTCAACGTCACACGGCCGAAATAAAAATATCGCACATAGAACGGTCCATGTTGAGGGCACAATACTGCCCTCCTAATGATAAACAACGTATCTGACATTTTTCACGAAAACGAGTTATTAGCATATTCGTAATCAGCGAATTTGGCTGATTACGAATATGCTAACAACTCGTTTTCGTCAAAAATGTCAGATACGTTATCGTTAGGAGGGCAGAATAGTTACTAAATGAGTAGCTTAACATCTTCGCAGTATATTCAGCGCCGTACTCGGTAGATAGAACCGTTCACATTCTTATGACGCTATACGCGGCTGATCGAAGCAAAACTGAATAAGTGTAACCAAAATCGACCAAATTCGCGAAACGCGAATGGCGCTGAATAAGTGCGTTGACCCATGGTTGACCCTAAACATATCATGTCGGAATGGTGCTTTGTCATGGAAGAGAAGAAATACAATCGCATAGCATTAAGCAGTAGGTACAATGATTGGCCTTTTATTAAGGTGATCATTGACTGACAATTTCTTGTTACAAAATATTCCTTCCTAACAGGGGCCTAGCATAGCTACCTCCGTGTCGGCCGTATCAATTATACGGGGCCCCCAGCCTATAAGGGCCCCCACTAACACTCCCAAAAAAAAGCTCGCCAGCGGCATACGACCGCTACAGTTGGCACTACTTTTATATTTGACAGCTAACGTCGAGGGGGCCCTACAATAAAATATATTAATATGGGCTAGCTACGCCACTGCTTCCTAATCATAAGGTTCCTAACGATAAAATTTAAACATGCTATATTCATTGATCTGAGATGCTATGTTGTTCCTTGGGAACCTGATTTTAACCGATAAATTTAAATAATTTATTATAACTTTAACTTGAACCATATTTTATTTAATTTCTTATTTTATAATTAGGTAAATTAAACAGATAAATAATATTTAATGATAGTGTATATGTAAATAATGTATTTAAGGAGTCCTAGTTATAAATATGTTTTTTTTTTGTAAATTAAAAAACTGATTTAACCTATGGGTTAAGCGTAATAAATTATTATTATTACTAATAATACTTCAATACACTAGATATGTATTATGTAATATTTATTTTCAAATAAAGATAATTTAAAATTGAAATTGAAAAATAATACTTCAATATCTTAACCCAAAGATTAACCCTACAAAATTTGTTCCTTTAAAAAATTCAAATTAATTTTCTCTTAAAGTATCTATGGCGTTTAAAACAAGAAACCGTTGGTATGTAAAAGTTTAGTTAAGTACATATTAGTAAAACATTTCAGCTAATTTATTTCATACTAAAAGATTGCAATTTAAATGTAAACACGTCATTAATTATTCGAAAAATTTATTGGATTTCGAAGTTAGAATGAAACCTATGTATGTTGTTTTACAATAAAATTGTCTTTTTCCACGACACAATGACTAATCACATTAACTTCACAAATATTATGGATTATTAATAATGTAATCGGTAGATAATCAAATAAGTAAACTAAATCCTGTCTTCACTTAGATCGTTAAATTAATGTTATAAAGGCCTTAACATAAATATCTCTATAGAAAATTTGTTTCTTAGTTTGAACAGGTATTATTATTAATTTTGACAGCCTATGGCTCACGTTGAAACAAAATATGGTAGACTTTTATGTGCATCTGGATTGGGGGCCCACTTTTTTTCTTGGCATAGCAAATTGAGATTTATAGGGAATTTTGTTAAAAATTAAAGTAGGTAAACACTCATAAATTTCTGAAACGTGTATTAAAGATGTTATGGGCAAATATTTTAGGCCCTCAGTTCAGATGTATAAAGTAGCATAGTTAAGGTGAACATACGTCCCGCATTGGGCAGGATTGTCCCGCTTTGAGGCTGTCTGTCCCGCTGTCCCCCGCGAGATCAAAAAAGTCCCGCTTTGTACCAAATGTCCCGCTTTGGTATATATTTACTTACTTGTGGACATGAAAGTCATTGAAACTACGAGATTTATGCCCGCTGACCTTTTTTAGGGTTCCGTAGTCAAATGGCAAAAAACGGAACCCTTATAAATTCGTCATGTCTGTCTGTCCGTCCGTATATCACAGCCACTTTTCTCCGAAACTATAAGAACTATACTGTAGAAACTTGGTAAGTAGATGTATTCTGTAAACTGCGTTAAGATTTTTACACAAAAATAGAAAAAAAAACAATAAATTTTGGGGTTCCCCATACATAGAACTGAAACTCCAAAACAAATTTTTTCATCATACCCATACATAAATATGTGTGGGCTTCAAAAATGATATTGAGGTTTCTAATATCATTTTTTTCTAAACTGAATAGTTTGCGCGAGACACTTCCAAAGTGGTAAAATGTGTGTGTCCCCCCCTGTAACTTCTAAAATAAGAGAATGATAAAACTAAAAAAATATATATGATGTACATTACCATACAAACTTCCAACGAAAATTGATTTGAACGAGATCTAGTAAGTAATTTTTTTTACATATTTACGTCATAAATCGTAAACCGCAAAAAACATCGATCAAAGTTACAACGTTCGTTGTAACTTTTAAATTATGTTAATTGCTGCTTCGGAACTCTTCATGGGCGAGTCCGACTCGCACTTGGTCGCTTTTTATTTTTACCTATAAATACTACAGATTTTAGACAAATGGACGCCCCGCTCACTTTTAAGAAAATGAGTGTTTGCTTTAAGTTTTATCTAAATACCCTATAAATCTGAATTTGCTACGCCAAGAAAAAAAGTGGGTCTTCAATCCAGATGCACACTAGACTTTTTATTTTAATTTTTGCATACTTTCATCCGAAAGTCAAACGGCGCGGTGTACCTATCTAACACTGACTGAGCAGGGCTGGAAGACAAATTTCATTCTACCGAACTGAACACCAGTGATGTAATTTGTTGTGTTAACAATTTGCTAATTATCACAGGCAGTGGTTAATAAATAAACACTAAAATAAAGGATAGTATTTACATATTTTTGGAGACCATAATATCGCACCTTTGGTGGAACAAGGGCTCAACTGTACTTTTGTAATTTTACAGCAGAGCCATTTTAAAGTTTTTTTTTTGCATTCCGAGTCGTATTATTCGTCTTTGTATTGCTTCAAAGTGTTTGTTCTTTGCATGAGATACGACCCATTTATTTGTGAATATGGCCATGTACTTTGCAGGTTTCAAATATTTTTTTGTTTAATTTTTGTCATTTTACGTTTTTTTGTAAGATGTGCCCTTGTACCACCAAAGTGCGATATGTTGGTTACAAATTATATCATACAACCATCTACCTACCTACACACCTACCTTGTGTGAGGTAGGAATTAGGTACCATTTTTCACATTAGGTATCTAGGTATTTGTTTCTATATGTCTAATTCTAGGTCTCAGAACAATTATTATACCTACTCAAACGGTACAAGGTTTTCCATACCAATCTAAAGTGCGTCCAACGAGACGAGATAGACACATTAAAAAAACAAATCGTCAACACATATTTTTTTTTATAAAACTAATCATTGGCATATACCTACTATGGTATATATTTAATACATATAAATGAAAACCATCTTACGTGTCGTCAATATTATACCTTTAACTAACAAAGTTATAAAAATATGTTATGTAATTTCACACTTTATCAGCCGATGCAATTTTGTGGTATCGCACAAATAATTATTAAATAAAACAAGCCACCAAAAAGACGAGAACCAATGCAATACGTAAAAAATCCCTGCACATTTCTAATAGCGATGTTGACTTGAAATTCACAAGACTGCATATTTTTGTATCGTGCGGATCGTGCCATCGTACCACAATCGAAATTATAGCTTGCGATGGACGTGTTAATAAATCAAACACTGTCGTAACTCTTTAAGTTATTTGAGTAGGTACAGGCCAGTTTTATCTCGTTTCGTTGGCGGCACTATAAATGTAAACATATAAGGTTATTTTCTTAACACAGCTTCAGAAGACACACGGTCTAAACAATAAGTCATTTGGCTAAATTAAAATTAATCTACGCTATTCATAAATAACTTAGCTTTTGGTATTAATTTTGACATAGTAGCCTAGGGAACCCCTCTTACGGTCAGAAATACACTACGAATTTACAAATTGAAATATATCATAGCAAAAACAAAATGCAGCTCCTTTAATTAGGTTTGAACAAGACCTAAGTAAAGTTCTTTCGCTCAAATTTTAATAGTGTGTTTTTTTACTGCTTATAAATCAAGGGTGGGTTGGGTTCTAAATCCCTTCTAATTTTTCGGCAATTGTTAAAATACATAACATACATTTTTAATCTGTTGATTTTCAGTTACCCACAATATGAAATATGGCTATATCTATGACCTATGAGACTACCGATACTATTTGAGCGAATAATTTAATAACGCGTATCATTAATGAGGCATAATTCATTAAATACATTAAGTATTCGATAGTAGATTAGTTTAGCTACATACCTGAGATCCGCAGCGGCAGATTATATCGATTCATTTATGTATATCTTATTAATATAATAAATATCCACGCAAATTTCTAGTATCTAACTACCTAATTATTAAGATTTGTCGACACTTGATACAAATTTTCAGTATAAACCATATTTAACAAAAAAGAGACTGCTGTTTAGAAAATGACACATCAATATCTTGCAAGAAGATAAGTTACATACACAAACGTCTTTACATGACTGTCATGAGCCTATCTAAACTGTTCCGAACACGGAAGCAATAACACGAATATTGTAGTGATAAAAATCACGTTTCTGTCACGTTACATGGGCACCATACCGAGCATTAGACTCCTTCATGAACATTGTTTACATAGTCATAAATGAATTAAGTAAAAGGTGCCAAGCCAAGTCCAGCATTTCATTTTCTTTAATCTTGTGAGGAAAAAAACGCATTCCGTGTTTGGAAATCAAGCGGATCAAGCGTGTTTGGAAACATATTAGCGCATCTGTTTCTCAAAAATTAAGGACATTACATGCATAAAAATAAACGTTGAAATAGACTACGCTACAGACAAGCGTAGAAAGCTGTCTCTCTTTGTTGACATCATCAATACAGTTTATATTAAAAAATATTGTTAATTTTTTACTGTCGCTTGAAGTTTTATGTTCATTTTCTATTCTTCTTAAAATCAAATTTCTCCGGAACCATGCCATTTTAAACATTATTTATATGGAGGCTTTGGTAAATATTCTCACCTAAAATAAAATAGATTGTGAGCAAAGCAGTAGATATGTCATAGTTAAACCTCGAATCTCCGGCGCTCTGCTAGGATTGCCCAGTATAATCACTGAGTGAATCACACACACAATCAGTGTAGTCACTGGGCCACACCGATGGTATTTCACTTTCTGTTAGTCTTTTCTAAGTTCGACTAAAAATGTATCAGTTACAGGCCGAAACATAAATCTATTTCAGGGTTTGCCTAAAGGCGTTGGTCAATGCTGAGGTTAGACTAGAGTCTAAACAATCCTAGGAGCGCCGGGGATTCGAGGTTTGACTACATAAAACAGATATACAATACAAATAGTTGAGAAATATGGTTTTTAAGGAGTATTTCTCACGGTCCTGGTAGTAAAAAATTCAGATCCGCGTGGCTCAAGGAAGGTGTGTCAATTGGAAATCAATGATCACTTACTTAATTAATAATTCGTATTGCCAGTTAACCCGTTTTGTCGAATGTCGCGATTTTCAGCAGTTGTAGAGACCTTCCGATTGTTAACGGTAGGTAATTTTATACTGTAATTTTTAGTATTACAATGTTGCTACAATTTTTCCAACTCGAATCTATTTTATTAGGTAATAAAGTATTAGCATAATAAAAAATGCAAAGCTAAATATATTAAGGTAATATGTATTATAATGACTAGCGTGTCACTAATTTTATTGGTTGTGTAAGCATTACTTCATAAAAAACGTGTTTTATTATAGTGCTCCCCATTTAAAATATCAAATCCGGATTTTGTTTAACTCCCACCCATGTCACATTTCAACATTCTGGCTGGCATCACTAGTAAACTAGTAATGAAGAACATGTGATTGTGAGGAAACATTCACAGCTGAATGTTTTCCAAACCAATATTTTCATGGTGTGTAAAGTAGGCACATGTACAGTGTATATAGGGTGCGTCCAGATCTGGCGAATGTGCCGTGCGCGTGCCTTTAATGTTAACGCTCGCGGAACGCGCGCGGCGCGCAGCGCGTACGCGGCGCTTTCGTCAGATCTGGACGCACCATAAAGGTTACAACAATCTCATACTCTGAGTTGAACTAAACTAAGTAGGGATGTACAATAAAATAATTTATTACCTTATTAATTGTTACTTTTCCTTTTTAGGGCTTTCTAATACCATTTTTTTGTTAGGCTGGAAAGAGATAAGAAAGGAAAACATTTCAATCATTTATACATACTAGGTACCTACTTGTTTCATTGAAAAAAATAAAGTGATGATAGGAAAATTTACAATATGAAGAATTATATCATAACATGAATTTTAATACTAATTAATGTCAATAGAATGAGCAACATAAACCCCGATTTGGGCGGGTATCTGGAGGTAAATATTAATAGTCACCCATTTATTTTACGTGCATTTGATTTAAGACAAATTTAAATCTTGATGGAATATTAGTATTGCTTAACCCAGAACGTTAGTAGACTTTTCAACTGGTATTATTAATCAAGAAAATATAGGATAAACACAACATATACATTATTCAGAATGTTACATAAAAAACATGAAAATTTACCTCAAAATATTGATGGTATAACAAAACTCCATATACACATCCAACTGACACTAACATCTGAATGACTAGCCAAACAATGACATTACACACTTGAGCTTGTCCAAAGAGCTCTTTTCCATTTTTGATGCACAACATTGATTCTGTAACCATTATGGCTCCATACACCCAACACTGAGTGCCGACTCTCTTACACTTAGGATCCGTAACATATGTATAATATTGCCTGAAGAAATAACAGAAAAAAATGGTTAAAACCTTTCAACAAAAGTCAATTTTATGAATTATTACTCGTTAACTACATAAGCAGAGCCAGCGTTAGGGGGGGGGGAGGTGGTTGAGTGGTGTACAATGAATGATGCTATGGTAGTTCTCTCCTGATGGTGATTACTCAGCTATGTTTCAGTAGTTTGGGTTCTGTGATAATAGATCAGTCAGATCAGTGGAGTTTTTTCTTACGGAATTATTTTTATTTAACTTATCTTCATGATGATGTAGAATCAAATGGTACTCACCTTACAGATGGAGCTACAATTACTCCAATGAGACATAATCGAGCAATGACTAGAGGGTGCGATGGAGGCATCTCAAATATGTGTTTCAAGAAAAATGTATTTAGCTCAGATATTTGCCAAAATACAACAAGTTGGCTAAGAGCAAAGAATCTCATGTAAGTTATTGTAGGATCCAGCCATCGAACAGGTGTCCAGTGGACTGGGGTGAACTGAAGAATTGCTCGCTTTATTTTTCCTGTTGTGGAAGAAATGTCCCTGAAACAAATAGCAATGTGTTGCGTACCTATAAACATATAATATAAATTGTCAAATAAAGTATTCAGAATACAATCACACACAAAGACTAACAGTTATTATTATTTGTCCTAGTGTCATGCAAAATCTACTGGACCCAATGCTACTGTTTACAACGACACTTGGATAGAAATAAATAACGTCTTTGTCTTTGCATTGCAGTTAACAAAATTTTACAAGATTTTAAGAGCAAAACTTTGTAGGTACTTGCATAAAATAAGTAATAATCCAAAATTTAAATTTAAAAAACCCCCGATTGTTTTATTTATATTAAACATACATACAGCACTTATATGTATACTTATAGATTAAGTCACCTTTCAAACAAAAAAAAACTAGATCAAAATTGGTTCACCCATTTGGGAGCTACGATGCCACAGACAGACATACAGATACACAGACACAGATACGTCAAACTTATTTACACCCCTCTTTTTGCGTCGTGGGTTAAAAATGATGATGTAAAAAAAAAATTTTTTTCAACTCACCTTATGCTTACCCATTTGTACTCTCTCATTTCTAATGCTTTGCATATCTTTAGGCCACACCAGATCCCTAGACCATTGCAAATCAATACATCTAAAATTATTGAATCCCACCAGCATTCCAGAAAATTTGGTAATAAATGAGCAAATGCAATTTCTGTTATTTCCCACATAATGGATATGGCCCACAACAGTCCGGTGTGTCTAAAGAGTATGGCCTTAAACATCCAGCCTAGAAAATGTCCCCAAGCAAACACATCCAAATGAGACCATATTTTTGCTACACTAATATCTGAGCAGTTCACAGCATACTCCTAAAAAAATACCAGAAAAATACTTTAAATTATATATTTTTTTTGCTTATGAGATTATACTATACATACATATATTTTTTTTTATTAATATATTTCATTGACATGAAATAAAACTTACACACCTTATCCATATCAATGTGAAAGTTCCTGAGATTAGGGTCAATCCAATACATAATTTCATACACAGTCGAGTAGCTTTGGAACAATAAAAACAACAATGCCAATAGATACAGCACAGACATGCCAAATACTATTCGCCATACTGCAGGATGTGGTCTGGTAAATGGGCCATTGGGAAATGTAAGAACAGATATTATTAAAAAGAAAAATACTACACAGCATATACCCGACCAGATGTTCTCTTGAATGCATGATTCATCTCTGTAAAAAAAATGGTAAGGGTTACCCGTGCTACCCGTTATGCTTATCAATAATTATTTTAATGACTTACATGGCATAAAACCCTTATTATATGAATACATTTAAAAAAACTGTCAGTTCTGATAATGAAATAATTCAGGTCCCTAGCTTCTAACTGATGTCCATAGGTGACACTGACCATCAGGTTGTTCTTCTCATAATTTATAATCTACTAGCTGCCCGGACAAACTTTGTTCTGTCAAGTTTTTTTTTATAAATAGAGATGTAAGCTATCCTATAATTCAAGTTGGATCAAACTGCACACAGTGTGCTTTGATTAAAATCTGTTAAGTAGTTTAGGAGTCCATCGCGGACAAACAATATGACACATAATTTATATACATTAAGATGAATATTGAAACAAAAGCAATCATAGTCCAACAAATAATCTTTTAAGCACAGCTTTACAAAATGCAGTTGGCATTTATTAGGTTTCCACTCGACTTGTGCTTAAAAAAATTGTAGGTGGATTTCCCAATTGCTATTAAAAAATATTTGTGTTCCTAAGCTTCATAAGTTATTAGGAATGACCCAGTAGCGGATTATAAGAGAAGCATACACTACAAAAAAATGAAATAACAAATACACTATTACTGTATTTTGTTACTATTTTTAATCATCTTGGGGCAGCTTGGAATACTGACCACAATCCCGTCTGGTAAACCTTTTCTTTCTTGTTCTGCAATGCATGGATGATGCCTGGATATTGCTGATGTCCATGGGCGAAGGTGGCTACTTAACATTAGGTGGATTTTCAGCTTATTTTTTGGTTTGGTTACATACAATAAATACATACATTTTGATATTTATGAGATATCATCACAACAGCGAAAACAAAGTAAGTCGCAACCATAGTCGCAACCCACATTTTCGAGGGTTCCGATAAATTTAAATATTTATATTAAAGTACCTGACAAATGCCGTATATATAACAGATGCAATAGACACAGCCAGAAGTGTAATAGTATGTGGTTTATAGAAGAATTCTAAAGATATATCATCTACAGGTCTTTCATTTATCGAACTGAAGGCATCTTGAGAGTCATTGGAAGACCCTAAATTTGATTCTTCCATGGTTATATACGACTACAAAAACCTTATATATTATCCAATGTTCAATTCGAGATAAGGTATGTTTCTTGAGATCTGATACATATTACACAATGCACTTGATATTTCGCAGTACGAGAGGCATATAAATAACCTCAAATTTTAATGATCTCTATTGTTAACAAAATCTTAACACGAATCAAGGTATTATGTAATATTCGCGGGCACAAGCCCTATTATCGAATTAGTAAGACCTAGATGATTTTATTAATGGTTTTAAATTAATAATGATAGGTTAGAAAACCTCAGAAAGTAAAAAATATTCTCAACTTTGCGCAGAATTTGCAGAAATTCATCAAAGAAACAATGACAATATTGACATTTGACAATGAATGACAGGTGTCATCATATACATACCCTACGTTCCAGTAGACGATCACAACGACCACGCTCACGACCGCGATTTTTTCGTTCCACTAGCTTGTGAGCGTTACAATCATACACCCAAGTGGACGGGTATAGTGAGCGACGTGAGCGTTCAAGGTCAAGCCACAGAGTATTTACACGTTTTAGCCGTTGATACAAAATGTACTCTATGTTGTTGAGAATAAGACAAGTCTGAAACATTCATTGACATGAATTATATGGACGCGCTCTTTCTAAGAAATTTCGTGTCACACTTTCGTGCCACAGAGAACTCAATCACAGAGTCACTATGCGCCCAGTGTTGCCAACACCCTACTCCGAAAGAGATCATGGATACATTACTATAACTGGACATATACCATGGATATATTACTCTGTCTGGATTACATTGTAGAGGTACCTGAGGATTAATTACGTCATAACGGAATGACCATTTTTGTAGTGTTCATCCATTCATCAAAAAAAAAATCAAAAAATCGTTTCTTATTCCAGAATTTACATTTTATTACAATATGCGTGGGATCTTTCCATTTAAGTATATAAAACTTGTGTTATCTATAGTCCCAGGATATATCATTCGATTGTGTTAAAATATTTTTATGTGTGTTGTGCACTTAAAATAAAAGAAATGTATCTTAATAAATTACACTGTAGCCTCATTGAAATATTATAGTGTATTTTTGTAGAAACATCAAAAAGAGGAATTGGCAATTTAAATACTTTAATTGTTTCCACGAAGTTTGAAAGAAATCTGAGCGTTTCAAGTGAGCCAAAATCAAGTCCAAAGAGAAGTTACAAACAAACAAACAAACAAACAAACAAACCAACAAACAAACATACAGGTGAAGTAATATAAAGCGTTAAAACTTACCTGTGGAAAGTTATCCTTTCAGGTAATGTTTTCGTTTTTTGCTCATAATTTTTGCAATACCGCAATGTACAAGTTGGCATTTTCGTTAATTCAATAGGTACATATAATATCTAAAACAAATAAAGTAAGTCAATTTCATATAAAAGTCACGTATTGAAATCACTTTCTAGTTTCTACCACAATTTCCGCATCTTTGTCCTTTTGTTCTCTCACTCCGCGACGTCTGGCAACCCTGTTCCGTAGTGATTAAGTACTCTGTGTTCGTTCTGTCAAGTTTGGTTCAAGATGTCGGTAATAAATATTTGACACTAAATAATTTTTAAGACTGTAAATAAAAATATAGTTACTTACCGATTATGATTAAATAAAGTGAAATAAAGTTCAAACGTAAATAATGAGAAAGTTTTAACTGTGCACAATACAGAATAATAAGTGTTCTTGAACAGTCGGAGTTTTACGAAAGTGACAGCTATGGTGACAGCACTTGCTCGCAGCCGACTAAAGTACTAAACTGAGTTGGCCCCAGTTGGGGTCAACACAGGTGAACAAAATGTAAGTACTGAACAGCCTGTCTATATAATCTACGTCAATGGAAACATTAGAGTTTAAGTTATAATTTTTAAGCTATAAATAAACGTTACATAATTAATTATCAATTTTATTTTTATACTAGCAAAAAAGTATATCTACAAACATAACATTTTTTTTATGAATAGACAAATTAATATAATAAAAAATTGCATAATAATTATGTTAATGATATTGACCGACGAGGAAAAATGTATACATGGCTATATCATATGTACAGTTAATAAAACATTAACAAACATTTAACATATTTATATCAACTTGTGACCCCACGTCGAGTATCTGCTGGAGAAACTACTATAATCCACTAAAGTATCTCTTGTCGAATCGTATACAGTAATTTTTTCCATCACCATCCTTATCTTTTATAAAATTGCGCCAAATTTCTATCACCATCCATTTCTACCCAGTGTTGCCAGGTCTAAAAACTGGCGAGAGTAACTTCGTCGTATCTGGCAACACTGCAATTCGACCACTTCGACCCACCCCGTGAGGTGGGTTGTTTTGAGCGTGCCGTGAGCGAAATTAATGACGTCATCAATGACGTATTCGTCGCGACCATGGTCGCCATGTGGAACGCGTTTTGATCATTGTGAGCCATAGATAACCTCCAATAGATTCCGTATTAGTGAAATTTTCTTAGACTTCAAAGTCACAATTTTGCGGAAGGTGCGGTTTGCGGGGTACGAAACAGATGCGCTGTGATTGGATATTTAAAATTCAAACTTGGAATTTATCAACCTCAACCCGTCCATAGTGATTGAGTATGTACGAGTATGATCGATTAATCGTACGATCGATGTTTGTTATTATCATTAGGTATTTACTTTCAGGACAATTGAAGACATGAGTGGATGAAGGGGATATGTAACATTTTATTCAAAAACCATTTTTTGCATTAGATGAAGGTGTTATGTGCCTATAAACCATATTAAACCTTCAAACAATGCCATTTAGGCTTAGTTTTAGAAATAGCAAGTGATGAAGGAGTTATGTACCAACATAAAATGATAATCACACTGAATGAAAGTGACATGGGCACTTAGCCATGTTCTTTAATTTAAAATATTTAAATCTATGTCTTTCTTGCGCGGATGAACGAGATAAGTGCAAGGAAACGCGCGGGTTCGTTGCGTTGTTCTGGATGAAGGTGTTATGTGATGTACTTATCTCTTTCTTTCATTTCGCGTCGTGTTCAATTGTGCTGGATCATGGGTCGCGTACGCATGTCACGAGTGTTTTGTTTATTGTTTATTTGATTAAAACTAGTGTTTTTGATTTTTTTATTACAATAATTTCAAGAGCTAAAAGACTTGTGGACGCTGCTATAAAACCTTCAACTTTAAATTATGATTTCCTAAAGTACGTCAATTTACCTCGAAATCTTAGACAAAAGTAACTTTCTTCCCCAAGGGTTATCGGTCCTTCGAACTATGTGGCCAGCCCATTGCCACTTCAGCCGGCTAATTCTTTGAGCTATGTCGGTTACCTTTGTTCGCCTACGGATCTCCTCATTTCTAATGCGATCACGTAAAGAAATAGCGAGCAAAATAGCCCTCTCCATGGGCTGCTGCGCTACTCTGAGCGTGGATTAGGGCACCATGTCTCGAATCCGTATGTCATCGCTGGCAACACACACTGCTCGAACACCTTCGACTTCAGGCACTGAGGTAGTGTTTTGGACGACAAGATATGACGCAGTTTCTCGAACGCAGCCCATCAGAGTTGGATTCTACGAGTGACTTCTTTCTCGAAGTTGGACTTACCCATCTGGATCACTTGTCCCAGGTAAATGTATTCGTCTGCAACTTCGAGAGCAGCGCCATCAACGACAATCGGTATGGGTGTAACGGGTGTGAGGTGTGTGACGTATTCGCCATTGATATTGATGCCACGTCGTTTCCGCTTAGTGACAGAATCGAACAGTTTTTGGAGCGCCACTAGAGGGGGTTTACCTCCAGCTCTTAATAGCTCGGTTGTGATTCCGTCATCTCCCGGTGCCTTGTTGTTTTTAAGCTGTTTGAGAGCCTCTCTAATCTCATACAGGCTGACGTCTGGGATATCTTCTGTGTAGTGTCGGGACAATTTAGCTCACTTGTCGCTTTCTTCGCGAGGAGGTGGAGCTTGAGAGGAGGCATACAACCGTCCGTAGTAGTTTCTCTCAGAACTTCCGGTTTCGATGAAACCATGGTGCCGGACTCGGTCTTCAACCTCGTAAGCTGACTTTGCCCAATAGACAGATCCCTGGCGAACATTTTGGAGCCCTGGTTTCGCTCAATTGTGTTTTTTACACGATTTGCTTTGTGAGACTGTGCACTTGGAGATCTGTTCATTGAGCCGTCGGAATTCCCTCATAGAGGTTGGAGACTGCACACATAGTTCTCGTCGATCCTTCATAAGATCGAGAGTTTGTTCTGAGAGAACCTGAGATCTACTACTTGGGTGGGACTTGAAATACTTCGACCCTACCTCGTGGACAGTTGTTGCCATCCTGGTGTTAAACTCGTTCACTGTCGTGCACGATTCTAGGCACGCAAAACGGTTTTGCAGCTCAAGTTGAAAGTTTTCAGATCCCTGGATTTGGACGGATGTTGGAGGAAGCGTCGACTTCATCAGGCGTGACCGTTCCAGCTTCAGGTCGATATTTAATGTGCCTCTTACAAGACGGTAATCGCTTCCGGTTTTGAACCTGCTGATCACAGAGACATCATCAAATATGTGCCGTTTGTCTGCCAGAATTAAGTCTATCTCGCTTTTCGTGGAACCATCAGGACTTATCCAAGTCCACTTGCGTTGTGGCTTCTTTCTGAAGAAGGAGTTCATCATGAAGAGATCTTCCTTCACCAAAAAGTTGGCCAGCAAGTGTCCTCGGTGATTCCGTTGTCCAATTCCGTAGGGACCCACTTTCATCTCGGCGCCGCTTTGCGTGCCCAATCTCGCGTTGAAGTTCCCCATCACAACATTGAAGTGAGCTTTAGAGGTATGTATGGCTCTGCTTATGTCCTCATACATAACTTCAACCTCATCGTCAGGATGTGTCGAAGTCGGCGCATATACCTGCTGTACCACCTTCAACGAATACCGTTTGAATTCTGAGTGTAAGGTACGCTACCCTGGCCGACACGCTACCAACTTGCACAATGTTGCTGACGAGGGACTTGTGAACGAGAAAACCGACACCACCTTGGGACAGGTGTTCGCCCTCCCGGTGATAGAACAAGTTTCCGGATTTGAGTATCATCGTGTCCTCCCCCTGTCTTCGTACTTCAAATAAACCCACAATACTCCAGTTTAACTTGTCTATCTCTTCTTCCAGCTCTTTTACCTTATCGTCGGTCCTCAGTGTCCTGATGTTATATGTTGCCAGGTGCAGAAGTCGTCGTTAACTTACAGTTAACCCATTCATCTTTAATTTAAGTATGCAACTTCTTTTTTTTTAAACGCTGAATGAAGGAGTTATGTACATATTTTTTTTAATAAATACATATTCTTAAACTTTTATTTTATTTTTCCACTCCATAATAGTAGATGTGTATAATTACTACAGTTTGATATATATAGTTAGTAAATAAATAACAAGAAAAAATATTTATCTCAATAATAAGTAACAAAACTTTGACGTCCGTTTTCTCCACATTTAAATATTGTATCATATCCCCTTCATCCACTCATGTCTTCAATTATAATGAATAACAATACAATGAAAATATCGATACTTTTAATAAATATATAATATTATATTCATATTAAACTGGTAGGTATAACGATGATACAACTGAATCCATCAACCTTCGATGATTATTTCTTCATATAGTAGAAACTGTCAACTGAAAAGTGTGTTATTTTATTATTTATTTATTTTTTATTTTATTTTATTAGCACACCAACAGCAGTACACACATTACATTACAAATATAAGTTCTATAGAAACTGGACTAGTGTGAGTGCCAATATTACAGGCGTGAACAACATTCTTTAGTATATTTATCAAGAAGAATAGAAACGCAAGTCTTGAAACTCTGTTAAACAAACGACACTGTATTTGGTAGGAAACCATCCCTCTCCACGGTGCATTGCTTCTATACATTTTTCCGGCCTCTCGGGGCATCTAGGAAATCTATAAAATCATTACCACAATGTTTTTTCGTATAATAAATAATGTTATCCTTGACTACAGCAACCTTTGTCCCACTTATAACTTGTTAGAAATTATCGATTTCATAGCAATATCCACAAAATTAATATCGATACGCGTTTAAAATGAAAAATTCACTTCCCTAGTATTGTCTTTAGTCAGAAACAAGATAATTATTTTGAATTAGGAATGAAATTTTTACAAAATGTCACTCTCAAAACCAGCATAAGTTGAACTCTGCTTCATTAGAAGAAAATTTGTAAAATAAATATGAATTACTAATTTATGAAATGATATGCCATCGTTTTGGTAACTGTTTTTACGCACTGATTTATCACACCATTTCACTCTGCAGTAAGCCATGGTTCCATCAGCGAATGCTTTTTTGAAATTAATTAAATTCTGAAAGATCCGCGTGTATACGGGTCAAAGGTCTTGGTCGATACTAATGTCGTGAATGCTAGTACAGCTTCATATGCATAGCAAAAGCACTGCTATGTTGCCGCGCGTCAGTTGCCTTGTATGCGGTATCTTGTGGGGGTAATCTATGTTGTGAGCGATGTGAGCCTCTACTGGAACGCAGCCATAATATTACTAGACTAGACAAGCGGGCCTTCTTTGCGTCACGCTATTAGAAAGAGAAAGAGACCAAGGAGACTCGCGTTAGTCTTAAGTAAGACAAGGATAGGTTTACCTCCTCTCTTTCTTCGCAGCGTGACGGTTTCACTTACATATGCTCAGGATACCTTGCCTAGTCTAGTAGTATTATGTCTATGGGTGTCATAGATGTCAGATCAGACCATAGAGAATAGTAAAAGATGCCAGTTACTCACGCGAAGAAACATGGCGGCTAGTGTTGCATACTACCGGATCATACCAGATACACTTATCGATAAAAGTTTCGATGAAGCTTATTGATTTTCACTAAAGTCCACTTTGACATTATTTAATCAAAGTGGATTTTAGTAGTTATTACGTGAGTGGAGACGCATTACCAGCAAAAAGATGTCTATTGAATGACGTTGTGGTTATTTCTATCTCACTGAGGAAAATATTATGTATTTAAAAACTAAAAACTCTACTGCGCGAAAACTTGCTTGTACATTTAATTGATTTAATCTAATACAATCATATTCAAAATTAACTCCTTATTTATTTTTCACTAATGTATTAACACTAGGTAACGTAATTTAAATAATCTTAGATTTTTATGGGCAGTTCGCGACCTGCTCTTCGATGAACTGAAACATTGTGAGGAAACGAGCAAACTAGAGGTTCGAAGACTAGTGATATCTCCAACACACATTGGGTCAGAGGGTATTATGATAAATACACCCTCATAGTAGGGTACGTCGGTGCCCGTGCAATGGGGATATTTAGAAGGCTATTGATTAATTTTTAGTCCTTATAAAATTATGAATCATCATCTTTTGAGGTACTGCCAAAATAAAAAGAATATTTGTGCATCCTGTATTTATTTATTTATTATACATTAATTCACTTTTGCATATTGTTCATTTCTGAATATATATTTTGTATAATTTTTTTTATGTTAATAGCCGGCGAACGAGCTGACAATCCACCTGTAGCTCGCGCACGAATATTTGCGAGAAAGTATTCGTATGGTTAACGCAAGCAATTTGTCAAATTTGTATGGCATTTTAGTACCATTTACGCACGTTAGGGGCGCTTTTGAAAAAATGCCATACAAATTGCTTACGTTAACCATACGAATACTTTCTCGCAAATATTCGTGCTCGAGCTACTGATGGAAAGTGGCTATCGTCACCCATTTAATTTTAATTACACTTTTCAGTAACAAATATTTAAGACCAGCATCATGATCGCTTGAATTATATTGGGAGACAAAAAATTCAAGGTCACCTTACCTCAGAATACTATCTACTGGTAAGCCTTTGGTTTTCTTAAATTGTCTTAGAATTAAGTATTTTGGCCCTGCATAAAAGCAAAAAGCAAAGCAACAACCCATAATTGTCCCACTGCTGGGCTCGAGGTCTCCTCTCACAATGTGAGGGGTATTAGGCCATAGTCTACCACGCTGGCCAAGTGCGGATTGGTAGACTTCACACACCTTCGAGAACTTTATGGAGAACTCTCCGGTGTGCAGGTTTCCTCACGATGTTTTCCTTCACCGAAGCAAGTGATAATTAACTTGTAATACGCACATAATATTTGAAAAATTAGAGGTGCGTGCCAGGGTTTGAACTCGGGCCCCTTCGTTCGGGAGACCAACGTTCTACCGCTAGGCTATCACTTGGCCCTGCATACTGTTCTAAAAGTATGCAGTTTTCATGAGTAACCAGATTATTTCCTTTCAGCTCCTTAATAGCTTCTTTAAATGTAGCTATTTTAGTCTTTTGCCGACGGATAGTTTCATTTAAAAAAATATTTTTTCTTCTGGTCATCAACTTTCTCTTGCAATCTTTTCAATTCCTTAAGCGCTTGATCCTAAAAAACACTAAATGTGTTTTAAACTATTCTTAAATTTTGTAAAAAAATAATTTTTTTATCAACAATTTCATTGTTTTTTAACTTAACAATTTGTTAAAAACAAATTCTCAACTTTTTTATATATTTTTTTCTAAAACTCCTAAAAATAAAAAAACGACGATGTATAACAAACATAGATAACCTCCAATAGATTCCGTATTAGTGAAATTTTCTTAGACTTCAAAGTCACAATTTTGCGGAAGGTGCGGTTTGCGGGGTACGAAACAGATGCGCTGTGATTGGATATTTAAAATTCAAACTTGGAATTTATCAAGCTCAACCCGTCCATAGTGATTGAGTATGTACGAGTATGATCGATTAATCGTACGATCGATGTTTGTTATTATCATTAGGTATTTACTTTCAGGACAATTATAATGAATAACAATACAATGAAAATATCGATACTTTTAATAAATATATAATATTATATTCATATTAAACTGGTAGGTATAACGATGATACAACTGAATCCATCAACCTTCGATGATTATTTCTTCATATAGTAGAAACTGTCAACTGAAAAGTGTGTTATTTTATTATTTATTTATTTTTTATTTTATTTTATTAGCACACCAACAGCAGTACACACATTACATTACAAATATAAGTTCTATAGAAACTGGACTAGTGTGAGTGCCAATATTACAGGCGTGAACAACATTCTTTAGTATATTTATCAAGAAGAATAGAAACGCAAGTCTTGAAACTCTGTTAAACAAACGACACTGTATTTGGTAGGAAACCATCCCTCTCCACGGTGCATTGCTTCTATACATTTTTCCGGCCTCTCGGGGCATCTAGGAAATCTATAAAATCATTACCACAATGTTTTTTCGTATAATAAATAATGTTATCCTTGACTACAGCAACCTTTGTCCCACTTATAACTTGTTAGAAATTATCGATTTCATAGCAATATCCACAAAATTAATATCGATACGCGTTTAAAATGAAAAATTCACTTCCCTAGTATTGTCTTTAGTCAGAAACAAGATAATTATTTTGAATTAGGAATGAAATTTTTACAAAATGTCACTCTCAAAACCAGCATAAGTTGAACTCTGCTTCATTAGAAGAAAATTTGTAAAATAAATATGAATTACTAATTTATGAAATGACTAGCTGACCCGGCGAACTTCGTATCGCCTAACAATAAGAAAGTAACATATCAGAGGTCATTAAAATCGGTACAGCCGTTCTAGTTTCCGTGTCCTCCCTCTCCCGCTCCCGCTCCCGCTACCTCTCCCTCTCCCTCCCCATCCCCCTCCCCCTCTCCCTCTCTCTCTTCCTCTCCCTCTCCCGTTACCGCTCCCACTCCACTCCCCTCCCCTCCCCATGTTACATAATCGGGATCCGCGGAACATGCGCGAGCTGTCCGGCCCGCCCGCGCCGGCCGCCCGACCGCGGGGCCAGCGATGATTGTTGCTACTCGTACACGTAGTTCCTTTACTACGTAATATCTTCTGAATGGAATGTCCGATTTGAGAAATTCAAAAAGTTATCTATAGCTATTGAAACAGTTTTGAATATGAAATGATTTGTTTGGATAAGGATATGGTTTTCATGATCTAATTTTGGTCATCTTTTTTATTAACTTTTAAAATGTAAAAAGTGGTTATAGTGACATAACGACAATAGTTGGACATATACTGTCGCGAGGTTTTTTGTAGATATTAATATGTTCAATAATATTGTAGAACATTTTTTTGTTCTATCATTGTTAATAAAACGACCGCGATAATGGTTTCCAACAGACTGCTCTATTTCCGTACCACAGATACTACACCATAGACATAGTACAGATTAACAATTACAGATAAACAATAACATACATATTTTGATATACAGATTAATACCCCCACTATATCAAAATATACAAACTTATTTTAATTTTATTCCCATCAACTTTAACAATTTATTATGCTTTATGCAGCTTAAAGCTTTTGTGAGTATGTCTGCAGGCATATCAGCTGTCTGCAGATATTTAACTTTAATTAAATTTTTACTAATACACTCTCTTCCAAAATGGTATCGTATGTCGATATGTTTTGTTCTGTTGTGGAATACTGGGTTATACAATAGCTTATGAGCACTCTGGTTGTCATTATATATTACAATACATTGTGAAAAACCTAATATTTCTTTTTGTAAATTTCTTACATAAATAGCCTCTTTACAACATTCTGACAAACCTATATACTCAGCTTCTGTGCTGGATAACGCTACGTTCTTCTGTTTTTTACAACCCCAAGAAATTACCCCGCCTGAGAGATTAAAGCAAAAGCCTGTATAAGATTTTCTATCAGAAATGTCACTGCCCCAATCAGCATCTACATATCCTACTATCTCTTTGTTACCAGTCCCACAATATTTAATACAATAATCTTTGGTTCCCTTTAGGTATCTTAAGATTCGCTTAGCATGAGTCCAGTGCTCTTTACTGTAACAATTATTAAATTGACTTAAGTATCCTACTGCAAATGCTATGTCTGGACGAGTAAGTATAGCTAGATACATTAAACTGCCAATTAATTGCTGATAAGGTAAGCTTTTATCACAACTGTTATTTTTAACCAATTTTAACCCACATTCCATCGGTGTCTCTACAGATTTACAGTTAACTAAATTAAATTTTAACAACAGTTTATCAATATAATTACTCTGATCTAGAGTTAGAACTTTATTATTTTTATCATAAGAAACTGTCATACCAAGACACTGCCTTAAGTGGCCCAAATCTTTAATTTTAAACTGAGAATTCAATACAGATTTTAATTTATTAGTTTCATCACTACTATTTGAAAACACAAAAAAGTCATCGACATATAATGCGATTATAGTCATATTTTTACCTTCATTCTTTATATATAAACAAGATTCATATTTAGACTTAGTATATCCATTTTCAATTAAACAAGTATTTGCTTTATCATACCACATTCTTGCAGATTGCCTCAATCCATATATAGCTTTATTTAATCTTAGAACTTTACTAGAATCAGAACAATTAAATCCTTCAGGTATTTGCATGTAAATATTTTCATTGAGGTCCCCATTCAAGAATGCAGTAACCACATCTAAATGTACAATATCAAAACCAAGTTTCACTGATAGAGCAAACAAAAATCTTAGAGTGCTGTGCCTTACCACTGGCGAAAATGTCTCATCGTAGTCCACACCAGGTTGCTGGGTAAAACCCTTGGCTACTAACCTCGCACGAAAACGCACTTTATTGTCACACTCAATTTTCTTTTTGAGCACCCACTTACACTGCACTATAGTAGAATTATTAGGAAGATCCACTACCTCCCAAGCATCATTTTCTTCGAAGCTCTTCAACTCCTCCTGTACTGCCTGTAACCATTGGTTTCTCTCAGGCCCCTTCAATGCTTGCTTGAGTGTGAGATCAGTTTCACTGTCAGTATTATTCTCTGCGTAACAGATGCCACCAAAACCATATCTGTTCGGCGCACGGATATTTCTGGCTGGTCTAGCTGGTCGAACATCATCATCGTGATCAGAACAATCCTCGTAATCAGTTGGTACATAATCTGAAGATGTATCATTCACTGACTCTTCCAACAATGTAGAATCCGTGATGTCCCCCACTGAATCCTGTATGTTCTGGTTTTCTTCAGATTTTTCTTCTGTCACACATTCTATTCCCTTCTCCTCGGTTGTGACATCCATCATAACTGATTGCTTTTCCATGATGATCACATCTCTGCTAGTGAATATTTTCTTTTTAACTGGATCATATAGCCGATAGCCTTTGATATTATCAGGAAATCCAAGTAATATACATTCAGTAGATTTCTTATCCCATTTACATCTTTTTTCTTTATTGACATGAACCATGACAGGTGATCCGAACACTTTTAAATTACTCACATCTGGCTTAACACCCATCCATAATTCATACGGTGTTTTTCCATCCAGAACTGATGATACACATCTATTATTTAAGTATACAGCTGTATTGCAAGCCTCGGCCCAAAATTTTTTATTTAATTCCGCGTCATATAATAGACATTTGGCCTTCTCAATAATTGTCCTATTCATCCTCTCACACAATCCGTTTTGTTGAGGTGTGTATGGATTAGATTTCTGGTGTATTATACCAAACCCCTTCAGATAATTATCAAAATCAGAATTACAAAATTCCTTTCCATTATCACTCCTGAAGATTTTCACTTTTCTATTTGTTTGATTTTCCGCCATCGCCTTAAATTCTTTAAAGTATTTTAATGCTTCATTCTTGTGCTTCATGAAATAAATAAAGGTCATCCGGCTAAAATCATCCACAAACAACAGAAAGTAGGACGAACCCCCCAGAGAAGTTTCCTCCATCGGTCCACAAATATCGCTATGTATCACATTTAGTAATGCTGTACTTCTTGTACCACTATGTGCAAACGGTAGCCGGCATTGCTTACCTTCACAACATGTCTTACATGTCGATTTGTTTATTGTGAAATTCTCATCAAGGATCATACCTTCAACTGCATTTTTTGTTTTCCTGAGGCAATCACTGTTTACATGTCCTAATCTACGATGCCAAGTCAATCCCGAAGAAGTTACTGCTGCAGCCAATCTTTCTTTCAGATTTAGTTTATATACACCATTTGTCAGAGTAGCTGTAGCAACTAATTCGCCAATGTTATTATAAATGTGACAACTATCATGCGTGAAAGTCACTTTGTTTCCTTTGTCAATCAACTTGCTTACTGACAAGAGATTTGTCGTCAAGTTTGGAACGCAAAAAACATCTTCAATGTTTATGTCGAATTCACTGCCATTGACAGAGGTTATTATCTTAACATCGCCAGCACACGTAACTGAAGCAGTTTCCTGATTTGCCACTATTATTTCTTGTCGAACTTTACGATATCTACTGGTGATCCAATCTGAGTTAGCGGTTAAATGAACGCTAGCACCGGAATCAATGTACCAGTCTCGTTTATTAAAGTTTCCACTTAAAAACACAGCCGAGAACGCGTTAGTCTGTCTACGGTCTTCGTTTTTGTTAATTATCTTAGGATTATTCGGACATTGTGTTCGATAATGTCCATTTTGTTTACACCGATAGCATTTTACGGTTTTCAAGTTGGTACTATTTGACTTATACGAACCGCCCGCGCCATCTTTGTTGCCAGTATTGCCAACTGTAGATAAATTCTGTTTCCACGTCTTGTATTGACTTTTTCTTGTCGCGACAAAAGCGCCCTCTGCATTTTGATTATCTGAATTTCCGGTCTCCATGTCTAGAAGTTTGCTTTTAATGGCGTCCACTGTCACTTGAATGCCCGAATGCTCTATCGCCATGATCATGGGAGAGAACTTCTCTGGTAATCCAGCTAGTAGCAGCGACCCAATCCACTCATCATTTATTGCAAATCCTGTTCCACAAAGTTTCTGACCCGTCTCAATCATTTGAGTAACATACGAGGTCATGGAACTGCAATTGTCCAACCGAATGGATATCAAATGCCGTAAAAGACTTATCCTTCTTGTAAAACCAGAATCATCGAAAAGCGACTTGAGTTTTTCCCACAGCTCCTTAGTAGTTTTGACGGTTTTAATGTGAACGTACAACGATGAATCAATAGTAAGTATTAATTTCGCCTTCGTCTTCGCGTCGTCTGCGGCTGATGCTACTTCAGCACCACTTCCATCGCTTTCTGGCTTAATGCACTTCATCATGCCTTCAAGTACTAGAAAGTTTTCCGCCGCGAAAACCCACTCGTCATAGTTTTCTCGACCGCGTAGTTTAGGCACATTTACTATATAGTTAGCCGCCATCTTCTACAAACCGGTTGCCGTGCCGTAGCGTGTTGCGCTTGCGACACAAAAGTGTAAGACGCGTAAACCTATCTTACTTTTGTAGAATAATCACTTTATCGTATTTCGTACTATGATTTTCACTACTACTTTTCGCAATAATCCTAATAACGGGCAAAAGTCTGGGCCCATAACCTGTTAATAAAACGACCGCGATAATGGTTTCCAACAGACTGCTCTATTTCCGTACCACAGATACTACACCATAGACATAGTACAGATTAACAATTACAGATAAACAATAACATACATATTTTGATATACAGATTAATAATCATCAATAGTTTCCGCAGCGTATGCGATGAAAGAAATTTTTAAGCAAATTTTTTCACACTTTGGTTCACGTTACTGATGTTTTAGCAAGGATCCCTAATTTTTTCTAGTAATAAATATCCCATCAAAAACATAAATGTAAAGTGAGAGTCAATTTCAAAAAAAAAAAAGAATTGAGATCTAAATGGGTGCCAATTTCTGTGTAGAAAAGCCTAAAATTTTAGTCACAAGAACATGTAATTCAAGCTCCACATTTGACTTGGTTAGTTTTCACGTACCTACCTAGGCTATATTATATCTATGTAATTAGCTTCGTCAAATCTGTTAGGTTGATGGCTTATGACACTCTTCTCTAATTTGGTTTGTTGGTAGCTAACTAAAGAAAACTAGCCAAGTCAAATGTAAAGCTTGAATTACATGTTCTTGTGACTAAAATTTTAGGCTTTTCTACACAGAAATTGGCACCCATTTAGATCTCAATTCTTTTTTTTTTTGAAATTGACTCTCACTTTACATTTATGTTTTTGATGGGATATCATTACTTTTTGTATAGAAATTATTAGTAACTGATGGAAATATTGTGGAAGTGAAACTATAATGTGGGAATATACATTTAATATTTTAAAGAGATCAAAAAGCAACACAAGAAGACATGGTTTTAAACGGAGTGACAGCTTTGTCATTTTACATATTATTTTTTATTCCCAACACTAGGCCTTAAAAATAACTATGTAAATAACAACAAAATATAACAAGGACTCTATAAAACAACATAATATACTAGGCCTTAAGAAAAACAATTTACAATTTAAGTTTTAAAAATAATTGTAATAAACTTTACATGTTTTTCTCTTGTTAGAGGTTTGGTCATTACATCAGCAACCATCTCTTGAGTACACAAATACTGCAAGTTAATAGTTTTATTGCTACAAAGTTCTCTAACAAAGTGATGCCTAATGTCAATGTGCTTTGTCCTTGAATGTGCAGTATTCTTGCATAGTTTCTGTGCAGACTGATTATCATTAAATAAATTTATATTACACTCAGTACTTGTACATTCCAATATAAAACTGCGCAGAAACAATGCCTCTTTACAAGAATCCGAGATCGCCATGTACTCAGCCTCAGTACTTGAAAGTGCAACTGTCCGTTGTTTGCGACTTTCCCACGAAACTATGTTATCACCCAATTTAAATACGTACCCTGTATACGATCTGCGATCCAGATTATCTGCACCCCAATCAGCATCCGTAAATCCAGTAATATCCATATTACCCTTTTTATATGTAAGACAGTAGTGCGATGTACCCTTTAAATAACGCAATATCCTTTTTCCTGCCTTCCAATGACTATCCGAGTAGCAGTTATTAAACTGACTTAGATAACTGACACTATGTGCTATGTCAGGTCTGGAACATACAGCCAAATACATTAATGAACCTATAAGACACCTATAATCATGTGAACATTGACTGTTTTCTTCCTTTTCCAACTTTATACCAACTTCCATAGGTGTTCTTGCTGGTTTACAATCTGACATATTAAATCTTGCCAAAATCTTATTAATATAACCAGTTTGATCCAGCGTAAATCCGTTATCCGTTTTGGTAATCTTCATCCCTAACGCTTGATTAACTTTACCTAAATCTCTCATTTCAAATTCATTCATAAGTAAGTTTTTAAGGCGATATTATCCCAAGAAATGGTATTTTTGAAGGTGTTTTGTTCATAAATGGTACATAATACAATTCTAAAAAAAATATATGTTATTTTACAGTCTTTGTTCTTTCGTTCTCTCATACTTGATACACGATAGCAATTATTTCATTGGATAGAAATAAATCACAAAGTGGGGTCTAATCTGGCATAAAAATGGCGTTTTATTCGCGTTTTAATCGCTTCCAGATAATAAAAAATATACCACAGTATAGGTCCTATAGATACCAATATTTCTTTCTGATCATAATTTGAAATTTTGAAAAACTTCCCTTTCAATTTCTATTTTTTCCCTTTCCACGAGCAACGAAACGCCCGACGCGTTAATTTACTCAATTTTACTCTCGCGCCAGTCGCCTTCGAGGTAGGACCTGTGCTAATCGGCATCGCAGCCGCACGTTGTCGAATTTCCGACACTAATTTTAATTTCGAATTTGGCGCGCGCGCCTTCTGAACTTATATTACGTATTAGGTACTGTCCAAAGTATCCACACTGCTGTAATTTGAAATAATAAAAATTTTTCGTTTTTATACTTTAGTTACTATTATAGTATTTGGGTATTGGTATAAGTCAAGTGCTAATTACACAATTATTATCTAATACTATCCCAAGCCGGATGGGTGTCGTAAAAGGCGACTAAATCCGGCCCGCTGGTGGTAGGGCCCCTCGAGGGATTATATTGGTAATATTGATTTTAAATTTAATACCATTATTACTATTATTATTTCTCCATGGGGTTCGCATGGATAGCTACCACCCTTGAGCATGTGTCAGTCGCCAAACGACTCGTCGTGACGGCTGGGAGCTTGAGAGACAGTTTTCTTTTTTGAAGTTATACCTTATTTAGGCGCGTTATGAAATAAATGGAAAATTGTTTTGAAAAAATGATTATTGAAGTGAAAACTTCTTGAAGTCAAAAGTCAAAAAAGTCGAAAGTCAAAAATGTCAAAAAAGTCAAAAGTCGAAATTCAAAAAAGTCAAAAAAGTCAAAAGTCAAAAGTCAAAAAAGTCAAGTCAAAAAAGTCAAAGTCAAAAAAGTCAAAAGTCAAAAAAGTCAAAAAAGTCAAAAAAGTCAAAATTCAAACAAGTCAAAAGTCAAAAGTCAAAAGTCAAAAGTCAAAAAAGTCAAAAAAGTCAAGTCAAAAAAGTCAAAGTCAAAAAAGTCAAAAGTCAAAAAAGTCAAAATTCAAAAAAGTCAAAAGTCAAAAGTCAAAAAAGTCAAAAGTCAAAAGTCTAAAGTCAAAAAAGTAAAAAAAGTCAAAAAAGTCAAAAGTCAAAAGTCAAAAAGGTCAAAATTCAAAAAAGTCAAAAGTCAAAAGTCAAAAAAGTCAAAAAAGTCAAAAGTCAAAAAAGTCAAAAGTCAAAAAAGTCAAAAAAGCCAAAAAAGTCAAAGTCAAAATTCAAAAAAGTCAAAAAAGTCAAAAGTCAAAAGTCAAAAGTCAAAAGTCAAAAAAGTCAAAAAAGTCAAGTCAAAAAAGTAAAAAAAGTCAAGTCAAAAAAGTCAAAAAAGTAAAAAGTCAATAAAGTGAAAAAAGTAAGAAAAGTCAAAGTCAAAAAAGTCAAAAAAGTCAAAAGTCAACAGTCAAGTCAAAAACGTCAAAAAAAGTCAAAAAAGTCTAAAGTCTAAAGTCAAAAAAGGCAAAAAAGTCAAAAGTCAATATTTGTGGAGTGGAGTGGAGTGGAGTGGAGTGGAATAGTAAAACCTACAATTATCATCTTCCCGAAATTTTACATTCGTCTCATTATCTTGAAAACAAAATTTTTGAAGGTTTCACTTCTAAGTTCTAAAATGTGTGAATGGCACACATTTTAATTTTTTTGTTTTTATTATTTTTTACGTATCTTTAGGTATTTTATTTTAAATTATTCTTATACTTTTTATCATTCTCAACATACTTGTAAAATATCTTATCCAAAGGGTTTGAAGATTTTTGTACGGAACCTGGCATACCTACAAGTCCGCCATTTTGAAAAAAAAGCTCGTTTCGATTTTGAAGTTGGTTACTTTTTGTTAGTATTTAGATGATATTAGTCAATTTTGTATGTAAGTACCTACTTATTTGTAGGTGAACCGATTTTGATGATTCTTTTTTTGATAGAAAGCTGGTGCGTATCATGTGGTTCCACATAAATTTGAGGGAGATTTGACAAGTAGTTTTCGAGTTATTTTGAAGTTGGTTATTTTTTGTTAGTATTTAGATGATATTAGTCAATTTTGTATGTAAGTACCTACTTATTTGTTATCCACTCACCTTTAGTCTCCACTGGACAGTTTCGTTTCATAAAATTTCAAGTCAGTCTGCACTCACCTCTAGTCTCCACTGGACAGTTTCGTTTCATAAAATTTCAAGTCAGTCTCCACTCAACTCTAGTCTCCACTGGACAGTTTCGTTTCATAAAATTTCAAGTCAGTCTCCACTCACCTCTAGTCTCCACTGGACAGTTTCGTTTCATAAAATTTCAAGTCAGTCTCCACTCACCTCTAGTCTCCACTGGACAGTTTCGTATCATAAAATTTCAAGTCAGTCTCCACTCACCTCTAGTCTCCACTGGACAGTTTCGTATCATAAAATTTCAAGTCAGTCTCCACTCACCTCTAGTCTCCACTGGCCAGTTTCGTATCATAAAATTTCAAGTCAGTCTCCACTCACCTCTAGTCTCCACTGGACAGTTTCGTATCATAAAATTTCAAGTCAGTCTCCACTCACCTCTAGTCTCCACTGGACAGTTTCGTATCATAAAATTTCAAGTCAGTCTCCACTCACCTCTAGTCTCCATTGGACAGTTTCGTATCATAAAATTTCAAGTCAGTCTCCACTCACCTCTAGTCTCCACTGGATAAGCTAAAATTATCATTACTCTTATTTTATTACACCTAAAATTCCAATGAATAAATCAAAATAAAGTATACTTACACCCCAACTCAGAGCAGTTACTAATAATAATAATAATAATAATAATAATAAAACCCTTCCACACTCATACCCCCGCAGTAGGTTACAAGTATTTACCTGTGTCGCGGGTGGCATGTACTACACATATAACACATCACAATAACAGCCATGACACGAGTACAAATATTTATCTGTCACATAAATATTTGCCCCGGCCGGAAATCGAACCCGAAACCCCTCGCTTCGCAGTTCGCAGGCAGGTCCACTACCAACTAGGCTATGT
Source organism: Thymelicus sylvestris (assembly GCA_911387775.1). Lineage (NCBI taxonomy): Eukaryota > Metazoa > Arthropoda > Insecta > Lepidoptera > Hesperiidae > Thymelicus > Thymelicus sylvestris. Next base: position 11,216,136 of record OU426888.1, read on the forward strand.
AGGATCTACAGCTACGCACGGGGTCATTAACCTCACAGCCGCGCGCGGCCGGCTCACGGCGTGGCGGTCGAGTTTACACTCAGGGGAGCGGGGTAAAGGGCAGTGAACAAAATGCCTACAACGGTCGAATACGCTCGCCTTAATTACATTCTTCTTCTTACTAGCTTTCTCCGATGAAAATAATAATATATCATCAACATATATCGCAATAACAATGATGTCATCCTCAAATTTATGTATATAAACACATTGTTCTGACGACAATTTTTTAAATTTCAATTTATCGATTAAAACACGATTAATCTTCTCATACCATGCTCTCGCCGCTTGTTTTAAGCCATAAATTGCTTTACTTAACTTACAAACTTTATTTTTATTACTTTCTGAAATAAAACCTTCAGGCTGTTCCATATAAATGGTTTCTGTGATATCGCCATTTAAAAATGCAGTCTTAACATCCAAATGTTCAATTATCATGTCATATTGAGCTGCCAGAGCAAGTAAAATCCTGATTGTAGAATATCTAACTACAGGTGCGAACGTTTCCTTGTAGTCAATATCATATTTTTGTGTAAACCCCTTTGCTACTAATCGAGCTTTATATTTTAGCAATTCACCATTTAGTCCTCTTTTCTTGCTAAATATCCATTTACACTTAATCGGTTTTACTCCATGTGGCAAGTCAACAAGACTCCAACATTTATTTTTGACAAAAGCATTATACTCATCTGCAATGGCATCTTTCCATTGTTTTCCTTCACTGCTCTGTAATGCTTCCTCAATTGTATTAGGACAATCATCTTCACTGTCCTTGTACATATCTACAAGACCTGCATACTCATATGACGCCTCTGCATCCTCGAAGCTTGACCCTTCTGTTTCCATACTGGAAGATCCTGGAATATATGTAGGATCGGAAGAGTGTTCTGAGCTTGAAGAGCTTAAAGTTTCATTTACTATATCTATACCGCTACTGTTATTTGTTTCAAATACAGTTTGCCTGCGGAGATTCCGTTTTATAGTGTCATCAGATTGCTCACATATGGAATGATCCATATTTGTAGAAGATAAAATACTACCTTCATTAGTATCTACAGGAATTCTTTGTAAATTTACAGTAGTATTACTATTATCTAAGATCATTAGTGTATTTTCAGATCTTTGCATATCTTCATCTGACACACGGCTTTTTACAAATTCAGTTTCTATAAAAGTAACATGTCGAGCTTTGATACATTTCTTTGGACACGAGGGATCAAGCAACCGATACCCCTTGCTATCCTCGCAATAACCAACATGTATACACCTCTTGCTCCGAGCATCTAATTTATTAGATTTCTCTACTAATGCATATGCTATACAACCAAAAACTCTTAGATGTTTTACATCTACCTTTTGTCCGGTCCACATTTCCTCCGGTGTAGTTCCCATGACTGCCTTGGTAGGTGAACGATTTTTCAAGTACACCGCTGTATTCGCCGCTTCTGCCCAGTACACCTTACTTAGACCAGAACATTGAAGCATACAGCGTGTCTTATCCATAATGGTTCTGTTCGCTCTTTCCGCAACACCATTTTGCTGACTACAGTACGGAATAGTAGTTTGATGTTTAATTCCGCAACTCTTCAGATATTCCTGAAACTTGTCATTAATATATTCACCACCATTGTCACTTCTTAGAACTTTTATCTTAGAGTCAGTTTCATTTTCTACAACAGCTTTGAATAATTTAAATTTATCAAAAACTTCACATTTCTTTTTCATAAAATAAATAAAAGTTTTCCTACAAAAGTCGTCAATGAATGTAACAAAATATCTATATCCACTCAATGATGATACCGGCATAGGTCCACACACATCTGTGTGTACAATACCTAACTTTTGTTTTGCTCTCGTAAAACTCTTTTTAGGAAAAGGTAATTTAGTTTGTTTCCCCTCTATACAAGAAATGCACGGTTTAAAAGTTGTAGATTCAAAATTCATACCTGAAACTAATCCATTCTTCATGAGATTCATGCTCCTAGAATTAAGATGCGCAAGTCTTTGATGCCAAACATCTTGTGTCACTTCCGTGCTATCGCTATGAGTTAAACCCGGATCCTCAGCCTTACCCTCATGTACCGAAGTCGTGATGGCTGAGTTCATGACAATCTCTGGCTTCCTAAAAGACCTATACTGCACATCCCTGGATGTATCTAATACATATACACCATTACGACACGTAGCAGTAGCAATTACATTTTTACCATCATATATTTTACATTTATTCATGTCAAAATATACTTTATAACCCTTTCTGTTTAATTCACTAACAGATAATAAGTTCGTTGACAACCCTGGCACAAAATATACATTACTGATATGATCAACCCAGTGACGGATTAAGACTACTTGATGCCCTAAGCAATCCACGCCTGTGGGCCCCCCTATCCGTTTGTCAACGTGGTTTTCTGTGCTTTTTTGTGCTTTTTCTGGTGCCCCCCCAGACGTGATGCCCTAGGCAATTGCTTAATTTGATTAAGGGTTAATCCGTCACTGGATCAACCTGACTGTTAAAGTTTAATTTAATTTTTACTTTACCAAATCCACCCGTTGAAATCTTTTCACCATTCGCAACATTTACTTCCAATGGTTTGCATACTTGAAAGTCATACATTACATCCTTATTGTTGCACATATGGTTTGTTGCTCCAGAGTCGATATACCACGAATTGTTATCAATATTCGCCGACAATGCAGTCAATAAACCCTTCTGCTTGTCTGTATCAGTCTTCACAAACTTCTTATCTCCGGACTTGCAATCTTTAATTATATGTCCTTTATCTTCGTATGCTTTAGATAAATTACCCCATGCTTCATGTGCCGTCTTCGCATTACGTATGTGAGGTATCACAGACGCATGAACGGACAATGCAATTCGGGCCATTGCTTTTGATTGCTTTCTTTCATCAATCTTCTTATCCTCAATGCAATCCCACAAATCTTCTTGTATCAAAATCATTTTCATCATAAATTTCCATGAAGAATAATTCTCTATTCCTTTTAGTTTTTCGATGGAAATGAAATTTGCAGAAGATGCAGCCATCTTGACAAAATTATCGAACACGGCAATTCGACGAACAAATCACGTTTTGTCAATTTTGTATTTCCGTATCACAATTCCGAAAAATATTTTCCCACAGCAACTCTTTAATTAGTTTCCCGGTTGCTGGGCCCATAACCTGATGGAAATATTGTGGAAGTGAAACTATAATGTGGGAATATACATTTAATATTTTAAAGAGATCAAAAAGCAACACAAGAAGACATGGTTTTAAACGGAGTGACAGCTTTGTCATTTTACATATTATTTTTTATTCCCAACAGTAACTACTTATTCATAACGTTACTGATTAATTTTAATACATGAACTGTTATAGTGCTCTTCAACTAAATCTGTAGTTAGTGCGCTGTGGTCCGAAATACGGTACCTATTATTTCATTATTTATAAGTAATGATCTTCCACTATTGATGTCCGCTAAATATTGAAATAATAATTAATACTAAATCCCAATTATACTATCGTAATAAATACGAAAGTCGACTATACTCTTATTAGTTACGAGTGACCGCCCTCGCTTTGCTTTGGTTTTCTTATTTTTTTACACCTTGGGTTACGTTATTGGAGTTTTATTAAGGATCCCTAATTTATTGAAAATATAATATAGCCTATGTCACCCGGGGATAGTGTAGCTTTCCAACAGTGAAGGAATTTTTCAAATCGGTTTAGTAGTTTCGGAGCCTATTCAATGCAAACAAACAATCAAATCTTTCCTCTTTATACTATTAGTACAGATAATTATGTTGTTTATGTTCGATGACATCGTGCAACAATAAATTTTGAAACAATACTTCGAATTACTTTAAACTGGTATAATTACGGAAATAATACAAAATTTTGTGGTGTAATCTTGTAGATTAGAGAAAAATAATTTTCCACACATTAAAAATAAAACGACGTAATACACTGGAAATAACGTCTCCTGACGAACCACTGATCTTCACGTAAATGTATATGTGCTGTGCACTTCTCACAGGCACTTGGGAGACTGAACATCTTCCTCCCGTTGAAAGCTTCAGAAAGTACTAAAACTGATATGTTTCGTTATATATTCACCTTGGAATCCACATAATGACCAGATGTCATCAATTTTGATCGCTACTCTTAAATTTCAGGCATTTTAAGTAAGTATTCCTAATAGAATCAATTTTTTGAAAAATTATCATAAATTGATAAAAATTTACTACTTTCAGATTTATTCCTTTGTATTCACCCGACTACCTATCTGCATGCCAAATTTTAACTTTCTAGGTCACCTGGAAGTTGGATATAGTTTTGATCTATAGGTCAGTCAGTGTTAAATTTCTCGATTTTTGGACGTTAATATCTAAATAACCGTTTGAGATGTGTTTATGAAATTTGGAAGACGTATGTATTTCGCAAGTCTTAATAAATGAACCAAATTTGACAGGTTTATCTTGAATAGTTTTTGAGTTATGAGGTGGTCTAAAGTGGCTCCAAATGGTTCGTGTAATATTACACACGGTGCTGCTCGTCAATTCTGTTAGCTAAGAAATTGACTTGACACGCTCCGCGTGTCTAGATAGCCTATGTTACTCATGAATGATGTAGCATTCTAATGGTGAAAGAATTTTGAAAATCGGTTCAGTAGTTTTTGAGTTTATTCGTTGCAAACATACAAAAATACAAA